>OX637866.1:2803730-3476230 GCA_951802705.1 Netelia virgata | reverse complement strand
CGGAGGGAGAGGGTTTCTATCTTGGCCCACAGATACGAGGGAGTAGCGAGATTTGTATAGACCAGAAGCTCTTTCGACTCGTACGCTCTATTTTATACGTTCGTACAGAGAGGAGGAGGGGGGAGGGGGGTGGAGAATATCGGTCTCGGACACTACGTTTCGAACTCGGCGTATCGGAAGGCCGAACTTTTTCTTGGCCCGCGGCGAGTCAGAAAGGAATTATTTATTCGAGGATTGCCAACCCTTTCGGTCACGCTCCCGAGAGAATCGACTTTTCACACCAGTTTCAAGGGGTGAAACATTTTATCGCGCGATTCCGACGTAAAAATGGTCTCGAGTTGGAGCGAAAAAGCCACAGAGAGGGGAAGACCGAAAGCTCGTTTGATTTAAAGCTCGTTGTCGTAAATTACGACGATTACGATTTTTCGTGATTTACGAGAATTTTGTCTTGTCACCGTTAAGGAAAATTTCAGGAACGAAATCGCGATAAGGGAAAATTCGTTTGATACAACGTAACGTGAAAAATTGACGAAAAGTTTGATGAGAAATATGAATCGGGAAAATTCGATAAGGACAAAATTTATAAAGTGAATTATGACGAAAGAAACTGATAAGAAAAATTCGATATTAAAAATATTCTATTACGGATATAATACGTAACGTAACCATGTTATTCTTTGTTCGTGCTCCGGTTGCGCAAAGTACAAGTACGATTTCCAAGTTGATTCTTAGACAGCTGAGATCTTATCAGATAACAAGACGAAGCAGGAGTAGTTGGGAACGAGAGAGAGAGAGACATAGAGAGACGAGAGGAAAATCTGGAGAGTTTCTCGAGTTTCTGACTTCGATACGAGCCTCACTTCACCATTCAATTCGTATAAATATTATCTCTTACGAGAAAAGCTACGAGTACGTGTATAAATATATGTGTAAGTCGTAGAGGCTGTTAGGGACACGAGACATACGCGCGCTTATCTCTACTGGTCGCTCTTCTACTCTTCGCATTTACTTTAGAGTACGTAGTCGAAAGACGGAGAAGAGCGAAGAGTGGAGGCAAAGCAGCCCAGTTTCTGAAACGCTCGACGCGCATTCTCATGTAAAGAAATTTCTATTCATGACGCCATCTGCCACACCCACCAACCCTCCCTGAATCTTCCATACGTATATATATATATATATATATACATATATATGAACGTTCGTATACATTTCCGTTGCATAAATGTCTCTCTTTCTGCTCTAGCCTGTATATTTTTTTTACCGTCCCGTCGTTTTCGTACAATAGGTACACACGATATCGGGCTCGTCCGCCTGCGCGTTATTACGAAATATATATATTTGTGCGCTTTAAGGGTAGGAATATGGCCCAGAGTGTCGTGATGGGCGAGGGGGTGAAATGAGTTCTTCAGCAGAAACCCATTATTATTTACGGGACTACCGGAAGTCGTAAAGGAGAGAGTGTGGGTTTATGTTGATTTTTTTTTGCGAGGGATGATTATGACGTTTCGTTGAAATTTCAAGAATATGAAAAAATGGAATAAGGTATGAATGGACGAAGAACGAAAAATGACGGAATAAGCAAAAGCTTTCAGGATCACCGAGACACCCTCGTTCCTCATTTTCATTTTGTGTTATACCTCGAAATACACGCTATGGTATTATCCAACCGATGTTATTATTCGTGTTACTACGAGGATTAAAAAAAATAAAAAAAAATAAAAAGAACGAATGCTCGAGGACGCTCTCGTAGAAAAATATTATTTCGTGCAACAAGGTACGATGACTCGTTATAACGACGTGTTCGTTTACCAAGTGTATAATGGCGAGACTTTGGCTTATAGAAATGCGATGAATGCGAGACTCGACGATATATAACGACAAAGAAGGGATGAAGGGCGAAGCAGGGGTAGTTCGATCAAAACGATTCGAGGAAAATAGTTTTTTTTTGTTTTCATGCGACACGAGAATGTAAGAGGAGGGAGAACAGGGGTGGGGGTTGTCTGTTTTGTGTGTTTGCACGTATATCGAGTGCGATAGCGGGTGTGACATACAAATTGAACGAATTTGGGTTGATACACGATAGTCCGGCTGACAGGAGACAACGGGAGAGAACATGTTGTACAAGCGTTTCTCTCTCTCTCTCTCTCTCTCTCTCTCTCTCTCCCCCTCTCTCTCTATACGTGTTTATGTGCCCGTGTGGGAAAGTGAACGAGGCTGCAAATTTGTTTCTGTATTTCTCGTCCCGTTTCGTTCATTATTGTTCTCGACCCTGCTGTCACCCTTAACAACGACCTCCCTTCTCCCACGCTCCCACCCCGTAATTTCGCTCGTTACGTCGTTGAAATATTTCAATCGTTCAAACAAAACTACCGTTGCGTGAATGAAACGAAAGTTTGAAATTGCCAAATAATGGACAGAAAATATTTCATAAAACGAAAACAAAAAAATTATAATAAATTGTTGATAAATTTTTTGGTACTGAATAATTTGATAACATAATGTCGTGATTTTCGACGGTGAACGATGATGTCGTGATCGACGTAACAGAAGAGAGAGAGAGAGAGAGAGAGAGAGTTAAAGTGACGCATCCGATGCTGGAACTTAACTGTCTTCTCTTCTCGTCGATTTGGCAGATCTGTCATGAACACCGTTCGCGCGTAACGTAGACGAGATGTAGAAGGGCATGCTGGTTTGTTGGCCCATCTCGAGAGATTTAACACATGAATGTCTGCGTAGGTTTGTGTGTGTGCGCGCACGAGTGCACGACTATCAAAGAGGAAAAGCAATAAATCAAGTGAGTAGGGTAAAATGGCTGCTGTTTAAGGGAAGGGGGTGGTTTTATCATGACGTATATATATATATATAAGCTTTTCGTATCTTCGTGCCAGGCAGCGAGACCGAGATACGTCTTTTATCGTCGAAGCCAGGAATTCCTCAACGATCGATCGACAACATTCATCGATCGGTACGAATTTCGAATTCGCAAGAAATGAAATAAATCCACGAAAAATATTGAACAATTTAATTTTATTATTCACGTACGAAAAAAAATAAAATTTAATAAAATCTTTACTTCCTGGCAAAGTGTCGCAAGTTTTCTGACGTAGAAAGAAAATTTCAAGTTGCAACGCTACGCAATTTTATAATTATCGATTTATCGATCGATCAACCCGATTATTATTCCCTACCATGCTTGAAAAATTAACACGTTCGACCACGAGTCCAGAGAGTGAATTAATCGCGAATAAAATGAATCGGCGAATACGACGATTCTGCAAAACGTGACCTCGATTATTTTCTGTGTCGTTAAGCAAAATAGTCAAACCCATCGAATCAGGGGTTGATCTATGTATATAGACAAATAGAGGGAGAAAAATAGAGAGAGAGAGAGAGAGAGAATATACATATATATATATATATATACGAAGCGAGAGTCTTCTTCGAGCGAGAGACACAAGCGATTAATCACTCGTTCTCTCGAATCTACCCCCGACCCTCACCTCGACGACCCCCTTCATCCATCCCACCCCTCGCCTCATCCAGATCTCGACGGTAACGAACGCGTCTCTTGCATCTCGTCTTTTATCCGACACGCGAGACGCGTTCATTGATTGGATAGATCGTGAATGTATAACCCGATCCTCTTCTAGCTATTTATACAGAAACGTGAGAGTACAAGAGAGATAGATAGAGAGTTAATTATCGGAGGAACGAAGATTGGCGTGGAAGCGATCGAGATTCACGGGCTCGCTTCCCACCAACGTGAGAATAACATACCGCATTGCTTACACGTCGAATATAACGATGAAAAATTTTCCATTATCCGCTCTCTCTCTTCTCGAAACTTTGACTCCGCCCCAATTTTTCATTTCTCTCACGTTTTCATGACTTCAATTCTTTTTTTTTTCTATATAATGAAAAACGTTTTTATGTAATAAAAAAAAACGTGAAAAAAATGTTTATCGATTTACAGCGTACGTTCAACACGGCGTTATCATGTCGCGAGCTTTCACGTGAAATTCATTCGACACACGTGCGTTTTGCCGATGCAAGTGCACAGCATTATCGGGTTCCGATGACCATTATATATTATTAAGCCGTGTCACGGCTTATACATATATCGCGCGGGCGGGGGGGGGTGGTTGTTTAACTTTTGATATTACACCCTGAAAGGGCTGACTCGGGAGCAGGTTTTATGAGTATAGAATTTTAAACGGAAATTCTGTGGGACGCGAGGGATAAATTTCGTCTAATGAATTTTTTTTTCCACCCTCGTGAAATTTCGACCCTCGTTAGCGAAATTCTGAAAATTAAAAAAACGCGCCAAATACGTTTTTGTTAATATTTATTTTTTTACAACGAAGAAGCACCGAGCATAATTGTATGAAAACGTAGAAATAACGTCGAGGGGATGGAAATACCGAAAGGCAACCCTCGAGCAGGACTTTATACGAGTAAAGTTTTCTACGACGTTTCACACACACACACACACATACATACAACGTTATTGCCTGGACATTATGGTTTCTTAGTACGAGAGCGCATGCGCTCGTCACGCCTGAGGGGAGGGGGAGAGGAATATACCGTAATTAGAACGTAAACGTTCCTTCCAGTGGTTGAGCGAAAGGGGTAGATACGCATTAGGAGTTAGACGTGTGTATCGCCGGGACGAGAAACGAAGCGAGTATAACACACGAGGAGGTACCTGCATGACCGAGGATCTCTCTCTCTCTCTCTCTCTCTCTCTCTCTCTCTCTCTCTCTCTCTCTCTCTCTCTCTCTCTCTCTCTCTCTCTCTCTCTCTGTGTGTGTGTGTGTGTGTCTCTCTTCTTTTCTCTTCGTTTTATAACCGCAACTGGGGCAACCTCGAACCCCCATTGGACCAAGTACCGAGGGTGAACTCAGCAAAGGTGGCGAGAGGGATGTGGCGAAGCGAAGAAAAAAAATTAAAAGTGCGAGATGGTTTGTCTCGAATAAAAATATGCAGAGAAGAATCGAGCGTGTGCTTTGTTCGTCGTCGTGAAATTATTAATTTTTCTGAAGAACTACGAGACGGATAGAGTCGTGTTAATAATGAACTATTTTAACGTTTATGAATTTCTAAATTTTCGTGATATTTTACGATTTGGCTGTAGAGGGCGAAATTGCCAGCTTTTTAACGCAATTTCATTTTACTATCGAGCTTTTTATCGTCCAGTTGGGAAAATATACGTGAAAAATGACTCGGACATTTCTCCGGGGAATAATTTTGTGTCCAGACGTTGAAAAAATATGATTGTCTTTTGTTGTTGTTGTCGTTGTTGTTTTGTATTGTTCATTCACGATTTATGGGCATTAAAATAAGAATCTCGATATCGAATTGGTATTTATCGTTCGACGCGATCGCACCCCGTTATCACAATTTTATTTTGTTTCATCGCGGGACTTCGCGATCGACGCTCGCTATATCTACACGCCAGTCGAACGATAAAATTATTCGTAACTCCGTAACGCGGTTTTATAACGTTGTATAGAAATCCCTCGTGCTCCTTTCGTTTCACCACAAGAGCGAGAGGATGGGAGAGAGGTCGGAAAGCGGTTGCTATAAACCCCGAAAGCTCTTAAAGCCTTCGGACGATATAGCCACGGCGCCGTGAGAGAAACGGAGAAAACAAGAAACAGGAGGGGTGAGGAACCATCAGCTGGTAAGCTATAAAACATGTATATAAATATATATTAGGGGTGTTTTAAGAAAAATCCTTTTTTCTTTTTCTTTTTCTTCAAATTCAGCCAGGTTTCGGGAATTTTCTTGTACCATTTGGCTTTATCGAGATTCGAATTTCAAGGTCGAGTCAAGAAACCAATTATTGACGAGTGAACACAAACGCCCCTTGTACGAGATACGATATATATATATATATAGAGAGAGAGAGAGAGAGAGAGAGAGAGAGGGGTTTGGCTTTTGGTACGTTAACTCAAACGTGAGTCCACTGCGTGGAATTTGGAATCGTGGCCCATAGTGAATTGATAGCTATAGAGTTAGCCCCTCGGTAGGGGTATGTAGAATCGATCGTAGGAGTGTTCTACATATAAGCGAGGAGAGCTAGAATGGACGTACGAGCCCAGTTAGTCGCGTCGTCAATTCCACGGCCGTTAGAATTTGGGATTCGCTCCGCCATGATAATCACATCGGCAGGCCTCGTTCACGTTAGCGCGTTTCATTGTCCGAGTCGTTCTGTATCGGCTCGAGTACCTAACTATTATAATGCTGGTCCATTATTATCATCCCTTATCGCTTCGGTTTAAACGTGACACTCGACGATAATCGTCGAGCTAAAAAATGTAACAAAAAAGTAGCGAATAAAAAATTTTTTTTTCACCAGTTTTTTTTCGAAAATTTAATTATTATTTAAAATGTAAATTTGAATTGTTAGTTCGTTTTTTGTGCAATATTGTGTACAGAGGTATTGGAGGAATACTGTGAGATGCGATAATTGGTTAAAGAATGGAGGTGAGTGAAGGGGTTGCGGGCCGAGTCGACACGAAACGCCCCATATATTTCGCCTCGACATTCCAATGTATATATCTATCTCCGATCTATGTATATTTGCCTAAGCTCGCTATCGCTTATATAGATATACATATAACTAATTGCGAGCTCAACGTCGATCAGCAGCTGCTATCAATTATCACTTTTACCCCCTGGCGTCAGAATAATTGGTCCTAAATCATCATCATCGTCCTGTCTCCGTCCCTTACCCCATCCTTCTCCCTTCTCTCGCCTCCTAATCACTTCTGAACTTTCGTTATCGTTTACTTCCGACGTAATTTTCAAAAAAGTAAAACGACAAATAAATAATACGACCGTCGTTACGCGTCTCTCGAACGAATTTTATTCCAACCTCTTGTCTCACCCACGCTCTTTTCCCCCCGGTTTCAATTATTTCCGGTGAAAAGATTTCAGGGACGCGAATGAAAAAAAAAATAGAGAAAAAAAAACAAACAAAAAAAAACAACAATTCGAGTATAGCAGGCGGAGGCGGAGCTCTGGCGTTACCGGATATCCGGTGAACGATATGTGGATACGTGAAAAATTCGAGGGAAAAATAAACAAAAAGGATTCGAACCGTGCAGTCGAGTGACAGTAGAGAAAAAGAGGGAGGGAGAGAGAGAGAGAGAGATATAAAGAAAGAACGAAACGGAAAAAAGCAGACACAATGAAATCGAGAAGGGGTTGAACGAGGGGTGGGTTTCGTACTCGCGCTAGCGCGAGGGAGGTTGACGTTTGGCGAATTGGCTCTGACGCGTGCAGGGGGTAGGTAGCGCGGGAATATGTTCGTCCCTCTCTCGTCCAACCTACTCTCGGTATTTTCTCTCTCTCTCTCTCTCTCTCTCTCTCTCTCTCTCTCTCTCTCTTGCTCTACGAAAGCGCCGCTAAATTTTTTGGCGGGTCACTGAACACGCCGGATCGCTGGCCTCGCTTCGTCAGCTATCGTTAATTGCTACCGAGTAACATATTATATTCCGATGCGATTTCTTGTATTTTTGTTTTGTTTTTTTGTTTCGTATTTTATATCGTCGTATAATGTTTTCATGCTACAATTTTCAGTGGCAGGAACTCGAGAAATACCAGAGGGGAAATAAAAATTTGTCTAATAACGTTTTTTTATTTTCTAAGGGTTGTAGATCGCGACGGGCGAACAAGAATAGAATTTGCTCGATCGTTCGTCGAACGATTCGATGTTTGTGATTAGAGCTTGATAGACATTATAACACGGGATAGAGGAGAGAGATTTCTCTCTTGTTATCGTATCGACTTAGTGAACCGAGAATGTCGCTATCGCCTAAGCCCTGGAACATTATACTATCCCACTACCCCCCACCCTCCTCCTTCGACTATAGTCTCGACATATAAATATATACTTAAAAATAGTCAACCGAGGGTTTCACGTACCGGTTGGCTCGGGTTCTCGCATCGTTTCACCCTTCTCGCTCTACTGAAAGATAACAAAAACGTTTCAACGAGAGAGAGAGAGAGAAAGAGTGAGGAAGAATATTCGAATGGAATACATAAGAGGCTTCTCGTACAGCTTTGTGAATGGCTCGGTTCTGCAATAATTAAATATTCCATACACTTGTCTATATATATATATAGATATATATAAAAAAACGATATATTATATTTAATATATAGAACGCGAGAACTCATTCTTATGCCACGTAAAATGCGGAGAGATTGCGTTCAGCTTGCAAGCTCAGCATTTCTCTTCCTACCCTCTCGCCCTCTCTCTCTCTCTCTCTCTCTCTCTCTGACTCTGTTCGCATCTTCGTGCTTACAACAGTTTTCGTTCGTGTACGAAAAATCTAAAGTACTACCCCTAGAGAAACGTGATATATATATATATATATATATATATTTGTTCTCGACTTCATTTTGTTCATCTTGTACCGAGAAGGCGCGCTCGCCCCTTCTTTTTTCTTAAACCCCTTATTGAAACGGAAACGTATGTAAGAGGAACGCGCGATCTCTCGCTGCGCAGACGTTTCAGTTTTCTCGATACGAGAAAATCTCGAAAGAGCGGTACGTGCCACAGCGGCCAGAACCACTGGAAGATACGGGAACAAAGTCGGGGAATAGGATATTCGTGAGATTGCCGACGTTTATATATATATATATATTTGAAAATATATACGGATATAAAAGTGTCGAACGAGACTGGACGAACTCTTCGTCACTCGCTTTTTCTCTCTCCTATCGATTTATCTCGCGCCTACTTTTCTTTCTGTCTCTTCGCCAACTTTTATCATCGATATATCCATTCAATTTCGAGCCACCGAGACACGCGACGGGTACGATATATCGATGAGAAGAAAAAAAACCGATCAAGCACGGACAAAAAAAATAATGAATTTTTCTATTTTTGGTATTTATTTTCTATTTTTATTTTGTTTCCCTAATAATAATAATAATAATACACATATTTAAGGGCGAGTCAGAACACACAACGAAAGAATTTTAACGAAATTACGTCGCCAGATAAGTTCATAGTGCCGGAAAATATGGTCTTTTCGGCACGTGACCGTGAATCACACGTAATGAGAATGAGAGGAATGGACGCGCGTATGAAGAGAGGGCGAGGCAACGAGACAAAGAAAAGTACAGCGTATTCGTGACGCGCATACTTAAATCTTTCAAAAGTGGGTAGGCCGTGGCCCAAAGGTCTGTGGCAAATCGCCTTTACATCTATATCGGTCGTGAAAAAGCTTTATACCCCCAGCCCCTCCCTGTGAAATTGGACCAATCGTACGTATAATTACCTCTCCAAATCTCCGCTTTCCATCTTGCGCGCTTTAACTTTTTCACCGACGCTTTCATCGTCGATTCATTGGCTCGGCTCAAAAAAAAAAGTCCAGTCACTCGACTCGTCTCACTACCACGGTGCATACATGCCACTCTGTTATAGAGAACTGTCGACGAGTAATGTGAAAAAAGTGCTACGAGAGCTTTTCGCGAGGATAAAGAAAAACGAGAGAGAAAGAGAGAGAGAGAGAGAGAGAGAGAAAGTTTACGATGTCGAGATACGTGGAATATTCGAAGCAATATCCAGGCATTCACGAGTGTGTATTTTTATAGGTACCTAGAAGAGAAAAGGAATGGGGGGTGTGAAATTTGAATAGTGGAGAAAACTACCAAATGCTGACAGAAATGACAGAACCAGAGCCATCGCGAAACAAGCTACGTATATATATAAATGCATACACTCCTGCGTCTATATTCATATATAGCTTGAATACAAAGCTTAGATACGAAGAGAAAGGGTTGTTTTTGCTTCGCTCGACACACGAAGCATAGACACTTTCTCCCTCTCTCTCTCTCTCTCTCTCTCTCTCTCTCTCTCTCGCACTCTGGGGTGCAGACTGTCCCAAGTACTGAATAACAATATGTGTATACCGCAGGTTATACCGAGGTGCCTGTGCAAGCTCTTGCGGCGAAAAGCTCCGTGAATATACATGAGTGTTTGTTTCAACTCGCTCTCTCGGTGCCCAGGGACTACACACATATATATATATATATGTACGAGTTTGGCCATCCTTGTGAAGTTAGTTGCTCGCATGGCGCCGCACTTCCGGTGGTCCCACAGGAACGCAGATAAGCCCCGCAACCCTTATTGCTACGCTTGGGCCGACGCAAAGGTTAAACGTGACGTTTATATACATCTTATCATACATATATATATATATATACGTATGACGATATTTAATAGTGAAAATCCTCGACGAAACATCGTTCATTTTTTATTCTTCTTCTTTTTTTTTCTTGAATAATTCAAGATTGCAAATTTGATTTTTTTTCTACCCTGCAATTATTCATCCCCCGTATCCCTCTTTCGCGAGGCTGAATGAATTTTCGTATTGTAAATATTCGCAGGCAAATTTGGAACGCCGATTTTTTCCGGCTGGTTTCGTTTCAATCGATCTTCCGGGATGGAAGGGTGCCCACGGAGGGGGTGGTTTATCGAAAAATATTTACATCGTAAAAGCTCGTTCAATTTCGCACCGGGGCATCTCTCATTGTCAATGGTGGGGAACTATATGTATATTTGTGTATAATATTCGTAGCGGACGTGTTGTATTCTCACCCTCCCCTCTCTCTTTTTCGCTCTCACTCTCTCTCTCTCTCTCTCTCTCTCTCTCTCTCTCTCTGGGATGATCCACGAGAGGTTTCCCATCTTTCAAACCCCTAGAAAAATGGTCGCCAACGAGACGCGTGGTACCTTCTATAGATACGATATGTAGAATGTGTGAGTGAGTGTGTACAGTAAAGGAGACCAATGAGAAAGCAGACGATATTCGATCCGACAGATACGTTCGGGCGCGATAAAGAAGGCGTGAGAAAAAGGTGAAAGCGATTTTGTTTATTCCTTCAAAATTTCATTTTTTTCCCTTTTCTTTTAACCTAATATCGAATTCGGCTCACTGGCCATATTCGGTTAGAAGTAACATCGAACGACGAGCTATGATATTAAAAAATCAATTAGACTAAAAGAAATACGATATGAAATTCAAAATATAATCGAAATATAAAATATATTAAGAGAAATGTATTGCAGTGGATCGACTGGAATGAAATGTCATACGACGATATTTAAAGAAGTGAGCAAAAGCTTCGTTGTATACTACGAATAGAAAATTTTCCAACTCAACCCCCTCCCCTCGGGACCAATTCAATCTCTCGTTTGTCATTTCGATATAAATATATATATATAGTCCACTTTTTCCCAATGCGACAACCCTCTGGGCACGACTATTGTGTCTGTTTTATCTATATATACATATATATATATATATATATATTTGTGTGTACAGAGAGAGAGAGAAAGAGAGAAAGAGAGCGAGAGAGCGAGTGAGAATGGGGAATCGCATATTGACGCGACACGCGGAAATGCAGTTGCCATTTTGTTGATAAGCACTTTACGCGACCGAGAGAGGAAACGAGGATTTGAGAAAGATGGGTTGTTCGGAAACGACTGAGAAAAGTTTTACCGTCGACGTCACGCCACCCACCTCAGCTATACGTGGACAAGAGGTAGGGGATGAAGGGAGGGAGGGAAATACGCGTGTGTGCTAGTCCGTTTTAGTCGTTCAAAGTTCTTCGCGAAAAAAAAGAGCAAGAGGTGTTTAAAGGGTGAGAGAGTCGTCGAGGGTTGAGGGAGGTGTAAAAATGTTTATCGTCGAACGAACACCCTCTCCTCTGTCAAAGTACCCCGTAGCTCGAACAAAATGGCGAACTTTGTGCTCGCTTAACCGACAATTAACGAAAAATCTCATCTCGACCCGCCGATTCGAACAGCTGTTGGCGAAGTTAAATTTTCAACGATGACTGATGTACATTTTTTTTCTGTTATCGTTATTATTATTACATTATTAATATTTTTTGTTTTTTAATGGAACGATTTATTCGCTCGATTTATGATTTAATCGCATGCGCGAAAATATTTCACAGACGCACGGGCTCTCTCGTTAATTTTCCGTAATTAAAAAGTTGTGTGTGCGTGTGTGTGTGTGCGTCGTTGAAATAGGGGTGCGAGCGGACGCGCATGCTGATAGATGACTGATCCCGGCACGTTTTGAAAATGTATTACGGCTATTTGGGAGCGAAATATTACCGACGGCGGGAGGAAGGGGTGGTTGGTGGAGGTTTTTGACGAGAAGCATACCTACCATTCCCTCGGCACGCGGCGTATTTTTTCACGCGTCGACTCATTTATTTTTCAGGCATCAAGAGGATTTTTTAAAAAGTATCGATATATCTCGATTTTTTGTTTCGTTATATAAATTAAAAATCATCGTTCGACATTGTTTTTTTTTTGTTTTTGTTGTTTTTTTTTCGTTTTACGAAGTTTACAAGCGACTCGTCAAAAATTTATGTTACAGCATGAATTTCGTATACGCGCGCGATTTAAATGCATTTCTCCCAACTCTGACTTTTGTATAATTTTTCTATGCATGAATTTTTCCTTCGCTCTCGGTTGATGCGAATTTATTTTCCCGACTCTAGTTTTATTCTTCTCGTTCGTTCGGAGATTTTTTTGTTTTTTTTTTTTTTTGTTAGCGCCAAACGTATGCGAATGGCTCGATGCTGTGGAAGTTCGTGGATTTTACGAAAGAGGGATATATAGGAGGAAGTGCGGTGAAAGAGGACGGACCTTTTACACGGTCAGGCACTCAACGACCCTCTCGGTTTTGGTATGCAATCCCGCGTATGACGTGACTACGAGGTATAAACCGTATTCCCGGATCATCGTTCTCGCTCGAGCTACCCCCTATGCACACCCCTCGTGCATTCGCGCTCACCCTCTGTCCTCCACCGAGACATTATCCGCGTCCTGTCAAGCCCAGAACTGGATGTAACCGAGAGACTCTCCTTCGAAAGGAAATGTTCCCGCGACGAATTATCGGCTGGGCTCGTTTCGAGGGTAAAGAAAATTTCCAAAAAAAAGAAAAAGAAAAAGAAAACAAAACAAACGATCGAAGACAAACGAATTCATAAGGAAAAGGGGAAAAAATTAAGTTTATCGAACGTTGGATAAAGCTTGAACGACGTAGAGAATATTTTTTCAAGCTTAATTCCGGCTGAAAAACTTTATTTTTTATTCTTCTTCGTACAAAAGCCAGTTTATAAGAAAAAAAAAGTAAAAAACGTTGAAAACAAAGGGCGATCGAGGGGTTGAGATAATAATCCGTGAAGAGGGTGAACCTCTCGGGGCGTTCGCAAAGGTTCTCGCTCGTTGGTAACGTTCCCGACGATTCGTCGTCTCTTTCTTCGACGCTTATTTCTCTATCCCCACTTTTGCCCTTTAACCCCTTTTTTACCCCGTGGTTGTGCGAACGAACTAGTGCGGAAAGGGAAAGAGAAACCGAGGAGATGGGTGATGGGGAACAGGGGAAAGAATGAGAGATAAAGCACCGAAGCAACAAAAGCTTCGAGCTGCTGCGAGTAAAGGAGGGTGGAGGGGGGAGTCTGCCACCAACGAGCTGCGAGGCCACTTTATTTCTTTCTTCCTTTTTTTTTTACGTACCCTCATCCGTGTCTCTTTTGTCTCTGCTTGTAAACACCCTCGATAGTGGCCTGAGGCTAAAACGAGACCTATATCGAACCCTACGTAGATATAATACAAGTCTATATAATCGAAAGAAAATTACAGGGGTGAAATCGTATGTATCGAAAAATTTGCACGAATGAAAATTAATAATTGCGAATTTTATTCATCGACACTCTCGATCCAGTCAATGAAATTATACGAGAATATTGAACCCCAGGGCCCAGTCAATTATTCGCTCGACTAAACGATTAATGCTTTTTTATTGTTTTTATTTTATTTTCTTTATTTTCAACTCACGTGGATATTTTATTATCCCCGTTGGCAATATCGCTCGCTGAGAGGCAAGAAGCAACGAGTGAATTCCCGACGAGGTTATTCGCGCGCTAATAACAAAAAAACAGCAGCGATAAAAAAGAAAATTGCACCCCCTCTGCCCTTAAATCTCGATTGACACAGCAGGATGCGTAGTTATCGAAAGAGTTTTCGCGCGGCTGTCTTGTCTCGGAGAAAAGCGATTAGACACTGTGAACGATTCGACCAGGGAGAGAGGGGATGGAAAAATATCGCGGTAAGAGCCTCGAGTCAATTACTCGGGGCGTCGAGGTCGCGACTTCTTTTTTTGTCTTTATTCTTCCGTTTCTTCACGACGTTTTGTATATATATATATATATATATATATATAGTGTATATATTTTTCTTTTTTCCTTTCGTTTACGAGCAACAGCAGGTACGGAGCTGTTTGTCCCGTGGCCTCTTCGCGCGCCCGCGATCAATTAATTACGATTCGCGGGGCGACGTTCCAGCGAACAGCCGACTCTATTGATTTCCAATCAAAAGGAGAGAGAGCTGCGCCTTAACAGGTTCTTGCTATAATCGCTAAAGGCTCTCGGACGCGCAGAACAAATAAGGGGATAGTTTGATAAATTGCTCGGTAGCGTCGTTGTTTCGTAAAAAAAAAATATACGAAAATTGGGAAACACTTTTCTCAATGAATATTGAAAAAAAAAACAGGTGTTTGACTCGATGAGCATTTTTTTCAAACACTTTGCAATGTTTTTCATCCCCTTGTTTCGACTCGCGTATCTCTGTATCGCGATATCGACGGACAACGTAACAAGTGGCATCTGTTGCATTTGTTGGTTTAAGTGCAGCCCCGAAACACTTGACTTCCTGGCACGATTCCAATTGGCTCTTTGTCAAGGTTTAACGGGATTCATACGAGATGAGAAAGCAACGAGTTCGCGTTTTCATCCATTTTCTACACCGAGAGCGAGAGATCTCATCGTTTTCCCTCTCCACGTCCCGGAGAAGAGGATGAGAGCCGCGGATTATTATCGCTCGTTGAGCACCAAAGTGGCCACATCGTTAATAACTTGGGTAGGAAACGTAAATAAGGCCGAGAGAGAAAGCGAGATAGCGAGGGAAAAAAGAATATGACGTCGAGGACGAAGTAAAGTCCAGGGGTGAAAACAACCCTAATTTTCGACAAATAGACCAAGTCGAGTGGTCGTTACTGCTAATCTCTTAGAGTGAGAGCGAGAGAGAGAGAGAGAGAGAGAGAAGGGAGAAGAAAGAGAGAGAGAGAGAAGGGAGAAGAAAGAGAGAGAGAGAAGGGAGAAGAGAGAGAGAGAGAGAGAGAGAAGGAAGACACGGAAGAACGAGGAACCTCTCGCGCGAGCTACTTTCCCCTAGAGGGTTGCTCGCCTTGTAAGTACCGCAGAGGGGTTGCACGCCTAAAACTCAACGCCAACCAGTCGCCCTTTTCCTCTGTTTATAAAACGACGCCCCGTACCAACACTCGAATCGAAAGCTCTCTCGTGGCAGTCGCTTCACTAATTGGAGAATAGAAAGTTGTTTCTATAGTCCATCCCCCCATCGACGATTTCGACCCTGCATAAGGGAGGATTATGGGAGAGGGCCATTATCAGCGATAACACACGACCTCTCTTTTGTGCAGCTCGGCAAAGCTCACCGAATGGTATACTAATACCGAGTGACTATCTCTATAACAGGATTTATCACCAACTGTTCCGATACACAGCAAGCAGGGGGTGACCAAAAGAGAAAGAGAGAATGAGAGGAATAGAGAGAGAGGGGATCAGGAACGAAAAGTCCACGTTCGGCCGGATATCGCGGTCAAAATGGCCCGCGGGCTTATGAACAAAAGTTCAACGTTGAACAGACTGAACGAGTTATACGCATATATATATATATATATATATATATACAATCCTCGAGGGTAGTTTATAGGCAGACAGAAAATCCGGTTGAACGAAAGGGGTTAATTCACTCTGTCCCACGGAGTTTCTGATTCCTCCGGGAAAACTAACACCCGAGCCGAATGAACTGCGCGTATGGAGATCCACTCACAGTCCGTATCAATTTACGGAAACTGTGGAATCGCCCTTATACCGAGGGGTTGAAGGGGAATGAGCCAGATATCCACACGGACTTCGTGGTGGAGGGGGTCAAATAACTTTAACGAACTCCGCTAATGGAGAATACCGGGGGTACCACCGGAGAATCGTGAGAACTATATGTCGCATATTCTATATCACTACCCTTCTAGTGTGACCAGGGCTTTATTTCGTCCAGTTAAAATATCACACATTTACCCCGTGTGAAAAAAATTGTTCGGACAACGAAGTACGTACGTCCAGATAAAATTTAGATTCCTTTCGACTACAGAATCTTGTAATTATTCTTCTAATTAATCCATTTTCAACAAACTACCCTTATAACTCGTCACTACACTTATCCCGAATAAACCTCGAACTACCCACTTACGTATAAGGCAAATCGTACGAGCGAGTTCTTCGAGTACACAGCCGTTCGAACTCACCGACTGGAAATTCCATTTTAATCATCGTTTCTCCCAGAGTCACTTTTACACCCTTCATCCCTCTTTTTTTTATTTTTACGTTTCTTATCGAAGATCGAGTAACGAGAACACGTGGTTCGTGAGATTTTCTCGACCCTCGGTGTCCGAGCAATTTTCCGCATGAACGAATCGAGATCCACATAGGACTTTTGACTCGCGCGTGTTTCGTGGTAGTGTCATTGCGGAGGTTGCACAGGGTGGCGAGAGCTGCTCTAACAATCATCGAAGCTAACATCTAGCCCGGTGGTATAATGTATTCGTGTAAACGGGGATTGAAAATCGATAATGCAGCCTGGTCGCCCGGCTGGCGCGTGGTCGCCTAAAGTATATTGCTTCCCCGCCCTCTGGTCGCAACACCCTCTCTCGATGTAATATATTAATAGCTGCGAAGAACAATACTCCACCTCGTTCTCGAGGATCCGTGTATACCCGTTGTTTCCTATATATTCTAGGTACGAATCATGGAGGGAGCAAGACCGCTCGAAACGAGCAATCCGTGAAATCTCCGAGACGAGCCGAGGGGAGCAAAAACTAAATAAATGGCTTTCAATTAGGAGCGCGAGTTCTAGTGTTTTCTTTACTACCTCGAAACCACCCCTATTTTTTATCCTCTTCTGTTTCGGTGTATTTTTTTCTTTCGTTCTCTTTTCCTTGATTTTTGTCTCGAAGCAAAGAGACACGGGGGAATAACCATGGGGAGATAACCATCTTGATAGAGACGTACGGGGTTGCTGCCCTCTTCTCGCCAGACAACTTCAACCGTCTTGTCCAAAGTCGCGACATTTTTTATGGATGAAAAGGAAAAAAAAATCGTCGACCTTGGAAGATCGTTTTTTTCCCCAGAGGACGACGAAATACGAGATGTAATTCATTTTATGTTACGTATTATTTGTTATCTTTCAAAGTGATGCGAATAAAAGACATACCTATCGACCGGAATAGCGAAGATTTGTGAAATAGAGAAACTTGATAGTTATTAAAATAACAATCCGAGAAAGTGATTTTCACCGATAGAGTTCCCAGGCGAGTACGAGAAGAGTGGGAGATCTTTTTTTCACAGGACGACGAAATACGAGACGTGATTAATATTATGTTACGTATTATTTTGTTATCTTTCAAAGTGATGCGAATAAAACACGTACCGATCGACCGAAATAGCGAAGATTTGTAAACTAGAGAAACTTGATAATTATTAAAATAACAATCCGAGCAAGTGATTTTCACCGATAGAGTTCCGAGGCGAGTACGTGGTCATATTTGTTTTCCGGTGCACGTACGAGCCATTCGCGAGCAGCGACGTGCAGCCTTGCGAAACCACGTTGAACTTGGCAATGTTATATATATATACATATATGTTTAAACTACCCCCTATGTATATATCGTACCACGCGGATCCGAGGAAAAGGGACAAACGTGTGCCACGTTGACTGCGAATTTAATTAGAACCTCCTTGTCTGTGCGGTAAACTGATTTCATGACTGAGGGGCAGGCGGGGGGGGGGGGGGGGGGGGGGGGGGGGGGGGGGGGGGGGAAGGGGTGAAAAGGGTGAAAAGGGACTCACTGGCCCAAGCAACGAGAAATGCCCTCGTGGAATTTCTCTTCTGGAATTTCGTCTAGGTCTCTCGTCGCGGAATTTGTCCTCCGGGATGAAAACCCAGATAAGGATCATGGCTTGAGATATTCATAATTTCATTCTGTTTGAATAAAATCGGAAGGCATTGTTTCTAAAAAGTGCAAAATATTCATATTTCTAACGAAAAAGATATATGAATTTTTTTATTTTTGTTTTTAAATTATTGCAAATGCAGAAACTGATATTTCGTGCTACGGTCGACGAAACTGGAGCGATCAATTCGCGGCCATTAAATCACATGGATAATCTTTATCGCAAAACGACGCGGCGAGAGAAACGGAAGGGTAGTTTCCGTCGTGTTGTATCTGTCCGAGCGGGGTAGGAAGGGTGAGAAAATCGAAATAGAGGGGTATGAAAGAGAACGAGGGGTACGTGTACGTAATAGAAAAATACTTTATCACAAAGTCGACCTCGTCGAATCGGTAAACGCGAATAAATTACGATTTTTCGAAAAGCTCAGCTTTTTTCGTGATTCGAGCTTTTGGGGGTGATGCCTCGATAGGTATGTTTTTTTTCTCTAATCGCAATTGACAAAGCGTGAAATATAGTAGTGTGCAGCCACGAGGCGAATGGAGAGAAGTGGGAAAAAGGGGGCGAAAAGTCAGTGAAGAAGGAAGGGTGAGGTCGGTCCGGGAGTTTCGGTCGTATCAGCGAGAAAGAAAAATAGGGAAAAGAAACCGAGTGAGAGAGAAAGAAAAAAAGCTTGAGTTACAGTAGTCGTCATATTCCCGGGTAAAGGAGTAAAAGAGAAAAAGTGTTCTCGCTAGCTAGAGGGGAAAAAGCTTTTTCCACGACGAACTTTATTCTTTTTATTTTATTTTATTTTTTTTTTTTTCGTTCCAAGGGAGAACCAACCCCGGCTCCCGAACATCGACAGTGCATGTTTCACTCGAGCACGAGACACGTTTTATTTGCATAATGGACGCGTAATGTATTATGTCGTTACGAGAACAAAATTTCCGGAAGTCTCGAGAGTACGTCGCGAGTCGGACGGAAAAGTCATTACGAAAGAACGACAGGAAGCTCGTTCCCCGTGCTTTCTATTAAATCTCGAGAAATCTTTCAGCTAAGACTATAGAAATTTTCTTTTCCCTTCCGAAGATTACTTCGATCACGCGTTCAATTTCAAATCCCAATTTTGAAATTCATCGTCTTTATTTGTTTAAGAAAACAAAAAAAGAACGAAGAGTAAAAGATTTATCGCGTTAATGCGTCATCCGGGTCGAGATATATATATTTTTTTTTTCATCGGATATTCCTTAACGCGTTTTTCAACGATTCGAAAAAAGTTACGAGTCAGCACCCCTCCTCCCGCCCCCGAGGTCTGTATAAAGGGAGAAAGACCCGTGACGATGGGTTGGAGGTTGCGGTGAGAACGATCGACGCCCCTCGTCGTCGTCGACGAAGGCTTAAAATCCCAGAGGCGCCAGGCGACTTAAATTGAGACGTTCTACATATATATATATATATATATATATATATATACATATAACCTGTGATGGTTGGTAACCGTGGCGCCGGTTAAGTATCAACCTCTCGCGTAGCGAATCTCATCAATCTATTATCCTCGGACGAGAGGATAAAAAGGGAAGAGAGGAATAGAGGAAGATAGAGAAAGAGAGAGAGAGAGAGAGAGAGGAACAAAAAATAGGGGATGGTGAGACGAAACGCGAAGGGGTGATACTTTAATAATTGCTTCTCTCAACTATCGCCACTGTAAAAAAGAGAGAAGGGGGTGGATTGTGTGCGGGTAGCCTGAAAGGAAAGGACGATAATGGAGGGGGGGGGGGGGTTGAAATGGGGCCGAAAAGGACAAGCGAGACCTTGGCCTATATCGCGGAATATGGATCGACCTATATGTGAGAATTCGGGGCTGACGTAAAACGGGGTAGTTGCCCTTCGAATTTTCCAATTTTTCTTCTGTCACCCTTCGTCCCTTCCATCCTGTTCGCAAGATGAAGAAAAAGAGAAAAACGTCATGAAAAAGAAGAGACCTCGTTCTTCGCTCATTCAAATTATTTTACCATGATAAATCCCAACGAAAACGTACCAAGAAGACTCTCATCTAATATTTCCTCGAAACGAACGTATATTTATTGGATTTAAATTTATCCGAATCGAGCGGTAAAATTTTTCAAACCGACGAATAATAATTGCTCAACTTGTCGTATACGTTTCATGGGAATTTTCATATAATCCTGGCTGGATAATTTCGGAACGGGGTTGTATGGTAGGGGTGTAACATCGTATTATTATCCACATCCCCCCTATGATGCAACCTGATATCATGCTTTTCCGACGAGGATCAAAATTACCCACTCCGAGTCCAATATACAATTATATCTCAGTTATGCAATAATCATACGAGCACGAGTATGCGTTCGCATATATCCACACCCACACACACATATAATGCACACACATAAATATATATATAATACATATATAATACACGTGTCTGGATCGGAGTGAACGCAGTTCGCAGTCGTGCACCAACGCTCGCCTTAGCCACTAATCGAAACATATATGCGGCTGTATATATATATACAAATGCATATACATGTGTGTGAAGAGTGGTTGTAACATAAACATGCCAGACGTAGGTGGAACGATATATCAACGGTATCGGCATACGTGAAACGTTTGAGCTGCATGTGCGCAACGCCGACGTATAACATCAGTTTATTACATATATATATATATATATAGGTAAAGAGGGAGAGAGAGAGAAAGGGAGAAACTACCCTTACGAGTCTGAATTCTCTCGCCCTCCTGTCTATACGTGCCAGGGGCGTACAAACACGAACGTACTGTGCATCATCGGCCAACACCCCGTATCGTTCGTGATTTACATCTTCTATTTCCTCGACACACGCTGTGCATACAGACAGAATACTTCGCAAGTAACCTGTGCACACACCGAGAGTCATCGAGATCGGCCGGCCTGTGCGACGACGACGACGACGACGTGGGTGACCGTAAAATATGAAAAAAAATGTGCGACGATACGACGCGCGAGGGTGAGGAGCGGGTGAAAAACGAAGTGTACATAATCTCGCGACGATTTTACGGCGCGCGTGTCCGACGCGCTAAAAAAACTAGAGATATGAAAATGGGCCGCATTCGCGCATGCTCGGGAAAAAAAGAAAAGGAGAACGTGCGTTCGGTGTGTGGGGTCAGGACGAGCGAGATAACGGAATGGCGGAAGAAAATTCGCTTGCGGAAAAATGAACGTTTTTTCCACTTGAATAAAGTTTGTCTTTTTTGTATTTTTTTAATTTTTTTTTGTTTTGTTTTTTTGTTAGAGAAAAAAATTCATTCGATAAGAATAAAGTTCCGCGAGAGAAAATTCATTCGACATGAGGATAAAGTTGAAACAAGTTTTATCGTAAGTTCGAGGAAAGTTCGACGAAACGGAATTTAATTTGATTTAATTAAAAAATTTCGTTTTTTATTAAAGAGATATGATTTTATGTTATTAGGGGGGGGGGGGGGGGGGAATCATAATATGTGAAATCACCGACGCGAACTTGTGGATCATGAGAATAACTTGATCGAAGGGATGTTCGAGAGAGAAAGAGAGTGAGAGAGAGAGGAAAAAGAAAAATGTAAATCAGGGATAAAAAAGAACATTGTTGGACTAAGTGGGTAAACGCTCGGACAGAGCAGATGAGCTGGCTTATTCTTATATACCCTTCCCTCGTATTCATATTGAGCTTCGGATAATTTAATTTTATTAAGGGGAGGCTGCCCCGGTCCTTCCAGAAAGAGAAGCCTGCTATATATATGTGTTTTATATTCTTGTCGCTTAGGGGTAGTTTATCTACGTTGGCTCATGTGCGATTACTTCTTCCACACATATATATTATTATATATGTATATACACACACCTATAATAAAACACAGACCGCAAACGAGCGAACAATGAAAAAACATTCGAAAATGGAAATAAAGCGAATGAAGACGAGCTGGATAATGATTTTTTTTTCTCAAGCCCGTAGCTTCGGGGATGTACACGTACCAAAGATACTTGGGATTGAATTCGTCGGGGGCTTATACAGCGAGTGAGAACCGAGAAAGCTCGAATTTAACCGAGAAGCCTTTTAAAAGATTTTTACTTTTATTGCCAGCCTGGGTAAATTAATTGGCCCCGATTAATTCGCGAAAAAGGAGTTTTACTCCGCGAGGGGATAGAATTTCTTTCTCTTTCGTTAAACAAATAAATAAATGTTACGAAAGAAAGACGCGAGTAGAACGAGGAACGGTTCGAGTAAGTGAAACAGAGCGAGTTAAGTTTCGGTTGCACGCTGCACTACTTTAACTTAAGACCCGTAGAAGTTTATAGTTTTCCGGTACCAGCGAGCGTGGAAAGTCTCTCGTAATGTGCCACGGAGGAGGTTTTTCTTTTTTTTTGTATTTCTTTTCGACCGAGCATGTGGAAAGTTTTTGCGATAGATATTCGTCAAGTTCAGGAACGGCATCGGTCGTTCGCATCGACAGCGGGGAAATAAAAGTAAAGAGTGGCTGCGAATGCCTCTTATTTTTGCCCCGGGGAATACGTGATTCTATCTCTAGTTCGCGATAAAGTGACCATTTTATCGTACCGATCGGGGATTTTACGTATTTGCTGGAACGATTGTCGATAAAAACATTGGAAAAGTGTCGACTGTTACATTTTTCGAAAAGGGATGATTTATGGGGGCTGAGTTAATTTTTAAAGGGATGAAATACAATTTTAAGATTATACATCGTTAATATAAGAATAGAGACATAGGCGGATACATTTATATATTTTTCTTGCACCTGGCCATATTTTTGTACTCACTCGTTGTTGCGAGAAAAATTCTACGACGGAGATGCACCTGCGCATGTGTATTTTTCCCCGTGATTCTACCTCTAGTTCGCGATAAAGTGACCGTTTTTTCGTATCGATCTGGGATTTTACGTATTTGCTGGAACGATTGTCGGTAAAAACATTGGAAAAGTGTCGACCGTTACATTTTTCAAAAAGGGATGATTTATGAGGGCTGAGTTAATTTTTAAAGGGATGAAATGCAATTTTAAGATTATACATCGTTAATATAAGAATAGAGACATATGCGGATACATTTATATATTTTTCGTGCACCTACCGATATTTTTGTACTCACTCGTTGTTTCGAGAAAGATTATACGAGGGAGATGCACGCAGGATGCGCCTGGGCATGTGCAGTACCCCCACCACTGCCGGGCATCGCGTGCGCGCGCCGCTCGTGGTTACCGTGGCAACGATGCGCAAGCGACCAATTCTGATCGTCTGCGCATCCCATCTATTTTCCATGCTCATAAACAAGCCTATCGTGCTAAGAAAGTTTAACATTACGAATTACTTTGTTCATGTCTGTGTATACTTTTTTACCACGTGAGAGACGAATTTTTCCAACTCCAAGGAAACAAGACCGTGAGTTATAAAGATGATATTCTCATGAAGAATTCCATCCCTCCACTGACCTCGACAAACGTAAACAAAGGGGACCGAGACGAAACCCAAATCGCGGAGAGAACCTTTCGGCGAATTTTTGTGGTATAGTCGCTATCGCACAGCTGACACTCTTTCCACAAGCTCGTATTTCGTCACGCACTACGGAATGAAGAGTCACGACGTCTAATACAGAAAAATTTCTGAATGAACGATGACCCTCTCTCCGTCACAACACACGACAGCTGTTGCGAACCGCTCGATATTCGCTTAACCTGTCTTTCGTTTCCGTACGGGTTCATGGCCTATCTCAACACGCTCACGCTCACCTGTAATACCAACACTTTTTAATATTTTCGGATTAAACACATCTAGACAAGGTCAAGTACGAGGTAATGTTATTATTGGAAAATAATATATATATATATATATATAATATAATATAATAATATTCGTTTCTTTCTCGGTTATCGCACGAAAATCTCGTTCAAATATTTTGAGCGTCGGAGTGGGAGGGGTTGCGCGCGCACTCGTAGTTCTCCGCGCCACCGCCGCTGCTTAGAGAGAAGGGTCGAGGCAATTTGAACTACCTAGCTATGCGAATACATATTTATGAGGAAATAATATGAGTCACGTGTATAAATACTGATTTAGTTATTTCCGAGGGGAAATTGTAGATTAAAACAAAAATATAATTTTATATAAAATGAATTATGAACAAAAAAAAATAAGTAATGGCGATTTTAACGACCGAATCGATATTTTCCTCAATTGCGCTTTTCAAACGTCAGTTTCCCCACATTTTAACTTAAACGAGACAGTAAAATTCATGACATTTTCAATCGATGTTATAGCTTTGATTTCACCCCTTTGAGAATCCAACCCCGTTCAGCGTTCATCGTTTTAATTGTACCCAATAAAATCTTTACCTCGATTTTACTACATTCAAAACGACGTTTTAACTCTCATTCGCGATTTAATTATTCCTCTCTCGATTCCTCCATCGAATCAATTTCCTCGACTGCCGATTCTCTGCTATAAATCTTTTCTATCGTATTTTAATTGTTTCTTTAACGAACCTGATCGTAAATTCTCTTTTAAAATAAAAACATCGTAAATACGATGACATTTTTTTCAACGTTTAATGGATAATCGAGGGTGAGTTAACGCGACGAAGAGTCACGTCGTGGGACGAAAGCTCTACGTGCAGATTTTACGAAGCCACCGGGTTTCGACCCCCGACGAGTATATACGTGGCTATAGTAAAACTACCCTTAACCCTCCTGTCGTTAGCTCTATAGCGATCGCTTTAACGAGGATCGAAGAGCTTTCTCTCGGTCTCTCGTTACGGCAAGGTAAAAGCACAGCACAGCAGGTAGCTAAAACGTTGCCCCGAGTTCGAGTCGGTCCCTTCGCCGAGGTCTAACGGTCCCCACGCGCCGGTTGTAGGGCCTCGACGAACAATAACCACTTGATTGCATCGTGCAACGTGTGAGGGATGATGAGAGGAGGGAGAGGGGGGGGGGGGGGGGGGGCGAGGATAGTTATAATTAACCTGCCGTGACGCCCGGTTTATTCCGGTGTTTCGAAAGGGGTGCCTGAGCAATTAATTACGAGGGACAAGACGAGGGGCAAGTCGAGGGAACGACGACGACGACGACGACGACGACGACGACGTCGAGACAGGATGAGGATGCGGCGAATATATCGGCGGATGGTTTACCGGTTGCCTCGCATCCGTTCGACGTTACCTGTGCGATAACCCTGCCACGAATGTTCTCTCTCGCTGTTACACCTCATGGACCACGTGATCGACGAAAATTCCGATTCGTTAATTTATAATTAATTACGCAAGGGTCTTGTGGGAAAACAATAGTTGATTAAATTTTTAATGATTAACTAATTAATGATTGATTCATTTGTTCGAGGTTAACTGTGCGATAACCCTGCCACGAATGTTCTCTCTCGCTGTTACACCTCATGGACCACGTGATCGACGAAAACTCCGATTCGTTAATTTATAATTAATTACGCAAGGGTCTTGTGGGAAAACAATAGTTGATTAAATTTTTAATGATTAACTAATTAATGATTGATTCATTCGTTCGAGGTTAACTGTGCGATAATCCTGCCACGAATGTTCTCTCTCGCTGTTACACCTCATGGACCACGTGATCGACGAAAATTCCGATTCGTTAATTTATAATTAATTACGCAAGGGTCTTGTGGGAAAACAATAGTTGATTAAATTTTTAATGATTAACTAATTAATGATTGATTCATTTGTTCGAGGTTAACTGTGCGATAATCCTGCCACGAATGTTCTCTCTCGCTGTTACACCTCATGGACCACGTGACCGACGAAAATTCCGATTCTTTATAATTTATAATTAATTACGCAAGGGTCTTGTGGGAAAACAATAGGTGATTAAATTTTTAATGATTAACTAATTGATGGTTGATTAATGATATATAATACGAGATATTTTTCTTTGGGGGTTCTTTGGGGATAAAAAGAGGAAAATTGCGAGAAGAAAATGCGAGGGGGATGAAAAATAATTTTTCTAATAATAATACAATTAATTTTAACGAGATGAAGGAGGAAGGAGGAGAGCTTTTTCGATGTCGTCTCGGACGCATTGTTCGCAAAAAGTAATGAGTCGCGCTTTTCGCCACGAATTTACCCTACCCTCTTTTTTATATACGTTTTCTCGACCCTCCGTTTTCTTTCCCGAGAGCCTAGCCCGTTATACCTCAATAATATAATCCAA
Source organism: Netelia virgata (assembly GCA_951802705.1). NCBI lineage: Eukaryota > Metazoa > Arthropoda > Insecta > Hymenoptera > Ichneumonidae > Netelia > Netelia virgata. The sequence continues at coordinate 3,449,905 of OX637866.1, read as the reverse complement.
CCTCGTTCATTGTTTCTTACCTTATGCACGATCTTTCAACGGCGCGGTCTCTTTTATCCACGCTTCGCTAACGTCATCCTCGACGAACCGATCGTCTTTATATTCTTATTTATACAAAAATACAACGACCCTTTAATTCAATTTTTATTTTTCTCCTTCGCCAAACGAGGCGAGACACTCGTCTATTTCGAAAAATTTATTGACGCGACAAAAGAACGTTGAGTTCATTGTTTTACTTTGGCTCAACAGAGAGAGAGAGAGAGAGAGAGAGAGAAGAAACCAACAAAAAGGTCCTTGAAGATGACAAAAAGCATGACGATAATGGAGTCTACAAATATTCCTTCGAAAAGAAAAAAAGAGAGAGAGATATATGTCTGCTCGGTCGACTAACGATACGAAGAGAAGTGGAAGTTAATCATTTGAAAAATGCGAACGGTACGCCTCGATGAATCTTGTCGAGGAGGTTTCGCTCGCGCAAAAATGTCCTGGAAAGAGAGACGAGGGTGGAACGAAATGATGGAAAGCTTTTTCAATGGGCCGTGTTACAGACACCGAAGGAAATTGGCGAGTACGCGTGTGTGTGTGTGTGTGTGTGTGTGTGTGGGACGAGCGTCATCAGAAAACGTTTGGCAACACACGTTCTCGAAGCATCGAGGCTCTCGATGAAGAGATCCGATGACATTGGAACGAAGGGGGAAAATCTAGTTTCCTGTTGGTCTCCTCTTTCGTCCTCTTGTCCGTCTCAACCCCCTCCCTCACCCTCGTCACCTCCCGATTTTCCTCTTGTCCTCAATGCCGATGTGTGTGAGTGCGCGCACGTGTATTTTTTTTCCTTCGTTTCTGCCTGACAGCACCAACGGTCGTTGATAAGTTATTCTCGAAAGCTCGAACGCGCGTACACGAGAATCCTATCCACCCCAATCTAGTGTCGATGAAACACACACCCCATCGCCGCCACTCTGTCTAACTTTCCAGACGATAGAGTATTATTATATAAAAAAATGACAGATAAAAGAAGACGAAAAAAAGAAAACAAAGGGGGAGGACGATGAGGAGAGAAAAAAATACGTACGGTCGAGATTCAACCCCCCGAGAGAGCTTTTTGTATTTCATCTGCATTATATACCTTTTTTTCGATAACTGTCGTGGGTTACCGGTGTGAAATATTTTTCTTGCGTGACCAGTAAAAAACCCCATGAAAACTTTCTTTCGTTATCGATTTATTCCAGGGATATCGTAACGAATGATTGATTATCTACGATAATTTATGAATCGTTAAAAGTTCATAATTTTACGTCACGAAGAAAGCTCGAAATTTCATCCGTAAAAAATAAGGGAGAATTGAGCGATGGAGTGCGAATTTCATATTATGCAGACAGAGTATAGAAAATTCTTTCACGCTCTCGCGTTATTTCCTCGTTCCTCTCGTCGCCGTCACGATTTCGACCTTTCGTCCTTCCTCGAGCATTTAGTCCTATAGTCCTTTTTCCTCACATCTTTCCTGACTCATTTCTCTCTCTCTCTCGCTCTTTCTCTCGACGCTTTGTCACGTGGTCGTTTTCAACCCCCATACACATCCCTTCTCACACATCGCTCATCTCAGTCACGATCGTCGCACGCGTCGGCTTTTGCATTTTCCTGCTTCCCGATGTTTCGGGAGGTATATACGAAAAGCTAGATATAAAGAGATAAGCACGAGGGTGAAAGAGAAAAAGAGGAAGAAGAAGAAGAATCCTCGACAGAGGGTTGGGATTGAAATTCTCGGTCTCTCATCGAGCTTACTAGAGGCCTCTTTGGCTCTCGTTCCTACCTCTATAGTCTCTAGTATGTGACTTTTCCTCCCTTGTCCTTCACTCCTAACTCTCTTCAATAGTCTCGAAAGGGGGTGTGAAGGATAGAGAGAGAGAGAGAGAGAGAGAGAGAGTGAGGGAGAGAATGAGAGATAGAACAGAGAGAGAGAGAGAGAGAGCGAGTTAGTACCGAATCAATACGCGCACGAGCTTTCTCTCTCTCTCTTGGTCTCTCCTCACCACCCCTCACCCCCATCTCCACCCACCCTCACACACTTTTGGTAGCTACGTGTACTCGTACATCGGAAAAGCCGCCCTGTTTACGATCACACGTGGACACATCTGTGTCGAGCCACGAAAGCCAGTCCGTAAACGTGAAATTTTAAATGTGTCGGTGGGCCATAGGTACACACCGTATCGCAAAGAATTGCAGGTACGCGTCTGTGTTAGAAGGAATACTACCCTCGTCGAAGGGAGCTAGAGGAGGGAGTAGAGAGGGTTGGGTTCAGAATTTACCGTAGGACCTGCACGAACGAGAGACGAATTCGTCGAGCCGAGAGATGGAAAGTACAACACGACGGAGTACGAGAGAATCTTTTTTTTACAACCCTCAACCCCCGAACCCTTCTCGACTATCATTCGGTGGCTGAATGCGCCAGCCATTTGTCCATGAAACCCGTGGCAAGGGAAAAAACGTGGACGAGAAGCACCGAGAGAGCTTGTAACTTGGGCGAGAGAAAGAGGGCGAAAGAAAATGGAGAAATACGAAACGAGAGTCAATGCAGAAACGGGAGACAGAAATAGGGAGGAAACGCGAATGACGAAATAGTACCGGCTGCTTGACACTGGGGCAGCCGAGCGTTCAAACGCACCCCCCATTGTTTCAGTTTTACAGAAGGGGTGCAACGAGCTCGTTGCAAGACTAACCGTGAATTGTACATCCTCAAAATTAGTACCTTTCGAATTTTTCGTAATTTTCTCCTGGTACGAGTAGTCACGTGGCGACTGGACATAGTTATCAACGGGTCGTATACGAAAACGTCGCGTAGCTCGAAATACCTTAATTGCGCGTCGTTTCAGACAAAAATTCACGAATTTCTCGAGAGTCGATGAGAAATGAAGAAAACGAATAAAACGAAGAAAACGAAGGAAACGCCCTGAGACGCGTGATAAGTTCGAGGGAGAATAACAAGCAACGATCGATAATTCGATTCTACGATGGTCGACGAGCGATCGCGATGCGAAATCAGCGAAATAAATTCAGAGGGAAGAATCAGCGAGCTTGTTCTCCCGTCCGGCCTTCGTTCGCGAAGATAGCTCGAGGGTGAATATCGCAGAGTCGAGAAAGAGAGAGAAAGAGATGGAGTGTGAGAGAGAGAGAGAGAGAGAGAGAGAGAGAGAGAGAGAGAGAGAGAAATCAATAACGATTAAGGAATCTCGCTCTCGCTCATCCTTCCCTTAAAACGTCCGTTATGTTACACGATGCATATTTTCACGAAAAGATTGATTGCCCCGTTTACTTTCCTCTCGCGGACTTGCGATTCTCGCGTTAAAAGTTCCACGTCGTTTTTATTCGCGGACGAGCTACGTCCGCAAGTCGGACCGTCGAGATGAATCTGCTCTTTGAGTCCTGGTCGTAAGGCGAGGTAGAGGCCAAGGGTGCATTACCGATTCATCGTATTCAGGAGAGTGGGGGTAGTACGGGGCAAGAGAGGGTGCGAAGAGCGTGAGTGAAGAGAAGAAAAACGAGAAAAGAAATGAGAAAACTCTTCCGAAAGCAGCGACGGCCGAGGAGCAAAGGGGCGGCGGGGCGGAGGGTGAGAACGACGTAAGATTGAATCGAATGACGCCTGGCAGAAGCGAGAAATCGTTGATAAACTGGCGAGGTTGCCAGAGGTGGTTGGCGAACAAAGTTTTTCGCGGTTAATAGATTCGACGTTTATTCCATGTACTTTGGGGAGATGAGAAGATTTGATTAAAGCTACGTGAGGCTTCCGATTTTCCCCTGTCACAGTTGATATAAAATAATAATAACAACCCAAATAATATTAATAATAATATTAATAATAATAATTATTATTATTATTGTTGTTACGATTATTCTCATAAACGTCACCGTCATCCCCATCGGACCAGAATTTTCCGAGTTTGCGTTTGAATTCCGGTTGTCGTTGCGAAAACTAAACGCGAAAACGTGCCCATTAGAGAGGGAGGACAATGGAGATAGAGTGAGTAAGAGGGAAGAAGACAAGTGGTCCCGGGTAGAACGACGGGGGGTGGAAAGACAGTGTGCAACTTCGTGCATTCGTGTTTATTAAAGTTTATCGCCTACGTTACCTCCAGAAGCTCGTTTTCTAACTTTTTTGTTTACCTGTTCCTCATCCCTCGCCCCATTGGCTCACCGTCAAGCCCTCGTTTCTTCCAACCCTACACATTTCTATCTAATGCAAGCAGAGGTACGAGCGCCCTTCGTATTCGTGCAGACAACGGTCTTTTGAGAGGCAGACGGGTGTAAAGAGGAGGAAAGAAAAAAAGAAAAGAAAATTCGCACAGGATGACTATCGGGCTTCTATGTACAACGGTATCGCGACAGTGACAACGACGTAGTGTAGGCGTTATGGAGGCCGACCCTTCCTCTCTCTCTCTCTCTCTCTCTTGGCGATTCCATTTGTTCAACATCCAAACGGCAGAACTATAGCTATTTGACAAACGATAATAGCACATCTTGCTGCAAGCTTTCTGTTTACGTTAGAATGTAGGAGAGAAAACGAAGAGAGGAGAGGGGGGGGGGGGGACTAGAAGTTTAACGTTGTAAGGGTTGCGATAGCATTTTCATTGTTTGCTCTGACAATAATGAATGTCGAGGATTAAATATGAGACGCATCCGGTTGTCGTATGAAAGACGTTGGATGTCTCGGTAAACAATAAATATTCAATAGTCCGCGATACAGTTTAGAGATTTGCGTGTGCTTTTCAAGGGTGGGAGTAGGAGGGACGAGGGTCGATAGCGTATAGGGTGGATCAGTATTGACCAGGTAGGAGCTAGTTTAGAACTGTACCGAACGCCGGCTACGTCGTACCTGCAAAGAGTGGGAGTACGCGAGTGAGCTTGAAAAGCTCTGTGGGAATGGAAAATTCTAGAATCCTGAAAATGTCTGGGATAAGTCAGTTATGGGTTGATAAAGTGGAACGACCAGGGTACAGGGAAACATTCGACGACTAGTGAAGTAGAAACCTTGGAGGAAAAGCTCTGGGTAACTTACTTTGTTATCTACCGCTGGAATAACCGGACGAATTATCGACCGAGCTGCTCGGTCGGTAACAAACTCTTCAGTCGTCGATAAGTCTGCTATTATCAACGTAGGGATGTACAGGACAATATGGGAGACGGACAACGATGCGAAAATAGTGGAAAGCTGGAATTTGAGAAAGGGTGAATTTGAAAGAGAATGGGGATGATTCAAGAGACTTACCGACCGAGTATTCGAAAGCATGAGAACATTTCACCCTTACGAGAAACGATATTTTTCGACTTATCGTTGACTATTGTTCGTGCCCTTCCCCCCATCGGTTGACACAAATATACTCGCAATAACACGCGAGATAAAATACTCATACGTTGTCGCTTATGAAACGATCGATTCCGCGGAATTAATTAATTCTATTTATGGAACTCGCGTACGTGTTTTAGCACAAAGCCGAACGAAACCGCGATACGCGAACTATCGATTGTCGGTATTTTCAAATGGCGCAACGAGGTGAAAGAAAGAAAAAATGGAGAATCGATTTCTCAATGCGCAATCCGACTTATGACACTACGCGGGGGAAAAAAACGAAATTATTGTCACGTGGAGACACGACGATCGGGTCATACCGGTAAATGCTCTTTTGAGAACAAAAAATCGGATTAACCTGTTGAAATATTGAACTGGAATGAAATTCGCGTTGCTTTGAAAAAGTAACGACTCTTTTTCGAAACAAAAATGAATTATATTCTTTTCGTTTCGTCCCTTCCACGAGTTATATCGGCCGGAAATGAAAAAGAAACGTAGTTCTCGCGTGTATGTAAAATGACAATGAAACATATATAGTTCGTTGGGAAAAATAAAAAAAATTATACCCCGGTGTTTTATGCGACGAGAATGTTAAAAAAAAGAAGTTTCTCGACTTACCCTAGCGCTTTCGTGCTGATAAGGGGTGTCTTCAGGTTGAGAAAACCGTTCTTCTTGACTGTCTGCTGGGGTTGAGTGCAGCTCGTTCCCTCGCCGTTCTCGTTCTGTTCCTCGACATCGCCGTCCCTCTCCTTGGACCTTCTGGCCCGAAGATATAGCCACGCCGCCAGTCCGAGGCCGACCAACACACCAACAGCGCCAAAAGTTCCGAATACAGCAGTTAATATTACGTCTCGTCGCTCCATGCCCACCTGGAAAATCAATCGATGATTTCCCTCGTTAGACAAATTAACACCAACCCATTGTTACATTTTTTTCTCAATCCAAATATAAATTTTCAATTATGATAAAACTATAAATTCTATTTTCCTGAAAATGAAAAACGTTGTTGCAATTTAAACAAATTTCAGTCAACTCTCAGAATAAAAATCGGTGCAGGGGGTTGAATCTTCACTGTAATTTCCTGTTAAGATCGAGCACGAACGCAGTTCCTTCAGAAGGAACTAACGTCGTTACTAATACAAATCTCGGATCCGTCGAAACCGCGAGTAATCCCATGCTTAGGGAGGCTACAATCATTATACGTATTGAGGATGTTTACCTTATTGTACTCTCTGTCTCGCCATCCCTGAGGGGATTACCCGTTGAATACGTCGATTTCACAATGTAAATGCGCGTTTATGATTTTACCGACGGTTCAAACACGCGCATTGTTCGTTAATGCGCGACAACCCCCATGGAACAAGCTTCATCGTCGCTGTCACACTCAAAATTATTAGATCCGGAAGGATCGCATTTCCGAAAGGGATACCTCGGGGGGGATGGGGAATATTGGTTACCGGAGAAATTTGATATTCTTGACTCGACCTCCGGCGCACGAACTTATATGCTTCGTGACGTTATTGTTCGACGAAGGGATGCATTGGATACAAAAATTGAAAATTCGATTGTTTTTCCATGATTTTGAACACGACGTCACGAGAATATTCCGTCGTCGGTGACTCGAAGAAACTTACCCAACGGGTCAACGATGTCGAAGACCCAGGGGATGATTTTCATCGATTAACACGAATTTCAACCCTTATTTTTTTTATTTCAATATTTTTCATTTTTGTTCTGGATAATTTAACGTTTTATCCGTTGAAATATATGTCGATGATTATGAAACTTTGGAGAAAGATTCAGTCGGGAGGTTCGATCTCCGAGGTCGATGGAGCGTTTAGAATTCTTAACGAGAGATTGTGTCGTCTGGACAGGAAATCGAAAATTCTCGGAAGCTTCCTGAAATACTATTTTCTAAAGAGAACCCGGTGGACGTTTCCCGAACAGAGTGGTACACGAGGAAAGTAATACGTTTTTACCGGAGGCTTCGCCAAATGGAGCTTCCGGAGAAGGGTAGAAGCAACAGGGGTTGGTTCTTTTTAAAGTACACCCTCGGGCTTCGAATAGTAGTTTCCGTTGCGAAATGTTTCGTAGCAAATGTCCGATGCAAATTGCGTTTTTTCTTTCTTTCTAGTTTTTTTCTCGTAATCGAATTTTTCGAAATTATCCAATTTATTTTGAAATTTATGTCACGAGGGAAATCTTAAGATGGACCATAAATTTTGTTTTCTGTTTTTTTTTCATCTCTCTCTCTCTTTTCTCGATCGACGAGGGAATTCGAACGATAAAATGTCCAACGACGAGACGAAACTATTCGGGTACCATTTTTTTTAAGGGTCTGGTAAACTGGTTGGTTCTGGGTATACGAGCGCGGAATACAATTTTCCTCGACGGTGTCACGATGCTCGTTTGTCAAGCCAGAGGTTCAAGAGCCACACGGTCCTTGTATAGATCGGCCGACGTCCCGGCGAATACAAAAGTACCTCAGTCGTCCTGGAATTGCAAAAGCAATATGCTGAATGGATAGGGTAGGGGGTGCGGGATAGGACGAAGGAAAAAAAATGTCATTCTAGCTCCACGTGGCGAACCGACCAAACTCGTCGATCATCGGCTTTTTTTCACGCGACAGGCGTTATATTTTTCTTTTCTCACGAATTGTATATATAACGTCTATTCGCAATTATAATCGATTTATCGAGAATAATGCAGAAACGTTTATTTCGTGAGTTTATACAAAAATTCATCATACTTCATCACTCCTCCCCGTAAGAGACTATTAGTATTCACGACGTCGTGCATAATTTCACGATCGTTCACCAGGTAAGAAAAGTATGCGGGGTTGATAATATAACGTTCTCATCCCCTGGCGCACACTCGCAATTCCCCAAGGTCATCATGTAGATCAACGTACTAACCCAAAAGCTTTTTTTCCACACGGTTGAAAAATAAAGTTTAAAAAAATGTGAAAATTGCACGGTAATATTAATTCAGGAGGAAGAAGAATCGCCGACGACCATTGACGGGAGCAGTTTCTCCACGCGTCAAGTATACTCGAGAATAGTCGAGGTCGAGTGACACGGGCGAGCGAGCAATTAGTATGACTTTAATATCGTTTCAAGCACAGTTACGGTCGACAACAATGCACCTCTATCAGAGAGAATGCGAGTAAAGGGCCGGTATATAATTGGATTTGTCGGCCAAATTATCAGAGTTTGCCGTAACCAAAATGCTCCAGACTGATCCATAAATAATAGTCGTAAATTTCGATCGAACGAAGCTATTTACTCGATTTCTCGTCGATGCGATAATTAAGTGTCGGACGTTTAAATAAATAAAAAATACATAATAAATGCAAATAAAAATAGATTGATGAACAAATCCCCATTTGTTCATCAATTACGTTACCAGTTCGCTCGCTGAAAATCATACGATGTAAAATTAACATATTCATGGATGAATTTTCTCCAATCCATAATCATAGCTAAACCGATAAATTGTAAATTGAGTTTAACAAGTTCGAGCTTCTCCATCGACGCACATCACTGAAAATCAGAGCGAGTCAACGATCCGTGAGTTTTTCGAGCATGGCTGTTGGCATAACTCTGACACGCTTCGTAGAAACGTACGTTCGCGAGAACGTCTAAACTTTTCACGTACGAATTAGGTTCCGCGAGTTTCGAAGTTGAGGCGCGTTGAATAGGGGGTGGAGAAGAAGGAGGGTAGTAGAGGTTGAGAATGTAACGGTAACTCGTCGAGCATTGTGCGAAAATTAAAACGACGGACGAATGAATCTGGAGCATGGAACATACGCGTAGAAGCGTAAGGGTGAAGCAACGAGAGTTGGCGCGGGCGAGACGACGAGATTGCACAAGGGAATATTCCCTCCTGGTATCTCATTCACCGTATTGCGTATCGCACCTTGGCTCGCTTTGTCTTCTCACCCGGGTCGCGTTACATTCACCTCGGCGCGAGCGTCGTCGTACCTTCGCGCCATTTTTCAACGATGAACAAAAGGAACCAGGAGGAAGGTAAGAGATTTTGCTTTCAATATTGCTCCGAGGGGTAGTTTCCTCTGCGAGGGAGGTACCTCGTGCCGAAAGATTGAATGGAATGATCGAATACTTCGATAAGCGTTACCCACGTTTTTTTTTTCTTTCGTTTTATTCGCAAAAGCACGAGAAACGCGAGGACAACGACGTTTCATTTTTTTCCCCAGGAGCTTTCACGAAAAAAAACCCCGGTAAGCTTTCGTTAGAGACGAGAAAAAAGCTCACAAAGGATCGAGGACGAAGAGAAAAATCCGTGTATCGTAAATTCCAGAGTAAAAAAAAAGTGTAAATCGTTACGATTTAAACCCCTTATGTTTTTGTTGGAAAAATAAAACGAAAGTAACGCATTATCGTCCCCTAATGGAGGAAAAATGGTGCTTGATTAAAAAAAACACACAGACACGAGTAGTTCTTTAAATTTATCCTTGACGCGAACTTATTTTCTCAGGTCCTGTGTCAACATTTTAGATTACTCGAACGCCAACGAGAGATCCAATTATACCGGCATATCGAGAAGATCTATTCAAATTAATGGAAGGGTTCTTTGTTGTTTCAAAGTCGGCCATCGAGGGTCGAAGGGCCAATTGTCTTGCCTTCGTAGCTTAAGCTCTGGATGAAACGATGGGAGAAGGGTTTACGTATCGAGAGGGCGTTTCTGAAAATCCACTCGCTTGTCTAGGCTCGCTAGCGTCTTTCCAGGCTAACGGAAGCAGGCGTGAGCTTTCTCATTCGAGGGAGCTTGCAGGTCCTCCGCGCGGTCGATACCAGGTGTGCTTTGCCTCTCTGCAATATCCCAAGCCTATATATACGCATCTATATATACATATATACACGTATGTATATATTTATGTGAATTTATACAAGCGATAGCGTGCTACGAGCACGAGCATCCAGGATTCTGACTGCACGGTGGCACATAAAGTGACGCGCGTAATGCATGTATCGTGTAGGGAGAAGAGGTAAGCTCGGGAGATGGAACGGTTTGACCCAGAGGGACAGAGACCACGTGGCAGCCCTATGGATTCACACAGGAACGTAGATATGAAATCTTGATTATAAGAATGAAATTATAAAACGCGAGTTGATTCTACGAGTCGATAAAATTTATCGATTTTTGTTTTTCTTGAAAATCAAGGATTTTTACTCAAGTTCTTCGAGACACGAAAAAATAGACGAATTTTTTGAGACGCGGTAAGTTTTTCTGGCTAATATTGTTTTATATCGTTTTGAGGAGGGCAACGCGCAATAAAAGTCGGTCGTACTCTAAGAGCTTTTATTGTTGGAATTTCGAAGCGCTTTTCTCTCCCCCTAAGGGATGGTACATTTACCCACTGCACCTGGGGAAGCGTTTCTTTCAGCCTTCGTGTTTGTTTTTCTTCCCTTTTTCACGAAAGTACCCAAAGTAGCTCGGCTCGTGTTTCCGAGAGAGGAAAGAATTTTGAACCGAGGGGGATGACAAAAACGGGTAATAAAGGAATAAAAAAATAAAAAATTTGGGTTTTTGTCGACGCAACGCGGTTGATTAAAACGAGTCTCGAGCTTCCTTCGCGTAGTATACGCGTGCCTCGAATCGCGGAAGTTGATATCGACGTAACAACGAACGAGAAAAATGAAGAGTTAGAGAAAGCGCGAGGACACGTGTCGGAAAAAGGTTTATTTCGGGATTTCGAGCGAAGAGAAAAAAGGAAAAAGCGAACCCGGGGAAAAGGATTTTTCAGGATTTGCCGAGGGTTTTTACTGCTCGAAACGAGAAGTAATGGTGGTCCTCGAGCTGTGTAGTAGAACTGCTCTTCCCCTCTCGAGTTTCTCTCGCACACGTTTTTATGGCTCTCGCTCGCGCCTGATATACCGCTTTGCTCGATGCTGCGCCGTGAAACGGAGAAGCTCTTTTTCCCTCGCGAAAGATCTCCCTCGTTTCCTACTGTAGCATCCCACTCTTACTTTCTCACGTTTAAATGAACAGTCGGAGACTCGCTCGACGTTAATCTCTCGATTATGCATAATTGGCAAACAGATTTTTATTAAATCCGTGATTCGTCGTACCGAGAATTTTTTTTTTCTAATGTCACGAATGCTCGAAAGACTCGTCGAGATTAGAATAAATAAAGGATTTGAAAATGAAAATTTCGCGAAGGCTTTTGAGTTCGCGGCTGAAAATAATATTTAAATATTCATAACGTTGATAAAGTTTCGATTGTAAATTATTTTATTCTATCCCCATGTACGAAGGGGATGAAAATCTACGCGTTTTGAAAATATTCCCACGCGTATGTCGATGACTAAAATCCTCTTTTCCGTCGTCGTTATTTCTATAATACATCGCACGAATGATATTACAAAACGACACGAGAATGACGAGAAAGTTCTTTGACAATTTCGTTGCAAATAAATCGAGAAATATTCGTAACAGGGTGCGACACTGCGAGATGGATTTTTTTCTAAGAAGACTGACGAGAAAACGAGACAGACAGCTTGGGTGTCGAACGAAGAATTTAGATTCCCTTCGTTTCGCGTAGAATCTGGATATCGTCGGAGAAAAATTGTGCGAGAATTTTTCTCGAGAAGACGAGACGCTTGAAAGAGGACCCTGAGCCATCTCGAAGAGTAAAATAGCACGAGAGTACGAGAAAAAGATCGTCGTTACATCGCACGACAGTCGGAAAGAAAATTTTGAAACTAAGCCGAGAAACTGCAATCCCTCCCATGAAAATAAAGTTTAAAAAATGAACTTTCTCGAAAGTCGAGAAAAGAAGGCTCGAGAGATACTTTCAATTTTAATATTCCAAGAGCGAACAACCACTTGGCTCGTCTGCCAGGATCGTAAAACTTAAAACCACGGACTTTCAGCTTTTGTGAAAAAAATTACTTTAAATATTCGATAACAAAAGAAAAAAAATTAGAGAAAAACATTGTATAACTGACGAAGTTGATGGGAAAAAACGACGGAATATTAAATGCCCATAATTTAAAAGCGAGGGAACGTTTTCGTCGTACCGAGTTAATCCAGCGTTCCGAATCGCTCGAATACATTTTTTAATTAACATCGGTAAATTCGATTTAAAGAATTTCCTTTCGCGACGCAATCAACTTTTATTTTCATCATTTTTCGTCGAATTGTAATTCTCTTTTTAAAAAAAAAAACAAAATTACATGAATAATATTTAGCCATATTTTTGTTACAAAGTCCGAATATTTTATCGCGTAAACGAAAGAACGAAAAACCACTTTCGCGTCGCTGCAAAAGCCGTAGACTTAGGGGAAAAAATGTATAGAATTGCGCCGATTGTCATGAAAAGTGAATTTCTCGCAGCGATTTCGATATTCCGATTGAGCGCCCGTGGGCGCTTTGTATCGGGCGCACTCCCGATACGTTATCGATAAACGAAAGGACCGAACACGACGGATTTTCCATGGAATTCGTCCTGGCGTCGTAGAAAACGTTGAAACGTCGCGTTGAACGTGGCGGAAAAAAATTTACATCGCTATTTCGTAAAAAAAAAAATGGAAAACGGAAGAAAAAAGTACGTCGATAAAAATTCATAAAACTTGGAAATTGCCATAAGCGCGAACGATGGATATTAATTCCGTTGACGATAAAACCTCGAGCGACGTCCTATATACATTTCTTTTTTGTCGTTATCGTGATGAAATGATCTCGACGACATCGTTTCATCCCCTTCGACTTTAATGAAAGAATACATCGGTTCAAATTTTACGAATGTGTGCTTTGGTCTTTCGAATCGTCTTTTGAAATGATCTTTTACGTCGCTTCGCGGTACAATAAACCATTATATGAAAAATTAATTAACGATCTATCCCATGCTACGCAGTGCGCGTATCCTTTTTCATGGATCCATGGTCCATTGTCCGAGGGAATCGGCTCAATAAAGACCAAGATTTATGGAGTAGAGCAATCAAGACACGTATATCGATCTGTACTTACGAGCTTGCGAGCTTGAATAGCCGGATCACCGAGACCCAGAGGGTCGGCCTGATTTCCGTCCATCCCCGGACGTTCTCCCTCGATCAAGCCGTGAACCATTATTTTAGTCGCTTCCCCTCACCGGTTGTCCGTCTCACAACGTTACCACGGGTTCGAGCGTCACTTCCTGTTTCCCTTACGTCGGACAATTAACCCTCGTACCTGCTTCTTGATTTTTTTTTGTCTGTTTCACCCTCAACCACCTTGCGTTTTATACGGTTCAACCGCACGGACGAGGCTCTCCCGCGTTCGGTTCAACCACGCGACCTACGAGTGACCACGAGATAACGAGACCCGTCGTTACGTATATATGGGCCGTTTCATGTAAAATAAAATGATTTTAAGGGATGAAAAATATTTTTGAAAAAAACAAAAAAAAATTGTATTCTTGAGTCGTTGATTAGAAGAATGTTTCAAAAGATTGTTTACATATTTTATCTACTGATAAATGGCCAATATATACGTAATCAAAGTCGAAGCTAAAAAAGAGTCAAAAGACTCAAAGTCTTTGATGACTTCGATCGCGAAATACATCGAGCTTTCGCGTTAATTAAAGATATAAGAAATTTATTTATCGCGATACGAAGTTATAGTCGCTCGTTACGAAGCAGGTTCTCTTGCTTGACCGCGAGAGAGGAACAAGTTACTTCGGTAAGAACAAGAAGGCATGTTGTTATTCTGGTGAGTGAGAGAGAGAGAGAGAGGGTAGGAAGAACTTTGGCTCGAATAACACAGTGAACTTTCGATGTTAAGAATCTATATGTATAGGCCGAAACCCCCAGGAGATGTTCGAGTTTCCAGTAACCACGCGTTTATGGTACGATGACGACGTCGACGTCGTCGTCAACTTTGACCCTCCCATTTATCTAGCATCACCTTTGAATTACCGCAAAAAAAAGGAAAAAAGAAATAATTTTTTTCCCACCCACCGAAAGTGATCGCGTCAACCAAATTATCGTCCCACTCTCCCAAGGGATGTTTTTTTCTAAACAAAATTTTCCGTAACTTCGATCGAATTAATTTGTTTCTTCAACGTCTTAAAAACAATTCAAGTAAGACTTTTTTCTATTAAGGGTTTTTTGTTTGTTTTTTTGTTTTAAGATCGTGAGATTCGTGGCAAAGCTCGTGAATAAACAGTCCGTAAAATACGCGATATATACGGCCGCTAGTTAATACCGTAAGATCTTACGTAATGTTCCATAAAGCGGTTCGTAATTGAGAGTAAAAGGAGTCAATGTAAACCAAAAACGCCCACGCCTTTCCGGAAACATCGGGTTTGTAATTACAGCGAGATTAAACGATATATTGTTGCGAGGTAAGCGTTCCTGCTTTAGCCGTCTCGCACATCGCGGTGAGGTAATAAGATAAAGCGGCGTCATTCGGGTACAAAGCGGTTACGGCCAATGTTATAATTAAATATCGGAGGATTGGATAACGCGAATGACGTTTATCGCCTAACTATTTCATCCCCCGGAGCTCAAAGACAAGATACGATCGAGGACATTTATTTGTGGGTTTTTGTTTTGTTTTCAACGATACTCGTTCGAACGCATCCCCTCTAGAATACACGAGTACTCTAAATTTCCTCTCGATAAATTGCAAATTCAATATCCGATAAAGCGAGACGAGTGCGACGTGCGAATCATCGAAAAGCGATCAAACACGTGTGTACGCTGTACGATTTATTCAAATATAAAAATATTCACAAACAGTGACAAATTTTTATCGTCTCGATAACGAGACAACGAGGGTCGTAAAATTATTTCACACACACACACACATTTCCTAACAACCCTCGTTCCACCGATCTATCGAAACGAAAAAAAAATCAACGCGAGGAAAACAATTTCCGTGCATGAGTTCTCACCAATATGATTTTTTTTTTTAATTTCCCTTAAAACTACAAATAATTATTTAATAAAAAATGTATCCTTGTTTTTATAAAGAAGTAAAGAAGAGAGAAAATAAATTATCACGGTTGGAATCTCGCGTTTTCCGACGACGCCGGTAACAAAACAAATAAAGACCGGATTTCCGGTCTACGATGCACTTATCGATTCACGACGAGAAGCTGTGCTTTTCTCAAGATATATTTAAGCCCGAAACTGCGTACGTTTATCGTGATTATTTATACAAACGTATTCGTTCGAATCTCGAGTTCGTGAAAGTGAAGATTGTAGAAAATCGCGTCGAGAAATTATTCGTTCGTTCGCGCGAGGGAGAAAAAGCGCGGGTTGAGCGAGTTAAACACGACCGCACGATGGAGATGAGTATGAGAGAGCGAGTGAGCAAGCGAGCGAGAGGAATCCAACCCTTACTCCCTCTTCTCGTTCCGTCTCGCGTTAGAGTGGTCGGATGTCGGGATACCGGGCCGGCTTCTCCTCCTCTCCCTCTCACCCCTTCCCCGCTCCACCGTGTTCCGACCCTCGCGGCACTTCGTTGCTTTTCGTCGCTCTTCGTGTTCCTTCGTATATTTTAACGTCCGAGATTTTTAGAGACAGAACCGAGGGAAAAATCTACACCAACGACGACCGTACACAACCCTATTTGCGTTCACCACCCCGTAAAAACGCTCGCGCTTGACCCGCACAATTGCGAAAAAAAAACCGGGAGCTTTTTCCTCGATTTTCTAAAGACTTCGATTCGATACCAAAGTGCTTGCTTTCTCTGAACAAGCTCTGAGAGCTTCTTTTAATTTAGAAAAATACACGAAGAATCGAAGTACGAAATAGAACGTTATTTTTTGCATCGAGCGATTTTAGCTCTGATTACTTTTCTGCGATTAATTAATAATTTGTTTTTTTTAAGAAAAGAAAAAATATTCGATAATTGCAAGATTATTAAGTTTCAATCGTGAAATTCAGCCCTCGAGAAATGCGTTAGCGCATCGTCGCCAAGTTTCACGAGTCGAAGAACGCAATTTCGAAACTGCACTCCGGTAGAGTGACTCCGCAATGTGTGCGAAATCGCGAGCGATTTCGCGTCTGCGCCGTAGCGCGAATGAACGAAGCACGCGAGATTGGTATAAACGTAAGCGGTGAATTAATTAAATGAGGACTGGCTCGAAGGAGGGGGTATGAAAGTTATCGCAGAACGTTGTGTATTGTTCCAGTTATTAACTCAAGGATATTACGAGGTGATGTTACGATTCTTTACAAGGGTGGATGAGTATAGAGAAAGAGAGGGGCTGGAGGGTGTAGAACGCGTGTGTGTCGTAGCGAGTAATTTTGCATTCCGGAGATAGAGAAAGTTTTCCCCTGGGGACAGGACCCAGCTGATTCACAAATTCCCGAGAATTATTAACAGAGCAGCTCGAGAGTTCGAGGGTTGTGAAATCTCGCGCGAAGACCTCGTCTGACTACCGATTACACGATGTTGAAAAAGGAACGGAGGATCGTGAAATCTTTACGCCAAGATTCCATTTTCGAGGCGCAAAGTCTCGATTCGTTTATTTTTACGCGACAAACCCCCTCGAACGAAAGAAATTCGAAAAATTCTCATTATTTTTCGTAGTTTTAATACATTTTTATTTGTTCACCCCACGAAATCTCGCTCGTGGCGATGGACTACCGCGAGTAAAATCATGCTTCAATCATACGTGGTCGAGAAACCGGCGGGGATTAGGTTAGGTCGAATTAGCTCATAGGCAAGTTAACCCTCTCCTGGGAGAGCTTGAAACTTCGTTGACAGGAGGGTGGGTCGAGGGGTGAGAGAAAATGGGGAGAGAAGGGTACGAGCACAGGGAAGGTTTCGAAACTATGATATACCACGGGGATGCGGCCAATGAGCTCCCGTGTGCCCGGCATGACGTCACGGCTGACCTAGTGCTCTTGCTTTACTACTGAAATCGTCCTGGGCGACCCTTGTACCGTTCAATGCAACGCGCGTTGCACGTGCGTGCAGCTTTTATATCCCGTTCGAAATATTGTCATATTTCATGTGAACGGTTACAGAGTATCTGGTCCAAAAGGGATGAAGCTTTGTGTAAATAATGGTTTATCCTTTATAACCCCAGCGACAGGTTTTCGTTTTCGATATAAGCGACGACCTCGAGTCGCGTACACGGTAGACAAAGTCGAAGATATTTCGTTGCCTCGGGGACATGAATGTGGTCTTTGTGATGTTTTCTTACGGATACGAGGGTAGTCCTTCTTACGAAAGGATGAACTTGCGAGAGTTAAAGGTGAAGGTCACGGATATCATGGGTAACCTATGACCCGGACACACGACAGAGCTTGCGGCAGTGGATAGGAGAGGGTTGAAATGGGAATAACGAAACAGCGCCATCTCTCGTTAGGACTGTGAAGTTTTTAGCTTAGGAGACTTTAGTGACGTTGGAGGTACGAGCTTGGGGAGATTTTCGTCAGAGGGCGACACGACGTCCTCGTACCTCCAAGCTTTGGTGAGCTTGGAGGTACGAGCTTGGGGAGATTTTCGTCAGAGGGCGACACGACGAAAATTTTCGAAGATTTGTTGGGGTGCTAGCTCTCTGGGTTACCGACGAGGGATGATTCGGGGCTACTTTCGATCTAGAGGAAAACTGAGATTCCTGTCGAGTGTAATGTATCATCAGCGACAAATAGGGGAAATCTTCTATACCGACCAGAATCCTAGGAATTTTCTGTACCAGCGGAAACTTGTTGAAAAATCGATGGTAAGTTCTAAAAATTACGAAATTTCGTAGTCATAGGGTTAGAATTAAAAAAAACGATTCATATTAATTTGTCTGCGAACTAACTTTTAAAAAATATTTTATGGGAATAACAATCAAAAGGATTTGAATTATTTGGACGATTAAATATTTATCCGTCGACTTTTAGTCGATACGAGCTAATAACTTGGAAATTCTTCCGTACTGTAAGTAACTCTGAAAATAAGGGTGGAAAATAATATAGACTCTATTTTCTTTGCCAGAAATCGTGCACAGGCCGATATTTCGTCCCGAATAAATATCACGAGGTTAAGAATTTCGTGTAATTTTCACAAGGTTGTTCGACACACCTACCCCGTGTATTTTTCTACCCCCTTGGTCGAAACTCTCATACGAGAAGCGAGAAAAGCGCTCGGAGGTTTTGGGACTACGATGGAAATTTTTTCGAGAATTCCCCAAGGCACTAGCCCAATAGAGACCGAGTGGAGGAAGACGAAGAATAAGGAGAAGAAGAAGAAGAAGAAGAAGAAGAGACGAGTCTGCAGGCATTCGTGCTTGACAAATCGTCAAGATTATGTTGAGGTGACTCAACAAGAAGGGTCACATAGTACCTAAGTAGATGGCAAAGCGAGCGAGTAAGAGAGAGAGAGGGAGAGAGAGTGGAGAAAAGTGGCTTTTCACTCTCCCCTTAAGGCTCTCACGAGTCTACGATACTCGATCATTTCCATCTTTTTGCCTACAAGCCTTCATATAAAAAGCTGCTGCTGCTGCACGCCCTCGTCTCTCACACGTCAAGCTTTTATCTAGCATATTTCTCACGTGGAGTTTGTCTCGATTTATACATCGTCGAGAAAAGAAAGAAAAAAAACAAAACTAACCCCGTACAATAATACCTTGGCAGGAGAGCAAGGGTGTAATCGGGGTGTAGTTGCGACCTTACAAGGAACGTCGACCTCTCGTGGTACGAAGACGATCGATCCAACACCAAGTTATGCAGCAAAAGCTCGTTAAGGAGAACTACCAGAGGTATGGGACGACGAGGTAAAAAAAAATTATAACGCACCCTTCTCTTCGTTGTTTTTGTTTTTGTTTTTGTTTTTAATGCGCGTCAACATGGAGAGAGAATTTCATCAACGACTTATGTTGCCTCGGGTCGGTTTACACAGAAACATTACGAGTGCCATGGAGCGCGAGAGAGAAAACTCGTCACGTATGAAAATTAAAATGTATTTTCCCGTTCTCGCCCGCATAACTCACCCCATCTCGCCTCCCTAGGGTCACCTTGTATATACGTCGATATACATGACTATATTTATATATATAAGCAATTTTTGTAACCGTCGCACTCGAACCAATATTTCTTTATCTCTTCGACATATTTATATTTCCCACCTCGTCGCAACTGCCACGCAGGTAACGACGAAAAAACTTTCATACTACTTTTTCATGTAACGCGCTAAGATCGGCATCCTGAAATATTCAAACAGCGCGCGGGAAACTTTCTCTCTCTCTCTCTTTCTCTCTAGCAGGAAGTGGAAAAGGCGATGGATAGACAAAAAACCATATTGAAAGTTTTCGATACCACGAGCTTCCGTAAAGTCATACCTATGGAAATTTTTGGCGAAGTGAAGACTCTGCGATGATTGGATAATAAAAATGGTGATAGCTTGCGCGATCTTTATTTTGAAAGAGCATATAGTAATATAAAATATTTAAATAAACTCGTGAGCTTTTTTCAATGTTTTACGAAGCGTGAGAGCACAAATGTATTTTTATTCGAGACGTCGTAGGGGATGAATGGTTTTTTTTCGAGGGAGTTGCGAGATCACTGGAACATACGATTATTAACACCAGTTGCTATCTCAATCTCCCGATAGACCCTCCTTTACTACCGTAGTTCACTATTCGAGCTTTCACCCTTTTCCGCTTCGTTGAATTTTGACACTCTGCCAAATATGCATCCGGTTATTCCCCAAACATAGCCCGTTTAACCGGATGAATCGTCGCGTCGCATTGGCGTATAATGCACTTTGTAAACGGCATTTCATTATTATTACATCCGTCCATAAAGACGAGTCGAAGAAGGAGGGGTGAGAAAGCTCGACGAGACCGAGAGAGATTAAGGGATGAAAATTATCGACACGATTTTTTTCTCTTTTTCTAGGATTGTAAGTAATACCTCGGTTTATCGTTTCAGATTATACATCGCGAGTGAAAGATAAAACTCGCAGAATTCTAAAGTTCAATGAGTCACATCCTTCTCATCCCTCTCTCGTCCTCTCATGCGCGTATCATACCGTACGGAAACAACTTTTTCTTCATCCATCGAACGACGTGCGAGATTGCGGATATTTAATCCAGGTCATGTCGATGCTACGGATGGGAACTCGGCAGGTTCGTCGAAGCTATTCGCTTTTCAATTATCCCCTTTCACGCAAGATCTGCTTTTCTTGTCTATCTTTTTTAATTACGGGTGAAATCAAACCAATTGTCTCCGCTCGTAATTTTTCAAGGAGCTCGAGTAGCATCTCGATATCGAACGAAAAATGTGCACGAGATTTATAACGTGTGCTAATTACTACGATATTTTTTCAACATTTGGCAAACATTGCACTTTTTGCGAAACGATTCGTTCGATGGATGAAAAATGGTTATGTGGAACAAAAGCTTGCTGGGACATCGATTAAAAGTACACTTTTACGGCAATGAACGAATGATTAATTATCAAAGCGCGAAATTATCCGGTCCATGATCGTGGAATCGTTAAAGCGTGAAGAGAGAAACGTGATGGGGGATGGGGGAACGAAAAGCACCGATGTTCAAAAGCTCGCTCTCGTTTCATCGGGACTATGTAAATGATTTCGATAGTTTAAAATGTATCGATGAGCGCACGACGAATGAGCACGAAACGGGGTCACACACAAAAGCAAATAAAAATATATATACGCTCTAATTGGATTTCCCGGTGGGTTTCACTTTGTGAGCGTTTCGATTCGAAACGAAGAGGATTCTCGTGACGAATGAATATAAAAAATAATATTTAAAAAAGAAACATATTTCCACTGTTTATTTTGTTTGTTTGTTTATGACACAAAGCTTCGCGTCCGTAACAAAAGTGTACCGCGAGAAACAAACTCCTCTTTTCTTTGATCGCGTCGAGCGTATTCCATCTTTTCCCGAGTGATTTTCCAATGGTCTTTCTCAAAGTGAAAACATAAAATAGAACTTATCCCTCTTTCCAGATTATAAACAGTTGCACCCTTTCTACGATCTCCATAGTTCTCGTAGAAAAATAAACTTCCCTCGATTTTTCAAAGGATCGCTTTGATTCGAAGGATGAAAAGAAGGAAAGCTTTCGGATCGATATAGAAATCTCATCGCTGTTACCATTCGCGCCAGTTTTTCTCGCGCGAGGATTACGACGATCGTTGAATTACTTTTCCAACTGCTTCAAGGAAATGTGTCAGATTGAAAAATCCATTTAAAAGACGATTAAATGGATTTCGAGTGAAATAAAAAAAACAGTCTGGAAAATGAATAAAGAGAAAAGAAAAAACAGAAAATACACATATAGGTTAGAAAGTTCGTAGAATCGACGTGAAATTAGACATTTTTAGGAAAAAAAAAAACATAAAACACACATATAGGTTAGAAAGTTCGTAGATAGAGGGTCGAACTCTCGGCTGGACGTAGAACCGGCGAGGATGTGTACCGGAGTACCAACGAGGACAGAGAATGGTGCGCGCCGATCTTTCGCGACCCCCGACGGATTGAGGTCGGTTATACACACGAGTCCCGCAGGGCAAAAAGATAGAGAGAAAGAGAGAATCATACCGTCCCATGGAGTTCAAAGAGTCACAAGAGCGAGAGAGAGAGAGAGAGAGAGAGAGAAAGAGAAGTCCCTACAGTCCTCGATTATACCTCGACGCGAGCTCATGCTCTACGATCCTCCCGAAGGACATTTCTCACGGACGATATGTTCTTTTTTTGTCTATTTTTTCATGTTACCGACGTTTGAAAAATCAACGAAAAAAAGAACAAAAAAACGTTCTCGAGCCAGACGAAAAGGATCGAGACAACATTCGCACGCTGTTGTTTTTCGTCCTTTTTTTTATCAAGGACGAAAACAAAACAAAGTCATTCGGACGAAAAAAATGTCGACGAAATATTGTTTTGATTTACTTTTGTTTCTTTTTTCCGCGTCGACGAGAAAGCTCTTCGTATTATCGGAAGTTGTGTACACGCGAGCGAAAAATTTGTTGCGATTCCATCGAGCGACGAAAAAAAAAAATACCGTCGACTAGATTCTGTAATGTACCCGGTCGTTCGCGTCGTTCGGGGAAGCGAAAGCTGCAACCAGCGCGGGTATTACTTTCGGCGCTTGACCGCTTTTCGACAAACACGCGCGGATACGAATGTGCGTCTGTGTGTAAGCGTGCGTGCGAGGGTACAAAGCGAGCTTTTTTCCGGTACGCGAAATGCCTTTGAAAAATTTCTCGCGTGCAGAACGAGGGATGTACAGGTTGATCCACGCGCGAAAACTACCCCCGTGGTGTTATATTTCCAAGCGAACAATATATCTCGACGATAATTTACCACGTGACTCGAAACTCGAGCAACGCGTCGACGAAATATCGACTTTTTAAAAAGAACGGAAGAACGAATTTTTCCATCGACCCAATTTTTCGTCTCGCAAATATTTGGACTATTTTTTGTTGTTTTGTTCCAGACGAATGGCAGTTAACCGTACGTATACCTACAGCTCGACTGACTGTATGTGTCCCATCAAGGAGTGGCCCCACTTCCTGTTCACATTGAACGACGAAACTGTTCAGATATCGCCAGGACCTCCCATCCCCCGCATACATTTATTGTACGAGAGAGAGAGAGAGAGAGACAAAGTGAGAGAGAGAGAGAGAAAGAGAGAGAGCGAGAGAGAGAGAGAGAAAGGGAGTGAGGTCGAGTCGAGCAAAACCGCACACCGGTGTCCGACTAGCCCTAGGCGCTATCGTTTCGATCAAATTGAAGGATGCGGAGGAAGAGCGTAGTGAACGAGGCTAACGCCAGCCTTCCAACGTGAAATACCGGCTATCAGAGATAAAACGCTTCGGCAATTGTACAGAGTGAGACAGAGAGACAACGAGAAAGAGAGAAATATCAAGGGTAGAAAATCGAGTCGAGCATTTGTCCGAAGGTTACACAAAATTTCGGCGAAAATTGCAACGTTTTGACGCTCTTGAAAAAGTGACGAGTCGAAAAAACCGTAAAAATTTCATGGATAGCGATGGCTCGGAGCCAAAAGTTATTTCTATGGTTAGCGCGATCGCGAGACTGGTTGAGATAAGGGAACGAAGGGTGTGAGAATCTAGAGGGTGTTGAACGAGAAGGAAGATGTTCTTCCCCGTTGAACCGTAAAGGCTTCTAACTCGATCAACCCCCAGCGTCGACGAAGTCTTGTGTGCGTTGCGATAGAAACGCTACGAACACTATAATACACGTGTATATCGAGCTTCTACCGCAAGAGGGAGAGAGAGGGGTGGGGTTTGTAAATCGTCCGGCTTCTTCCTCTCACACGAAGCTCCTTCGACCCAAAACTCGACCATGGAGCTTCCCATTTTCGCGTTACCGTCGAAATACGCTGGGATCCTATGCAAAAGAAAAAAAGTAGTTTTAATGAGAGTACAAGCAAGCGATATTTGCACTCCTATTAGCTTCGCGTTGAAACATCCCTCGGTTCTCTCTCTCTCTCTCTCTCTCTCTCTCTCTCTCTCTCTCTCTCTCTCTCTCTCTCTCTCTCTCTCGCTCTCTCTGTGAATCTCTCGTTGAAGTTTCAAGCTTCGATTTAGTTAATGGATGACACGAATTCTACCCACTCTGTAACCCCATTTTGTTTCTCTCGTCCTGTCTCGGTGTCGAAACGGGGAGACTGATTTTTTTTTATTGTTTATTTTTTTCACTTTTTCGTATGATTTGTATATTTTTTTGCGTGCCGACGTATTTAGGTCACGGTACGAAATACAAGGAAATGAACCGAGGGAATAATTTCACGGCGCTGAGTTATGTGATACATCTAGAATATGAATACATATATATATATATTTTTTACCCTACCCTTGGGAACGTTTGCTACCCTTTCCAGAATTTCCCAAACTTTGGATTTTCGGTAACGACGAAAATGCTCGATGGGGAGGAGAGGTGGGTGTCGAGCCATTGTTAAAAATTTCGAACAAAAGCCACCCCCGGCAATTACGTCGAGAGAGGCGCTCCTTCAACTCGCACCCTCTCATAGACGACGCGACTGGAGCACAGCACGGTAGGAAGTAATTAACGCGAGTGACAAACGAAGAATTCGCCTCAACGGACCCAGGGGGGGGTTAATTTTTTTTATAGGGTGAAAAAAGCTCGTCGTGTTTTCAACCCCGGTCTGTTTTTTTCTTTGTCTCGATAACAAGATCTTCGAAACGCGATGTATTAATTAATTCGACCGAAAAAAAGGCTGGACGGTGTTTAAAGAAGAAACAAATTCGTTTATAACGAAAGGGGTTCCAGGAAAACGGACGACTTCCGGTAACAAGCGTGCTAATCGTTCCGCGCATTGATGAATGAAATTTGAGCCAAGCTTCTATATAGATCGAATACCATGAAAACAGCGCAAGGATTTCCCAGTGGAGTGCTTGCTCGACGAATCGTCGACCTCGCGTTATAATTGAACCGCCTATCGTTTCATTAACGGACCACCCCAAATTCGGACGAGGTACATTTCGGTCTAGTCGCGAGTAAACTCCAAACTGTAAAATCATATTTCACAAGATCGAATTTCGATTCGTGATAAGTTCGTAACGAATCCATCGCACTCGAGATATAAAATCATCTTCCCCCTCCTCAAGTAAGAATCACAAATCATCTCAGGATGGAACAAAAAAAATCTCAAACTCGAAGTAAATTATCGTACTTTGCGACGAGGAACTTTGTATGATTTTTTTATTCGATTCTCTAACGGGCGTAAAGGCCGTGGGGAACGTGGGAAGAGGTACGAAGTCACCGAGAGAAAGGACAAGAAAATCGAAGGGAAAGTCGAGTACTCGACGTACATTCGAGTTATCCGTTCGCAGTCGCGTTCTCCGCTTCCTTGGTTAATGCATGCTAATGAATTCCTCGGGGCCACTTCTACCCCACGAACCCTTATTTTACTTTTGACGATGGAAATATTGATTATTATAATAAAACAGTACCCGGTCACTCGAGAAGAGCTCTTTCAGTCTCTCTCTCTCTCTCTCTCTCTCTCTCTCTCTCTCTCGCTCCGTCGTTCTCGTCTTCTCGTCTCGCTGGTCGCGGGGTCCTCGAATCCTCCAACAATTCATAAATTTTCATAAACCCGTGACGCGGAAGATCCTTGACGAGATAGAGCAACGAGAGAAACGAAACTATACGTATAGAAAGGAAGATCTGACGTAAAGTGTACCATCGTTACGAGAGAGAGAGAGAGAGAGAGAGAGAGAGAGAGATGCACACAGAGAGACAAATGCATCCGTCGGAGGTCTGGGCAATGATAATAAAGCAGTCCCGGGTCGTCGTTAACGAACTGTGAGAGTACGTTTCACAAATGCTAACGACCTCGAATCCTGGCCACTGTATAAAGGACCATTACATTAAATATATATATATATATATATGAGTTTCTACGTGTATTACATGTCAGTGTGAACATTTAAACGTGGCCAGAAGAGGCCGCCTAATTAATTAATTAACCATCACCCTTCCCTCGTCGCATGAAAATAAAAGGCTCCATTTTCAACCACCCCTTCTTTATTTCACGTCGACGAAATTTGTCCCTTTATTCTCCCTCATTCATGACTCTCACCGTGCCTCGCCTATCCTTTGACTACGATCCCGAGTTTTCCCTTCGCATCGTTGAACAAATACATAAGAATCTTTTTCCCCACGGAGGGGGAGGAAATAAATAAAAAGTTCGTATATTCCAGACGAGAAACTTATTTACCTTCGACAAGGTACACACTGTTATTTCACGAATTTGCGGAGAGAAACATGATAACCACCTACGAGAGGTTAAGAAAATATGGGGAAAAAATGGGAGATAGAGAAAGAGAGTCGAATTTGTATCTGGGACACGTGCCAAGTTGCAAATAATCGAGTTTATAGGTATGTGCATGGGGATGGATCTCGTGTGCTCGAGATGGTTTATAGCATATTGGCTCTTCGCACCCCTCTTCTGCAATAGCCAGGGGTAGTTTCCGTAAAGTCTAGAGGCTGAGCCAGCACGCGCGACAGTCAAGCTGATTCCGGGGGTGGATCGGAGAGGGTGTAAAAAATAATGTCTAGAGAAAATACGAGAAACGACTTTGAGAGACTCTTCAGGTGTGAGTACGAGTACACTGAAGGGATGAATGTCGCGAGAGGAACTTTTCGATCTTGAAAAAAGTTGTGCTGCAAAGAGGGATGATATCGAATCCGATGCATCTGCATCGTTATTGACACTTTCGATGCTCGAAACGTGCTAGGATATAAAAAAACGAGGTTTTCAAGCTGCTGTGACTCGACTTTGAAAAAGGTGTGTATGTTGAAACTTGCAAATCAAGGTTAAAATTTACTTATTATTTATTTTTTAATTTTTGTAAACAAATTCTTTGTTTATATTTTGCCAGAAAAAAAGTTTACCACTAGAATGCTTACAGTTTTTTTTATTTTAAATGATTCGACCAAGCGATTCTGCGCTCATTCCATTCACAATTATTCAAGCTTTAAAATGCCATCAAGGTCATTGCTCTGCAAAGTTTTAACGATTTTCTGCACATTTTTAAAGTCAGATCATCGATTCTCAGGAATTTTTTCGTGCATGAGTATCTCGAAGCGATTCGACGTGTTTCGGGTCGTTTCGATAACGGCTTTAGCGCAGATCGTTTGTATAAGGGTAGGAGGAGATAAGCTTCGACTCTTGGGAGTTTCTATGTACCCCAGGACGTTGCATGATAGGGTGTATAACGGATTCAAAAGCTTACATAGCTGGTTGTAAACGTGTCACAGAAACGAGAGAATCGATCAGTATCGCCTCCTTTGTCCGTCGTCAGTCAAGATATCGATGAAATGTGGATAAAGATATAAGGTCGTGATATTAGGGTGCAGGAGGTTCATTATTGTTATCAGTTTTTTCCCCGAGTATGAGTAATGACGAAAGATACAGCGACGATGCCACGATCGTTAAACAGCCATTTTTCTTATCAAAATGTCAACGAATATTTTTTAAATCGTCTGAATCAAGGGATGAAATTAAAAACGACAAAAATTACCAAATATGAAAAATTATCCAACGTCCAAGGTCGTCGTTCTTCCCAAGTAACTCGACCTAATTTTCTTTCATCCCTTTGTGGACGATGTTCCAATATCGCGAAGAATCAATGCTTCTCAACGAGTCGTGCGGTACTCGTGTAAAATCTATTATCTATTCTGGAATATCGCGGCGATAGGGGTGCTGAATACATAGCCGAGGGCTTCACACTTCGCGCTTCAAGTTTCAGGGTTAACGGGCGTGACCCCAGTGCACACTTTACACCTCTACATAATATTCTCCGAGATATAATTTCGCTATTATAATCGAGCGATTTATCGAGCGATTTATCGACGCGAGATCGAAGACTCTCGTGTCATCGCGTACCTCGAAAATCGCCATTCCTAAATCACACCACGATTTCTTATCTCGCACTAAAAAACTACGGACGACTAACGATTACCGCATGCGCCATTGCTGTTACTCGTATCAACCCTTCCGGCGAATCGTGCGATCTTTCGTACTTCTTTGAAACGCGGGAACTATTCAGACCTACTCGACTAAAACTGTTCAGAAGAAATGATGTAAGGGAAAAGAAAAATTGGTGGGCGAAAATATGTGTGTCAGTAGTCGCTTAGATCGGTTTAAAAATTTGATTTCAATGGATCTAAATAAAGCGATAAAAATAGGAGGTTGCTGATAAATAAAAATTCCTGAGGTAAGACAAGAGGGATGATAAATATTTAAATGATCTCGAGCAATGTTACGACGTTAAGGGTTGTTTATACACGACGGTTTTAAGACGCGGACTCGCTCTTCGAGAATTCCAACTACGCGGTAAGAAAATCCCAAATCCCCTCGTATTTTATCCCGACCCTATGCTCCCCTAACCTCACTACGACCCCTCTCATCGAGGCTTTTCACTTCGTATGTAAATCCGATGTTCGTAGAATCGAATGAACCCCATGCTACAATCCGACAGGTCCGGGATTATCGGTAGACAGGTGAATCGGCTTTTACGCGTTCGAAACTCCGCAAACTATTTACCCTTGAATAATTTAAATTTTCGTAAAAAGTCAAAAATATAAGGGTGAACAAAATATCGATAAAAAATTGATTCTAATGAAATATCCCTTTCGAGCCACCCCAATTCACCCCCTGGCGAAAGAAAAATCATCATGTATTCGTAAATAATAAAAGACTATCGTTAACGACGCTTCATCCCTCTCGCCAAAAACTCGACGTCAAACTTCTACATTTTTTTTTTCATCCACCTACAAATATTCCGTCTCGATGAAAAAAAGAGAGACAGATACTTCAGGTTGATGGAACGTCTCGTTATAATGATCAAAATAATTAGAGGGTGTCGTTCGGAGAGGGTTGAATCTTCGTCAAGTCGCGAGGGTCGACACGCGGTAAGAAATCAGCCGCGAGCTCTTTCCGCATTTTTTATCAGTCAGCATGTCCCCTTTACTGTATCTTCGTGTAATCAAGGTCGGTGAATATTTCATAGAAGCTTCGCAAGGTTGACCCGTTGGCCTTAACGACTGCCTTTCGACATTATGCCTGTATTCGTCGCTACCTATACATATATTGAGATATATCCACATATACACACACGTATAACGTCTCTCAGCGTCGAGTTTCCTCGATACACGTGAGACTGATGGAAAAATTTGCGATCGACAAAGTTCCCAACGCGATTAATGATCGAAGCTTAACACTCGATTAACGAAAGGCAACTCGTAAGTTTTTTTTCCTCCCGATTATAAATATATAAAATCTCGTCCACGTACAGGAACTGGACGGAGCTTTGAAATAATCATAACACACGTGAGCTTAACATCAGAGTATAAATAATTTTGAGAAAATATCGTTGTTATCTCATAGGTACGTGAGAGAAAAAAGATTGAGGATTGAAAAGAAGAGAAGAAGAAAACGACGTGTATCTCGGACCTGGCGAAGCACACCTTCTCGTACGCGAAAGTCCGGAGCTTCGCGAGTCGCACCCGAGGGAAAACGTCGAGTTACAGCGTCTGGAATAAATGTTCAACATGAAAAATTTCATTCTGGCGTCGTACGTTTGAGTTGAGATACGAGGGATGGGGAGGGTGGAGAAAATTGAGAAGCCTCGAGGCATAGGGGGATAGGCACGAACGATAACGACTTTATCCCTCGTATTTGTTATTCCAACCACGAAGCCAACAACAACCCTATTGGCGCAAAGACAACGCGAATGAGATAGAGAGAGGGGGTTGAAGAGAGAGAGGGTGAGAGGGATTGAGCTATAACCAAGGGGTGACGAAACAGAGCGTATCTACAGGCTTCAATCTTCACTCTAGAATCGACTTATGGTGATGATCGGTCAATCCAATATACGAACCCCTTAGAGATCGCGTTGACATTTTCACCCCCCAGTTAACTTGACGAATGCTCGGCGATTTTACGATCGGCTAGTTCGATTAAAAAAATATACGAAGAGTAATCAAAGAACCTGAGGGACAAAAAGCAAATCCAAAAACGTATAGTTTTTTAAAAATTATTGTTAAAATATTTGACAGAATCGTCATCCCCTAAAGAAAATCGATGAAGCTATACCAGGGTGAAACGAGAAGCGCGACGCGTCGTTCAAGTTTTTTGTATTCGTCCGTCCGAAAAGTGGACGGAGAGAACGGAGATGGGAAAAGTAATAACGAACGGATGGAGACGAGACGTAGGGAGGATAATGCAAAAACTTTTTCGCCCCGGCCCGTTTTCATATATATTCCATTTATCCGTCGACGTCTTTTTTTTTGTTTCTTCGTATTTCTTTTTATACTACCGTTCTTCTCGTTCGTTCGTCGAGGTACGGTTTTCCGTCCGGCCGATTTCTCGTTCGCGAATTTCCCGTTTTCTCGAGAAATTCGCCGGGTGTCGATCGCCAGCACTTTGCGCTTTCGCCAACCAAACTCCGGAAGATGTACGAACGTCGGAACGGATCTATGGATGTACTACTTGCGGACGGCAGTAGCGCAGCTCAACGATCGACGCCCCAATTCTACGAATAATAACAGAGCCCCGGGCTTCGGGCGAAAGTCTCGCGGCCGAGCTTCGGGTAACAGGATTCTCCAATTCCGCAGGATGTGGATGGAGCCAGGATGCTCGAAACATTAGCGATATATCTGTTTCTTCAAAAATCTCTCCTGGCTCGCTTTCTCCCGTAGTCTTTCGCGAAACATCCCTCTTTTCCTCTCGAACTCGAGTCTCGAAGGTCTCGTCACGGAGAAATTTATATCCAAACTTTATCAAGATCTTTTTTCTCCCGTCGCGAACTCGGTCAGAAGGAAAAAGAAAATATCGCTGTATATGGGTGGATGAAAAAGTAGACGGGGGTGAAAATGAAGATGAAGCTCGAGCGAAAATAAAAGAAATCGTCTAATTTTCCACGGTTATCCGACGATCGTATTCCAGAAAAATAACGCGAGATATTCGTTCGAACTCGTAAGGGGAAACCTTCGATAATAGCAATATCAAGATTTCATAAAAAAAATGAAAGGGATGAGCGGAGGGTAGTTTACCCCGTGCGAAAAAACACACAGAAAGACATCCAACTTACGAGACGTTCTCGATGACAATTTTTGTGGCTGCTGCTCATAATCTCGTTATTACGAACGTTGACAAATAATACGACTCTTCAACCCTTATTAAGAGGAAGCTACAGTAGGTAGAATGTTTTTTTTGTTATCTTCACGAGGAATGATAAACGATTTTTATTTTATTTTCTTTCCGGTAATAATAAAGTTAGGGAAATAACGATTGCAAATGAAGCTTCGAGTTTCCTTCGAAGCCCGTTGGCTTTTAACAACCCCCGGGAGACATAATCGGTACGATTAATCAGAGAACTCACTCTCGCTATCCGTCT
Source organism: Netelia virgata (assembly GCA_951802705.1). Classification (NCBI taxonomy): domain Eukaryota; kingdom Metazoa; phylum Arthropoda; class Insecta; order Hymenoptera; family Ichneumonidae; genus Netelia; species Netelia virgata. The sequence goes on along the minus strand of OX637866.1, from coordinate 3,418,695 downwards.
CTCGTCTCGGTTAGGACGTAACGAGATATACTTAAGATCGTAATGACTCGGTTGAATGTTGTCGGTTGGGAAGAACCGTGGACGCGAATGAATTACTTTGCCACCGTCCTAAATTTCACGTCTTCCTACGATCTTGACGCTGGTCCTCGCTTCGAAAAGCCGAAGCGCGCAATTACCCTACAACGAAGAATTTCTTGTCTTTCGAGAAAGCTGCCAAGTCGCGATGCGAGGGTTCGTTGATAAAGGGAGAAAATATATTTTCTCTCGGGAGAAAATTCACGATTCTACCCTCTTGTTGTCGTCGCGACGAACAAATTTTGTACGCGTGTAAGAATGTGCGTCATTGCAAAAATTTTCTCAAAATTTCGACGCTCGACTCCCCCACTAACAATAAGACGAGTAAATTCTGCATAGTTTCCTCGAGGAGGAAAAACTTGGTAGGGTTCGCCTCTCGCGAACGACTTTTCGAGACGTTTTCGAACAAAAGTTACGATTTATTCGAGCGATTTTACGAGGGAAGGTATCGCCTTGTATCGAAACGAGAGAGTTTTGTACGACGTGAATAAAACTCCTCGGTTCCTACCGAGATCGACAATTTGTAACTTTAGTCGAATATATATGTAAAAAAAAGAAAAGAGAAAAAAAAGAACAATACAAACGCTGACAAAAGCAAATCGATCGTAAGCGAAAGGTCACGGGAACATGTCCGTCCATTTTTTCGGGACCGTTATTCTCACGAAAAATTCACGATGAAGTATTACTTTTCGTGAAAAACAGATAAATCGAGGGTGAGAAACGTGAGCGGAAAAAAAATGTTTCGGACGATCAAATTTGCGACTATTACGGGCCGACACCGGCGCGGAAGTCTCGCGACGCGGCTTTTGCTTCTCGTGTGTATCAGCATTGACCGAGATTGCCGGCTTTCACGTGACGGTCTTTTGCGGAATAATTAATCGCGCGTTCTGTGAACAACGGGCAGAACGGGGGGTATCGGGCGAAAAGAAAAAGAGGAGGGTTGAAGAACGAGAAGTTGTAACAGAGAGAGAGCGAGAGAGGGAGAGAGAGAGAGAGAGAGAGAGAGAGAGAGAGAGAGAGGGAACAATAACTATCGACCTGTTTATCCGTTACACGCGAACCCTCCCTCGTCGAGTATAAATACGTTGTACGTAAAAATATTCATTGAAATCCTCGACAGTAATTCTGTGCCACGAGGTTCGCCATACTACGATCTTCCACCGAAACGTTTCCATCGAATTTCCATAGCGAACAATTTTTGTTCCCAAAATTTCCAATCTCAATTTGTTCAATTACGGGGATGAAAAAAATATTTTCCTACCCTCCGGGCACGAGGTTAGGACGAGAAAAGAATTTATAGGGATGGAGTCGACCCGAGAGTCAGTCCAATAAATTTTTCCAAGCACGTAATCCCATTAATGTTTTTTCTTCTCTTCAACCCCCACCCCGCCGCTTAAAACAAGAAAGAAAGAAAGAAAGAAAGAAGGAAAGGAAGAAAAAAGTTACACGAATAAGTTCTGCCAAGATGAAAAAGTGCTTGTCTAATTCGCGATGTAGGGGGTAGGCGAAGATAAGGGATGAACGTGAATAGTTCGAGTCGCAAGGCGCGGTCTCGATAGCTCGAATGTTCGCGGTGGAAAAATCGACGAAATTTTCGTGCTACTTCCGGAAGGGTGGGTTTGGGGGAAGGTTGAAGAAGGGGAGGGAATGCCAAACGACCATAGAAAACCAACATTGGTACTGCGTGTGTTCGGGCTTCGCAGCTCGACGTTATATATGACGAGAGATCGTCTCTCTCTCTCTCTCTCTCACACACACACACACACACACCCACACTCTCCCTCTCTATTTTTCTCTTCCTGCGATCCGAGAGAGCGAGCTTCGGTTATACACGAGCCTCCAGTCTTCGATTTATGGCCCGTGGAAATTTTCTGTGAAACATGGACATTGCGAACGAGCTACGATGCGGCACGATAAATAAACATATATATATATACGAGAAATATAAACGGAAGAGAGACGAGAGAACAACGAAAGGGCCGAGGGATCGATCCTTTCCATCTAATCGCGAACGAAAATTTGACATTGTAAACGGGTTTCGCACGCACCGGGAACGCCGATGACGGAGACACACATGCACGCACCGCGGTAACAACGAGGCGAGCATTCAAATCCTCTCACGCGAACGATCGCACGGCAGTGCGAAGCCGACGAGACATCATCGCGAGGCTAAGAGAAATTTAATTCAATTATATCGATAGTAAAATGTGAGAAAGCTCAAGAAGAGAGGGAGGAGTCAAAATACAGGGTAAAGTGGCTAAAAATAGTAACGTTGGTTGAGATTTCACGAGAGTCGATGAAGAGAACGTTATAATTTTATATTTTACGATTTAAACGAAAATTTCGTTTTAGAGAAAATTTGAGAATTAGATAAAATATTTTAGGTAAGAATTTATAACGATACGAACGTTATTATCGTCGTATGACGTTTCGAGTAAAGCACGGGGTGTGACGAGTCAACAAGCCGAGGCGAAGAGGCGACGTCGCGGATATCACCGAGAGAGCTTTTCGACTCGAGATTATTTAAGAGATCGATAAAAAAAATACAGGAAAACCGACAATAATTTACTCTTCCATCGTTCTCGTGGCTTTGCGGGATTGTTCGCGTTCTTGAGTCATAAACAAACGAAAAAAGAAAAGAAAAGGGTGAAAAGTTGGCGCGCGTCTCGTCTCGCAACGCTACGAATCGCGTGGCGTTACTCAGCCTCGTAGCTGTGTTCGGTGATATTACGCTGGTTACGATTGCGTTCTATGTCTCGAAATCTTATTTTACGGTTATAGCGGATTTTAAATTGGTAAAGGAGACAGTCGGTGCGACAATTTTTCGAACTATTCAAGAAAATTATCGTTGCCAATAAAATAAAATTCACTGTCACGAAAACTTTGAAATTTTCATCCCCTATAAATGATATCGAATATACGCATTTATTTTTCTCGGTGGTTGAACAAGTCCGCGCGTTTTTATTATTATTCTGCTATTTTTCAATCGACCTCGAATTCTTAAAAAAAAAAAACCAGTCGATTTTTGTCATATCTGGGTTAGATCTATTTCGAGTGACAGCGAGAATTTTTCGTAACCCAGATGAGAATATACGCATGCGCACATTTAGTATGCACGTATATGCGAGATGGCAATAAAGGATTTGTGATTCAAGTTCTCTCGGTCTCTGTGTCTGTCTGTCTGCCTATCTCTCTCTCTCTCTCTCTCTCTTTCTAGGAATGAAACGAGTACAAGGAAATCTCGGTCACATTGAATTCCGAAAGTCTCGAGGTATAGAAATATTTCAGGACCTTCTGGTGGCTGGCTGGCGAGGACCAGCGGGCTCTCAATTTCTTATTGAACTTGCGTGGCACATATACGGGAAAGCTGGTGTCGAGCGACGTCACGGTAAGAGAAATCTCCGGATCGAGATTTTCACGGGGCCAACTATAGAGACAAAGTTATCGATGAAACGAGTCAAATTCGCACGAGAGAGAGAGAGAGAGAGACGTCAGAAATAATAAATTCCCACGGAGAGAAGAAGAAGCTTGCGGGAAAAGCAAAAGTCTCCGAGGGATGAGAAAACAAAATTATTAAGGGTTGAGACGGGATGTACGATAATTCACCCCAAAAATAAATGCCCGTAAAAATATTCGGCCGAGGTTATTCATGGCTTGTTCCGGTTTTGACGGATTGCCAATATCGAGAGAATGACCTTGACCGAAGGTCCCACCCTCGTTTCTCTTGACTAGATATTCCCCGAGAGTAAGACAACCCAGTCCTCCCTCTGCGCGACAATCAGGGTTGATCGATGGATCGCGATTTTTTTCCCACGCATCGTTTCTTCGACCTTGAAGAAAATCTACGAATCGAAGAATAAATTCGACGAGACAAAAAAAACTCGAAATGATCTAAGGGTTGAATTTAGGGGATGCGACCCTGAACGATGGAAACATTCATTTTCTCGCTATCGAAAATAACTGTTGGTATCTTGCCAGATAGGAAACTCGGTTAAAATTAAATCCCCTTAATTTCAATCCGTATCTTCGTTTAATCAATTAATTAGCCATTAATTATTCCTAATGAAGATCGTTAGATCGCGATTAAAATTTGTTCACCGCAAATTATTTCCGCGTCATTTCTTTTTTCTTCTTCGGCTAATCCAGCCCTCGGGCACGATCTTATCCTTATCGGGGTTTACCGCACGAGATGTTTTCATTTTCATCCACAATTAATAGCCTAGGGGGTGGTATTAATTCGTTCGCGACGCCGAGGGTCCTACTACGGGCTCGCATTAGCACCAAAGTATATCTGTTGAATCAATGTAAATATTATATATATGTATATATAATAGAAATATATAATTTACATTCACACACATATATATATATATATGCGCATGCAGGGAGAAAATTAATGGACACTCGGACGAGACGGTACCAGCTGGCCCATTAATTTAACCGAGCACTTAGCGCGTAATATAATGAAGGAGCGCGTTCAGCGTATCGAGAGAAAAAAAATCACCACGTTGAATAATCTACCCCCGAATTTATCGTGTCATAGTCGGAGATACGTGGAAAATTTCGCCTACCAGAGATATATTTTCCGCGAAGCTGGAGAACGCAGTAGAGGACACCAAGCGGGGAAAAAAGTGCAATTTTCTTTTTGTCCCAACTCTCGGTGAATTGAATTAAGTGGACACGAGCCGTACTTATACGATATTCTCGTGTCTGCAATGCAGCTGTGAATGTTCCCAACCGAGTGTCGCACGAGTGTGCGACACATAGAGTGGACGCTCGAGGGATGAAAGGATAAGCGAGGGGGTAAGTGTGTTGGACTGTGTGAAATTTCAGCCAGCTCCGCGACGCGTTAAGCAGGTGGAAAAACGAGTCGACGTTTCTCCAGTTTGTATGGGATAAAGGAAACTAGGAAGAGGGTGAGTCGAGAAAAAGAGAGAGAGGGAGAGATTCTTCGACGTACATGTACCCTAGCGAAGCTATACAATTTTATGGGCTGCTATTTTATTGCTTCGATAGCGAGGCGAAAAAAAAATGGAGAAGAGGGTTGTAACGTCGAAGTCTCGGATATCCACCCCAAGCATCGGACTTCGTGTTCGCGTTTGAGATTCTCGATAACGACATTTTCAGTACAACGACCTCTGTACCTTAAACCCATTATCGTTATATCCGATTTATGTATTTTTTACACCCCTGTGTGTATTTTTCCCATTTTAACGATATTCTCCATTCTATTATTTCTCACGAATATTTCTAAAAAGGGGCTGGAAAAATGGAGTAGAAAGACGGTTTTTGGGAAAAGGACTCATGCGTTGCCACGTGTGACCGAAGGAAAGAATGGTAATACTGGCAACGCCAACATTTTACATACGTTTGAAAATTCTACCGAGCGAGAAATAAGAAAAGTTGGAAAGAATTTCCTGCGCGGAAAATACCGTGGGGTGAATCTACCAAGGGTGGTTTTTACGGAGATGGACTTAGCGCGACGGAGACACACATGAATATACGCAATTATATTTCGGAAGAAGCTTCCAAGGAGCTTCCGGAAACGCCCGTGAAAGAAAGAAAAGAGACAATGGAAGTTGGCGCGTCTCCAATGTATTCTTATTGGGGTCTCGGTGAGGGTTGCGATAAGATTTCGTAGTTTGCCCTGTTGGTCGCTCTCTCAGTGCTTTGGCACTGCTTTACGAAAGGATAATGTATAAAACCTCAAGATATACGCGAGGTTCGAAGAACGAAGATTCGACCGGGCGATGCAAAATCCACTCGTGCGACGTAAATTACGATAAAATCAGGGTGGTTTGACTGTCGTAAAAATTTCGAGACTCGGAGGACGAGATCGATGACACGGATTTGGCAACGGCACGGGGTTGAAATATTGGCAAGGACATTTTACCTGCCGCGAAATTTAATTCCACGGTGACGGTATTCGAGTAATTACGATAATTGATTAACGACTCCGCGAGATGAAATATTAGGGGTGAGTTTCCAGGGTATTTAAGTAAAAAAAACACAAATTTTCAAACAAAACAAAAAAATATCGTTATAAAATTCTCACTGTTTTCGCGTTTCCTCCACTACGAGAGACGAAACACAAGCCGACGTATACGAACAATGGCGAAACTGTGGAGAATGGAGCGAATGGAAAACAGGATGGCCGAGTACAATGGAGAGACAGAAAGTAGATGACAGAAGAGTGACTGTATATCGAACATCCTGTTAAAACGCAGTCCCCTTTGTGGCTGTACGAGGTCTCGGCTCGAAGCGATACACCGAGAGATCATAACCCTCGTTGGCGAAGCGAGGGTTAATGACCCTTGAGAATCGGGGAAAACAAGGAAAAACAAGGGATGAAACGGGGTTAGGGTAGTATTTCGAACGAGAGCCGCGTCGTTTCCAGCCTTGGGTTAAGTAACCATGGATTAGCCGAATGGCTGTTACGGCCATCTTTATCGCCCACGTTCGAGAACCGGAACGAGCCACCCTCGGGCTACATTCCTGCAACCCTGACTCTCCATTCTGTGACCGAGATGCATATATATACATTAACGTAATTATATATATATATATAATATAATACCCGCGGTAAAAGGCGTTGCGTTAATTCCGTCCGGGAAAACGAGGCCCGTTCCTAATCCCGCCAGGATTATCGGAAGCTAATAAGGCCAAATGAGCGGTATAAAAGTTGATTTTTAGCCTTTGAATAAATGTAACAACCCCTAAAATATATGGTAGATATTATGTTTTTTTTTTTAGGAAATGGGTAAAGCGGTGGTTATTCAAACGGCGCTACTTGTTGGATCGTTGCAATTTCGTCGGGCGAAATATTTTCTTAGAAATAATATGCCCTAGGCTTTTTATTCGCGAAACGACAATGGTCCCTGGACGAGTATAAGGGATGAATACGTCTATACGTCGATAGAGGCATCTATCTAGATTTTCCGGTCGACTGGAAGGATGTAGGTCATGGTCGAGGCCGCATTTCCTTCCGCCTTCGAAATTTCAACGAAGACATGGGGGTGTGAGTATCGCGGCGCTAGAATTCACGTATCTCTCTTTCTCACCCCCCGCGCTCTTCTACGTCCTTCGTGCCTTCACGAAAACTCGCTTCTCTCGCATCGAAGACGTCCTCCTTCCCTCGAAGAAACCAATCGAATTTTATACATATACGTAACTTTGAATTTCTCCAAGTTCCTCCCTCTCTCTCTCTCTCTATCTCGCTGTCTCGCCCTCCTTTTTTTTCTTTCCACCCTTTCTGCGGTTTTGCTCACGCTATAAGACGTTTTTCTCACGTTCGAAACTCGTTATTTCCGTCATTCGGCCAAATCGGTATTTCACGACGTTAAGGGTTGATCCGCTATCGAATATATTCGATGATGATGAGAATCATAATAAAAAAACAATGTAATTTCGAAATATGACATTCCGAATGGACGATAACGATACGTTTTGTCTTTTACGATTGTGAAATTCGATGATTCGATGAATAATCGAACGAATGATTAAAAAAAAACAATGTGGTTTCGAAATACGACATTCCGAATGGACGATAACGACACGTTTTGTCTTTTACCATTGTGAAATTCGATGACTCGATGAATAATCGAACGAATAATAAATCCATCGTCGAGGAACGAGTGCGTGTGACAATCGAAGCCGCGTATTACGTTCTCGAAATATTGGCCACGAATAAAACGATTATTCGAGAAATATTTTGGGGTTAACGCTCGATAAATTTATCGTCGACGCTATTATCGTGGGTTAAGCCCGAGTCTCGAAGTGCTCATCAATAATCCCATAAAACGTTCGTGATATATTTAACCGCGGATAAATCAAAACGATATTCTTTTCTTGTTTATTCTTATCGTTGAATTATTTTCCTCGCTCGCTTACGTACGGACGACGACATAAAGACCCTCCTTCTCGCACGAATGGCACTGTATTTTTCCAGGATTGAAGAGTATCGAAGTGGTCTGGCCACGACGCGAAATGGCAGTAATTTCACGCGCATCGATTCCAGAGGTTTCGTTACCCATCGGCCTTCTCGAATCTTCGAATGCTTTTCCCAATACAGAGACAAACGAATGAGAAATAAAAATATAACACGTATATACACGTATTTCTCTTTATTCCGTCCTTCGTCCCCTAGCTTCGTCCCCTTTCATCCCCCTGACGACTTTACCTTCGCGAACCCTCGCATACGTACGTTCGCTTATCACGTGATAAAACCAGCCCCCTCAGCCGAAAAGTTACGATCCAAGAAACACGGAGACACAGAAAGAATGACAAAGCTGCTGATGCACCGTGTTTTTTTTACGACCCCTGTTATACCTACCCTCGAATGGCTCACCACTTCGCGTTAAATGTACCAACGGGAGCGTGACTCCTCTTTTTCTTCAAGGTCACCGGCTAATGGACCTATATAGATATATATATATATATTTATACATATTTATCCGAGGGTTGAAATGTCACCAGGGGGTAGTCGCGAGGGTGGCTTTTTTCCAGCGTAGAGATAGAAATTTCTTCTCTCCTCTCGACTATACCGGTTTATTAATAATCAAAGATGAACCGAATTGCCACGTTGGTAGTGGAGGTTGCGCCCGAGAAGAGGTGAAGAAAAATCAGCTTCGTTCGAGCTCTCTCTCTCTCTCTGTCTCGTCTTTTTCTCTCTCCTCTCCTCCATCTCCATCATCATCACCCCCACGGCTTTCCCTCATTAGAATAACGTCGCAGCGAACGAGAGGTACAAGATCGTGTCCTCGCATCTGCTTGCCAATTCAGAGATCAGTCGGTGATCTCGACTGAATAAATGAATACACAAATTTTGCAAATGAGCCTCAACCCCCGCAGCACTTTTTACTCAGACTCAACGGGGTGCGCACTCTCTATATAAGCGTGAATTTATATACAGAATATATATATATATATGTATATGAGCGAAAGATTTCTATAAATAAATACAATAACCTTGAGAGTTATATTTTCCGCACGATTAGCGCGGTGTTTCTCGTCGATAATCGTTTATCGAGACGACAAGGGTAGTATGCGTGTGTAGAACATCGGCGCTCGGTAGCGACACCACGGATCGAAGCCGACGGATAAGATGACGAGCATGGTGAACCACGAATTTATTCAGAGCCCGATGAGTATCCCCGGCGTCGAAATGGATTAAGGGAATTGGCGCTGAATAATTCGGTATCGAGGAGGGGAGAGGGTTGGGTGTTGGAACGTGCCGAAGATTTGGGGCAGAGAATCCACAGATGGATAGACGGACGAACGGACCTGGTTCTTCGCCGAATGAATATTCTCAAGGCTGTATGCGAGTTAAGGATTCTCCAACCCTTCTTCCTCTCTCTCTCTCTCTCTCTCTCTTCCTCTCTCTCTCTCTCTGTCTCTCTCTCTCTCTCTCTCTCTCTCTCTCTCTCTCTCTCTCTCTCTCTCTCTCTCTCTCTCTAAAGCATAGTCACTGGCTGAACGGAATCGAGAGAGAAACTCGTCGTCGAGCTCGCTGTACTCGTCCTGTGTGTATATCGATTTTCACAGCGCATAGCGAACCAAGACACACACAGAGAGAGAGAGAGAGAGAGAGAGAGAGAGAGACAGAGAGAGACAGAGAAGCAGTGTCTAGTGCACCAAGAAGTACCACGATTCAAACGTGACTCCGAACCTCCTTGCCTCGTACAGCTGTGAATTCATATTGTAGGTACAAATGTGAATATGCGACCGGGAGGGTTGCACAGGTGCTGCACGTCGCACGAAGATGATCCGATGATTTGTTTTTTTTTGTTTTTTTTTTTGTTTTCTTTATCAGTTTGTCGACGAAATCCTATTGATAAAATCCCAGATAATATTGTTTCGCGGAATTTTTGTACGAAAGTCGTAACGTCCGTGATTCTAGAGGTATGAGGGGTGAGTCGAAATGCTCGAGTCACGTGATCGTATTTCATCGAGCATGAAATTTAAATCTGCGACCGAGAATCGTTGGATCGAACGCTGCTCGTATCGAGAACTTCAATTTCGTACGCGATATCGATAAGACCGCGAATCGATGATTTTCCTCAAAGTCGCGCGTGGTACGAAAAAATCGCTTGAGAATTTTTTGTTTTTATTACGATATTTTCTCTCACGAGGAAATTCACCATCGCACATGCGCTTACGGTGAATATTTTCAACAAAGTTTTTACCCGTCGTAAGTCGTCGATAGAAAAAGAAAAATCTCGTTGGCGATGTAACGACGAGTCGTAAAATTTCGACTCTTCGTGAAAAACGCAAAAATGTAATCATCGACTATATATATATATTTTTTTTTCATCCACCAGAGAAAATTTAATTCGATTTTCCGGTCGAAGTTTCTTCGGAATTTTGTCTGCGATGCGAGGATGAAAACTTCGAGTTTCGAAGTCGACTGATTTTTGTGCAAGGGTTGAGAGACGAAGAAGATAGGGGGTGAAAAGTTCGGACTTACATCGCCCGTCAGTTGCAACCACCGATCTACCACTCGGCCTGGTATTCGCCGAGGACCAAATTGAGTTGAATGGGAGAGGATTTTCTTTGTTCCGGTTGCCTGGGATCGAGATTCGCGAGTGTGCGACAGCATCCTTCTACCTTATACTTTACGACGTACTTACCTCCATCTGCGACGTACACGCGTTAAATCTAAGTCTCAATAATAAAGCTATCATAATATTTCTTCATTGCACACTTCGGTATTCTCACGCCCGATGTTTCATAACTCCTCGCTCTTCTAAGTACGTTAAACCAACATTCCCCCACTATCGCATTCTACAGAGTAAAACAGTCTGGCAAATATTACCTGGGAAAATGTGACCCCGTTATAGTATTACTTCGTTACACTATAGGACACTCGGATATAGCCCCGAAGTACATCACGCGATCACACGCCTCATTATTATACCATTCGGCTCGACGACCTTCCCTTCGTATTTGTTTTTGTGCTAATGTGCGAAATAAAGGGGTGGGAGTCGTTACAACCCTCTCGAAAATATACACGAATACTTCGTCCTAAGAAAGTTTTTTCCAATTTTCTACCCCACCGTTGGACAGAATCTACTTTGTACTTAAAATAAATAGTTATCGACTGGTCACAAGAGCGAGCGAGAGAGAAAATAAAACCCTGGGACTCTGCATAACGGAGAAACCAAGCAGTTTTATCGTAAAGGGGGGTGGGTTTTGGTATAATAGAGTTAGAGTGAGAGAGAGAGAGAGAGAGTTTCCTACCAATCGATGACTTGGATTATTATCGCTCGACCGATTGTCCAACAAAGGCCTGACATGTCACATGGACAAAGGCTCGCACATCATCAACCCCTCCTAGCCTAACCCCCTCTGCCAATGTTCACCGACACGAACAAAGCTTAATAACGTTCTTACTCGTTCCATATATTCCCGATGTCGAAGGCAAAACGTACGTACGCAGGTGAATTATGTGTTTCGTGTCAGGGACACATCGACGCTCGTTTTCCTTCCTGACGGTGTTGAGAAACTTACTCGGTTGATGAGAGTCACAGGATCGAGGGTTGAGAAGCTCGAACCGCAAAACCATTGGGAATGATTTTTCGACTCGACTATCGTTCAAATAAATAATCTCACTTTATCATAAAATAATATCGACAAACAAATTTGTCGTATTTGCCAATTATTATCGCAACCCTCTAGCGTTTGATAAATAAGCCATCTGTCTTCGTGTGTGTCATGGACCCAGGGCATTCTCCGATTGAAATACTCGTTCCACTCTCTCTCTCTCTCTCTCTCTCTCACCCTTTACCCCGTTCAGCCTTATCAGCGTAGCAACACCACACGTTGTATAATTTACAATCGTTGGCTACTCCGAGAAAGATACGGTACAACTATTTCGGTACCGACCTGTTTTGATATAATCAGTGCGCACGAAGGTCGTGCTTGTGCCAAAATTTCGGTCAGTATTCATCCGGTAATTGGACGGGTTAATTCCCGAGTGGTGAGAAAAGCATTCTCGCGATAGGTATTGCAGTCTCGCTAAGCCCCGGAGGCAACATCAGGGGGGGGGGGGGGGGGGGGGGGGGTTGAAAGGGGTTGGAAAAGAAGAGGAGAGAGTGAGGACTTTGCGTCGTTCACCAGGGATTCGCCATGAATACTCGCGTCTCGATTCGTAATAATAGAACAACGAACGATCGACTAAAATCGACAGCGACACGTTGGCAGATAATAACTCTTCGTTTCCCGATCAATCATGATAATGATCATGAGTATTATCGTCGAAAGCGATCGATCGTCGGACGTTCGACGATATCCTCGTGTACAATCGCATCGAATTGTCGCTTGTTCGCGCGTATGCGAGGCCACGCGCTTTGTTCGGTGGCCCAATTAGCATTTAACAATTAGCCGGACGATCCTAGGGGTTGGTGCGTTAAGGAGGTCGATATTGTCAACCTACGCCACGTTAACTTCGTACATACTTGTCAATAGTCCAGTCTCCGTTTCATTCTACGTATCGCACGCTCTATATCGAGACGATTGATCATGACAATCAGGAACTGATGAACCGCATGATTCTCTCTCTGTCTCTCAACCTCCCACTCTCTCTCTCTCCCTCTCTCTCTCAACTATTACTTCTCTATCGCTATCTCGCTAGCACCTACGCCAACCTTCGTAGATCTCCATTTATCCAGCGACTCTAGCTAGCTTACAACCTACACGAGAGCCTACCAGCGTTTGTTTCCTGCGGTTGGAATTAATTGAGAATTAATTGATTCTCACACCCCGCGATCAACCGAGAACGGTTTCTTCGATGAGCTCACGTAGGGCGGTATAGTGAAATTTGCTATCGATACTAAAGGAACGAGATAATATCGTAACGTGTATCGTCCTTATGTATCGATGTATATCCTTGTATAAAACGTGTATAGAGAGACAGAGAGAGAGAGAGAGAGAGAAGTTCGGACTTATATACGTCGTATAGCATTCGAGGGAGATTGCTACCATCAAGTTGTTCATCGGCAGAGCTATTCAATCGACCGCATGCTGACTTTTTGTTGCTCGACAAATTACAGACCAACCGCCGGTTTCAAGGCGATGCATCAACGGATCTCTCGTTTCGATCTAGCTTGAATTTTTCTATAGACTGTAGGGGATTACTACCCTTATAATTTTTCTTCTCTCTCTCTCTCTTTCTCTCTTCGTAATAATGTTAGCCCGTCGTGTAATCATTTCCGTCGACTTCTCAACGGGTGCGCTCATTTTGTTTTCTTCATGAAAATAACGGAAGCAAGCTAGCTTTAGTTAATGCGAACGAAAATATATACCTCGAATTTCGAGGATGGAAATTGGTTGGAAAAATTGTAAAAAATAAAGTATGAAATCACGAGTCGAGCTTTGAATAAAATAACGAACGGGGTACAAGGTTATTCGAGAGAATGAGAAATATACCGCGAGGATCTTAACGAAATCTGGAACACAATATACCCGGGAGCTTAAATACCCGTAGTAAATTTCTCCCGGTCTCGAAACGGTCCGAGGGCAAGTTCTCTCGGGTAACGCTTTCCCTGAGTTTTACCGTGTTATGAGTTTCCCATAGTTCCGTTGCAGTCTCGTAATAGTCGTACCACCGTCCTGTCGTACGTGTATTACCCGTTGTACATCGTCGACCGTGCGCACTTTACCGAAGCCAGAAGTCGCACTCCCCCACGTGACAGCAGTCTTGCAACTTTTGGCTAATTCAGCGGCTGACTCGACGGCAATTACAACAGGCTGCTGCCGGTCGTTACCAAGACTTTTATTTATTTTCTCTCTACTACGATAGAGCACTGGATATAAATCTACGAAAGATGAATCAATTATACTCGAAAAAAAAAATCGAAAGACGGAATCTTGGGGTAAAACGGTTAGTTTACACCTAATGACGTAACTAGAATTTTTTTTAAGTAACGATCCTTCGATTTACCTTGTCTAAGACGGTAATTTCCTGAGAAAAAAATATATATATTTGTTTAAACAACGTCGATTATAGTAATTAACGCGTAACTGCCAATTTTCAGTTAATTTTTATTCGTGACGACGTCCGCATCGATTTTCATCACGCGACGAGACCGAAAGCTCTCGCGTGATAGGAACGCGAGCAAGATTAGGTTTGTTCCCAGCTTATGGAAACGCTCGGGAAGACACGTGTCCCTTTTTAATTAAAATTTTAAGTTTGCACGGTAATAGAGTGAGGGTAGAGTGAGATATATATATAGAAAGATGGTAATGACAATGAGGGGTGAGAAAATTGTGAAGGTTTATATGGCCCGATTTATCATGACCACCCGCTGTCTCTACTTCGCTTTTCCGTTCGGTAATTGGAATTAAAAGTTCGGACGGTAAAATAACAAACCAGCGTCATTTTCATTGACGCATTCATCCCCTCCCCATCTCTGCCAACCCCTCGTTCACCATCTCGCAATTTCGTGCTCTTCGCTATCTCTCGTTCTCTCGCCTCGTCCGCAGTGGAAAATCAGCGAAGTTTAATTCACCCGTACCCCTCCGTAACGAGCAAACGAGTCGCGTGCTTCTCGTTCCTACGATCTACGAACGCTCTTTGTCGCTGCTAACCGAGACTAGCGTCCGGTCGAGTCCACTGGAATTCCGCCAGGGGCGTTTCGTGCTCGAAGAGTCTCGAATAAAAACAGAACGCGCGTGAAACTGTACTTCGTTCTTCCTGTTATCCAGTCTCGACGTTTCATAATAAGTCGCGTTAAATAAAAACAGGCTAAAATAAGAGCGAAGGAAAAAATATATCTCATGATAAATTCAAATTAGCTTGAAATTTTTTTTAAATAGCAAATTTTTTAATCCAAATTCTTTATTTATTCGACTCGTTTTCAAACTTTGAACCTAAATGTACTGGAAATAAAGTCGAGTAACGAGACGAGCTTTAGTTAATTCGGTCGATATTATCTTTAGTACGAAACAGGGGTAAATAGAGAGAGGGGGACTGAAATTCAACAATGAATCTCGAGGAATTTCAAGTTCGTAGAGTCGATTAGACCAGCCACGTGCAAGAAGGGATGATTTATTTGCTGAGCTGGGCCACGAAGGGGATATAACCTGGACCGCTGTCTCGCGGTCCTGGTCGACCGCAATGGGCGATCGGTGTACGCCACGTACCCCCGTCAAGAGTTTAGTGAATGCTCTCAGGAACGCGAGGCTCGAGAGGAGGGGAAGAGATCGACAATATCGAGCTCTCGAGCGATTAATACACCCTATGATTCATCGATTCTTCGAACGTCGATTAAATTTTTTCAAAAGAGTTGAATTTTATGTCACGTTAATTTATTTTTACAATAAAAAAGGAAAAAACAAGCTTTACCCCCAGGGAGTTGATAATAGAGAGAGAGAGAGTTTTGTTAGTTTCGAGATTGACGATCAATCTGGTATAATGGAGGATTAAGTGCAAGAGTCGCCGGTCACGAAGCTCCTCGAATCCACTTTCACCCCCCTCGAGCCTCACGTTCCCGAAGGGTGGCTTGTACACTAACGTAAATTTTTTATTTCTAATCGTCCTAATCTCAGTGGTCATCCGGCTCGACCTCCACTCACGGCGCGTTACATATTCCACTTGTTAATTTACGAAAGTACGTTACAAGCCAGAAACTACGACGCCACCAGCGCTTTGGTCTAGTCGGTGGGAAAATTCATGCATTGAATTCGCACCACGGGACGAGAGCAAACTCTCGCTGCTGGATAATATCATCATACACCCTCTCCTCTCTCTCTCTCTCTCTCTCTCTCTCTCTCTCTCTCACTCTAGGACCGGTAATATAGCGTCTGTCCAACGAGCGAGATTCCAGTTTGGAAAACTCGTTACACAGTCATATGCGCGAGCTCGTCAAATAAACGCGCAAATTTGACTAACCTGTTCTATTGTACGAGGGATTATTGTTACCATTAACAACCTTGTTAAATTAAATGTGACACGCGAAGCGAAAATTATTATTGTCGTTCGGCGAATTTCATTAATTTTCAATAACCGTAAAAATGCAATTTAGGGAAATATTAATCAACGAGCTTGTCGCGCTCTACAAAATCAACCCCCCGTGACCTTTAGGTATTATCGTTTTACCAAAAAAAGCATAATAATATTTTTGTTTTATGGTTATATTAAAGCAGTAATGAAAATAAAGAGAAAGAGAAAAGAATATTAATGAACTCTGAAGAAATAAGCAATTTTGCTGAGACAGCTGGAAAGTGAGCCAGGCTCATGACGCAGCCCATTCCGACTTGTAAAAAAGGGAAACGTGCTTGCGTCGCAAAAAAGTCTTTGCTGCACGTACTGTCACATCGTAGATGAGAAACAGCAACAAGAAAATAGCCGAAGGAGAATAGGACAGCGACGAGAGAGGGGGATGAAACTTACTGCCACGGGGTTGAAACTTACATTTAGGAAATAACGCGTTGCAAGGGTCTCGAGGGAGTAATTAATGGGAGTTTCGCTGGGCGTCGACTGCACAAGCTTACCGAGCCCTTCATACGTGGATTAAACTCGCAGCCTGCGGGAGACACAAACTGCCCTTGCACGCTTTTCACACGATGGGTTAACACATGCAAGCCTCGTTGGACTTTCTTACGAGCTTTCCGTCCTACCTACCTCTAGTACCGAGGCATCTAAATTTTCCCACCCTAACCCCTCCTCTCTCCCTCGAGTCGCGATTTATCGGATCATCAACAGCGGCTCCGCCGTGTTGGCAATTTTCTATGCGAAATATACGTTTGCGTTTTAACGCGAAACTTCAATTTTCCCTCGCTATTTTTCTATTTTTTACTTTTCACACGCTTGTTTTACGACTTTGTATAAAATTGTAATATACTTTGTAATGAATGAAAGAAATATAAGTTTTAAGGAAGTGATGAAAAATGCAAGCGAGTAGATATGAGAATATTTATAAACACGTGTTTCACGAAAGTTTCGCAACGGTTTTATAAAACTGAATGAAAATAAACGCGTGTGCAACGTAGAAAATATTCCACGGAATTCAACAGAAAAAAAACGTGATCGTTGACGTTTTTTTCTCAGTACGTGTCAACCGTTTTTTGACAAGTCGGTCCCAAATGTAAATAAGAAAAATGCTTGGAAAAATAGCGCAAAGTTTTTCTCAGTGCCTTCGTGATTTTTTTTTTACGTCGAGAAGCAAATGGAAAAAAGAGAGAGAAGTTCGGGGTATCGCGAGATTCAGGACGGTAGGAATGATGGATTAAGGGTATTTCGTTCAGTGAACGAAAGGGATGAAGAATTCGAGTCGGACGAGTAACGTTAAACCCAGAAACAGAAACGTTCCATTCCTACTCGAGAGACGGTCCCACCCATTTTTCTCACCCTCTCGACACACGTGGGTCATGCACTTTGCGGTATACCTGCGCAGGTAAGTCGAACCGAGTGCGCTAACAAAACTGTACAGGTATACTGACCTGTACAGGCGACCGGAGACAAAATCGAAAATCAATTTTTCAAATTCAACGATTTTTAAAAAAATTAACCGCCATTAATTCGAACGTAATTAAATTAAATTTCTTCGTTTCGCATTAATTTCAACCAGGAATATACCAAATGATCGATTCGACCGTGTAACCACCTCGTCGTTAATTCACGAAATATATATCACAATTTGTTGTAATGGACGAGGGCCATAAAGGTCGACCCGGGCGAATCCCAAACTGAATAATGGAGTACGGGTATTGTCCACCAGTGACAGAGGGTGGTGGGTGGGAGGGTGATGGTACAGAAAAAAATACAGTTAGCGGACAGCACGAAAACTCGGCTCGGGTTTAAATATTTGATGGTCACCGGCAATAAAAAAAAAAAAAAAAGAAAAAAAAAAGAAAAAAACCTCGGTGGAATATTGACCTTCATGGCACACAGGTGACCTCGAAAACGTTTACCGATGGCACTCGAACGATAGCGATTGATTTGTTTCTTTTTTTTCATTCTCTATCGAGCACGACAATTTGTGTTCGTTGACGAGAAAAAATTACTTTTCATGGATAGAAAATGGTGGGGTAGAAAATTGTGATGTATATTCTTGGAAAAGAGGACGATGGTGTAAAACGCGAAACGGGAATCCGCGTTGCTATAAAAATGAGAAAAGACGTATGTAAGCTCATCCTCTCGAGGGAGGTAGAAACGCGAAGGACGAGGCAAGGACGCGAATGTTTGTGAATTTTATTGCCGTCCCTTGGAAAAATGTAGGTATAGCCAAACGACGGGCAACGATCCGTGCACGCGAGCAAGGGAGAATGAAAAAGGAAAGAAAAAAAGAGAGAGAGAGAGAGAGAGAGAAAACATTGGCATCTGCCGAGAATCGTCTCTCCTAGTTTTTCCATTTCGCATTCCCGCAGTCGCGGCGAAGTATCCAGAAAAACGATATACAAAATGTATAAGGGGTGAAAACGTGCTAGGTAGGGCGCAGAGGGGTGGGGGTTGGACGAAAACAAAAAAAAACGAGGGAAAGATAAGCATCTCGATACGACGAGGATGCGCGCACACATTTCTAGGTAGCTCTTGCGGTCACGTGTGGTTCGCACAACCGCTAGGGGTTGAATATAATGGGGTTGAAAAAAAAAGAAAAGAAAAATTTTAATCGATAATATTCAGCTGGAGAATTGTGCGAAAAGCTCGCGAGTGCCAAGTGCATCGCGCATACAACCGTGAAGACCGCGTCGACGTGTCCACCTGAATAAATAATTTTCTCGTAAAAGCTCGACGCTTTTATTTATATCCTTTTTTTCAACCCCTTTTTTTCATCCGTCGTCTGGATAATTAAAACGATTTTGTTTCTTATCTTGTTGAACGTGTAACCGAGCCGAGACCCACCCTTGTTACCCGACCCTCTTACCGTGAGAGCTTTTCGCGTGATAAAAATTCATTACGTTAATTCCTGATTTATGAAAAAATTGTATGAACGATGAATTTTATGAAAGTAATTGGTCGATTAATCGTCGAAATTCGGGTACTGTTGAAATTTATCTTTTTGGTGCTATGAGAAAAAATATATTATTTTTTTTAAGGGAGGAAACACGTAAATTTTAATTCGTGGTCAGAAATTAGATCGACATTTTTGGCATATGTATTCGTAGAATAATAAGAGAGGAAAGTGCCGTATGGCATTTTACCGTACCGTAGAAATTTATAGCCAGGCGGCTTCCCTGTTTTCGTGATGATTTTTTTTTGCACGTTTTGGCAGTCGACTCCAACACCGCAACGGGCTCGAAAATTGCCCCGACGAATGCAGCGCGGAGAGGTAATCGATTGTTTATGGAGGTTGGGGTGCGAGCAGAGAGGGGTAGAAAAACGTGACGCGTGAGAGACGGAGAAAATCGCGCGAATAAACAAGAACGAGGGTAGTTTTTTCCTCGTCGGGGTGTCGACGCGAACGGATGAACCGTTAAATTATCCGCTCAATGAGAGTTCTATGTCAAATTGAGAGTGGCCTTTCCCCCATTTTTTTGAAACGACGAATCGTTCCGGGTTAATTGACAAATTTTCATTTTAGCGAGAATAAAAAAAAAACCCTCGATAAAAATAAGAATTGTTCTATCTTTAAATCTTAACGAGTTTTCCAGGCATTCGCATTTTTCCAATTATTTTCTTGCGAATGACAGACCGAGGGGAAGAATTTATAAGAAATAAATAGCGACAATTCTCGTAAGGAGAACGAGGAAAATGTAATGAGCGACGACAAATATATACAAAAATATATATAAAAGAGTCGAAGAGTAAAGAGGAAATCCAACTAGCCCGATCACTGGGTAGAATTCTCGCAAGTAGTATAGGTAAATGTCTGTTCGGCCATTATACGAGGGCATAAAAAAAGCTTTCGCTCCAAAACTCGTTTAAGTATATTTATGTGTTTTTTTTTGTCGTTCTCCTATTGAAAAAGACGACCGAGTACTTCTGCGAACGTTCGCAAAACTTTCAGACCCTACAATTCGAACCTTCTCCCGACCCTCGCGAGAATTATTCCCATCATTAAGATTCAGCGACTATGCAGAGTGTGGACGTCACCATCCTTCTCCTCATCTCTGGGTTAAAAATCGACCATTCTCGTTTTACCCCCGGAAAGCTTCGAATGCAAAAGAGTGTCCTCTGACAGTGACAGGCCCATTACCGCTGAGTCTTGACAAACTTCCACATATACATGAATATAAATGTATGGGGTATTCCGTGTAAAAATAGTCGACCTTTTTCTCGAGATGGAAAAATAATAACGAAGAACGAATTAATTATGTTTTTTAATATAATATTATTAAAACAAATTCAATAACATTGATAAAACGATTTCATTCTGTTATTAAAATTATTAAAAATAATGCTATTTATTATAAAATTTTGAAATTATTTTTAATGTTTCAAAATTTATTTTGTATTTATTTAACAATAGATCAAGCTGATTCCGGTCAGTGTGAAAAGTTTAAGAAAAACTTTGAATACAAATTGCTCGTTTCGCGAGGAATGTCCCGTGTAGGAAAAAGGATTGCTATATCCTTCTTCGACTCGCCATTTCCGTTCCCTGTGTCCTCCCCTCGTACGCGCGTTGGAGAGTTCGAAAGCATGTCACGTACTACGAAATTCACTAGGGACAAAACTGCACCATCTATCTAACTGTATTCATACGCACATATATATGTATATATAAACTTTTTTTTCTCGATATGTACATGAATGCAGAAGAGCTTTTCCACGCGCGTGTACTTGAAAGTCGCGAAACTTCGTCATCTCACGTACGTTGAAATTATATTTGTGCGACAAACGTCGAACAAAATTTCCTCCCTTCGATCAAATTCGAACTTCCATTCGTTCGTGTCTCATATTTTTGACTATTTCCAGCTGTTATTTTAATACGAAAAATACAAAATAAAAGTCGACGTTAAAAAGTCATTCTCGACCGAACAATGGTCAACGTAGTGGCAACCCTGTTGCAGGATGTTAAAAGCTGAAGAGAAAAATCGAGGAAATAAAATGAAAAAAAGAACGAGAAAAACACCGAACAATGCATCCCACCTCCCCGTCATCTTTGGCTCTCATAACGCTCTCATTGTCGGACTTTCTCTTTACGAGCGCTTGAACTTTACTCTCGCCTAACTGCAGTCTTTACAACTGTACATTTTTATTTTCCTCGTTATTTCTCACACTTTCGTACTTTGGCACGATTTAAAAATCCTGCAATTATTTAGAGTCTTCGATCACGTTCCTTTCGAGTAATTCCTGAAATTAATCCTGGCGCAGGGGGTGAGAAAAAAACAGGTCACACAAAAATATTCAAAAAAACAAACTTCATTTAAACTAAAAACATTTATTTCTCGGAAAATATAAAGAAAAATATAATATAAAAAATCGCCAATAATTCAGAGAGTTACCTTATTTTTCCAACCCCCTGCGACTTCTCGTCGTCTGCTTGAGGAAGATTTCACGAAGAAGGTATCACCAAAGGATTCAATTTTCAGTCAGGACGACGTAAAACCGAGCGATCCAGGTACGAAGCCTCGACGTATATATATATATATATATACGTGAAAACATGTAAAGACTCACCAGTAATTCAGGCGTGAAGCGATTTAGAGCTGCATTTGCGGCGAGCTCTGGTTACGACGAGGACGAAAGAGACGAGAAAGAAGATGACGATAATACCGTTGGCGATATGGGACGCTGTTGAACCACTTCCACTTTCACCCTTCACTTTTGTCTATATATCTATATATGTATAAATTCATATGTATCCATATATATAAATATATACACAGATTTATACGTTTTTCTTCACAAAGTCAGGAGAAAACGTTCACATGGCCTTGTACGCGGGACGATCGATGCGCTCTGAAAAAAAAGAAGAAAAAAAACAAATGAAAACACAAATTTAAAACACAAATTAAAAAAAGACAAATATAGATACGTGTGTATGCGCATGCGCTAAATCGTAATTAGCGTTCTGCTTTCAGTCTCGAACACGTGGAAATTTACAGAGCCTACATCGACGATATCGAACCTCCCACTTCGTTCGTTCGTTCGTTCGTTACGCCATTCAGACAGGAAATCGGAATTAGAGGGATGGTGGCAGAAAGGGATGAACGATCGTGATCTCATAATCCCGTCGCTGCAGTATTAATCGAATTACCGTCGCTTTAGGACATTATCGGATCCACTCGGATGACAATGAAACGTACTCGCGTATCATCCCTCGCGTATAAGGGATGATCTCAATATTTTCGAAAAGTTAACAAATCGTCGATATTGTTTTTCACCGTCGCTTATTTTTATTTAATGAAAATAATAACAATAATAATTATTATAATATTTTTTTATTAAAATTATGTACGGAGAAGAATATTTTGGGGTAAGTTTTGTTTTTATTAAGAACGTGAAAAATTCACGACTTTTATTCATAGCAACCTTCGTTTAAGAGTCGAGCGTATCGTCGACGGTTCCTAAAACAAAAACAAAAACCCCTGCGCGAGAGGGACTCGCAAGACTAGCTGAATTTTTAATAAAAGTGCATCCGTCTCACAAGCTCCTGAAGAAATTTACGAAGCTTTCAAGCTGCCCTTTCAGCTTTGCCGAAAACAAAAACAAACAAAAAAGAATGTTCGGTCTCGTTTCAGCTTGAAAATTACTCGAGGCTCATAAAAGTTTTTCGTAAGCCTCGCTGCATAAATCTGAAGAAGAGGGAAGGGTAGGATCGAAGCTGTCAAGATAGTAATGGGTGTAGGAACGAGAGAGCAAGGTCCCTCGCCGCCGATATCAAAAGTGTTTTTTTCCCCGACCGAGAAACAAAAAGGGAGGTTTTTCTCCGTTCAAGAGGCAAAGTACTGTTTTCTGGTAGCAAGTTTGTCGCAACAACGGAGCCAGACAAGCCACTTCACGTCTCTGAGAGTCGACAAGCACGAGTCCATCCCTGAAGAAGAGAGAGAGAGAACAAGAGGGGTAGGGGCTGGAAACAAAAAAACCAGAGTACAGAAAAGACGTCGAGATCTCTTCCATCGTTGCAAAACACTTGCGTCCGTCCCGCGAGTGCTTCTCCAAGCCGATAAGAGGTTCTCGGAGTAGTTTGAAATAACAAAACAACGAAAAATACGTGTACCGGAAAGAAGAGCGGTGGTACTCTCGTGTCTTCGGACCGTGTAGCGCGACGAGAGAGAATATCGGATAAGCGAGATAAAAGGATTTTTTTCAAAATACACGGAAACTTTCGTATCGCAGCGTAATACAAAATTAACATATATTATATAACATTAAAAAGAAAAAAAGAAAAACCAGAATAAAATTTGTTTTTCATATAAATCTTAATTTCGAAAAAAAAAAAACTACATATCTCAATCTTAAAGTTTATACTCATCGTTAATATTTCCAGCTAGACGTCGAGGATAATAAAGAAAGGTTCTAACGAGTAGGAATAATTAAGCGAAATGGTTTATCGATTAAATAAATTATTCGACAGAGAGAAAGGAGACGAGAGGGTGGATAGTGAGAGAAACGTGTACAATACGTGGGGGTTGAAAGTTGCGATTGCTGCAGTGAAACATAAACTGCCGCTGTGTACAAGGAGAACGAGAGAATTGGTGATTTGTACGGAGCTATCTCGCTCTCGCGCACAAGCACCGACAGTGAGAAAGAGAAAGGGGGGCGCGCGAAACAGCACACTCACTGAAAACGTGGGATGTAGCGTGTGTGCAACGCTTGCCAGGCGCGGTTTCTGGCCACCTCCTACCCCAATTCGTTCTGAAGTAGCGCGAGAGTCGCAACTGCTAGGAATTGGAAGCCACGAGAGAGAGAGAGAGAGAGAGAGAGCAGAGAACAGCGAGAGCCGCACTAGACATCAGCGCGAGAGAGAAAGGAGAAAGGGGCGGCCAAAGTAGTTAGAGTCGATAGATAGTCGGACGCACGACTAAATTCGCCCGCATAAACTCGCGGTCGGAATCCCATAGAATTAAACCGATACTACCAAGGCTACACAACACAATGGCAGCTGCTAGTTTATACGTGCGACATATGCGCCCTCTGTGTGCCCTTTCATACCATAAATAAAGGTGGGATAATGAATGCGTGCGGTATTGCGTAAGTGTTGCCTCGATAAAGGACACCCTGCTGGACAGGCGATGGTTCTCGTGCGAGAAATATACATAAACGGAGACGATTTCCGATCGTTAACTCTGCGATTTACAAGAGAACGTACGACTCTTCGCGAAGGAGAAAAAAACGAGGTCAACATGGCTGAGTTTAAAAATCGACGAAAAAAATGAATTTTTTTTTTATAACCGATCGAAGTAGGATAAAATATCGAGAATCGAATTCGTGAAGGACGACGTATTTCGACCCGAGGAAAACGTCGGGATTCTGTAGATCGAATTGTGACATTCGCGTGTGTGTGTTTGTTTGTGTGTACGTTGTGTGTCTTTTGATGAAAATTAATTCGCCAACTCGCCCTACGAAACGGCTGCTGGCTAGTTGGCTCGCACGTGTTGCCCAGTGCTAACGGAGCATCAATTTGACTTGCAAACGTGCGCAACGTGCGTCGTACGCAATTGCTCTTTGCACATTTATCCAAACACACACATAGGTAAACATATATATATCTATATATGTGGCTGTGTGTGTGTGACGTGAGTTATATGCGTTACACGTTATCCAGTAACAATCGTAGTCTTGTTTAGTCCAATTGCATTTAAACGAAGATTCGAGTTAATGAAAACAAAAAATCCAAGAAAAATAATTAATTGGAGAATTTTAATTACAGAGATATATATTTTTGTAATTAATTTTCATGAATTATCGAGTGTTTTCTATTTGCGTCGAGTCGACGACGGTAGAAAAATGTGCCGGGATAAACGAACGAGCGCACGATCAACCGGGCCCGATTGGCTCGCTCGAGAAATTCTCGTTCGTTCACGACGGTTCGTTTTCTTCTTCGAGCTGTCCTCATCGCAATTTCGACGAACAATTTCGTATTCAAGCCTAGTTCCGTCCCGACGTAGAATCGTGAATACGGTCGCTAATGTAATCCCCGAGCTTCTTTACTTTATTTTTTATTCTCTTTACCCACCCCTCATTCTCTCTCTCTCTCTTTTTCTCTCACGCCTTCGCACTCGTCGCGCTTTCTCAGCTTGCCTCGAAATCGTTGCCTGCCATTGACATAATTCGTTAGCTACTTATATCACGATAACGTCCTGCGCTGAATTTTTTCTGTGTTATTGCATTTCCGGATCGTATACGTTAGAACGACGGTAAACGTGTGCGCGCGATAGCGAAACTCATAAATCTTACCAATATATAGATATTTATATAACTATAGAACATTTTTTGTATACTCGGTAGATTGTAATATTTTTCTGTATTGCGTGACTCTCGAAGGTGAGTGTACCAGGGTGAGAGAGAGAGAGAGAGAGAGAGAGTGAGAGAGAGAGGAAGGGAAAGAGGGAGACTCGCTTGCACCGCGAATAAAAGCCGTCGACGCCAACGAATTTCGCCGGGAACTTGGTCGGAGCACGAAAGAGAAACTAATACAGGCACAACGAGGTAAAAGCTTCCAAGCTGGTGCCATCGCAGTTTGGATACTCGTTTCGCCACCTTGTACAAAAGCCAGGCTCGTCCTCCCGCCAGGGTCTCGCTGAGAAAAGCTTCGTTGGTAAAGCGAGCGAAAGGAAGATGGAAAAGAAAAAGAAGCGAACAAAAAAGAAGGAAAGAATTATGTCACCATCGAGATCGACGAAGCGTTCGAAGGGCAAAAATTCTTTTATCCACGAAGGGTTTCTCACCGATACGAAGGATCAACCCTCATTACCGAGGCGCGACGGCGAGACGACGAGGTGAAACGGATAAACACGGACGACTTTTTCTTCACGCGTTTCAGGTCGAAAAGAAATATGCGTCAACCCTCGCGATTAGGGGTTACTCGCTGTAAAGCTGAGAAAAGAGAAATATACGTTTTTTTTCTTTCTTAATGACGCATCACCTTTACACCGTAAATAATTGATAGACGTTGATAAAATGAAAATGTTAATACGACGTTGATAAATAAATCGTGAAGTTTTCCGTTCAAAGCGTTTCATTTTCCACCCTCCAACTTCCGAAAATGAAACGCTCATCATCAACGTGACTCTAACGTCAACGATCGAACATCAATGGCCAAGTTTTCCCCTCGAGTATTATCGATTCACGATTTTCAAATGGACGTGGTCGACACACGTAATTCCTACGAGACTCGACTTCATCCCTTGCGAATGAAATTCTGACGCAAAGAGCGTTCCTATCCCCTCCCCTATCAAAAAGCTAGCACACCGATTTGAGAAAATCACGGAATTCTAGTTACGAACATAATCGAGTTTCTCAACAACGAGTTCTATATCTCCCTGGACTTATGGACTAAGTATACACATACATATATATATATATATATATATATATATATATGTATATATACAGAAGAAAGTAAGAGAGCAGAAGCTTATAACGACGTATCTAGCGACTCGTCTTGTCTACGAACTCTCCGACGAAGCTTACGTAACTCCGTATAACGCCTAACGTATTCTCACACCTGAATAGCGACTTCTCCATGCTCTAGTCCCGTTCTCTCTTTACCTCGTAACGTTCAGCACGTGAAACTCGTCGTGTAACTCACCGCATACGCGACGAAACATTACATGCGAGACGAAGTTGGTAGAAACGAGAAATTTCGTGGTTCGCCCTTGCTCTATCTCTCTACGCGTCTCTCTCACGATATTTCCATCTGCGAGAATTCAGCTCTCTCTCAATTTCTCTCACTCCGTCCTCTTAATCTTACTCTTGGTTTGACGTAAACCTGATGGGATACTTCGCGTCTTATTCGCCACGAGGGTTAGACCGCAAAATGAAACGTAGCCAGGGAGGGAGAGCTTATGTACGTGTTTCAGAATTTGCGAAAGGTGGGGAGGGGACTCGAGGAAGTTTTGTAGAAACGGCGTCAACATCGTGAATATTGGATTCTGGCCCATACGCGATCTCTCTCCTATGTTAACGTTTGAGTTGGATCTCATTAATTTACGTCAGAAGTCACGATGTCGGGAGTGAAATTGGACGGGTGGGATAGTAACTGACGAAATAGAATTAGGGGGATTGATTGGATAATTTAATTCGGACTCAGCCCTTACCCACCTCCCCCGTTTGGACCTTAATGGTATGAAAAATTACCGCCGATTTTACTTTAGCGTTGCAGCAAGGTCGACACGTCTCGTTCCGATTGTGGGTTAGATTTGTAGAAATTCGAATTTTAGGGTAGTTTTAAAATTATTTTTGAGAACAAAATGTTTTCTCTCCCACGGGGCTATTTTTTGGGGGGACCCCTTTCGTCCAAAAATCGCGATTTTCGAAAATTCACCACGGCCACAAAAATAAAGATATACCGATGATTCTTGCGCCATTCTTCTCGGTTCGGCAAGCTCTTTAAAAAGTTATTCATACTATTTTCTATAGGACTAACATGAACCGAGATACAGAAGCGCGAAAACTCGTTTTTTCAGGGTTTCGCGATACCCATTGAAATTCGCTATATATCCAATTCCGGTGAATTTTAATCGTTTCCGAAGTTCTAAAAACCTATGTCGATCGTAAATTTCCCGTACAACAAGAAAATCCCGGTTTCGTTTTCGATTTTTGATATTTTATCGACCTTAAGCCGGAAAATAGTTATTTCCGGTTTTTTGCATTTTTCTCCTAGAGTTTTTGAGTTATCGAGAAAAATAACCCCATAATCTTCATCAGCGTGAAATTTCCTATCGAATGCCATAGGTGAAATCTTTCTGTGGTAAATTTTTGTATTTTCCAACCCTCGAGTCGCAAGGTAGAACATTACAGGGTAGTTCCTAGAGTAATTTTTTCGTTCATCCGATGACGATTCGACGACGCCATTTCTCGTTTTTACTTGTCTTTTTTTTCATATCGCGGTTTCGAGAGGATCGATAACGCTGATTGAAACGTTTCGAGGTTTTTTTTCAAGGGCTGACATTGGATTTTGAGATCGGGAAGTGGAATCACGTGTCGATAACTCCTCAAAGGATTTCCAGCTTCAATCTCTACGCGAAAAGTGGACGTGGGCGGCAATTGAAAATGGAAAAAACGAACGAGGTCTCGATAGTATCGCGATAAAGATAAAGGTCAGACGTAGGATCGTTCGCTCGCTAAGAGAATATCGCGGTTGAAACAAAAAAGAAATAGAAAACAAATTATATTAATCGATATTTTTCGTTCGTTCGATTGAAAAACTCATCGACGGTTATTAATTCGTTTGATTACAAGAAAATTTAGCAATTTTCTTGAGATTGTGGTTGAAAAATCGTCGAATTAATGAAAGTCATCCCTCATTAAAATGTCCGGAAATCGTTAAAAAAAAATGATTCGTGTTACGAGACGCTTTTCCTCGAACGTGTAATACGAATGACTGTGAGAAAACGAGCGGAGATAAAGGAGGTAAAGGCAAAAAAAAAGAGAAAGGAAATCTAATACAAAGAGGGAAGCAAAGGATTTTATATACCGATAACAGTTTTCCTTTCGCTCGCAACGAGTGCCGAAGCGGACTTTGCGACGGATTTAATAAGTCATCCTACCAACGGTATAATAAAGCGCTGATCCCTTCAATTTGGAAACTGATTAATGCAGCCACCCCCTCTAGCTTGTCACGTCCTGCGTGATAAGCTTGGTGTCTATCGAATAACTTTCAAACTCGACTTTCCTTTTTTCCAACCTAAGAAGATAAACAATTATCAAACTAAATTACCCAATCAACATGAAAAATAATGACACACGACATTATTTTCTTACTCGTTCCGGCATTTCCGGTATTTTATTTATCTCGCTGCTCGCAAAATGTGAAACAAAGCATTTACGAAAGGAAATGAAAAAGAAAAAAAGAATTAGAAAGGAAATAGCGAAACAGGGGAAGAGGATGGGAGGAAGAGCATCAGCCTTGCTGTGCCAGCAGCAGCGAAAGCAGCTTTTCCAGAAAATTCGTAGAGACGTTACAGAGCTTAAGGATTATTAAGGGTAGGTACGTACCCTTCTATAAATATACTCTCACATGTTCGTATCTATATACGTCGCTGTAGCAAATTTGATAAACGACACCACTCGCTCGCTGGAGACACTACAAAATTTTCAACAACGATGCATAAAATTCGAGAACATTTTCAATCCCCTCCCCTAAATATCCTCGTTCCACTCAAAGAATATTTCGCGACAGAAAAAGGGTCGTTTTCGAGCAAAATATTTTTGTCAAACAAGGGGGTCGAGGAAAAACACGTGATTTCTTTAAAAATGCACGAATTGTAACGACCCTGAAACGTCCTTCGAAGCTTATTTTTCATCCTCTCAAACGTCAAGTGGCCGGAAACGCTCGTCGGACTTTTGTTTCCAAAAATTGTCTAAAGTTTCCGAAAATATTCCGAATTTTCGGAAATTGCCAACACTTTTTTTTTACGAGCTTTTTGCTCGAAGTGTGTGTTGAAAAACAGGTTGAAACCATCCCCCTCGGCTAAACGATGATGGGCGAATGTAGATAGAGCTCGCGAAAACTTTTTCTCTCCTGGCCTTCGACTTGTTAACTCAAACCACGAAATGCGCGGCGTCTCGCCCTTGGTGCGCCCGTTGAAATTCGAACGGTCGTAAATTTGGTATAGGTCAGGACAGAAAGATAGGGTGTGTTGAACGAAAACTTTTTCGAGTGTTTACCACAATGTATATATGTGTGTGTGTATAGGGGTAGAGGGTGAATGAAGGAATGTTGGGCGTGTTGAACGTAGAGAATGGAGTTCGCGGTGGGCGACGGAGAGTCGACGTGGCATCGATTGTCGCGATACGCGAAACGTTTCGGGAGGTTCCAAGGGTGAAAGCTGTCTATACATAGTTATAAAGATCGAAGAAAGGGTGGAAAAGAGTATTTTTATCGTTTTTCGTTAAAACAGGGTCGAAAAGCTCCACTGTGGTTTTTCGACTCCTTTTCTCTTCAACCCTCTTTGTCCTTTCTTCCACATTCTCAATTTCAACCCCCAACCCCTCTGACCATTCTCTCGGTGCAATTGCCAAAAAAACTCTCGAGAACCGTAAAAAAAAAGTCTTCACCGTTCTTAAGAGCGAGCGAGCGAGAGAAAGAGACCGCCAAAGGAATCGCGTGATACAGAAAAATGTAAATTATTCGAAAAGAAAATCCTCGCGAGATCGACGACGCGTACGTATTTTTTTTTTTCTTTCTGCAGAATGATCCGGTCTAGTCTTTGGTACGGTCTCTGGGCGAGGGATGAATTACGAAAGCGAGGAGAAAGGGGGACTGTGGGTCTGTCATTATCCCGTTGCGGTTCACTTGTTAAAATCTCTCTTTCGGGACACGTTATCCAACCCCCTTCTCACCCACCCCTTTGCCTCATTTCGAGTTATCCGTCTCTTTCTCACGTATATATACGAGTTTAACGAGTCTGGCACGAGAAACGTATATTATATAGAGAGTTCTCGATTTCGCGATCACAAGCTCGCCTACCCTTTGAGCAGCCACGAGTGACGAAATCGCGAGATAGACGTCAAAGTATATTTCGACGAGCTTTCCACCCCGTTTAGAATTTATGTTATACATACGATCATAAATATATGTATATATACTTTAAGAACCGCAAGCTCGCTATATAACCGAGTCTAATCAAGATAGCAATTTTCAAAGGAAAAAGCACGACAAAATAAAACGAAAAAAAATATAACAACAACAAAAATCACGATAATAATATTTTATTACCAAAATAAATGAAAATTGAATCGATCAAAGATTAAAGAAAATTATATAACGATTGAAATTACGAAAGAACAAAGCCGAGAATTTTTTCGTCGATCGAAGGTCGACTCCTATGACTCGATATAAATTATGCGTGTCGATTCGATCGGATGATTATATATACATATATTTGCATTCGCCAGGGGTGTCTCACGTCGTATTCGAGATAATGGTTATTGCAACACTGCCTCTATCTTGATAGTTCCTTAAAGGGAACAATTTCCTGACTGAACGGAAGTTCCTCTCTCCTCTCAAGTTTATCACCCTTGTGGAGTTTGCGTAACCCTCTTTCTACCCCTACCAACCCCCTGCCAGTTCTCTCTCTCTCTCTCTCTCTCTCTCTCTCTCTCTACCACCGCGCCCCATGTACGTCGCCCTTCGCTATCCATCCTCACGTAGGACTATGAATTATCACGAACGTGTACAGGAAACTGTCCTTGGGCATTATCAACTTGTCGCGCGGTATTAACAATCCCGTCGTCCAAGAAGCAACGAATAATCCCGCGACCAAGTGGAATATTCGATTGAAAAATGTTCCTTCCCTGTTTATTTCATTTTTCTTGTTTTATTTTTATTTTTCATTGATTACTCAAACTCCCTCTTTTATTTAAAAAAAAATCGTATTAATAGCGAACGTTGAGCTATTTTTGTTAATACTTTTTTAATCGCCTTGTTCCGAACCCTTATTTAATTGGCTATTTTTTAATACTTTCTTAAAATAGAACGTTGTTACTACAGAGTGACCTTTAAAAAATTGCGTTATCGTTCGAGGACGAATATTTATAAATTGGAATATCAACGAATACGCTGAAAAAGCTTTTTGCAAAAGTAATAAAGTAAAAAAGTAAAGAGATAAAATAAAGTTTCGATCGTGACGAACGGTAAAACGGTTTTTAAAGAAATTAGCTGTACTTGCTGTCGTGCGACGTTTATGCGTACAGAGGTACGCGCGTAATAGTTACTCGCGAGTAATTAAATGCTTTGTCTATATCGCGACCTCACGTGTATATCCCGTTCTCTCTCTCTCTCTTTCTCTCGTTTTACCTTTCACGATCTCTTTTACCCTTTCAATTCCGTCTGTCCGTTTATCAATGATGGCGAGGGGTACGTATTCATGGACGCGAAACCACCAGCCTCCCTCCATCTTTCTCTTTCTCTATTCCTTTCACTCTCATTCGTTCAATCTTCCATGCGCCTCTCACCCTATCTACCCCATCCAACTATCTCTCTCTTTCTGTCTCTGTCTCTCAGTCTCTCTGCTTCTCCCACTTTCTCTTCTAGGCCTAGTTGTAAAAAATCATAACTGATGAAGCGAATAGATAAATCGTGGAACCGATAACAGCCGTTCGATAAAAGCTGATCACGCTCGTTCTGTAATACACGAAGAGAGAAAATCGTAAACCACAGCTTGAGAAATTTGTACAAAAATATCAAACAAATAAAAAAAAAGTGAGAAATTATAATTTTGTTTGGAAATTGTTAATTAGGTAATCATTCTTTTTACGGTGGAGATTGAATGGAGACGACTGTAGGAAATTAAATTTTATGGGAGACACGAATTTTATAGCTCGATTGATTTACGATCAAAATCCCACCAGGATTGTAAATTTGTTCGACCTAGTGGATGAGGAAAATGGTTCCATTAGGGATCATGAGCAAAATCGGATAGCTGGGGTAGAAGCAAAAGCAATATTCACGTGCTGCTGACGCGGCTGCGTCCACAGGATGGAGAACGAAGATAACCGCGACGTTACACGTCTCTCTCCCACTCTCTCTCTCTCTCTCTCTCTCTCTCTCTCTCTCTCTCGCTCTCTCGCTCCCTCGCTCTCGCGTAGAGAAAATTGTGAGAAATGCCAGTATTCCCACACTGAGATATGAAAATTCATGGCTCGACATTTCTACCTAGAACGTGAAGTGTAAACAAAAAAACAGAAAGAAAGACCTAGAGAGAGAGGGGCAGAGGAAAACCAGACAAATAACTGCAACCATATTTTACGTTATTCAGTATTCAAAATGAAAATGTAAAAGTTGCTTTGCTCAGATAACGTTCTAAAAAAGTTTACCGGAAAATGCACAACAGAGCCGATCTTTCGGACCATATAATTTGTCTTCTTTTTCCTGGGCAACTAATTTTTTTACAAATTTTCTTTTACTTTGCCTAATGAATAAATTTATCCGAGAGCATATTTTTTACGAGTTTTTGCGAGTTCTTGCGTCGCGCAAAACATGGAAAAGCAAAAGCGAAAAAGTTTTATTATAAAGAGGAAACTGAAAAGTTTTTTTTTCGTACAGCCTTGAGGACCAGGAGAAAACCTCGGGGAGAAAAGGAAAAAAATCCTCTTTTTTACATTATACGAAAAGAGCTCCGAGCTTTTTCGTTCGCGTTTTGGTGGCAGAAGGGCGCGTACGATGATATAAGCCAACCCCGTTTTTCCTTTGATCGTCTTATGTGCAGTGTGTTTAGATGCCTTGCGGAAACGAAAGAGCACCTAAAGGAGAATCTTGAAAAGTGTGGGAGGAGGGCGTATACGGTAACGGTAAGCAACCCTTTGGACAAGGAGAGAACAAAATTGAAGTGTCAAATTGCCGAGACTTGCTTCAAGAAAATAAAACTTTGGTGCAACCCTTTTTTACAAAATTGTACGACAATACATTTTTTTTTTGTAAAAATCGTAAAAAAAAAATTAATTAAAATTTGCTCAGAGGGACTCAGGGAGAAGACAGGCTTAGATATTGAAATTTCAATATCGAATTCTGCGGGTTACGCTCGTTTTAGCAAGCTCGAGCAAAATACAAAAATGTACAAAATCGTTGAAATTTTAATCGAAACTGCATACCTCCGCACTATGATGGTCCGAACCCTCCGCTCCACCCCTTTCGCACCCTTGTCCGCGATAGCCAATCTACACGTCAAATTCCAAAGCTTTCGCCGCGCACAAGAAAAACAAATTATTATTACGCGATTTTCAACGACGTTTTCACAGACTTTTCACAACCGAATTAAATACGATAAATCCGCGATTTTTTATTGTCGTTGCGACAAAAAAAACACGCGCACTTTCACACCACGCGACGTACGAATTATTTCAGGAAACGAGAAAAAAAACGTCTGTTAAAAAAATCTTTTTCACGGCGAAAACAAGAAAAAAAATTGAAAAACGACGTCCCGAAATATTTCGACGAAAAAAGCGATTTTTTAAGCGTGATCGGGTCGAATTAAACAAAAAATCGAAAGCTGGGACGAGTAACAAAAAATCGGAAGAACGAGAGATCCCTGTCACTTGCTTGGTACCGCAGAGGACGACGCGATTCGATTGATCCTTCGACTACGAAGTTCAACCTGACCCCCCCTTCCCCCGTCCACTCCGAACTTTTTCTTTCTTTACTAACGCACTCCTCGATTAAAAATCTTGCCGTACGCACTCAAAGAATAAAAATTATATCAGCGAAGAGAGAGAGAGAGAGAGAGAAAGAGGGAGAGAGAAGAATTCGATAGTATAACGTGTGTGAGAGAGAGATCGGCAGGCAACCGCGTGGTAGCTGAAGTCGCGTCGCACTGCCGTTCACTGCTAGCCGAGCTCCCCACCGTGTTCCCACCCTTCCCCTCTCAACTCGACTAGCTTGTAGTATAGCGAGAGGAGAGGGAGCTTTCGGAGTCTCCCCACTCCAAGGTAGAGAAACTGGCCGGTGTGCTACCTTCACACCGGTGTGGTACAGTACACCTACCAAATTATGAAATTTTACAAACGAATATTATTTTCAACGAAAAAAGAAAATTTAATTTTGATCATCGTCGATGATTCAACGAAATCTTTGGCTCGTTATTGAAATCATTTAAAAATCATCATCACAGAGTGATAAACAAAAATGACAGTGTATTTTATCTTGAATAAGACCGAGGGTTGAAAAATCGTATTTTTCCTAAAAACACTGCGAATTTGGTATATTATTTTCTAACTATCGTAAATATTTTCAAACAGTTTGGAAAACGATGTATAAATATTGAAAATAAATACGACGGAGATTTTTATAGATGCGAAACATTTCGAAATTTTATCCTTTTGTAGTCCCATCGAACAGAGGTCGATGTCATGAATAATCAATGATCGAGATACATCGGTGGATGAAACGATGGAGTTTGGTGAAGCCTGTGAAAAATATTGAAAGCTGAAAAATTATGGTAGAATTTATGAATCACGACGAATCGAAATTTTCCAAGAGTTTTCTTTGTTCCCGTTCGTAACGTTATTATCGTCCTTACGTTTTTCGTTTCACGATATATCGATACAAATCGAGCGTTTCGTTCGTTCGCCACGCGGAAAATCATTTTCTCGACAACAACGAGATATTCCGACGTTTTATTTATTTTCCTTACCGCGAGGGAGAAAGGAAAAAGAAGAAAAAAATGTTCGCTGCATCCCCGAGTTGTCGTGCAACGCTCGGAGAACGAGAGAAGAACATAAACGTTTTACCGTCGCGATGGATCAGTGGAGAACGCGACGGGGTGGGTAGATATGGAGAGATGAGGTACGTCGAGCCCTCGAGGTGGAGAAATAAATTTAAAGAGGCGACTTTAACGGATGCCGCGAGAGTTGAATTTCCTTTCGCAGAAACGAAGGGAAAAGGATACCGAGATACGGATAAAGATCTTGCGAAAGAAGAGAGATTATGTTATATATATATTATGGCATACGGCGATTTCATTTAGGAATATCAACGAGAGAGGGACAGAGAGAGAGGAGTTTTAGTTATTGCCCGGAAATACGATTATAGGATTTAATTTCAACCCAGGTTGTCCTATAAAGCGAGAATCTTCAATTTTTCAACAAACTCGCCGCCACTTCTCCTAATTATTTCGCTTATCATCCAGTTGTTTTTATTATTATTTTTATTATCAGGAAATTAAATTAATTTCGTTGTGAAATCGCGTTACCGTAATCATTCTCACTTGAGACGGATTATCCCCGATGATTTACTCGAAAACGTTAACGCGCCATTGGATAATTTACAGAACCGGATATGAACGAAATTCTGGATCGTTAATTCGTAGGCTAATCGAGATACGGATTGCGTACGTTAGGCTCTTTCGAAGGTATACGCATTATCTTTGGACGTATTAACGAGAATCCATTGCGTCGATAGGTATACGTAACGATTGTAATTTACATCGTGACACATAGGTACGTGATTAGTTAAGGGTTGATAAAGCAAAAGCCTTGCGGGCATCGAGAAACCTCATTAGAGTGATCGATCGTCCGCGCCATCGACGAACGCGATGTAAGGCGTCAAAGCTTCACGTGTTTCGTGCATCAGCGAGCCAAAAACCAAATCACGATTTGACTACAAGCGAGAAATCAAATGAAATTTGACGACAAATCGTTCGAACGAAAACATCGAGAGAAATTATTTTTCCAAAATTATAATAAAATTTGTCACGTATAAACGAACAATAAATTAAATTGAAATTAATTATATAAAACTATTTTTAATGTTTAATTCGTCCTAATTACGAATTATTTCGTTACGAATAAATTTCTCCAATTTTTCTTGCATCGATTTAATTTCGAATTAATCACGCTCATTTCATAATCGTCTGATTTTTCCATCGACGAGTCACGATTTATTCCAAACGGAGTTCAAAGTGTGAACGTTAAAAAGGCAGAGGTGAATGGTGACGGGAAAATAATGTCGGCTCGGGTCGTGAAATTGATCGAGCGTGTTAAACGCCGGTAGTTTTAGTCGTCTCGCGTCGTCGATAATGACATTCGACGATAAAAAACAACGAGTAGGAAAAGCGAAAAATTGTATTTTATCTTATGGAAGAGGGAGGAGCGAAGTAGGCTGTCGAGGGAGAAAGACCTTTTACATTCGATCTTTTCAATCCTCGATAAGTGCCATTTGCGTTGTTACAAACGTGTGAGCTCGCCCCCCGCCCCCTTACAGTGCCAAAACACGAGCCAAGTGTTCCCATCTGTATATCTCTTCGCCAAGAACCTCTGTATTTTATGGTGTGGGAGGAGAAAGAAAGGGAATAAAGAATGGGGAAACCGTGGGCAAAAAAAGAAATAGACTGACGTATACACGTATATACGAAAAAGATAGGCTCGTTTCTACTAGCACAGACGCGCCTTAACTCAACCGCGATCTTTCCCTGATGGGCTCGAGGGAGGGACTAAACAGGCTTTTCTTCTTTCTCCGGTTTATTTCTTTCGGGGAAAGACAAAGGGGATTCTTTTCAGGAAGGAAAGGAAAAAAAAAGGTCGAGGACGTAAGGAAGTGCGCGATACTTTTGATGATCCAGCAAGGAGGGAAACGATAAAAAATACATATAAATCGCTCAAGGGCGGGGCTTTGTGAGTCGCATTCCTCTTTTCACAGACTGATATCACGATTTCGCAACTTTTCTTAGGTACAAAGTTCATTTGGGAGAAAAAAGGTTTGTAATCATCTTCGAGGGATGAAACTACTGGGATTTTTAAACAATTAACGTCGAAAGTACGAAAACATTTTGTTTTCGGAAAATTCTCTTACAGCACGAATACCGTAGTCGTACTTCGTGTGTACTTGCGATAAACGTACGTATATATGCACGTGTGCAGTTGACATAGAAAATTAACACAGTGGCGCCATCTAGCGACGACGAGCAATAACTACAAGCTATTTTCGAGCCGAAACAAAATTCGAACATAATTATTACCAGCGGTAATTTATATTTTGTCTTCCTAACTTTTCAACGATTACATATTCTCCATCGTCCTAGAAGAAAATACACCGTGAAAAGAAATTTTTGTTAACAGTAATTTCGTGATCGAGTCGAATTCGAATCTGATTTTTTTTTGTTAATTCTCCCTCGACGTTGTTAACTTCTCATCGCGTTGTAAAAATCGTGGCTTTGGGTCGAGCGAAGCACGTGCCACCAGCGTAAGCTAAAATCGCACGTGGACGTAGAGACTACGTAATGCGCAAAGAGACGATCGAGAAACGTGAACTGGTCAGTTCAACGTCGAAGCCAGTTTAATGACGGATAACGACGAGTTTGCTACAGGATGAGGAAAACAAGCAGAGAACGCGGATTGGCGAAGAGGCAAAGAGAGAGATCGGGGAACGGGGTAATCTCTCGTAGGCAAGCGAGAGGAGAGATAGGGGAGGAAATAACCACGAGGGAAATAGCGATGGCCAACTGGCACGTCGGCATGGACGTTGATTCGTACTACTGTTTACACCCGCACGTTATTCACGGGACGCAACGCTCTGGTTCAGGATTATGTCGACAACGAACGACCGAGTACACCGAATTTCCGTTAGTTTCCGCGCAACGTATGTACAGCTAGATTCATACCGAAAGCACGAGTTATTCACGAGAAACATTTGCGAAAGGGATGTTACGTCTACGAGGAGTTTGAAAGCCAACCCTTAATGACCGAATTTTCCGTCTTCGCTGAGAAACGCGAGAATCGTCGAAGCGAAGGTCAATCCAGGACGTGAAAACCATGAGAGTTTCGAACTACCGGCGTGTAACGTAATTAGAGACAGGGAGGAGTTTCGACACTGAGTAACGTTGAATTATCGGAGGAAATGGACATTGATAATTGTTCGAAAGAAAGAAAGAAAAGGTGGAGCAAATTAAAGCTTGTCCTTTGTACAATTTACAAAGTTCTTTTCAAGGACTATAGTGCGAAAATGCTGCGTTTTTGTCGTCTTTGAGAAAAAAAATGAAATGTGATTATGAGAAGAGGAGTGAGTCACGTCGTGACTTTTTTTTTTTGCCGAACGATGGGAAATGGCGAATGTTGGGTGGTCACGTAGGCTGGAAGTCGAGTCGAACAACCGATTGGAACGTAGGGCGATGCGTATATATATTCGTATAGGTGCGCATACACGTTTAGAGAACGTGGGACCAATCGCTAATTGACGGTGCGTGCCGAATACTGAAATTTCGCTGAACCCTCGGGCTCTTCAACGATGGATAACAATGGAGCAATTTTAGTAGAAATTTGATATTATAGAGCTGATGATAATATTTTCATATCAAAGCTATTAGAACATTTTTTTATTTCACGAGTTGAAAATAAATTATCCAAGTTACATTTTCAACTGTAATCGAGTCGATTAAATCAAGTTAATTAACCATATTTGTAAACTTCTCGACAAATTTATCTCTCTCTCTCTCTCTCGCTCCTTTGAAATTTCATTCAACGAGAATAAAACTTTTTTACCCTTCGTCTAAGAAATGTTAATCGAACGAATTCTTCTTATTTCGAATTCTCGCTACGGCCACTTGTTTGTACCGAGTTGAGAAAACACAGCGACGAAACTAGTAGTTTCGTCAAAGTTTTCTCGAGGGTAGGGGTTGGTTTCCTCAAAAACAGAGAGAAGAATGCAACGAGAAACGTACTCGAGTATCGACCAACGCCATCGGATATTTTTCTACGCTACGTGTAACGTCTTTTCTTCCATCCTCTCGTATTTTTCCCTTTCTCACGATCTTCGTGTAAAAAACCTTCCTCGTTTCCTGCTTTGACTTCTCTTCTACAAACAAAGTTTCCTTCTCATGGATTTTCCGCCATCATCTCCACTCCGTGTTTTATATATAAACGACTATATAAAAAAAACTGATACGATAATTCACACCGCTCGTAACGTTCGTTTTTTATCCCCACGAACGTTACTATTTTCATCCTTCTCTTCTCGAGTCTGAAAAGAAAAACCGAGTTACTTGTTTGTATCTCGCATTTCAATTTTCCATTGGTTCCATCGTCGCAAGGAAATTCACAGTCCCTTTATCCCGAGCCATTCGAGCGTGTTAAATTTCGATATTGCGCGAATCTAACCGAAAGCTCGGTTCGCCGCAAAGCCTGTGAAAGCTTTCACCCCCCTCCCCCCAGACTCTCTCCTCGAGGCATTATACACAGACATATACATGTATATATAATTCTCTGACGCGCTTTGGGCCTAACGAAGTGAGAGACCGTGCGAAAACTTAACGTCGACCGAAACTTGCACGAAACTTTGATCAATAATGTCTGTTGACAGACGACCCTGACATGACTGGGCGTTAGCTCGTCTCTAACGCCGTTTCTTCTTCTCTTTATCTTTATTTACCATAAACAGATATCAAAGTAGTTTAATCAGTACGAAATTAAGGAAGCTCGAACGATCGATTGATTCGAATAAAGATCGTTTTTAAAACGAACCACCAAAAAAAAATCGCTACGCACGATCAGAGAGCGATTGGTTTTCGTGGAAATTGGGCTTACTCGAGTAAACGGATTCGCATTGAAATGGTCAGCCATGGTATTTCGGCAGGTAGATTCCGTGCTCGCGGTTACGATATCATAACGCGTTACGCGTGAGGATCGGTTTCACGTTCGGCTTATCCTGCCAACGTCCCATCCCGCAGCCCTTACCATCTACCCTTACCACGATTCATCGATCGTTCCACCGATCGTATCGGATTAATTGAATGGTTTCAACGTTGGTACGAGAAATGCGATTCATCGATGGAAGGGATAACGAAAATGTTGGTATATCGTGAATTACATGCCATGGTGTAATATACGTGTTGATAGATTTAATTAAGTTTCTGATCATCGTAGGGTATACCATAGCACAAAATACATCTCTAGGCGAAATTAACTATTTCGCATGAGTCCAGCTCGCAATTATACTCGTAGCTGTGTAATTAGTATTTCGAATGGAATTGGATTAATTAGGAACGTGGATCGTTGCTTCGATCGATTATTTTCTAATACGGAATTTTACTTTGAAATAACGAGTTTTTGTTTTTCTTCTCGTCAAAAAGGCGTCGCGTATGAGATTAACTCGAGGGACAAAGACGTCTCGCTGTGAAAGAACGTAGATGGCGTTGAAGCGTCCATTAAATCGACGAGATTGAAATATTTGCACGAGTCGAGGAAGACGCGAGGGGATGATAGAGAAAAGGGGATGTGAAGACGGAAAGAGAGAGAGAGAGAGAGGTTTTCCAGCAGCGACTCCATTACGAGAAAAGAAACGGCGAGATGTCTATGTACATCTTTCTATCGAGAGTAAAAGGATTTCGCTCACGATACGAGCCTCTCCCCCTCCCTCAAAGAGCCGATAGCTGTACATCGTCACGTTGACGAGCCTCGCGTCTCACGATCGCAAATACGAACTGACTGAAAAATCGATGAAATACTTTATCCCGCCGTAACTCCAGAAAATTTCTCTCATCTTGCTCGATACGAGAAGAAAAAGAAGAAGAAGAAGAAGAAGAAGAAAAAATAACGCGAAACGAGGACAGCGAAGTTTTTTTTCCAAGGAAAATATGCCACCACCCTCGTCGACAAATATTATCGATATCGATATAATAACGAAGCGAAGAAACTGTGCGAATGGCAAGTAAATGAGAATATTGATGCTTTTTTTATCTAAGGGTAGTTCACCCTCTCGACTTTGTTATCGTTATATTTTTTTTCAATTTTAAGGATAAAACATCCTCTTTGAAAATTAATTTCATAAACATCCTTTTACCCTTTCCATCTCGATTATTATTATTTTATAATTCTCGTTTCGTGTACGAAAATTTCATCCTGAATTGAGAAACATTACTGGGATTCGTATAATTAATCGAAGAGAGGTAAAGCTACGATATGAAACTCTCATCCACTATTTCAACCTTGCTTCGCGAAGCTTCTAGTCGCGCCCTAGGCAAACCCTCCCCTATTTCTCATCCCAAAACCTCGATCGAGTCAGAGTACTCCGTACTCCGAATGCACTCACGAAATTCAGATATGCGGCTCCCGCGTTTCCATAAAGTGGCCCGATACGGTCAAAGTTCCATCAGTGAAAATGAGCTCTCTAGTTGTACATTATACCTACCCCTACATCCCGATGCCTTTGTCAAAATACAGGAGAACCGTTCGACGAAACGTATCGCAGCGACGGAAATTCAACAAGTGAAATACGCGAATTATAAAATACTGTGTCGCTTGTCGGGACGATCGCGAAATTATTTATTCTCTTTTTTCTTCTAATCACCCTTCTCCGTCGTTCTTTCGCGATATCACTTTTTCAGCCAGAAAGCACGAGAGAACGAACCGCACGACACGATGTAAAAGAGAGAGAGAGCGAGAGAGAGAAAGAGAGAAAGTAAGGCCTCCGGGCAAAAATCGAGTTTTATCAAACAACTAATTAACTCGAAAACCCACGCAGTGGGACGGGGATGAAGGGATTTTCTTTTTTCCTACGAAAGCTCTCGAGATAAGGCTCTCGTCTACCACCGAGAAAGATCGCCACGGCCGGTACGGAGGGGTTGATTCTCGGCACGCGACCGAAAGAGACCGCGAGCGATGGCGAGTTTCGATAACGAAAAATCTCGTGCATCGCCCGGCTACGCTGCTTGCCTCGTGTTTCAAACGGTTTTAAGGGTAGAAAAGAGTTTTTTTCGTCGTCGACGGGATCGTCAAAGTGACTCGATCAATGGACCTCGGTGATGATAGGGGTAAAACGGATGACTAATAAACGCGTAATTCTTGATAAAAAAATTTAGATATGAAAATTTAAAAAAAAAAAAATTTCATCCCCCTAAATCAACCCTGCATCCCCTCCTTCGCCAGAAAAATATACATCGAGCTCGTTTCGTCTCGTATCGGGTGCATTAAACTTTAGGGATTTCTTTTTTTTTCGTGGGTTTCTACGTAAGAAGGAAGAGAGAATTCTTTGAAAAGTTTTATCGGTTCGTTGCCCCGCTATTCTGGATCGCGATGGAAGAATCGACGGAGGAGAGGAGACAAGAGATGACGCGAGACTTGGAAGAGTAGCTAGGCATGCTTCTTGAACGATACGAAGGATAGAGGGTCGTTGAATTTGATCGGTTTGCCCTCGGGGCAAACGTACTTCTCTCTCATAAACCGTTCTTTCCCTATTGGAATACGACGAGCCAAGACCGACGATAAACTGTGCACGATATACGTATGTACGAGTCGTTTCATGATCAACCCTTAAAAAATTCGACGTCACAATATTTTCATCCAACCACCCTTCTCTTCGTAAAACGAAACAAAATTTGTAAAGAGAAGGGTGCTCTGTATCACGAGGGTTATTTTCATCCCCTCGAAACCTCGTTCTTTCTATAAAAATTATTATTTTCATAATTATTGATAATGACAGTTTTTATTTTATTTTTTGATTTTATTTTCTTCTTATTTTTCCTTCGGTTTTTATTTCTTTCGAATGAAAAATTTAGTTTTTCGCGACCGGGTGGTTCCCAATGGAACAACTCGTATATTTATATCTCTCGTACATATCGCACGTGTGCATACACTCGGAATAGCCGATATATCGATGCGTCCTCTTTTATAAGGGGACACTTGCGGCGGAGCTGGCAAATCGAGACGAAAAGCTCACGAGTCGGGTTTCTCACAATGACTATTTGATTTGCGCCTTTATACGATAGTTTTATACTCAAATATGTATTATATATATATTTGTATTAAACAAACTGTATTATCATTATATAAATATAAATCTACGTGAAAAATATTCAAGATAAATTTCTTGTTAAAAAATATAAAAAATTGTATATAAAAAAAATATAACATTTTTTCAGTGAGATATTTACGTTTTAGCAATATTCCTGTCGACTTATAAATTCGTTATTCCATCGAGATTTAATATTCCAGGATCTAAATTAAATATCGGAGAGAACGAAAAAAAGTGCCAATTAAATTGTCCGTAAAAGGGCACACGGTGGTCGCGTCTACCTACGCGCACTTTCATCCACACCCTCTCTCTCTCTCTCTCTCTCTCTCTCTCTCTCTCTCTCTCTCTCTTTCCATCTTTTTTTTCTCTCTATCCAGTTCTCACCGCATCAAAAGCTCGCTTCCACGTGGTTATATATTCGAGCCTGCGATTAAACTTTTTACGGTTGGATCTAAGCGCGACGTCATTGCGCCGCAACCCCCCAACGGCACGTTTCATCCCCCCGCGACTGTCGGAACCCGAATTACCAGAGGATCCTCGCTTTGCTAGCTTCTACTTCTTCATCTCTCTACTATACACACATATGTATATATATATATATCGCTATAATCAAGCTCAAGAGTTCTGGCGCCTGACAATATCACCCGTCGCAAAAAAGGAGGACCACAGGGTTGGATAAAAATTAAACGAGCGTGTCACAGAACTAGGATTCATTTTTGTTTTAAAAGTACCTTTTTCGGATATTGTTCAGGACCCCAGGATTAAGGTCGTCGTACAAACTAGACGAACAGAAGAAAAAGAAGAAAAAAGGTTGGCAGCCTCGAGAAACTTTGACCCTGACAAAAACACCAATTATTTCCATGAAATAATTTTTCTTTTTTTTTCGCTATCATTCTTATCCGTTCTTCTGTAAATTATCGCTTTTTATCTAAAGACGATATATCGACGAATCAATTTTGTATTCGAGGAATCCTATAAATCATCATCGTAGTCGTTCGTAAATCAATATTTTTCGAACAACGTCCGTCCAGATAAAGAATGGACTCATATTTTTTTCATCCATTTTTTTCTTTTTTTCCATTTTCCATCTTTTTATCGTAAAGTTTTATCGTGAGAAACTTCGCTGAACGGGGAAAGGAAGACTCGAGCGTTCGAGACGTTTGTTATTCAAGAAAATTATCGAATCGTTTTTGAAGAAAAAACTCGATTACGCAGCTAAACGTGCTAGGTGTGAATTTAAACGAGCGGGATTACCCGCCCCGAGGTAATTCCCGGTTGGCCGGAAACTGTGATAAATACAGAGCTCTTGCGATCATCGCGTATGCCAACTATAGAAACGTCCGGAGTATAGCGAAATTCAGTGTCTATAGTTATTATACGATACGTCATCCGACGTATAAGTATATCAAGAACATGACACGCTCTGATAAAACTCCGGTGGCGACCTCACCACCTCGTTGTATACCGCTCGTGGTCGGACGCATCGTCGACTGCGTTCTTCTTTCCGCGTCGCATAGCCGTGACGACCGAATCTACCGTCGCGTGGTAAACAAAGAGAAGAAACGAGCGAAAAGCAACGAAGAAATTGAGAAACTAAAAA
Source organism: Netelia virgata (assembly GCA_951802705.1). NCBI lineage: Eukaryota > Metazoa > Arthropoda > Insecta > Hymenoptera > Ichneumonidae > Netelia > Netelia virgata. The sequence continues at coordinate 3,373,755 of OX637866.1, read as the reverse complement.
AAAAAACGGCGACAAAAATCGTGCGCCTTAAATTAAAAAAGAAGACAATTTTGTTTTTAATTAATTGAAATGTTTTAGGGCGTGGCAATAGCGAAAATTTTATTTACAAACAGTGCTTTGTGACCGAGTGAGAGTTATAAAGGTATAACGGGTTCTCGTTCGCGCTACTACGTTTTACTCTCTCTGTCTGTCTGTCTGTCTGTCTGTCTGTCTCTCTCTCGCACTTTCTATCTCACCGTCTCGCGCGTTCTCTCTCGCGTCGCACATAACCTCGTGCGATGCACGGACTTGCGTCGAATCAATGACGGAATTACGATCAATATAGAGCGAGCGTGCGAATGCACTTTTTTTTTCCAGTGGCGTTTTAATATTTTATATATTTGTGTCGTTGATGAAAAAGGACGAAAAGATTGTTCGATCGTCCATTTGTTTTTTCTTAGCGAAGGAGATTTCTTCTTTTGTTTTTATTCGGGAGAATGTGAGCAACGCGGAATTAAATCGGTGGCGAGAGGCGGGATTTTGAAGCGACCTTGAACGTCGTTCAATGTGTAATTTAAGAAAATGAGTATATTCGCCAAGTGGGTGACCTTGATCGAGGTTCGATCTTGATGTAAAGCCGTTTATCTTTTCTAATCCGAATCGTTACATCGAGAAATATTAATATTCTGTTTTCGATCGATCGATAAGAACGATCGATCGATATTTTATCATTTAAAAAATAAATATAAAAATAAATCGATCGTTGAAGCGTTAATAATTATAATAATATTTATTTATACACAAATTATCGTTTTCACTGACAATACTCGATCTCTAAAAAATGACTCTAGCTTGCACTTTATTACACGATAATTGCTCAAAAGTCTCTTATCACTATTTTTATTATATTATCATTTTTCATTATTTTTTATTTAATTTTCTTTTATTTTATTTTTTATTCTCAAGCTTCGTCGAAAGCATTCGACGAGTTCGATTATAATTGCAATGTAACTTATAGCACGAACTCCGTCCCCGAGGGTCGGATAAGATAATGGCCGCGCGAAGAAAACGTCGGACTCTTTAAATCGATTCCACCGCGTCTTTGTTACGGTTCATAAATTCCTAATTCCTGTATTTTTAGACCCCGCGGTAATATTTAAATCATGAAGACCACCATCCTGACGCTGTTCCTCGTTCTCCTCGTGAGAAATTCTTATCAGGTAATTATCGCGCCGTTTATGAAACGAAACGATAACAATAATTACACCGTAAATATTGTCATCGCGAGCACGTTCTCGCGATTTTATTATCACGAAACAAAGAGCAACGGCGATAAATAAATTTAACAAAATTTCTGATTTTCGAAAAAATCTTGACAATTTTTAAGAGATCGAGCCCGTCATCCGACAATTATTTGGCAGCTGTCGTGGAATTTTCGCCCATCGATCCAACATCGCCCGAAGACTCGCCGATTCGATCGAACGCCGCTCGTTACATTCCTTTCATCGAAAAAGCCGCGAAAGAGGTTCGTTTTTTTATTCTTAATTAAACAAAATTTTCAGATTTTATTAGTTTCGTATATTTTGTCAATTTTTATTTATTTTTTTGTTTTTATATAGTTTTTGTTTGCTAATGTGTACGATAAAATTATCATTACTTACCAAAAGGATCGTCAGTCGGTTAGAAAATTTGGTTTCACTCGATAGCCACGATACGATTGCCACAAGCTCGACTACGATATAAAAACTAGCCGCGACTAATGCGACTCGACGAAGTCGATCGACGATAAACCCACGCAATGGAAACTTGACAGTTCGATCGTTTTGAAAACTGATGAAAAAAAAAGAATTACACCTGTGTCATCAGGCAATGGACAATTCCGAGAGAGCTCGCGTCAAAGTTTTTCTCACTTATGTACAACGCCGGCGTTGAACAAACACGGTCCTACGTCTCGCGAGGTCTGTGTTTGGCTTATAACTTGCGATGTGGCAAAAATATTTATGTTTGTCGGGAGTTTGTGTAGGCCTCGAGCGTTTATTGCGAGAAAGAGCGGAAGCGAGCCAACTGGAGGAACTTCGATAACGCGTACGCGGCTTATCGCCCAGGAAAGCTATTGAATGAATCTAATTATGATAGAGTCCGAGGCGTTTGTAATTAAATTTTTAACAAGAAGAACCGGTCGACGTCCGTTGTAACGAAAAAAAAGTCATTAATTTCGTTCTAAAACCCGAGACGCGATAAAACAATCAAATCCGAAGGTTTTATTTCGTTGCATCATTTTGTTTCTTTCTATTAAAACTCGCGGTATTTTTAATCTCGACGATTTAAAGGAGAACATTCAAATTATACTTTGAAAATTTTTCAAAGTCAAGGTCTAACCTTTTTCGCGAATTAAAATGAACCTGTTTTTTTTGTTTTCTTTCTTTCGGAAAAGGTTCAAGAAACAATTTAAAAACGTATCCGATAAACAGCAGTGTTGCACTCGAGTCGATGCTGGTGGATTACCTAGAAAGGGTTGAGGAGTCGGGGGTGTTGTTTAGTACGATAGAATCGTCGACGATAACAGCAGCGAAATGGGAGAAGGGAAAACGTTAATTTGCCTCTCACGTTGCCCTACTTTTCATCGTTGCTTCCATGTATATTGCGTCGATTCTATTTCATTTTTCCTTTTTCCTTTTTCATCTCTATCGTTTCTCCTTTTAATACAATATCGTTGCGTCGTATTTTTCAATTTTCTTCCTCGTCTCGAATCGTTAATTGCGACGACGAGGTTTAAAAAAGTAATGGAGAAACCACTTTCGGACGGTTTTCATTATTTTTCAATATTCTTCATTCTCCCTGTTTTATCCATTTCGTAATAAGCCTGGCGAGTGTCCACACTCGGGTACGTAAATTCGATCAATTGAACAAACCACTCGGTACTAACAGGTCCGAGACTCTCGATCGAATCGTATAGAAAAATGATTGCACTTACCTCGCGATATTTTTCTTCGTTTTATCAGTCGCCCGAGCAACTTAGGGAAAAGGGAGGAAGGAGTTTACCGATCGATCTTCTTTTCCTTCTCTCCACCCCCTTTTCACCCTTTCTCATTTTTCGCACTCTGGCCTTTCGCGACTTTACATCGACCATCCTTTTTCCCGACCATTTCTTCATTGATTTTGTCGTTTGGTCGTCGCAGCATTGTCATCCTCTGTGAAAAAAGAAAATATTAACATTGTTAATTAAAGTCGTGAAAACAAAATGATAAATTAATAATATCGAATAATAAATTATTATCGTTGTACTTTGAAACAAAAGACGTTAATGTTGGATTTTCGGTTAGAGTAGGATCGTTTTTAGCGCGAGAGAAGAAAAGACGATCTTCGAACTCGAGTCTCGAGCAACTGTAATGACGTTACCTACCCCTCCAATATCATCCCCTATGTCCTAGAAACGTGTCTCGTGAGTAAGAGAGCAAAAAAAAAAGAAGTACGATGGGAAAGCTGGCAATATGGGATATATGATTCGATTAGCGATCGCCTCGATGAGTCTCACCGTTTTCTTGGACGATTTCTCGTCCTCACGGTTTTCCGACTCTTGACAGAAAGAACGAAACGCGACAGTGACAAATTATCACTGACCGAAATAGACGTCCGGCAATCCATTTCGAATCCTCTCGCACATATAATATCCCCTAAACTATTTTCTACTCGAAAATCTCCCAAGAAAGGATGAAATCTCACGAGAAATCGTTTCACCGAAGATAAGGAATACCACGGGAAATTGTCCTTTTTCCCCCTCGCTAATCGATTTCTCCAAGCCGATTAATTAGTCTCTCGTGTCACGAAGAAGATTTCCTCCTAAGATTTTATCGATACGACTGTGGTATTAAGCGCTCGACTTTTAATTAAGATTATCGATCGATTCCTCGTAGACAAAAAAAAACATTTAAACTTATAAAAAAAATCTAGAAATAAATCATTTCGAGAAATTTATATCATTCTCGATCTATCTTCGTTAAGACTCTTTAAAAATCCTGTTCGACGCTCTTGCTGGCAACCTCTCGTGGATCATGTTTAGACATATATATATTTATGTGATAATGCATGTGCGTTTCACCAGAATTCAGCCGAGAGAGAGAACTCGACAAACCGCAAAGTTCTTGCCAACTTATGATCTCGGTGGGGTAAAATCGTTCCTCGTACGTTATAATATACACGGCGCGGAGAGCTTTGCTCGAAGGGTCGATGGTAAAACGCGTAGAGCCAGCTAGGAACAAAGATGTATAGGCATGCCCCTAGTTCAGGCACTCGTAATGAATATAATATGGGGCAAAGTCTGACTTGATCTGTATAGTCTTTGCGATTCTCGCTATCAAAGAGGCCTTCAAGAACAGAGAGAGAGAGAAAGAGAGAGAGAGAGAGGGCTAAACAGAGAGATTGAACTCGAGGGTGCAAACAGGGTTGAAGAATGGACGGATCTGGGAAGAAGAAAAGCCCACGTGTGCCTGGTTTTGTGTCTTTGTGTTTGTGACGTCGAGGAGTTTGAGGGAAAACGAAACGAGACTCTTCATTATTCTCGAGAATCGTTTGCGAATTTTTTAAAAGATCGTCGCGCTTACTTTTTATCGAACGCATTATTACGATCGATCGAAGGTCGATCGATTGATCGATTAATTACAATTTTATTGAAATTTTGTTTTTTTCAGAACGTCGACATAATAGTTTTTCCCGAAGATGGTCTGACGTCTGTACATCTGCCTGATAGACCGAGAATGGACACTTGGACGACCGTCGTTCCATCGCCCTCGGCGCATTACGTCCCGTGTATTCACTCGACGATTACCGTCAGTGAGGTAAAACGAAGGAATTGACAAAATTAAGAACGACGATATTTAGAAGAAAAAAAATGTATTCTGATAGGAAAATATTTCTTTCAGACGATGAAGGATATTTCTTGCTCGGCGAGGGACAATATGCTCTACGTCGTTATAAACATCGCTGAAAAAGTCATATGTACGAATAAAAGTTGTCCGAACGATCAGAGACTTTATTACAATACAAACGTCGTTTTCGATCGCGAGGGAAAAATTATCGCGAGGTATAACGAATTCGATTCGATTAATAATTCGATTAATAATTCGATCGATCGAAAAATTGATCGTTATTAAAGATATGAAAAAAGAAAAATTTGTCCCACAGATACAGAAAGACAAATTTATTCCTGGAGCGACAGTTCAACACGACGAAGATCCCGGAGCTCGTCACGTTCGATACCGACTTTGGCGTGACGTTCGGAACTTTTACGTGCTTCGACATACTCTTCAAAAAGCCAGCGATGTATCTGACGAGGATATTAAACGTCACCGACGTCGTATTTCCTACAGCCTGGTTCTCCGAAGTTCCTTTCCTAACGGGTGAGCAATTAAATAATTTTTCCTTACTTTTTCTCAAAACCATTAATTCAAGCCCAAAAAAATACCAAACGAAAAAAATCTTTAGAAGAAAATTAAACATAATAATCGACTGATCTCGAGCGTGACATCGTGACACATATTTATTAACACCTGAGACTGATCGATTCGTCGTTTATTCTCGAAGCTCTCGAACACCGTCTCTATTTCTCTCGATCAAAGTTATTTGTTCTCGCGTACTGTCGTTGAGCATATTCCTGCCTCATTGAATGACGGAAATTGAGTTTCCGATTTGGTTCCATTTGCCCTCATAGGAAAGTTAGAGGGTAGTAAGAGACGCTGAGGGTGAGTCCGAGGGATAGAGAAGCTCGAGTGGGGAACGTAAAACGCGTATGTGTATAATCAAACATTGAGTTTGATAGCGTGTAGGAAGGATAGGAGAAAGTCCGTACACGCGAGAGATAATTTCTGCCGACTGTGCCCATCGAAGCCATCGATCGAATCGTCCAAGTGCCGAGCGACTCGGTAAATACGGGGATGATCCATCACGATGGAATCCGAGATATCCCTGAGGATCCTGCGAATAAAAATGAACGAACGATTCGTATCGTCAATAGAAATATCGAGAATCTAATAATTTACCTTTGTTCTTGTAAAATTGTACGAGAAATTCTTGAGATAAAAAATCGTTTGATGTTAAATATGTAAAAATTAATTATTGAATTTTTTTACAAGATTGATTAATTTTTGTTTTTTTTTCCATAACGGTGATTAATTATTCTTTCTTACGTTGATTATTGTTACGATATATCTAGAAAATTAGCGTGGAGGGTTCGCGTTCGTTGGATTCGAGAATCGACGCGAGACGTCTTCTACGATCTTAGGCGAAGGCTTTTGGGCGAAGATGTAATTATCGGAAAGGTTCGCGCGGGTTCCTACCTTCCCTTATCAATCTATTTCGTTACATTTATTTCCTCTCTCTCTCTCTCTCTCGCAGTCTCTTATTCTTATACCCTCGAATCGATGAAAATATATCGTGAAAGAGGAAGGGTCGATTTCGGTCGGTGAAAGAAAAGATGAGTAAAAGAGTCGGCAATCTTCCAAGGTCTTGGTTTATTTTCCGCGAAAGAGAGAAAAAGAGAGAAAGAGAGAGAGATATATATATAGAACAAAAATAAGGTGAAAAGAACGAAAAAAGCTTTTATCGAAAAGAAATCCCTACGTGGCTATATCTGCTGGAACGTGTCGATGAAACTGCTACGGACCAGATAGTTTTCTTCCAGAATTTCGAGAGAGCGAGAAGAAAAAAAAATTTCTCGTTTTTCCTACCACTATAATAATATCGTACGTAAAATTTATAGCTGTAGCATAGGTATGAGCGTACCCTGACGAGAGAAACGACCTTGGAAAGCTGGTGAACAATTTTTGCCGCGCGATCGCTTTCAATGCCCGATTAAATTTTCTCCACGATTATTTCGAGGGTTTCGGGACGCCGTGTTGAAAATTTATCGGTCGCTGAAATTTCATAAAGTCTCGACGACGACGACGACGACGACAACGACGAAAGAAAGAAAGAAAAGGAGAAGAGAAAAAAAAGAGGGAGGGAAAGGGTTGCGAAGGACGCGTTCGTGCAAACGGGAAATCTGGGCTTCCTAAGAACGCTTTTGTCACGATAGATTTTACCCCGTCGGATTCGCTTCACCGTAAGGGTGATAAATTGAATTTGGGTAAACGTTAATAAACAATGCTCTCGGTCCGAGAAATCGATTCGATTCCCTCGCCCACCCTCTCTCGGCCTGCTTTTCACCCTCCGCAAGCTCACCGGGTCAATCTTTCACTCGCTGCGAATAAACGTCGTCAAATCTGAACTTACCCTCCGAATTCTTAAGAGCAGCTGCAACGAGAATTTTGTTTTTTTCGGTTATTTTCAAATTTAAGAGAAATAATTGAATTTTGTGATTTTTAGTTCAATTTTGTTATTTGATATTAAAATTTGTTTACAGCGGTTCAGACACAAGCCGGATGGGCGTACGCGGGGGATGTTAATCTTTTGGCTTCCGGTTACAACAGACCTCGGTTCGGTAATACCGGAAGTGGTATCTACCTAGGTAAATTAATAAAAACAATATTTTTAATTGAAAAAAGGCAAACGTTCGAGAAACAAAAGTGAAAAAAATCTTGCTTATTTTCAATTTCCAGGTCGTCAAGGAATCGCTAAAAGTATAATGTCCACTTCGGCCGAGTCCAACATTTTGATAGCCAAAGTACCGAAGAAAAATCGTTCGTCGATTTATCATCGAACTCATCCTCGTTACAATTACAGTCTCGAAGAAGCGACGCTACCGATCAAAGATGAGCATCACGTTCACGACGAGCTTCGACGCAAGCGAAGCGTCGATCTCGATTTCTTGAAAATTAATACCGATCTACGAAAGAAGCGAAGTTTAGATGAGAAAACGAGTAAGATCGTCGATCGAGAAAACGATGGAAATTTAACATTATTTCACGACGATCTTTCGAACTACAAGACTCATCGATTCAACTCGTCGATCAATCGATCGCTCTGCGATGGCGATTTTTGTTGCAACTTTAACATCGAGATGACGAGCGTCGATCAAGACGCTCAATATCGAATGTTCGTTTACGACGGTACGAGAAAATTCCTCGAACCGGTTATCGCCGGACTTCGAGTATGCGCGATCGTTTTTTGCTCGAACGATTCTCTCGATTCCTGCGGCGATGTCGAAAAATCAACTAACACGTTTAACGTATTGACGATAAACGCGACATTCCCGAATTACGAGGAGGTTCTCGTCATGCCGACTTCCCTCGTCGCTGATTTTCATCCCCTTTCGAACTGGGGCTACGAGGAACGCTGGGAGGGAAAAAATCTTCACGTTACTGCGAGCCTCGCCGGTTCTACAAACGATATCGTCACTTGTGGAATTTACACGAGAGACTTTTCTCGCGACTCGCGAACCGAGGAGGACGACTCGAAGCTCGGTATGCAATGGGCGACTCTAACCGCGCTCGCGATCGTTTCCCTCTTTCTACTATTCTTGTACAGAAAAGGCTGGAGGAAACCCTGGCAACGCGACAATCAATTATCTTCCGACGCCGGTCCTTATCGAAGCTTACAATCGCAATGAGGACGTTATAATTTTCATTTATCTTCACGGACTTAAAGAACTTGAGGAAAAATCGCACTGTCGAGAAATATGGGCAATACATTTTCACTGATCTTTACTGGAATGAAAAATGAAGTGATTTTTTTTCGTTTTTTTTTTTTGTGACGATGAAATAATACTCTCGCGTGTGAAATAATTCGTCGATGTTAGAGACTCTACGGTAGAGATCGAAAGGTTTTTTTTTAATCTCCGAGTGACGACACTGCGCAATATAGTGATACGTTAATCACGTGTGATATCCTGCATAATTATACATTTTGTTTTCATTTCGTTCTTTATTAACGTAAAGTTGAAGTATTCTCGTGTTTGTTTAACCCCGAGACGTTTCGTGATAAGTGACTCAATTGCGTGATACTGAAGTATACTACTGATAATATTTTCCTATGTAGAATTAATTTCGAGAAATATGTTTATAGAAATGATTTTTAACGAGAGATTCGATTTTCTTGCTTTTTTTTTTATTCTTCGAACGAATAAGTATTCTGGTCCCAATACTTTCCTCCAGAATCACAAGACATTTTCCCTGCACTTTTATTTTATTTCTTGTCCTTCGTGTTTTGTTCTTTTAGGAGATTAATGGGACTACCTAATGGACTCTAACGTCGAGGACCCTAACTTCGAGGGATTCGAGATGGACCACGGTAACTCTGATGCAAATATTAATCCAATGGATAATTTTAATTATTAATTTAACATTACAAACGTTTGGCTTTATTGTCTAGAAATATTCTCTTTATTCAATGCGTCCAGCCAATATCTATCAGACAATTTTAATACAATTCATATTAATTCATAGTCATACTCATCACTGAGTGGGAAGAAACGATTCGGAGATGTTTTACTCTCTCTCTCTATATATATATATATCTATTTCTCTCTCTCTCCTTCTTGTCATGGGAAGATTTTGAGTTTCGTTGAGTCCTTTTTTCCTTTCTCACACACGCTCAACATTTGCCACATTTCATTATTCCTTGTCACTGTACAATTGACACACGTTCCAAAAAAGAAAACCAAGTGTGCACGATATGGAAAAATATTCTCTAACCATGACATTTATCTTCGTATTTCGTACGAGTTTGCTACGAATTCGTGGTTAGTCGTGTTTATATGTGTGTCTGTGTGTGTGCGTGGGTTTGAAAAAATATATATGTATAGCCTTAGGGGAGCAGTGTGTCGACTGGGGTCGGGTTTTTCGCGCATGCGCAACTGAACAAGCATCAGTGAAGTATCAATATCTAGTGAAAAGAGGTATCGGGCCTCGGGTTCATTATTCAACCATTCGGCTAAGTTTGTATTAAACTATTATATGTCATTAAAAAAAGGTTTTAAGACGTATATAACTTTCAAATAAATTAAAATTGTATAATATGTGTATATGTGATATAACAGCTAAATATATATGCTAAATAATAGGGAAGCGAGTAGTGAAATAATTGTTCACACTTTTTTATAATAGAAAAGAAAATTTCATTTGGCAGACTCTCAAAGAACACCAACATTCGTTGCAACGGTAAGGAAAACTGCCAAAAATCTTACCAGTGTTCGTACAAACAGAACAATTGTTATTATAACTTGATAAAATATATATATAATAATAACAAAATCCACAAATTAATATCACATATAATTGAAATCACAGAAAAAGAAAACAAAACATCATTTATTAACCGATAAATAAAATAATATACTTAAAATCTGGAAAATAAAAACTGAATTATATATGTATACTTTCAACTTTTTTTTTACGAATCGTTTGATCGTCGTTTGATACCGTTTGATCATTAAAAAGAATCGTTTGATCATTAATAGTTTGTTCACAAAATCCAAATTACTTTCGCCAAGTCTGGCCTGGCGTTGTCTATGACTTTTTACTGGTGAACGTTGGTACTTCCAGTTGTTATATTTTTCCGAGAAACTATCAACGCTATCAACGGTCAAACGACGAAACTTGCCATACGTTAGTATCAAACGACGATCAAACGATAGCAAAAAGAAAATATTGAAAAAGTTCAAAAATACAAAAATTGCAATAGTCCAAATTTTCGTGGTAAACGGTTAGAAGCCATCTTCAGGTAACACTGGGAGCAAGTGAATTACGTTTTCCCAAGAAACTATCAACGATCAAACGATGAAACTTGACATATATCAGTATCAAACGACGATTAAACGATAGCAAAAGGAAAAAGTTGAAAAAGTCGAAAAATATAACAACTGGAAGTACCAACGTTCACCAGTAAAAAGTCACTAGGCCAGACTTGGCGAAAGTAATTTGGATTTTATGAACAAAGTATTAACGATCAAACGATTCTTTTTAACGATCAAACGTCACCAAACGACGGCCTAACGATTCATAAAAAAAAAAGTTAAAAAAGTCAAAGTCGGTCGGCCAACTTTACGCAGCCAGAGTTTCGAGCTACGAAGTTGGTATAGAAAATTTAACGAACTCCGTCTCGACCAATCAGCGTCGTGACGAATAACGCGGGACCTCCCTGCACTGTATGGGACTTATGGGTGACAATTAGTTATATACTAGAGCTGAAGGGAAAAACAGCTATCCTACTGTACTACAATACGTTTCTATCCGTTCTTATTGTTCTTATCATGGCACACAACCACTTACTTGGCAACCTGGATGAAGGATTAGATTTGATTGAGACCCGTCCATCTCGTACCGCTCCCCGGATTGAAGGCTGGTCTGACGAGATTGTATTAGAAGCTAGTAAAAAGATCCTATTTAGGAAGGAAATGGGGACTAATTTGAAAGAGATCAAAAAGGCGATGATTAGATTCTATCTCCTATATTGTGATGGAGTGGTAGAGGAAAAGGATAATCTGGTTGCCGTGGTCACTGATGCAGTAGCTATGAGCAGAGTAAAAGGATCTAATATATGGGCCGATAGGTACTTCGGAGACGAACCATTCTTTCGACCAAATGGATCAGACCTTGCTTTGTTTAATGAAGCAGCCTCTGGAACAATCGCAACCAGAACTTACCCTTCTTCATGCAAAACTAAAGCAAAGAAAAATGCGTATGATCATCTCTTAAAAGACTACAACCAGAAGGACATGGACAAGTTTCGAACTCACGTTAAGAAAACGCTGAATGGATGGGAGTTGAATGACGGGACATCCAAGTCAATTGATGAATTGATAGCATTGACGGGCTTTCTCGGACTAACCTTATGGAGGGCAGCCACTAAAGATAAATCTCAATTGGATAATGCGATGAGAAAAGCTCGATACATCAAGAACTTAATAGCAATCGCAGAATGGCCTGCCGATCAAGCATTCTCTCCCGCATGCTCAGAATGTTTGGACAAAGCAGTTGTGGGCTTAGTCAAAGGTCTCCCCCTGACCAGTGATATGTTCATCAGTTTAACCAGCAGGATGATTGAACTTTTGTCCGCCACAGGGGTAAGGCCTCAAGGATTGAGTTATTTGTCAGCATCAGTGATGGCACATACAGCGGGGAATGGACTAGGGATCCTAGGATTACTTCAGATAATTCAAGCTGGAACTGGAATAACATGGAAAGAGATCATGAGAAAATGTCTAGTTGGCCAGACATTATCTTCCTGGCACGGATTCGTGAAGTTCGCTTCAATCAATTTGATATCAGGAAAATTGCAGTATGGATACCATTGGGCTCGAATTATCAATGACGGTTATCTTAGAGAACTGGCTCTCAAAGAAAACGTCGAACTAGGAGCTCTCCTAGGAGGAATAGCAGAGGGAACAGCCGGTACAGGTATATGGGATGCAGAGTGGATCAAAACCAAGAAAAAACGTTACTGGCATATATCTGTGTCGGGAAAGCATTTGCTCTAAGCAGACAGGTCACACTCGACGAGATGATATGGTATGGAAAGTCTCATCAGTATCGAGAGCCAGCTCAAGCATTGACGGACGAAGAAGTCTTTTCAGCCGGTCTATAAACCTTAATATTAATCTTTCCTTACTAGAGCTGAAGGATAATTTTTTTCATATTTATACACGAAAATACACTAAAAATACGAATACATGTAGGTGTATGTACTCAGAGGGATTTATCGGTGCTCTAGAAACTTGGCCCTCTATCTCCCTATCTCTCTCTCCTTGTCTCTCCACCTTCGTTCTCTCCGCAAACATTATCGATTCTCTCGAAGTTTGACGGATTTTTGGGTATTTGCAGCCTCTCTTATCGCGGAAAGCCAGCGATTTTTTTCTTCTTTTTTCTCTGTTCTTTCTAAGCGATTTTCATAACGCAACTTAGAGGGAGCGATAATCGTCCTGAAACTGATTTTCATGATTTTTGTCGAGAATATCTTGCCAGGGTTGTTTACTCTTTTCTTTTTGTTTTCTTTTTTTTTGTTCAATTTCGTAAGACAAAACATGTTTTGGTCCCACGTCGTATTTTTTCACAGCTCGCCACTCGAAATCCCCACTTTCCATCGATCAAATCGATTCGTCGATAAAATATAACACCGATACGATCTTACGGGCTTGATCAGAGAATTGTGCATGTCAACAGTGATATATCTCTACAGCTTGAGCGATATAATCGCCACGTTTTACCATTTCATCTGTTTCCGTTTTTTCTTTTTTATTTTACAAAAATGTTTTTTTTTAGATTTAAGCGATTGGGCTATTTGTTTTCGAATTTTTCGCCGCAGATATATAAGCCCTATTAAGTACCAAAATATTGAGACGCTACGCGGGTGCGCACGAGTACCGAAGTATCGCGATTCTTTTTTCTTCCGTCATTTAAAAAATGATGAAAAATCGCTTTTTTCGTTAAATAGTAAATCAAATCTTTCGTAGATCGCTCGTAGCGGATAAAAGCAAAAAAGCAATCCGGAGGACGAAACGATCGACGTCGTAGAAAACGAATGATTCCCCAAATAATCGACACGAGAATACTCGATCGCGTCGCGAAGAACCTCCGATGTAAAAGCTATGTACAATTCGTTAAAACGATTGATTAACCGGGCAAGACAATGTACGAGAAAAATTCTTTCTTTTTTTTTTAAATCCTAATAATGGATAAAAAATTTGTATAAGTTTTTTGTACTTATACAAATTGGATCGAACAAGTCTGATCGTTAATTGCACGAAAAATTCGTCGCGAAGGAATTATTCCAGACCGAAGCGAAAATTCTCCAAATTTACAATCCCGTTATCCCTAAAACGCCCTGACTATGCGCGAGTCTTCGTCGCTAATGTAGGAAGCACTCGAAACGAAAAAAAAAATTGCGATAAAAAAATAATTTAGAGAAAAAAAAACAAACGAAAATATTTCTAACTATCTCTCTGTACACCGATGAAAGATTCTCTGAGTGGCAAAACGAGAGAGGATACTTGGCGAATTTGCGGTTCAGCCTCGTTGTCGACGAGCCGTGGATTGGGCAGATCGACCGAGCCGGTGGAAGCGCAAGCGGAAGACTCGTTCAAATTTTTCGAGCGTATTTCCTCGTTGGTCAGAGAACTCTGTCGTTTCATACCACGAAGGAAGCTCCTGGTCGTGGCTTTTTTTCTATCTGGAATCTCACTTTTCGTTTTTTCCTCGCGCATAAATTTCTCGAATTTTTTCTTCGTCGTTTCGCCGGAAGTTTCGAGATTTCCTCGACGTTCCTTCGTCCTCGTTTCTCTTCGTTCCTTCTCGACGTTTGAGAAACCCGAGGCGGATTCGTTGGAGCAACTCGGCGCGATATTCTCATCGTTAACGTCTTGACTCGGCGATTCTGTCACAAAATTTGGAAAAGGCGTCGCAACTTCGGAATCCCCGCTGCTCGAGCTCTCAGCCGGTGTCGATTCGGCTTGATCAGTTTCCAAGAAAACTCCCTCGTTCTCCGAATCTTTAAGACTCGACGGAGCTTCTCTCCCTCTCGTGGGGCAATCCTTGATCGTCTTCTCGATTTTCTGTCTGTACCAATTTTTTTCCTTATCCCGACGCTCGTTGCTTAGCCACCGACTTCTCATGAGTGCATGGCGACTGTAAGGTTTCCACGTAATCGTGTCTTTCGGGCGTTGTATCGCAACGTTTGTATTCTCGGCCAACAAGGCGTCGGTCTCGACGTATTCGAGCTCGAAATTTGGGCCTTGTAAGTTTCTCGAGTTATCGTTTACGAGCGACGTCGAGTCGACGTTATCCCGCGATTGCGGAGGATTGCTCGTTCGAGAGAAAACACCGTCTTCTTGATTCGCGAGGAGATATGTCGGTACCTGAGGTCCTGGCACATTAGGAATCGAATTTTCGCCAGGATTTGCGTTTGTGAAACACTGAGTATTTCGTATGTCCGTATCGGGAGGATTTTCCTCGCCCAACTCGCCGATACCTTGATCAAGTACCAAAGCACCGGGGACAGTCTCAAGCGTCGTGGCTGTTTCAGCATTTTCGAGAAAACGTGGATTTGGCACACGGACGATTAAATTTTCGCAAGACATGTAGGGCGGAGGTGGACCCTCCCTCGGTGGCTCGGCGATAACTTCGGAATAAGGAGGTGGCTCCGTAGGCCGTCCTACGAATTGGACACCGCTGTTTATGTTGTACATTATACTCACGCCTGTGGAGAATATTATTATCAAATCCTAATCGTAATTAAATGATATTTTCTACACTAATTTGTCAATTATCGGACAATGTTTCGTGCAGGAAATTTAGAATCGAAACTCACCCCCTGGATAATTTGTGTCCGCGGTTCTATTGAGGAAAACGTCGAGATCGTACAACGGCACTGTTCTATGACCGCAATTAATGTTACGATTCGGCTGCGAGCATCTTGAACTCATAGCTCTTTTGATTTGTACTCTGCATATGGCTATCACTAGAATAGTTACTATGAACATAAACGCCATTGCACATCCTAAAATTCAAGAAAGTATCGTGAGATCGTTGTTCAATCTAAGATAGGGTTACAAATATTTTTAGTTCGAAGTCTCGAGTATGATGCGAGAAACAGTTGGAAGGGCGAAATTCTGACGATAATCACCAATAACCGTGTAAAAAGCTGTCTGAACATAGCTGATCTCGTGATTCTCGTGAGGCCAAGGACGTAGTCCGAAAGTACCGCTGCAATTACGATGATCGCAACACCATTCCGCCGGTATACATCTGTCCTCGCACAGAATTTTACCGAGGCAAGGATTGTCCCCGCAGCCTGCGGCAGGACTCTCATCCTCGCCCTCCTCGCAATCCTGCTTTCCATCGCAAACGTATCTCTCCATGATACAATTTTTTGAACGACATCTGAACCATTGAGAGCCGCAATAAGTTGGCTCTGAGAAGAATGATTTTAGGTTTCATATAAAGTGCAAAGTTTTACACGGGATGTGAATTTCTCGATATTTCGTTGATCCTAAAAACTCACTGTGCTCGACAAAAAGATGAAAGAAGACGGAGAGAGTCGTTTGATGGCCAAACGGCTTGTGAGAAACGGCGTTACAAGTGTAATCTCCGGCATCTTTCTCCGCGAGACGCTCGAACCATAGCCAGGCTGAATTTCTATTTTGTCCTCGCTCGATTTTCCTAATACGAGAGGAACGAGGCAAAGATACGTTTGGAATATGTTAAGACGGTGGAATGATACATATCTAATTTTCTTTGCCCTTTTTTCAATTACTTCATGCGACTTACGGATTGTTGTTAATGTGAAGTGGTCCTTTCCAATCAACGATATAATCGAACGGGATTTCGTCTTCCTTCTCGCCATTTTGGTAAACAACAGTGCAGGTCATATTTAGCGGCTCGTTCTTTTTGTGAAGAACAAGCTTTCTGCCGGGACCGTCTTGAGGCCATTCCTCTATACGGGGATGTACCTCCAGCCTCACGCGATGGCCGCTAGACCATGTATTGTGACCTTCGTTGACTTCGGTACCTGTTTATTTTGAATACTTGGTTCTATGGCGATTTTTTTTACGCGCGACCCTTTCCTCATTTTTTTCATGCTTTTGACTCCGCCAAGGTCAAGACGAAAATTTTCTCATGAACGAGAGTCGGGTTTTCATGCTGATAATTTTTCATTCGGCACAGATAAAGGGAAGCACCGAAGAACTAACATAATATAACTAACTCTTCATCGAAACTAACATTCATTAGGATAAAAATTTATATATCGTAACTTACACTGCAGGCTGTTGACCAGACTTAAAAAAGTCAGTACGGATGCACCGAAATATTGCATTGTGTCGCATCATAACATAACTCTCTTCAAACAGTTAAATAGTCAGCCGAGCGAGTGACGCTTTCCTATAAGATTCTTGGACCTTAAAAGACGCTCTTATGCGGAGTCTGCGCCAATATATTTATTATTTCTCGACTTTTCGTAGGCCGTTTATTAATCACCGAATGCAAAACCACACGACAGTACTCGCGATTGTTCGTCTTTTATTCGAACACTGTCTCAAAAACGACATTGGCGTTAAAACGTTATCATCACTGAGACTTATGTATATATGGAATAATATCGAAGATACAATTGTCTGTTTTGGAATAGACACGATGCGAAACGAGACTTACTCGAACCTTTAATGCCGCGTTCTCGTGGAACTGCGCGAGGAACAGCTGACAAGATGAAAATAAGAGAGCTAGCTGCACGTCAGGCCGATGAGTCGACACTTGTCTGAACATAACCGCAAAAGTTTTCTAAATCTCGAAGCCTGACGGCGCTTGCGCAGAAAAAAACTTAATCCTATCACAAAATATTTTATCAGAACGTAAATTAATGAATAATTGGTAAGAGCGATAAAACGAACAAAACGCATTAAAATAGAATGAAAAATATTCATTAGGACAGGCGAGTGGACAAAATACGTCCCCATCAAGCCAACGTTTCAGAATTCATTCTTATCGACACATAATTTATTACTTTTTTCAATAAGTATGTACTTACAATTTACAATGCTCGATCCACGCCCTTCTGGTCCTTTGCCCGTAGTCTGATCAGGTCTGACGATATTGTTTATGTTTCATTATCGGCTTTATAAACTTTTATATTATTTCTTTCTTTTTCCAAATATTCTGTAGGGATATTTGACTTCGCGCAGTTGTAACCCTTTTTCCAAATCTGCCCGAATCGCAAAATCAGCTGATCTCTGTTGAACTGTTCTCGCGATAAATAAAAGTGATAAAAAATCGTTTCTAACGTTTATATGGGTGAAGGAATTGCACTGGTGAAATGATTGTTTGTTATTAAATCGACGAATTGCAGGTACGTACTCGACGGATGGGTTAAACGTGTTGATCAATTCCTCATGTATCTGTAGTATTACTAACAACAACTTTGGTAATTCGAGCTGGCTCATATTTCTTGCCTTTCATTTTAAATCATTCAATCCGTCATATTGACCGGATAGTATTCATTCGACTTATCGCGATAATGTACTATTTTTGTTATGAACATTAATTCGCGTTACATAGCTCTGCATGGACTTAATGTATTGTTGTGTACAAATTTTGTTTACGCCTCACCACTTGATTTGACTTTGAGTTGACATTCCTCTTGTTAGAATTCTGTATTCGTCACCGTGTATCACATTATATGTACGTAGTATATGCGTAGCAAATAAAACTCAAAGGAGATCGATGGCTGGCAAAATTTTCGTCGAAACCATTTTGTCAAAGACAAGTTTGCCCGAACCCAGGACACACGGCGAGTGAGAAAAAACAATGCAATGGAGGCCGGAAGTGGTGATCCGTACGAAGAACAACTTTTAGCCGTATTCAACAGTTGTCTCGAGGATGGTGATACAAAATTGCGATTCGAGGGTTTGCTTGCCCTGTGCGATAAATTGCAACTACAAGAGAGAAGAGACGAATTGATATCGTGTTTATCAGGCCAAAAGGGAACATTCGTTACTTTTAAGACATTTCGTGATGGCCTTTTGAAACTTTTGGGTCAAAGTCAAGGATCTTCACAGAATTTCGTCTCTCAGGAAAGCTCCGACGATTCAAAAGAACAGCTAAGAGCTACGAATGTGGAATCCATGAAGATTGGACATTCGTTACAGGGTCAGTAGAATAAAATCGATGATTAATTATAATTCGATTAACAATTATCCGTCTTTCATCGATAATCGATAATCGCATAGTGATAAATAACAATTGCGTTAAAAAAATCGAAGTGTAAGATACTTTTCCATCTCGCTTTCTAAAGATTCGGATAACGCGCCAAAAAGACAGAATGGTGCGACGAATGGAGAAATCGATCATTCCGAGATGTGTGGATTGTCCGGTATTGGATACGCAACAGTTCCAAAGGAGGTCTGTCTTAAACCCATCGCGTATTTTCAAACCCTTTCAAAGACGTTTCGATATAAATTTATGGAATTTTCGGCACCGACTAGATGTTGGAACAGATATTCGAGAAATTGGACATGGATTGCGATGGTTTGATAAGTTTCGATGAATTCATCCTGCTCTTCGAGACGGACAAGAACACACACGAACAATTGACTCTCGATTGGGGAAATGGTTCGTCCAGCGACGTCAGAAAATCTCACGATAGTCAGAGCATCGTTCACATACTCGGCCCTCATCAGACTGGATACGCAAGAATTAGCACAATAGTCAGTATGTGGGAGGTCGCCGGTGTTACCGATGCGGCTAATTTGCTATCGGAGCTCGGTTTTACGAGTACGGAAATCAGACTTTCCGATTTAACAACGGTACTCTGCGAAGAATTGAAAAATCTTCGGGACGAACCTGACAATGCAATAACGTCGACTCACATGAGTCTTCTCAAAGGCGCTCTTACACTTTACCAAGAGGAAGTTCGATGCATGAAGTAAATATCCAATTCTTGTTTTTTTCATAGCTTGTATTACTATTAATATTCTCATACGTCGAAGAGTTGTTTTAAAAAAATGAATTTCATCCAAGATTTGATAAAAAAAAAATATTTTCAGTACTCTGGTGGAACACTTGAGCGGTGAACGTGATAAATTGCGCATCGACGTTGCCGAAGCGAACGAGAGAGCGAATTTGCTTGCTCAGGAGATCGACGAGCATCACGTCAGGCTTGAAAAATCTCATCAGGATCAATTGAAACAACTAGAATCTCGACATGCCGAAATAACGAGAGATCTCTCGTTTCAGTGCACTTCGGAGCGCGAGGCTCACACAGCTGCTCTAAAAACCCTCGATCGTCAGTTACAGGTTGTACAGCACGAAGAACAGCAAGTTCGTACAAAATTAGCAAACGTTCTTCAAGAAAATCAGTCACTGGAGACCGAGGTCGAGACACTCTCGGATCAAATCACAAAACTCAAGTCGTCCAATAACCAATTGCTGATGCAAGTACAGCATCTCGCGGCTGAACATGAGGAGATCGACGCGAGCGACGATAATCGAGAGAGCGAACAAATAATTCTTCTCGTAGATCGAATCAAACGTTTACAATCCGAAGTTGCAGTGTTAAGGGATCAGAATGACGAGCTTAACACAGAATTGGAATTTATGAAGAGTCGAAGCAACGAAGAAAAATATCTCGACGACGCGGCTTCGTCGATGAACGATTCCGTTGCATTGGAAAAATTAAATGAATCTAGAACCGACGATACGAAAAGTATTATTGCAGCCTCGAATGGTTGGTGCAGAAATGTCGCGGACGAGGTCGACGATACACAATTGTCCGATCTCAGTAATGCCATAGCTTCCATTGTAAGAGAATTGAAAACTCTTTTAAATTCGAAAAATCAATGCACCTCGGATTATTGCGCGTTCAGGAGTAATATTTCAAATATTATAACGGGATTAGAGTCTAATCTGTCCCATGTCTCCGTTGATACTTCCCAGCCTGACGAAATCGACGCCGTTGAAACTAAATCTACCGACGAACTCGAGCTAGAGTGCGAAGAACGCACGAGCGAGTCACTTCGCGATTTGGTCATCAATCAAACGGAAAAATCAAAGCTTCACAAGCGAATATCGCACAGTGACGATATGATCAACAATATTGACAAAAATTTCAACAATTTGGATACAAAGAGCGCAGCTAAGAACAAAATTACGAGTCTTCGGGATTATCCACCGAGAAAAGATGATGCGAGCAGTCTCGAGATCCCAAAACTTGAGAGAGGGAAGAATAATATACCGTTGAACGTAACACAGACTTTGAACGCGGATACCGAAGAGAATATGAAAGAAACGATCAAACTTCTCATTCAGGAACAAGAAGCTAAGCATATCATAGAGAAAAAACAATTAGCGGATCGTTGTTTGGAATTGGAGCGAAGCTTGGATCTCTTGAGAACCGAGTACGAGCAATGCGAGGATTATTGGGCAGCTAAATTAGAAGAGGAGAGACAAATTTTCGAGCAGGAGCAGAAAATCAGCGACGACAAGTTGTCCGAGCTAATCACAAAAATGGCAGAGTACGATGAGCAATTTGGTCCCGGTGATAAGGCGAGAAATGACGGAAGATTGTCGCCTATCGAGGAGAAATTTAATCTCGAGCAGCAATACGCGGATTTAGAGGAAGAATACGAAGAGTTAAAGTCACAGACGACAGAGATCTTGGCACAGAGAGAAAACGAGATCAAAGAATTGCAGGAAAGATTATCGAACGAGAAGCGAATTTTACCCTCGTTAATAGACGCCTCGACGCAATTTTCCTGTAACAAGATTGACGTCGAGCGTATTTGTAAAATAAATTATTCCAGTCTTTCCCTTCCGGTTTCCGGTACGACACATTCCAACAACGATCAGCACAATTGTTCGATCGGACATGCAACAGCGAAAAAATTCGCTCACTATGGGACAAGTGGTCACAAAATGTTTGATCCTAGCAAATTGAATCAAATTGCCGAGAGTACGATATCGAATAATTCGTCGTACGTTATTCCATCGGCGAAAGCTCGAGATTGTTATTGTCAGCAGATAGAAGCTTACAATTCTATGGAGGAACTTTGTCGCGTTCACAAAACGGAGTTGCATCGATTGTACCAGAAAAAGCTGGAGATCGACAACGAGTGCATTAATCTCACAAAACAGAAAGACAGTCTTATGAAAGGAGTTACGGAACTGAAAAATTTAACTGCCATGAATCGTTTATGTCCCTCAGGGGACATGGAAGAATCTACCTGCAACATGAGTATAAATGTTCTCAAGGCGTTGAACGAGAGACTTCAAGCTCAGGAGAAGAAACGAAGAAATCTCAAAATCTCACTCACTCATCAACAACATCATGCGGAACGAATTTTACAGCGTAAGTTGGACTTTATCAACTAAACATATTTTTATTTTATATCGACTGGAAGGAACTAAAGAATAATAATGTTTATGCTCTCGTAAATTATAGAAACTTGGCAACAGCATTGCCAAGAAGTTGCTGCTCTGAGATTCGCTCTCCAAGGCACTAAAGAGCAGCTGAAAAAACAAGTCCAAATGAATCAGGCGCAGGTACTCTTCATTTTCAAACACAATTAATTGATTCTCTGTCGTGTTGTTTTTTTTTAACGTTATATTTCAATTTTTGCAATCAGGCCGATCGCTTGACAAAAGCGGACATATTGTCAACGGATCTGTATGTACAAAATGCCCATCTGATGGCAAACGTAAAGCGCTTGGAAAAACATTGTCACATACTGGAACAATTCGTTGGTGAATCAACGTCGGTATGACCTACGCGTTTGTCTATACGTATGATTTTCTTAATAACGTATGATGAAAACAATAGAATGGATTTCTGCAGCGCATGGACTGGAAAGCTCAGGTATATGGATTGTAGTTTACGTCAGTAACGTATTTTTATAATTCGCCTTCGTTGAGTATACGAATGCAACATGAATTCCGATCGCTTAGAGTTGTACGAAAAAAACAATCGTTATTGTCCTATCTTGTTAACTAATGACTACACACCGCTTACGTGCTCGTACGTCACCGAAAACTAACGACTAACTATTGTAAAGTGCCGTAATGAAAGAAGAAGCAAGAAACAAAAGTAAAACGTGATTTATATTGTTGGGCTCGCGTTTGTTCCCGTTTGTTGCAAAAAAAAGAAAGAGAAACAGAAAAATTGGTGCTAATTGCCATTTGTGGGGCATTGAGAATTGATATCTTTGATACTCCGGTTAATGAATCAT
The DNA here is from genome assembly GCA_951802705.1 of Netelia virgata. Classification (NCBI taxonomy): domain Eukaryota; kingdom Metazoa; phylum Arthropoda; class Insecta; order Hymenoptera; family Ichneumonidae; genus Netelia; species Netelia virgata. Next base: position 3,351,137 of record OX637866.1, on the reverse strand, counting down.
TAGTTTTTATCGACGATCTTGTAGTATATGTAATTATTAATTAGTATAATAATATTGTAAAATATTATCGAGTATTTAAAAGGAATGAAAAAACCGGAAATCGGTCCGAAATTGTTGTAAGGCAATTTTTCAAGACAATATCTCATCTTGAAAGAAAAACAATAGATTTACGAGCACGAATTCGTCATTGCGAATTCATTCTAATTAGCCTGTTAAAACAAAAAAAGTCACTATTATCAATGTACAGTTGCTTTCGTGTGGATTTTTTTCTACGGATGTTCTCGTCTCGTGGCGAACTATCTTTAATTTTATACAGCCATAATGTTAAGGAAATGGAGAGAGAGACAGAGCGTGTTACTGTTAACTGCGATCGTAGTGCCTACATTGAGATATAAAATCATTGAACCAAAGACTTCGTACAGATTGTTTCGTTCGACGTGTTAACAATTCGTCGATAAAAACCTGGAAAGGATCAATGTTAGTCTGATCACGAGGAAGCGAGTATGAAAAATTTATGTTTTTTTTTGTTTTGTTTTTTTCGTCTTTCGTATAATTTTGAAAACTATCGTATATCGATGCAAGAATGTACAGTATTTTATAGCCTAGTTAGATTGGCACTTCCTGCGTTATTGCCAATAGTAAAATAGAAAAAACGTATAAAGTCCGTATCTAGTGAAAAATTTATTAGTCATAAATAATTATTCTACGTGAAGTAGATTCGTTATAATCAAAATTACTTATAACGACTTCCCCATACGATACGTTACCGTTCATTATTGGTATAGTTTCTATGTAATAATTATGAGTTGCATAATGAGGAATAATTAAAAGTAATCTTCCACCGATTGGGACCTCGGACCTCGTGTATGAATCGTCACTCCTCAAAGCAAAATCTTCAAGTCCGGAAACGGATGGAATGGATTGTTTTAATTATTTGTTTATTTAAAAAATATTTGTACATAGAATATCGTCAGTAATATAAACAGTATAAAGAGCTGACAAAAAAAATCGAAAGATATTCATAGAGACTACGTTTTAAAAGGCACGTGGGGGGTCAATGGAAATTCCTATATCTTCCTTATTTGTGTTTTAAAAAAGATGTCATATAATACGTACAAAATATATACGCGATATTTTTAAGTTTCACAGGTTATAAATAATACATTATATTTTTTTAATGGCAGTTCCGCGATCGTCTTTCAAGCAGCGTATTGGTGATATCTCCAGGCTCTTTGGTTAGTAGATTGTTTTTAGCTCGGAAAAACGCTTTAAAATTTTATCTACAGGCATGATAAATTAATTAACGCCTTTGTATTTCGTGAAAAGATTATAAAGAACTCGTAGCGTCGATTTTAGATCCAGATTAACGATATCTGCGGAAAAAAAATCATAATCGAAGAATTAATTTTTAACCGATCGTCGAAAATCATAAAAATCGATCCTCGATTTTCGCCTTACCTTCCGGTCGTGCTTTCGGTTTGGGGAGACCAACATCCTGCATGAGATCGAAAGCGAAAGACACGTTGTGAACTTTATGATCGTGAGTTTTTGGTGTCAGATGAAAATTGCCAAGAGGAACGAAAAATCCTTCGAGCAAACCGAGTAGCAACGTGAGAAAAACACCGTCGTGAAATTGGTTGTCGAGATCGGTGACCTCTAGGTGAACTTTGCTCAGATGTTTGTTCACGAAAGATATAAGAGACTGTAAGAAAAATGATCGGCGCGTTAGAAATCTCAAAATTTCGAAATTCTCGAATATTTTAAAACCTGGTAAGAAAAATTTACTTTTTTGACGACTGCGAGTTTGTCCGGTGGGTGATCGAACAGAACATCAAAAGCATCGCGTTCGCATCGCATTCCTAGATCGTCGTAAGTTGATGTGATTTCCTCTCGAACGGTTCTGTGAATTAATTGACCGTCTTTCTTGCGCACAACGACTAACGGAACGGCTACTCTCTCGGGAAGTCTCACAGGTGCGCGAAATTGACGAGCCAAACCAACCAGAAGATGTAGAATGGCGACGATATTTCGCGAGTGGACAGACTCTACGCTCCATTTGTAAGGCGGACAACGAGCGAGTATTCTATTTGTAGCTGATAGAACAACTTCCAATTTCTGCTTTTGTCCTTCTTCGGACTGCGTGACTTCTGGTACGTCCAATTTGTCACCGGTCAATTTTTCTGCAATTAAGCAATCGAAATTTCAGAATTTTCATTTCTTTTAACGATTTTGGTGTTTGAGAAGTTTGAAGTAAAAATGAGACAGATACCGATTAATTTTTGGAGAACTTGACCGTCGTACAAATCTTCCACGATGTCTTTGACGATTATTCGTTGATCGGCGAGTTCGTCGTTGATCCATTCCATGAGAACGAAAATGAGTTCTTTGAGTTTGGAGTCTTCCAAAGCTCGCGGCTCTATCATTGATCTTTCTTCATTTTCGTCCAGCGCGTAGTCCTCCGGAGGCATATCCGGATTGGCGGCATAACCGGGAGAATCGATCGCATACTTTCCTTCCTCCTGAACTTCTTGAACTGGTTGAAAAAATGTTGACATTGGTTTTATCGAACGAGGTCAAAATGAGAAGCTTTCGTATACTCCTGTCCTTATAAGGGAATTGTTTGTGAATATACAAAGTCTGTTCGTGTTTTTACGATGATCTTTATTTCGCAAGAATTTGGAAGACAAAATAGCAGCTTACCTTCTTTTATACGCTTCTTTCGTCCGAGGGTTCCAATTTTATCCCAAAAACTCTCTTCCTTGTCGTCTTTTTTTGCAGAATTCGGTGGACGAGGAGATTTTGGTCGCGGAGACGCCATGACTGCAACTCCTACGGTATTACGAAGCAGCTAAACGTCACCATTGGGAATAAACAGCCTTGTATAGTACGAGTAATGTAAGCTCGCTTGTGTACAATTTTGTCGAATAGCGGAACGCGGGATTGGAACACGGGTCGTTGACTATAGCAAAACAAAATTCAACCCCATCTCGTCCTCTTGCAGGTCACGTGTGCGTACTTTTTATATAAATAATTCTCACCACTGTTAGGTCCTACAGATTCCTCCTTTTCGATAAGTTCTTTAAAAAAAGTATCTCCGAACTTATCGTCTTTCGGTTTGGACGATGTATTATCGACATTTTCATGCATTTTTTTTTTCGGAGTGTATCCAACAATCTGAGGTTTCGTTGTTTCATTTTCACCCTCGGAATCGGAATCCGATGGTATCGACGGTGTCAGCGGAACTTCGATTAAAGATCGACGATACAGTATTCGAGATATTGGATGCTCAACTTGGTTCTCCATGGTTTGCGAGATAATTCTTGTAGTAGTAAAATGCTGTTGCTCTGTTTGCTTTTTAATTTGAATACAACTCCGTGTCGCAAGAGCGATCTAATCATACTGAAGTAGTTTTCACGCCTTTTTGCGGTGCTATCGTTTCTCTGCGCGAAAGGATGTTCGACATCCGCCAACGATAAAAGCGATAAGAAACCTCGTTAGGGATTTTCTTGAATAGGATGATCTTAGATATCATAGCAATAATAATGATAACTAAATTAAAAGCCCAATAGATATAGACATTAATTATTCATCGTATTGTAGATTCATCTTGTAAGAACCCTTTTTATGAGGTTTGGGAATCTAGTCTGAAATTCATATAGTGAACTGAATTCTATTAATCCTTGGTATGTTTTTAAAGCATGACGAATACCAGCGAAAGCGATAGCAATTGACGAGATCAAAGAGAAAAACCGCGATTCTAGACGGTTGAAACGCACGGAACAAGACCCGCCTCGTTTCGCTGTTCGGAACATCTAATTGTATACGCTCCGTGTATACGCTTGCAGTGACGTCAGCGTCCGACCGCAGCGACTCCAAGTGGTAATTTCTGACGAATACAACTTGTCTTCACACGGAGTATAGATATATATTCCCTCTATACTTGGGTTAATTATTAGCAACAGAGGATTCAGTGATAAATTTAGCACCATAAAAAACGTATAAAATGTCGGTGTTAATACGTTTGGCAGAGAGAAATGTTGTCGCACCGCTATCAAGATTATCAAACATCTCAGCGGGATACGCGACAGCTCCGCAGGAAAAGAAAAAAGTTATCGGTGTGTATAAAGTTTCTAACCTCTCTTTGCGGCGATATCGCTGCAATTAGTCAAAACTTGCTCCGAATTCACAGTCAGGGTAGTAAGAGTAATAATGTGTGAATACAGCATCGATAATTGAAAATTGAATGCAGTTTGCATGACGGTTCCACACCCATTGCAAAAATAACGTATAAAAGATAAATATAGGTTACATGATATCAAAATTATGGAAAATCAATCAAATCCCATAAAAATATACAACCATTGGCAATTTCAGGAGAATTTCGCGTTCTCGAGCTGATACAAAAGAAAACCACGTCACGTAGGTTTGAAACGAAGAAATTCCCAGTGCCCCCGCCACGAACTAATCAAATGGCAACGGATCAGGATTGGCCATCCGTCTGGCCAGGCCCTCGCACATTTCACCCTTCGACCGTGCCATTACCGATTCGTCAGGGCTATCCCCTCAGAAATGAAGCTCCTGCTGGCAAATTTGGCAATGCAGAACTCATGAAAATTCCAAATTTTCTGCATTTAACACCACCCGCCATCAAGAAACACTGTGAAGCGCTAAAAAAATTTTGCACCGAATGGCCAGCGGGTCTCGAAGACGATGAGAAATGCACCAAACACTTTCCTCTTGAAGTGATAACGAGCGATTATTGCTATGCCGGCCCAAGTATCAGAGATCCTTTGGCTAGAATCGTAAGTTCGAGAGTAAAATTGTCCTCTCTCAAACTCGACAATCACTCCAAAGACAAACTTCTGAGACTACTGGGTAATCGCTACAATCCCAAGACCGATATCATCACTATTACCGCCGATAGATGTCCAACCAGAAAACAAAATTTGGAGTACGCCGAGTACCTTCTTATCGCCGTTTACAACGAAGCTTGGGTGAGTCGATAAGCTGATCCTCCAATTATCGAAATAGATCCATCCTGTTCAGCTAATGGGACGAAAATCTGCTTTTCTCGTTATAAATATCCCAAAACCAAAAAAGATATTTTATAACTAATAAAATGTTCAAAAAAAGGTATAAAAACAAAATTATTATTATTTCAGCGTGTCGAGTCCTGGGAAGCCGAGAAAACACTAGCGGATATGGAATACTACGATTGGGACAGGCACAAAAGTCGCGAGACGCTGGTCACCATCCATGCATGGCCAGGCGCTCCGTCCCAAGATCTAGATTACGAAACAATACCTCACGTTACGGAGTACAAAATTGCGGTATCGGACCTAATGAATAATGGTGAGGATTCACACTCTTTAAACAAATATCGCGAAGCTGTGAAAAATGTCTTGCATCTCAAGGCCAAAGATGCGAACTGAATAAAAATCAAGCAAGATCTTGAACTATTTTTTCTTTGATATAATAAAGTAGAATAATAATCGACGTAAGGATAATCATAAATTGTTTAACTGTATCGCGAATTATCCTGACTAAGTTATGACGAGATTCCGCACTCCGTGGAAACACGAAGGACATCGCGTGCATAAATTCGTCACGCAGGAAGCATCCAAATCATCATAGATTTCCGTCCTCGACAATCGAGACGGTCGACGGCGTAGATACCAAGTGGAGCGTTGTCGAGACAATAGACCAATCTTTTTTTTAGCGAAAATGTAGGGTATATAAGGACTAGAAATTGTGAGAAAAAATATGATATCATTCAGAAGTTTACCGAGTTCTCGTCAAGATGGGATCTTCAGTGTTTGGAATTCAAATACAGCTTTGAGAATTTAGTGCGATAAAATTCAGGTAAGTATCGTATATGGGACGTTCTAAATAGAAAATGATCTCTATCGCGACATATTTTCCTTGTAATTATAGAAAAATGAGATCGATCAATTTAATCATCACTTTCTGCATCGTCCTTGTAAGGGCCAAACTTCGTACCGGCGAATCGTATCCAGCCAATTACTCAGACGATATTTATCCGATCATCACAAGTGTCGCGAGTGATTTGCCAATGTGCAGAAATTTTCCAATTTGTCGTTTTGTCGAGAGATTTCGCGATGAGGATAAATCGCGAGATTCTCAGGATTATCGAAGCACAGCGCAAACTAGTCTTCAGGCTCGCAGTTACTACGGTGGTTACGGTGGTAATCCATTAACTCCTGCTTTATATCCGTGAGTATTTAGAAACGAAAGCAAAGTCACAAAAAAGTTTCTCAAGCGCTATTAAAAATAATTGAAGTAATTGAATAAAAAATAATGTTTTACTCTTTGCAGTGCCATCGATACGGTAAGTGTACTCGCGTCCTTAGCGTTTCTCGCTTTTCTCCTGCATTCATTTGCCTCGCTGTTCGATCGTTCGAGATCCATAATTCCATCGATAGTAAGCAATCGTCAAGCTTCCGGTTCACGCGATATTCCAAATCCTGTAAAACTCGTTCTTCAAGCATTGGACGAATACGTGAGTAAAAGAACAATTAATTTGGTCTTCTAAATTATTATTTTTTTTTTTTTACATAAAATCGGAATACATCTTCTTTCCCTTCACAAGGACATTTTAAGCAACAATATGGTCTTGGAGGATCCGAAAAGCGGTGGCAAGACGTCTTTGCATCGAGCATAACGTAGAAGCTCCAACGCATCATCGAAAATTTTACAAAACATTCTTTTTTTACGTCGTATCAATAAAAATAGAAAACGTCCGATATTATTTTCCTTTCGCGCTTCGACTTGCTCAGTGGTAGGTTTTTCAAACAAACAAAAAATATATATATATATAAATGTATCTTATAAAATAATCTTTTTATATCTCTAACGCGATTTCGTCGTCAAGCTTTCGTAATATATATATATACGTTTGAAAAATATATAATTAGGTAATTATAAAGTGAATTTAACTACAAAAAATGAATCTTACGAGTAATGGTAAATAATTGTATCGATCAGTGCTCGTCACATAGTGCATGTATATCGTAATCGATAGTTTTCATACCGACCCCATGCTCGCAGCAATGGAATCAGCGAAAATATAGCGTCGTAACGAAATCCATCTGCCTAGAGACTTTTTTTTAGAGGAAATTGCAGTTACGACGCCTCACAGGGCAAGGTTTACTCTCATATATATAAATTGTGCGCACAAGTCCGTAAAATATAAACGAAAATGTTTGTATGAATTATCCTACAATTTTCGTAAGACTCATTATTCAGTTCTTTAAGGCCTCTCAGTTATCTTATATACAGTTTTTCTCATCGATATATCAAAGAATTCCTGCTCTCATTGTGTCATTCGATATATCTTTACCAAGGTACTCTAGAGGATGGCAAAGTCGAGGGATGTCTGGAAAAGCAATATGAAATATATTTTTAAAACTAATGTCAAATAAATTTGTTTCATTCTCGTATTTTGTAAACGTGCGTGAAAATAGTATTCTTATACGCATATCGTTGGTACAAAATATTTCTTTTTAGCGTCAATCGATTTTTTTTCAAGCTTTAAACATTGATACAAACTCACTTCGGTTTCGCATTAATTTTTTGATAAGGATGAGCTCCGTTCAACCCTCTTCTCTCTTTGACCCTCACGACCTTGTTGCACAAGGTGCCATTTGCGGGACCGCTGTCGAACGTCGAGTTGACTAATTGGGGCACGGGTTTTAATCGGTCGGTCTTGAGTTTATTGAGAATCGCGATACTCTTTGCGCTCATGACCGACACGGGTTTATTGTTCGTCAAGTTTTTGTTTTCTTTGCCCATCGGACCCGTGTTATTTGTCCGCTGTTTCGGTGATATTTTCTTAGCTTGTTTAACCGGAGTTTTGTTGCTCGTTAGATTCTTGTCCGCGAGTGTTCGTTTCATTGCAGTTTTCGTTTCTATGAGATTGAAAGTGTTGTTTAATTGATTCCCTTTGATGCAGTCGACGTTCGTTTCGATATCATCTGCCTCCGTCTCGCCCCTAGATGTTTCTTCGTTAACGACGACGATGTTCTCATCCTCAAGAGTAACCGTCGCGTTCATAGACAAAGGTGGCTGGGTCTGAGACTCAGGATCGCGCGTTGGTGTTGCATCGAAAGTCGTGCTCATATCATTAATAATTTTCTTCTCCGTCTGTGTCGTTTCTTCCTCATCGAGATAAGACGCTACATATATCGGCATCTCGCTGTTAAAAGGATTGTCCAATTCCTCCGTAGTCAAGCAAGTCAGCGAGTAAGAATCCTCCGGTGAATATTTGTCCGTTTCCGAGTCCGCCCATTTAATGTTTCGTACACCCTCGAACGATTTTACCAATTGTTTGAATTCCTGTTTCATCTTGTCCGTCATAGTCCCATATCCGCACATCGTGTAATAATAAGTTTGCAGAATCGAGCTCATTTTTCTGACCATTGCGTCGATGCATTGCATCTCGCATTGCTGAAGACTGCTGACTTTTTTCGCATGCTCGTACTGCTGTTGATATCTCGTTTTCTCGATCTCGCAGATCTGAAGCTCGCATTTCTCAGTCAGCTTGTCCGCGAATTTTTTCGTCTTTAGACTAACGTTCAAGGCTTCGATCTGTGTTTCAACCGCTTGAAGATCGTTCCAAGCCGCCTGCATTTGAAGTTTAACGACATCTCGCTGACGACGGAAATACAGAAGTGATTTATTCACGCGAGATTTGCCACTAGCGTTCTGTTCTTCCTGTATCGTGTCGATCGTCGAAGTTAAATTTTGCAGCCTCTTGTCCGCAGCGATCTTGTATTGAATTCTGCAGCATAGAATCTTGTCGGTGCTCTGTAACGACAATATCTTCTCGTTCAGTTGTTCTTTGGCTCTGTATAATTCTAGCATCTTCTCGCTCATCTCCGTAAATTCTTTCTCCGTTTCCTCGTTCATCGCGGCTCGTCGACTCGGCGAAATACCATTTTGCTCTATCGCTCGACTCTCCAAATTCAGGAGTTTTTGCTTCAGCATATTAATCTCCTTCTTCTGTTCTTCGACCATTTTTATATAACCGGTTACATGAATCTCGCAAGATACTATATTTTTCTTGACATTTAGTTTTATTTTTTTAGCGCGATTGGCGTATCTTAGAGTGTTGTAAGTATCCTCGTAGCTAAGACTCGATGGTCCAACATTGGCAATCATGACGGTCTGGCAATTACCGCCTAGCGAATCTTTCAGTAAACGCGTTAATTTCGAATCTCTGTAAGGAATGTGCTTTATACCATCGGCAAGATTGTTTATGCAATTTCCCAGGGCTAGAAGAGATTTGTTAATATTAGCGCCTTCCTTGAAACGTGCTCCTTTGCATCCAGTCGCTGAGGCTCTCTCCGAACCAGCCAGATCGATCATCGACAATTTTACGTGTTTTTTTTGACCATCCAGTTTATTCGTGATATTTACATAAACTTGAAAAACAGCGTGACTACGACTGCTTTCCTCGTTCGCGTCGGTCGGATGTTGAGTACGATTTTTGTTGCCACGTGCGAGGAGAGTGAGCAATTCGTCGGGACTGTGGATAGTTATGATTTTGAGATTGGCTATGACGATTCCGTGTCTGCCATCGTCTCGAATCGCCAGAGGGCCAGATTTGTGCAACAAATCGCAGACGTTTTCGTTATAGACTTCGAGATACGTGACTCCTAGGCTGAAATCTCTGTGCTCTCCCTGAGCTTCTATTTGCGCAAAGAGTTCGGACATGGTTCTGAAAGTTATGCCCGGATCGCTATCGCATCCTAACATCGTATGGGTTTTTCCAGCTCCGGTAGCACCGTAGGCAAAAACGGAGCAATTATATCCATCGAGAAGGCTAGCTATAATATCTTTGGTCGTGCCATCGAAAACTTCGTTATTCGTGCAGGTTTCGTCAAAAACCCGGTCGAACATAAACTGCAATTCTTTGTTCTGTTTTTTCAACATGTCCCGCCCTTTTTGCACACTGCCGCGAAAGAAAAATGGATTTTCTTCTTCTTTTGGATCGAATATCAGCATTTTATTGTCTATTACTTTGATGATCGTTCGATAATTGTCTTGCATCTCTTTTTCGTTGGGTGGACGAACGCGGACGATGACTCGTATGCTCGTTGCAGCAGCTTCTCCGCCTTGCGACCCATCGGTCGTGTTGCCACTCGTGCTCGGCTTGAAAGAACCTGGCGTACTCTTTTTTGCGAATGGCCTTGTTTTCTTTGGTGAGAACGCCTTCTCGAGATCGCGTTTGTTAAAAACCATTGTGAACGGCGATCCTGACGTGTGGCTGTAAACACACGCGAATCGTGAGAATTTACAAGCCCCCCTGGCGTGATTGACAGTTTTTCGGAATGCCACGGATTTTACGATAAACGAGACACTTTTACGGTTTTTTTTCACATTTGAGCAACTTACCAATAGTTCGTATTCTCGGATTTCGTATTATCGCGTCGACCACGTCGAATATTCAATGAAAAAGCCGCTGAACCGCCTAATAAACAAGAACGAGCACGCCACAACATCCACAAGCATCGCAAACCGTTAGCGTTATGCCCTCCACCGCCCAGGCTTGACTTGAAATTCGAAATCTTAGTTACGATACGACTCGCGACGAGGCGCCACTTTCGGAAGCAGTTAAGTTTCGGAGGCCGCCACACATTCGTACGGCGCTACAAATTGTTACTTTATTATTATAAACAAAATGGCGGTGAAGCGGCGGGAACGTGTGGGCATTTCCGAAAACGCAATGGTATATATTTTTCGTAATAAAGTATTAATTTTACGTGTACAATGTTCCATCGATTCATAAACTCTTATCTAACATTTTCTTGTTACTTTCATCGATACATCCAAAGGCCCGCGCTCGACAGGCGATGTTTTCTACACGGCCTTTGGATCCCTTTGTAACATCGAAGCAACTAACGTCATAACTACAATGATAACCATGATAACTATAAAGTTTTTAATTCGTCCATGTAAGAATAACAAAGTGTATTTTGTACACCTTACATTGTACGTGTCTAATTTCTCTAAAAGTGAGCGATGTGGAACTCGTTACGAGTTTGAGTCGTAGCATCTTTGCCCGGCTAATTATGATTTGTGCTGGGAACTGTTATACCACGTAACAAAGTATAAAGTCATATGTTACACAGGTATATATGAATGCATTGAATACGCGTCGCTGCAGGCGACTATACATATTCTCATGTGTATGCGTACACCGCTTACACCGTTGGGCGTGATCGCCACTCGTTCTCGTGGCGGTTATCTCAACCAATGTCCACCGAAGTTAACCGCGAAACGATTATTCATTCAAATTTGGAATAATTCGTTAAACGTACTACAGTGAAAAATCTTAATAATAATCGATCGATGCGTGAAGTGCAAGTACTAGAAATGTTTGTGGAGTAAAGTATCATCGAGTGATGACCAACAGCTGCCCTGTTCCGTGATACTGTAAACCTTCAACAACTTTCGTCATCAATATGTGAGTAAAAGTCAAATTTATTGAGCATTACTGTGCAAAGCGCAGAGAGGAGGGATATAACCAGCTTGACGTGTCAAACATGTACATGCATATGTGAATTTATGTTTGCACATTTTTATCTTTATATGCCGCACGTACGTCAATGCCTGTTTTCATGTTCCATTATGCATTCATGATATGAAGCAGTATAATTGCATAATCTTAGTATCGCAATCTTTCTATACCACGTGAAGCCCGAGTGGCTAGATAGCTCTGTCTAGTTTGCAATAGCATTCAGTCGTCGGGTGGGTTTGAAGCGGCGTACTACAAATTTAGATGTGGTATAAGCGGCGAAAAGAATCAAGACGAATATATTTCTCGCTCTCTTATCGACCAAATATAATCTTATCTCGTATTACCGAGTACAAAAGAGGGTTCGGTCAAAACGATACGTGTCGTCCAGTTCCCAAATAGCGAGCACAATCGTTATGGGACCAACGAGGACGATGATAAGTTTATCAGCATGTACGTTCGTAGGGCAACCAACATAACCTCATTTTCACGTCGCTCGTCGTTGACGTGTCATCAATCATGCGTATTGTATTCGTATATTCATGTTAAACGGTCAAAACGTTACGTTCCGTCTATCAAACACAATTCGCATAAATGAATTTACGTATAAATCATCGCGATGTTCGCAAAGTTACTGGTGAACCATCAGAGCGCATTGCGCGTTGGTTCAGCCCTGTTTTACGGTGTATCGTCGTTGTTGATAACAGTAGTGAACAAGACAGTATTGACATCGTACAATTTCCCATCGTTTCAAGTATTGGGAATAGGACAGATGTTGGCGACGATAGTCGTTCTGTTTGTCGCGAAGAAGCTTCGTTTCGTCGATTTTCCGTCTCTAGAGGCCTCGACGTTTACCAAGATATGGCCACTGCCGATGATCTATATTGGAAACATGATATTTGGCCTAGGTGGCACAAAACAGCTCAGTCTTCCCATGTTCACGGCTCTGAGACGATTCAGCATTCTCATGACAATGATAGCTGAATTCTACATACTAGGCGTCAAGGCGCGAACGTCCGTACAATTGAGCGTATACACGATGGTCCTAGGAGCTATCGTAGCGGCCTCCAATGACCTTGCCTTCAATCCCGAAGGTTACATCTTTATTCTGCTCAGCGACATCTTCACCGCGGCCAATGGTGTTTACATGAAGCAAAAATTGGACGCCAAGGAGCTTGGAAAATACGGCCTCATGTATTACAACTCGCTGTTTATGATTGCGCCCGCTTTCGTTCTGGCTTGGTACACGGGAGACATAGAGAGAGCCAAAAATTTTACTAATTGGACGAGTTTCATGTTCATGATGCAATTTGGTCTGTCCTGCATCATGGGTTTTGTACTCTCTTATAGCGTTATTCTTTGCACTCTTCATAATTCCGCCCTTACCACTACCATCATAGGATGCCTCAAGAACATATGCGTAACTTATCTCGGAATGGTCATAGGAGGGGATTACATATTCTCTTGGCTCAATTTCGTCGGATTGAATCTCAGCGTATTGGGGAGTTTGGTTTATACGTGGGTAACTTTCAGGAGAAAAGACACGAACGAGCCGAAATATTCGCCAGTCAGAGAAACTATCGCCTCCAAGATCGAAGTCGTATGATATTTCGTTGCCATTTTGTAAATTATTCTAAAGCATTTGCCTACGTTAATGTCAAAGTGTGATATTATATATTTGTTTTTTTTCTTTTTCGTTCGTCTGTAATTCTCGTTTGAAAACTGTACACGCAATTGCATAACTATCGAACGAATATATATGTTTTTTGTGTACATAGAGAGATAGAGAGGTGGATTAATTACATCAGGGCAGAATTTAGTGCCATTGTCCGTAGTTAGAACGAGATAGTTCCTATGAGGCTGACGATTGTACATTTTAAAAATGTAAATAAACATAACACTGGGTGTCCTGTAGCGAAAGAAAAATTCTTTGGGACCAGTACAGTTTTCAATCGAGTTAACGCGCACGATAGACAAATTCATATAAATTAAAAACGAAGGAATATAGTTAATAAATAATTGAACAAAAGAAAATGTATTAAGGAGCGGTTAGATACCAAAGTAGAGTTGCCAGGAACGAGGACGTTGTGCCCCCGTCATCGTCGAAGTCGCTCATTCATTCAGGCCAAATAATTTCGTAGCTTAATTCTTACATTTATTGTGTAATAATTCGCGTTTCAACGATGATTTATTGTTAAAACGTAACGACGTCGCTGCTGCGCGTGCACGTAAAACGGTTGTAAAAACAAAAAACAATTTTAAACACAAATAAATGTATATGAACACAGAGCGTCTCGCGGTAAAAATGAATTATTTATCCTAAAAATCGGTTTTCAGGGAATATCGTTGTTCGACGATTCTCGAGCGAGGGATTTGTTCAGGATTTCACCAAGAATCATGTACAATTGTCGAAATTTCAACGCACCGTACTTACCGCTGGTGCGGCTGCGATTTCGATCACTGATCCATTTCGTGCAGATATGATCGCGTGTCTTGGTGAGACAACGGGAGAGAATGCTCTCTCTCATTGTCTAAATCGTATGCGATCGTCTCAAGAAGGACAACGAATACTCGATCAGCGACCACGAATTTCCAGTTCGACTGTCGATCTTTCGAAACTTAGAGATTTACCGGAAGACACTCTCGGCAAGACTTATCATAACTTTTTGGAGGTCAATGTAAGAGAATCATTTCTTGGCGTAAATATTTTTTGCCGTTTGGATTACGAATAATCGTTTTTTTTTCACAGAAAGTCACACCCGACTCCAGAGATCATGTTAAATTTGTCAACGATATCGAATTAGCGTACGTGATGCAACGTTACAGAGAGGTACACGATATTTTTCACGCGGTTCTTCTCATGCCGACAACTATGCTCGGAGAAGTAACTGTAAAATGGGTGGAAGCTTTGCAAACGCGATTGCCAATGTGTCTGAGCGGTGCGATATTCGGCGCACTCAGACTTCGTCCTAGGTAAACAGAAGAAAGAAAAAGAAATTCGAAATTACGAACGATAGAAATTATTTTTTACTTTTTTTACAGGCAACGAAAATTGTACGTTAGTCATCATCTTCCTTGGGCCTTGGAGACTGGAAAAAAGGCTAATTTTCTGTTAGGAATATATTTCGAGGAACGTTGGGAACAGCCGCTAGCAGATTTTCATAAGGAAATGAATATAATTGCTCTAGCTTCGTAATTAATTATCTATCGACAGAGCTCTCTGCTTAGCATTGTTAAAAATTCGGCAAAAGTGTGAGATTAGCAAATGCGTTTGGTGAAAAGAAAATTGCGGGAGAAAGCAAAAAACAGCTGTTACACAGTATAACAATTTTTTTTTATTGATTATAACACTGGAAATATTAAGAATATAATTTTTAATGGAATACGATAATACATATTACATTTGTCAGTAATACGCGATAAGGTAGGTATAGAGCTACGAATCATCATTGTTTTCTTTTTCTTTTCTTTTTCTTTTTTGTCGTTTTCCCTTTCTCGATAAAAATTGATAATACTACTTCAATACTTCAGGATTAAGGTTTATAAATATCACTTGGAATTCACATAATAAACTAATATCATTTCTCATCCGGTTAAAACTCATCGATCGTTTTTCGCCTCTCACAGTTTTTCTTTTTCCCTATTCTCGCCTGTGTGTGTGTGTCTGTGTATTTATGTAACTTTTACAATTCGCGTCAACATCAAATATTTACAAACTACAAATGAACAATTTGTCGTTTCTCTTATTTTTCTTTTTTCCTTTTTTCTCACGGCGTATTATAACGAAGCAATTCAATTACATAACAAACTCACGATTATTACCGTCGCACGATTTATTACGCGCCTCGTTGCACTCGTTTTCGAGATTTAACCCAGGGTGCGAATACATCATCATTTTTTATTTTTTTTTATTTTCCGAAAAATTGATTGTCGTTTTGAATTACAGATTAAAATCAGACCCTCACCGCAAAAAGCAAATGCGCGATGCTAATCGTTATATAAAGTGATATTTTTTGTTTTTTTGTTTTATTTATTTTGTTTTTTTTTTGTTTTTTTTTTTCATTACCTCTTTCATCGATCATCTTTCACACTCTTCTCGTAGCACACAGTTATACCGAGTCGAAGAAACATATGCACATCCCGGATATACCCGTCAGAGGGAAAGAACAAATTATCGTTTTATTTTGTTTTCTCATCGTTCATATTTTGTTTTCTTTTCTCGTCACATGCATACGTATCACAATCTAAAGATTATGCGTTTTGTTTTGTTCGTTCTTTTTTCTCTTCTCTCTTCTTCACGCGATACACTCGATCGTTCCAGCCGCAACGACGAACGTTTTACTTTTTTCGTTTTTTTTCTTCCATTTTTCTCGTATCTTTTTTTTCCCCGCCCCACTTTTTTTTTTACTATCAGATTGCACTTTTGGAGTATGATTAAATGTGTTTATCTCGTACATACGATATTCCGACAAAATAGTCTTTCGTGGCTAACGATATTTTTTTTTGTATTTTTGTTTTTTTTTTGGGTATTTTGTTCGTGTGTGTTTTTTTTTCATTTTTCTTTCTTAGTATACATACAGATATTTGAAGATCCACGCGCATGCACACCCAACTCGTGAAAGTCGACGTTCGCAAAACGCGAACGGTGCGCAAAAAAAGCTTCTTCGCGATCGTACAACGACAAAAATAGATTCGTTCGATAGAGAATTTCGACATTTATTTTCTTTTCATTACTTTTTTTAATTTTTTTTTTTCATTTCGTCTCGAATCAAAGAAAATTTAATCGACTCGATCATCCGCCGATTTATTCGCGGCTCGATGTATTATTTTGTTTTTTTGCACAATTATCTCCTAAATTTTCGTTGATTCGATCCGTTCGTTTTGCCTCGTTTCGGACAAATTCCATTCGAATGAAATACATTGCAATTTGTTTTGTTTTTTGTTTGTTTTTTCGTTGTATGGTTTTTGAGTTTGCGAGTTGGGTATGTTGCACCGACGTTCGCCAAGTATCGTTAGAGGTAATTTACAGAGGATCGCTTAATGCAACTAATCACGTTATATCATATATCCGTCGTATATATAACACACGTGCTTCTTATACAATCGTTATCGTGTACAAGATCGTTTTTTTTCTTCATCTTATCCGTAATACCATAATATATATATATATATATGTATATATATTTTTTTTGTTTTTTTTTTCTTGTTAAATTTCGAGTGATAGGTGTAAATCAGGGATTGGTAAAAATGATATACGATATAAACGAAGATATGATGCGTTTGCGGACTTGATTGGATCACGCGCGAACCGGCACACGAAACGGGTCCGTCCATTCTCGTTTTACATCGAACGATGCAACCGGACGCGACTTTAATTACATTTTTTTGTTTTTTGTTTTTTTTTTACTTTTGTTTTTGTTTTTTTAATTTTTCACACGTTATTCTCGAGCATTATAATATCTTATTTGAACAAAGATTGACTCGACATTTTTCTTTTGCTCTTCATCGAGAGACTTCTTTTTCTCTCTCATTTTTTTCTTTATCTCTTTCTTTCTTTCTTTCCCTTTTGTTTTTTGTTTTTATTGACTGAATGATTATAACGACGAAAAAAACACGGATGAAAATCGTTTCTTTGGCTCGTTAGACACGAGAATTAATGAAATCGTCGACGAATTTTGATTAAATTCGTTGGAGGATCGTATAATTCGTTATGGAATATAAGGAAAACGATTTTCGTCCGTGAATTAGCGTTGCTTTCATCGATGTTTACTCGATATACAAATAACGCTGACACCGATTATCAAAATCCTCTTACGTTACTTATTAAATATCCGTCGTTCCACGTCGCCGTTTAAATTTAACGTTTACACGCTTACAGGATGAAGGTAAACCTAGTTGAGCATAAGTTTAGTGGCCAGAGCATCCCTTCGGGGCTTTGTGTGCTTATGTCTTTTGTGTCTATATCGATAAACAATATTTATTACGTTTGACCCAAGTATCAATTTTTCTATTTTAATCACGCAATAAAAATTCTTTGATTGAAAAAACAAAAAAAAAAAAACAATTCAATCTCATTCGAATTAAACAATCGTTCGTTTCGTCGAAGCACTCTTTTTTATTCTAAACAAATGAACTCGATTACAATATTCCTTATCGAAACTCGATAAATATTCGTGAATTAACAAAAAAAAAAAAAACAAAAACAAAAATTTCATTTCGATAAAAAATCAATCTCTTTCTCTTATTACAATATTAACGGTATATGCGAATCCCCATGGTTTTCGTCCTGGTAACATTGTCTCTGTGTTGTAATATTATTATTATTTTTCTCCGGGCTCGAAGGGGCAGGGGGTCAGGGTCCACGCGAATATACAGGATGCTTCATAGCTGATTGTAATCGTTTTATCTTTTTTGGTCCACGCCGCTCGACCGTCCACTTTTCGGTACGCGTAACTTTTTTTTGTAATCCGTGATACTGTTTTATTTCTTTGCATTATTTTTTTCATTCTTTTTTGTTTTTTTTTGTAGTGTGTGTGTTTTTGTGTATTTTCGTTCTTCAATCGAAGCCCAATCTCTTGAGAAACAAGTGTATCTCCTCGAAAGTCGGCCTCTCCTCGGCGCGCTTGCTCCAGCACTTGGTCATCATGTGATAAAGATCCCTCGAGCACGAAGGTGGCTGCTCGAGTATCCGAGGCTGCGTTTTACCATCGATCGCGTTACCGTGATACCATCTGCTACAATTTTCCAATACTTGCTCCGACGTCATGTCCGAGAACGGCAATTCCTCGCAATGCGTCAATATTTCCCAGACGGTAGTCGCGTAGGACCAAACGTCGGCTCGACTACTCTGCTTCCCCTTGATTTTATCACGAAAGAAAATAATTGAAAATGTTAATAAAAATTAATAGCAATTTTGTTTTGTTTTATACGTCGATGATTTTTTTTTGTCTCGAAAACTCACGAGTAGAACAGCCTCCCACGCCATCCAACGAAGAGGAACCTTGGCGTAACACTCGTTGACGTAATACTCATTGTCGTATTTGCTGCAATACATCGCGTGATCCGACACTTTGATCACGAGATTTTTATTCACGACGCAATTTCTGAAAATGTGGGAAATATCGAATCGATAAAATCGACGAGATAATTCGATCGCGTGATAAGGAAATTTTAATCGACGTACCTGGAAGCTAAATCGCAATGAGGTATGTTGAGACTCTCGAGATATTTCATTCCCGAGGCAATCTGAGTGACGAAGTTCAACAGACAGCCGTAACTGAGCGGCATATCGTTGTTCGATTTTTCGTGATCTCTCATGAAATTCGGCAAATCGCCGAGCTCGCCGTACTCGAAAACAGCGCCGAAAGGTTCCTCCTCGACCAGCGCGATTATTCGAGCGATATTTATGTCACGTATCTCGGCCAGAACGTACATATCCTTCATGAAAACTTTTCTGTGGGACGAAACATTGCGATATTTAGCGATTTTTATTCGAAAATAATTTTCATTGTTTTCGGTAGTTGAAAAACAACTTTTTCAATAAAATAATTACTTCAATGAATCCGTGACACCGCGCCATAGTGACCTCACTATGACGACCTGACGATTCCTCGTAGTACCGAGATCGGGACTCTGAATTCCCTTTGCCTCGCAGAGATGCACCTGAAAAAAACAATGAGGCACGAGGACGTTTGTTTTATCGAGAATTTTGTTTCGTTTAAAATCGCAAATTCACGAATATTTCTCACAAATCCGAAGCTTCCTTCGCCGATCTTGTCGAGAATTCTTAGTCTGTGCCTCGAGATCTGTTGAATGTTGAACGAATTAGGGGCGTCCGCGAGACGAGCGCATTCGTCGATGTGAAGTGACGTGAAAAGGCTCAATCCGGCGTGTTGTTCGCGTCTCTTTATCTGCAAACGCAAAATAGATCGTACGAAGTTTTAATTAGCGATTAATTCGAAAATCTCTCGAAGCAATTTTTTGTTTTACATAAAAATCGTTTTTACCGTAAGAATGTCAGTGGCGGCGTAATATCCCTCGTGAACTTTCGTATTGGATTTCGTCGTTTGCGTCGTCGAGACGTGTCTCTTGACGGGAAATGGAGTCGGGACAATTCGATCCAGGACTTTGTCGTCCTGAAGATTTCCCTCGCTGGAAAATCCTGTAACGTCTGTAAAATCAGAAATTAAATCTAGCGTCGAACGATTAAGGGAATTGATAAACGCGCGATAATCGCGAAGGAATTAATCAACGTTTACCCGTGTATTCGCTCTTGCAAGGATGTTGTTCGTAAGCCAAATTTTCCTCGGAAAATAGTTTGTATGTTTTTTCGTAAACGCTGCAATGCTCGTACTCGTTGCCGGAATTGTTGCCACCGCTTCTTATAGTCGCGCAATCACCCGAGAGACCTTTGCTCTTGATGGACAATCTCGACTGCGATAGACCGTTCATTACTTTCGGATTCGACAGTTTGATGTCCTTCATGTTTATGGTTATTCCAGGTGCCGGCGAACCGCACAATAGTGCCGTGTGTTTTTGCAACAGAGCGACTTTATTTCGTCCCCTTAATTTTACGAGGAAGAACGTACAGGTGAGTAGAAGGGCGAGAACCATCAACGCGCCGCTGATTAAACCGATGTATGTTTGTGAATTATTAACCGGAAACGCGTCGGGGGTGAGATTTGGATTTATCTCGAAGAACGTCTCGTTGTAGTTGGAATTCGATCTCTCCGTGTCGAGGCTCGTGTCCGTCTCGTTGCTAGCCTGGTCGGGACGTCGAACGATTTCCGGAAGTTCGTTCGAAAAATTTCCAGGCGCGGGAACTGAGGAAAAAAGGACCGGACTTACGATTAAACACCAAATTATTTTGTCAAAAATAATTTTTTTTCGTCATTTTGAGACTCGTTTTTTGATGAACGTGCAAACTTTGGCATAATCTTTGAATTATAACTGTACAACAAGAAAATCCCCGTTTTGATTTTGATTTTTCAGATTTTCTCGACCTTAAGCGGGAAAATCGTTATTTCCGGTTTTTTGCATTTTTCTCCTAGAATTTTTGAATTATCGGGAAAAATAACCCCATAATCTTCATCAGCGCGACATTTCCGATCGAATAACGTAGGGTTGAAATCATTTTAGAGAACAAAATTGTTTCCTACCCGCGAAGCTATTTTTTTGCGGGGTAAAATTTTCGTCCGGTCGCAAGGTTGAACATTAGGGTCGAAAAATCGACTTTTTTGAATTTAATCTTTTTTCAACACTCTTAAAATCTATATCGATCGGAAATCGCGCGCTGATCACGAATCCGTCGGTAGTTTTGAGGTCGGGCGATAATTTCTACGTGAAAAAGTGAAAAAACGTGAAATTTTAGCGTTTTTCGGGGATTTCGGCCATTAGATTCAAACGATCGAACGAATAACCATGATTTTCGTAATGCGCGGGAAATTTCCGATCGAATAACGTAGTGGTGAAATCATTTTAGAGAAAAATAATTTTTCCCACCCGCGAAGCTATTTTTTTGCGGGGTAAAATTTTCGTCCGGTCGCAAGGTTGAACATTAGGGTCGAAAAATCGACTTTTTTGAATTTAATCTTTTTTCAACACTCTTAAAATCTATATCGATCGGAAATCGCGCGCTGATCACGAATCCGTCGGTAGTTTTGAGGTCGGGCGATAATTTCTACGTGAAAAAGTGAAAAAACGTGAAATTTTAGCGTTTTTCGGGGATTTCGGCCATTAGATTCAAACGATCGAACGAATAACCATGATTTTCGTAATGCGCGGGAAATTTCCGATCGAATAACGTAGTGGTGAAATCATTTTAGAGAAAAACAATTTTTCCCACCCGCGAAGCTATTTTTTTGCGGGGTAAAATTTTCGTCCGGTCGCAAGGTTGAACATTAGGGTCGAAAAATCGACTTTTTTGAATTTAATCTTTTTTCAACACTCTTAAAATCTATATCGATCGGAAATCGCGCGCTGATCACGAATCCGTCGGTAGTTTTGAGGTCGGGCGATAATTTCTACGTGAAAAAGTGAAAAAACGTGAAATTTTAGCGTTTTTCGGGGATTTCGGCCATTAGATTCAAACGATCGAACGAATAACCATGATTTTCGTAATGCGCGGGAAATTTCCGATCGAATAACGTAGTGGTGAAATCATTTTAGAGAAAAACAATTTTTCCCACCCGCGAAGCTATTTTTTTGCGGGGTAAAATTTTCGTCCGGTCGCAAGGTTGAACATTAGGGTCGAAAAATCGACTTTTTTGAATTTAATCTTTTTTCAACACTCTTAAAATCTATATCGATCGGAAATCGCGCGCTGATCACGAATCCGTCGGTAGTTTTGAGGTCGGGCGATAATTTCTACGTGAAAAAGTGAAAAAACGTGAAATTTTAGCGTTTTTCGGGGATTTCGGCCATTAGATTCAAACGATCGAACGAATAACCATGATTTTCGTAATGCGCGGGAAATTTCCGATCGAATAACGTAGTGGTGAAATCATTTTAGAGAAAAACAATTTTTCCCACCCGCGAAGCTATTTTTTTGCGGGGTAAAATTTTCGTCCGGTCGCAAGGTTGAACATTAGGGTCGAAAAATCGACTTTTTTGAATTTAATCTTTTTTCAACACTCTTAAAATCTATATCGATCGGAAATCGCGCGCTGATCACGAATCCGTCGGTAGTTTTGAGGTCGGGCGATAATTTCTACGTGAAAAAGTGAAAAAACGTGAAATTTTAGCGTTTTTCGGGGATTTCGGCCATTAGATTCAAACGATCGAACGAATAACCATGATTTTCGTAATGCGCGGGAAATTTCCGATCGAATAACGTAGTGGTGAAATCATTTTAGAGAAAAACAATTTTTCCCACCCGCGAAGCTATTTTTTTGCGGGGTAAAATTTTCGTCCGGTCGCAAGGTTGAACATTAGGGTCGAAAAATCGACTTTTTGTAATTTAATCTTTTTTCAACACTCTTAAAATCTATATCGATCGGAAATCGCGCGCTGATCACGAATCCGTCGGTAGTTTTGAGGTCGGGCGATAATTTCTACGCGAAAAAGTGAAAAAACGTGAAATTTTAGCGTTTTTCGGGGATTTCGGCCATTAGATTCGAACGATCGAACGAATAACCATGATTTTCGTATTGCGCGCGACATTTCCGATCGAATATGACTATTTGAGAATCATTTTTAAGAAAAAAAAAATTTCCCGGTTAACAGACCGGAATTTGACAATAATTTTTTTTGTTTCGGTATTCGAAGAACGTAAAGATTTAATTGAAATCGTGCGAGTTGGGAAGGTTTCCTCGCATTATTTGTGTTCGTCGTTCCCAGTTTACTTACCACTCTCGAACGTGATCTCGCTGATCAGGAGCCACTTGGAGCGCGGTACGAGCTCGAGTCTGACGTATTTTCCACTTCGCGATTGCAAGTCTATCGATAGTACGGCTATGCTCGCTCTTATCGAGCCAACGAATTCGGCCTTTTCCTCGGTAGGCTGATAATTCTTTCCGTCTTGAGAGAACCAGGCGCGAATCGTCGAGAAGGGTTCGACCCCTCTTTCCGGCGCATTGGCAACGTGCATCGTGCAATTCTCGAAATCACGAGTCTCGGCGAACTCGAAGAATATCGTTACGGGATTGAGATCGGTCCAACCGACCCAATTCGTCGAACTCGACGATTCGATTCTGTAAGGATCCTCGCCTATCACACCGTCCGTCAATTGGCCCAAACCATCAACGAGATAACCGTTATCTTCGTTTCCATCGTACGAAAAATCTTCCGCGTTCGCACCCTCCGGACCAAATATCTCGCCCTTTGGTGCTCTGTATTTCGTTATTCGTTCTGTAATATCGACAGAATCATGAAAAATTCAAACATTTACTATCGCTTATTAATTATTAATATCAATTTGTATTATTATTATTATTATTATTATTATTACTATTAAAATAAGTAATCGTATAAATTCAATTTTTCGACAAATTTCGTTTTTTTCCGTAAGAATTTGTCGAGGTATAGCAGTTTTACGGCGTCAAAGTCAAGAAAACGAAAAATATTAAACGAATGCACGTTGTATGTACTCACGATCCCAGACACATCCGAATATCTCGACCCTCATGCAAACCGTTCGGGGATGTTGACTGTACGGTACGAAACGTACTCTGCTAGCTACGAACGGTAGATCCAACTTTTGCTGTACCACGAGGTACGTGTTGCTATTTCCACGTAGTATCTGCGAGTTTGTAAGTATAACAAAAAAAAAAAAAAGAAAAGAAAGTTAAAAGTCTCACAGAAGCGAGATCGAAGATTTCGATAAAAATGGGAAGAAATATGCGCGGAGCCGTTCGCACGGAAATTTTCAGCCGGCGAAGAAAATTCTACGCTCGCCGTGCTATACATCACTCACGAACTGTATCCTTCCTATATATATATATATATATATATATATAGTCGTATTTTATTTGGATCCTCCTCTTTACTTTCTCGTTTGTGAGAGGGCGAGGGAGTGAATCTCGCGGAGTATATAAGATTTATGCATATAACTGTACACCGACTGTAGTATTTTATCTCGAATCGAGATATCGTTATCATTCTCACCCGATCACCCCTCAAAGTTCTGTAGGGATGCCACTTGGAGTCTCGCCAGTACTCGAGAAAGAACGATTCGGCGTATTCCTGACCCTGGCCGTTACCAAAACGCCCCTGTGTCTCGGTCCACGTTATCAGATGATCCCTCGTCAGGTCGACCTCGAGATACTCCCTTATGTCGCTGCTGATCTGAGCCTTTGGGCACCACGCACCGCCGTTCTTTTCCTGCCGTATTCTACCGAAAGAACAAAGACGGAACGATTAACGCAATTCAATAAACGACCTGATAATTATTCGAAGATTTTTGTTTGTTTTATGGATTCATCAATTATCCTCACTGTAATTCCCAAAATCGAAATAGTCGAGAGCGATTTGGAATGATAATTATTTTGTCATTTTTTGTTTTATATTTTGACATTAAAAATCGTTTAGAGGAATGTTCATAACTTTTTTTCAAAAAATGCTCTGACGGATCTTTTTTCGGCACGTTCTATTCACGATCCTTCGAGCTTTAAAATTCCGTCGGATTCGAGGCACTGCGATTCATGAATTATTTTTCACAGATTTTTGAAGTAGCATCGACGATTTTCTGTAAATTCTTTCAAAGGGTAAATTATGATTAATTATTCGCATTATGCTCCGTCACGTTCGAACGTCGTGTACGATTTAAATAATTTAGTTGGAGGATCTTGAAAGCGAGTGCGCCATTCGCTTTAATTTGTAAGATAATTCGTCCAAGATGAAAATTCCGTTAGTCGAGAATATTAGTGTAGTGGATCACTCTCTCATCTATGTACATACCTCGCATTTTGAGGGCCGACAGACTTCATCTCGTAACTCGACGATGCCGTTATCGCGTCATCCGGTATTTTTCCCTCCTCCATACCGAGGGGAAATTTACACTGGCCTAGAATGTTATCAACGTTATCCAATTACCTCGTGACGACAAGGAGGACTATCTCTCTCTCTCTCTCTCTCTTTAGATACCAAAAGCCTCGTGCAATTTTCTCGAAAGTCGAGAATAAAACTTCAATCACGATGCGAACGATGCTGCTCAAACATTTTTTTTTTTTGCAAATAATTTGAATACTCAATTTTTGTTTTCATTTCTATCAAAAATACAAAAAAAGGCCGTTCATCGATACGTCGGAATGCACGAACGACGACAGATACGACAACGACGATAAATTCGATCTTCATCCCTCGTGTAGATATTTCGCTATAACTCTATCGAGGTACAACGCGGAAAGGCTTTCGCGTTAAACTTTCGACCCTGGAGGTTTATTCGTCATCGGACGAAACGACATTAATACTCACGAGTCACGAGGGCCTTGGCCGAGATACTTTAGAATGCAAATCTATTGACCCGTCCGGAGCTTATTCTCATCCGGGCATCACTTCCGTAACTGCCCGAGGGCAAGTTTTCACCATCCCTTTCCTCTCGAGAGTCTCGAATTTCCCTCTTAACTCAAACACCCACGGGAACTTGGACGAAAGTAGGCTTTGTCTCGTAATATCGTGTCTCGCGATAGTCAAATTTCGTACACGACCTTTATAAATAAGTAAACAACAACAATAACATTCAAATCGTGACAACTTACCACCAACATTATTCCTGATCGTATCCTCGGCGCACAGGGCCGCCGTAGCGACGAGGATTTTTACGAGAATCAATTCTATCGCTCTCATGATATGTAACACGATGATATCCTACAGCGTCACGACAGGGCCTTATAATGTTCATGATAGGTCGCCTGCTGTCATTGCATTTTATTCTGAAACAAAAATGACAAAATTAAAAGAAAAACAAACAAAAAAAAAACAAACAAAAAACAAGAAACATTCACATTTTAAAAGATCGAGCTGGCAACAAAACGATTGTAAATTTACCCCGACCAGTTTGAAAAACAAGTCTCGAAAGGGGTATGAGATGGTGACAATCGTTTGTAAAAAAGGGTCTCAAAGGTAAAATTAATCAAGAATATGCCATGGATATAGCGGGAGTAGCGGTGTCCAAGGTAAATAGGGAGATGAGAGACTTCTGTTATTCGGTCCGTGGACAGGGGGTTGGAAAATCCAGGTGCATACTGTCGTGTTCTTTACATACGTATATAGGCGTACATCGTTCGAAATACTCGGACACAACTACGAGCCCTCGCTCGCGGACATGGAGGACGTTTAATCGAGGCCAAAGATCATTTCGCTTCGACGGTACTCAAAGCTATTTCGTTCCATTGTACTGCCTCCCCTCTCGCCCCTCCCTCTTTCCTACCTCCTGATGCCAGCTACCGCACATCGCTACCGCCGCTACATGCACCCTCCTGTCGTGCCGGTGCACCAGCCGGTCTGTAAAGTGCCCGGTATCCCCCGAAAGCTTAATGAGATTTCGCATATAGTGGGAGAGAGGAGAGAGAGTGAGAGAGAGAGAGAGAGAGAGAGAAAGAGAGAGGGGGGTTGAGTCGGGGTAGGAAAAAAAGGGAAAAAAGCAAATGACCAAAAATAAAAAATGTCGAGCACAGGTAAAGCTCGGTGTGCTTTGGACCACTCCGTTCCATTTCGCGTTTCCGTCATCGAGCTTTCAGCTAGAAACGTAGAACGGCGGACGTGACATTATTTTTCTAGCTGGGGGTAGTTCTTCGGCTAGTTTTGTGCTTCTGCCCGGTGACGGTTTAATATTTTTGTTTTCATATATTTTCGTATACGTGTATATACGATTTTGGACGAGGGAGTGAGAAAGAGAGAGAGAGAGAGAGAGATAGGAGAGAGAGAGAGAAAGAAAGCTCTCGGATGGTAAACCTCTACAACGGTTTTCTCGTGTAACGGAAAATTACTTCGGTCGCTTGGCCATGGGCGTCAATATTTCCGACGAGACCCCACCAAGTGCGCGTCGCTTTTACGGGGTGGGTGACAAGCAGACTGAGGGAGACGCGCGAAGAATATGGGAACGGGGTTGAAGAGGAGTGGAGAGGGAGGGGGGAGGATGCGGAGTGTCGGGGATGAACGAAGGGAGGAGAGTTAGATACTAAGTAGTTCCTGGTGGGAGAGAGCGAGGGAAACGACGTACACTTGGTGGAGCGGAATAGCGCGAGTGGATGCTAGAAAGCTGCGGGGTAATGCGAGTCGCGCCAGGGAGAATTAACAAGATTCCTTTTTTTTTCTTCTCGTAGTAATAATAATTGGTTTCACGTCTACTTTTCATTGGCAAACCTATTATATAATATTGAACGTTACGTGTTTTTAAAAAAGGCAATTATCGATGCTCGGATCTTCGATTTTTACGAACGATAAAACCATTGATTAAAATTCAATTAATTAATTCCATAGTTTGAAAGGAAATTTCGAAATTTCGATTAAATCGATCGAATTAATTTTCTTTTGTTTTTAATTAACTCGCATCTCTTCACCTTTTTTTTTGTTAGGAATGAAATCGAACGTAAACAAATTGGCCCTACGAGGCTGTTTGCAAAACGGACGAGATAGTTCGCTTCGTTGAATGATTAACGATATATTATGAACGCGTATAACGCGGAATCGAGAAGGTACGAGTTTAAAGTGTCTGCAACCGTATCCCTCTTCTCTCGTTTCCTTTACCCATATTCCACGCTCGTATAAATGCTCGAGTGTATTTCATGCCAGCTGCCTATTTCGTATTATATTATTTCCGTTTTCTTCTCTCTCTCTCTCTCTCTTTCTCTTCGTCGTCTACAACTTTCGCCAGATATATAACTAATAACGATGTCTCCGAGTATAATGTTGGGGGCATAATTCAAGAATCTCGGAGACAAGCAAGCAGAAGCAACGACCAAGATTGAATTAACATCTATATATCTATATGTATTATAAATATACGATGCACCCTAATACCTAGCTTGACGTTATTATTATCGTATATATATATATGTGTGTGTGTGTACAGAATTTGATGGAATAAAGAGTTTGAAAAGTCTACTTTACTGCCGGTTTTCACTCTCTCGCGCCCGTTATTGTACGGCGATGACGCGACGCCCGAATAAACAGCCACCCTCCGCTCACCGGTTGAATTCTATACAATATATATATATATATATATATGTAGAGCCAATTTTTTTTCTCTTTTCTTCTTTCTATTCCGTTTCATCATTCGTTTCGTTCGTTCTCGCGGTAGCGCGCGCGCGCGCGCGCATTTACGTACATAATGTATCCGTCGAAACGACGAGAGAGAGCCTCGTTGCTATGACGAGGGCCGGGACGGAGGAGAGTCGTCTCGTAGCTGGAAAAGCTCTACCTCTTCATGTGCTGACGTAGCCTGGGCGAAGAGTAGTTAAAATAAACATTGGCTTGCGAACCGCACCCCGTGAGAAGCAGGAGAGAAAATTGAGAGACCCCCTTTTCTCTCTCTCTCTCTCTCTCTCTCTCTCTCTCTCTCTCTCTCTCTATATATATATATATATATATATATATATATATATATATATATATATATATACATATAGGAAAGAATTCCTTGAGGATGTATATATCGTCGAGAAATCCTCTTCGCGCGTCCTCACCATCACATCGACGGATAATAGAAAAGTTCCAGGTTCAACATTGGCTGCTTCTTTTTCTCTCTTTCTACCTTTCTTGATCTCTCTTTCTCTCTCTCTCTCTATATATATATATATATAGTTGTCGAGGATATTCTCGACGATGCGTTCCATCGAGAGCATAGGACGTGGCTGAACCACGCGCGAAGGGATGAAGAATGCGAGAGAGGGAAAACAGAGGGATAAAGAACTCGATATGAGATTCTAGAAAGGAGATAAAGAATTTATTGGCAACGGTACACAGCGGGATATAATATATCGAATGGAAAGACGCGTGAGGAAAAACATTCGCGAGAAACGCAATTCCGAGATGTAGGTAGGTACCTACTCGTGATATCTACCGGAGTAAATATTATGAATTTTTTTTACATCGAAATATACGAGTATTTCCAGTTCATCGGAGATACATCGGAACAAACGTATTCGATGTCCCTTTATTACATTTTTACTCCACCCCATGAACGTAGTGAAAATGAAACGAGGGAAAAACATTTAGAAAATAGTCGATGCGACGAATTTTATCGCAATAAACTGTAATAATCGTCCTGACGATGGTTGAAAATCGTGCAATTATCAATATCGACACAAATTACGAGCGATAAGAGCGATTATATTGTACCCTCGGCTCGAGATTGTTGCGCGCGCAGTTGTGAAAATGCATGAAAAATGTAATGACGAAGTAGTCACGTTTGAGTAGACGGGAACGCCGAGAGAAGAGTCCTCGAAGGATCGTCGTAGTCGTTGACGTCGACGCGTATGTATGTCTCTCCTCTCTACCTCTCCCCCACCTCCTCCTCTTCTCCCGCTCTCTCTCTCTCTCTCTCGCGTCACAATCTTTTTCCTTTTTTCACAGGCACTTCCATAGCTCTTTTTTTTCTCTTCTTCCGTCGCGAGTTTCTCTCGAAGCTTTTGCGCAACGCCACCCTCCCGTTATAAAGCGAGACAGAGAGACCGAGAGTAAAAGTGAAAGAGGAACGTAGGGGATGGTGGTGAAGGAGAATCGGAGAAAGGGAGAAAAGAGCCCTCTGTCGCCGCAATTCCGCCTCGACTCCGGAGAGGCTCTCTCTGCGAAGCTTGTGTCACCGTGAAACGAGAGATATACAATTCTGCATTGTTTTTCAGGTTTTTTCTCTCTCCTTCTCCCCCTCTCTCTCCTTCTCCCCCCCTCTCTCTCTCTCTCTCTCTCTCTCTCTCTCTCTCTCTCTCTCTCTCTCTCTCTCTCTCTCTCTCTCTCTCTCTCTCTTTCTCTCCCCCCCCCCCCCCCCCCCCCCCCTCTCTCTCTCTGTCGTGTTGAACGAGTTGGGCACGCGATGGAGCGAGACTCGACGAGTTGATGGTAGAGGGGTAGATACGATACGATGCAGGAAAGCACGAGGTTTCGTGGCTCGAGCACACGAGATGTACCTACCTACCCTCGGCGTCGACCGTGAGTATCTCTCACACTCCCTTGTTCCACAGCATCATCAGCCCCAACGAGCCGTGTCACATGGAATGTACGAGAGTACGTACTTTCTATATTTATACATAATATACCGCGAAGCGTCGTGTGACGAATATTATTTCAAGCGCGTCGCGCACCCTTCGCTCGCGCCACCGCGCTCTTTATAACCACGCGCGCGCCCCCGTGTCTCGCGTCGCGCGAAGCAACAACAACGATCGTTCTCCGTCCGCGAGAATAAATATTCGTCGCGAATCTCGCGACGACGATACGAATATTTTCTACGATAAAGACGTTTTGTTTGTTTGTTGTTTTATATTTATTTACGAGCGAACGTTTATTACGTGTTGCGTTAAACGACGGGAGACGGGGATTTTAAATCGTTAATTGAGAAATAAATCGTCGAGCGTCGACGACGATTAATTAAAAGTCGGGAGAATTTAAGTTCGATTAATGGAGCAGATTTTTCTCGTTTTTTTTTGTTCTCTTACGGTCGCTTTTCACACCGACCCTTTTGAGAATAATCTCGCGCGAGCTGAGAATATTTATATACAACTTTATTTTTACGTCCGATCTTATTTTCTTTTTCTTTTTTTTTTCTAGATCGTTTGCGATAACGAGTCGTTTCCTCGTACATAATTTATCCGGAAGTTTATCTTTATTTTACAAACACCCTCCCGGCATATTTTCACTCGAGCAACTTCTCTTAATCGCGATATCATTAATCCTCTCGCTTAAACTCGTTTCGTTTTTTCCCCCTCCTCCTCCTCCTCCTCCTCCTCGACTAACTTTTACGCTCGAGCCGCGACGCTTAAAAATTCAAACTAATTTTATCGTGAATATACGATGGACGCGCGAGCCCAAGTGTTTTAAAAATAAATATTACAATATTAGACGCCACCGTCGAATGTCGATAATCCCTGTTGGACGAAATTTGCTGTTTAAATTAAAATTCATTTATTCAGATAATCTTCGGTCGGTTCGAGTAACGTTCCTCCTCCCCCCCTGCTCTTAAGCAGCCCTACAAAATCGATAAAGTTTACCTAAGCTTTCGCGTAGTCTAATCCCTCTGGCCATCTTAAGGGATGACACAAAGAGGGACAGGAAATTTACCAATACGCGTGTAACTTGTCGTCGTCGTCGTCGTCGAGTATGAAAGGGAGATGCTTTGTCGGATGAAAAAGCGGGATATCGCGAAAGCGTAGAGAACAAGAAGCCAAAGAGAGCGAGAGAGAGACAGAAAGAGAGCGAGAGAGAGAGAGAGAGAGAGAGAGAGAGAGAGAGAACGTTCTCCATCCGCATAGACGAAAGCGGACGTAGACGAGTGGTAGCCAGGCGCGTGTCGTTGTCTCCGAGGGCGGCTCTGACGGCCGTGGCCTCTCGGTTCGCAGGACGTATGCCTCCGAACTCGATATATAGATGTAGGGATCGATATTTGTTCGGTGTGTGGAAAAGCTCCTCTGGAACAATGGCTATCGCGAACACGGGGGAGAGCGCGTCACGTTGGATAGGAGGAACAAGAGCCGTGTGCCATGGCTCGAACCATCACCTAATATAGATATATATGTATATACACACATATATATACATATATATATATAGATAGATAGATAGAGAGAGAGAGAGAGAGCATGCTGGGTGCTAGCTTGCAGACAGGGCAACTACCCTTCTGGCGACAGAGATAGCGCCCGCGATATAACGTCGGTACAGTATGCTATAGTTACAGACTATATATATATATATATATTGTGAAATATATATACCTAGAGAGACGAGATCCACTGCGTCGACAAAGTGGTAGTGATGCAGGTAGAGAGAGAGAGAGAGAGAGAGAGAGAGGAGAGTAAAAGAGAGAGACCTTACAAAGTGGTATAGTGATGCAAACCGGTTCAGTCTGGCGGTGAGCAAAGTGGTAGTGTTCCAGACTGGTCAGCCAGTTCGTGGTAACCGAGAGCCACATACATACATATATATATATATATATAGACACAAAGATAGGCGTGTTACTACCGTAGCTCCCGGTTCTCGCGTGCGGCAGTAGTCGGAACATGTAATCGTCCGGCCGAGCGAGCAGCTAGTGGTGAGAGAGCGCATTGATCAGACGCTAAGTAGTAGGGATATCTGATGGTTAGCCGCAGTCAGCAGACTCTCGCGCGAGCGTGAGTTGGGAGAAGCGCGAGAGGCACGCGGAGGCAACGAGGCGCGTACAATACAGTAGTAGAGGTCAATGAGCGTTCCGCCATTCCATCGGGGTGCTTATCAGCTCCCATAACTACGATACAAACATTCGTACGATTTACTTTCGTCATTATTTTCTTCACGAGAATTAATCAACGAGACGAACATCTCGATGATCCTCATTATCGTTTAATTACAATTTCCCGATTGGTCCGATAATTTGCCAAATACAATGGATTCTTTTGGTCCAATTTTCGAGAAACGGAATTACTCGAAACTGTCTAACGAAAATCGGGGGAGTCTCAATTCGAGGGTAGATTTTCCGTGTGTAACGCGGTTGGACAAATGAATGCATTACGTACAGATCGAGAGACAAAAGAGACGGTGGGGGAACAGGATTAAATATCAGTTGCGAAAACGGATAGAACGAGAGCCGGGGATATACTTCCTCCCTGTTTCTATCACCGAACGTTAATTACAACTGTCGACGTGTCGGAGATAGGCGGAGAAACGGTGAATGGAGTTCCGTGGACGAGCGTAAAAAAAGACTTTCACAGCCAACCTTTGCAACTCCTCGTGATACGTACGTATATATATATATATATACACGGGGTAAATAATTACGCCTATGTATAGTACGTTCCAGAACGATTCGATCAATTTCCGGCCAATCTGTGACTTTGATCCCAATTTTTTCCCACGATTTTCACACCTCTACAAAATAGACGTATAAAACGTGTAATATTTACCAAATAAACTGTAAAACACGATTTTCAAAATTCTTAAATTCAATTATTAAAATTGTTAAATAACAATTTGTTCACAAATTCAATATCGAACAAAGAAACGTAGAGAAAATTTCCAAAAATCCTTTCTACTGTTTAGCGCCGTAACAATCACGAACAAAAAATAGGGTCGAAATCCCACGAGGACGAGAATCAATCCCCTTGGTCGAATAGAACTGTACCGCCTGATATATATATGTGTACACACACACACACCTATACGCCTTGGGAGAATTCGTAAAGCTGACTATAGGCGAAGCGTTTGCTCTCTCCCTGCGCAACAAGTAAAGAACGATCAATACGCAATATACTTGGTCAGAGGGACGCGATCCATGCACTACATATATATATACAACTCTATATATACATATATACACGTAAGGTATACACGTAGAAACGAGAGTGAAAACGCGGATGGTAGCGAGCGAGGACGAGTGAACGCTGGTCCAACCAACCTAATCAAACTTCTCGCTCGAGAAAATTTTCATCGTACTTTCCATATTGCAGCCATGGCACGAGCGTTTCTACCGGCTCTACCTTATTAGCGGTAGTGGGGTCTCGGTGATGGTTTTCCAGATGGTGGCATGGTGAGGCTAGCACGCGACTTCGGTGGTTGCCGGGATAGTAATTAACTCTACTCGGTGTTTTTCACGCTCGAATAACTACGTTCTACTTGCGATTTGCGTATATAGGTAGATATTTAAATATATACGTTCGTCCGTATGTATATATGTTATTTCCGTTGGTATTCCTATACACGTACCTATCCTTTCCACATTCTGCACAGAGCACACACGTAAATATATACGTATATAAAGAAGAACAGTATTTTCCCGGAATTTCCCAGCTCGGTGTCTCCGGTTTTCGGCTAAAAAGCTCAACGTAGAAACCTATATATACACGTACGAATGCGACGCGTGGTTTTTGAACTACCTATTCTCTGGACTCCCACGTTCCCTTTTTGGCGTGTGGCTTTTCCAGGATATTCGAGTGTCCGGGACACACCGAAAGTCTCATTCACCGTGCTTTTCTCGTCTCTTATTTCGAAAACTGGACAGTCGGGATGAGACGAGAAAATGGTCGGGGAACAAAGGAAATCAGGTATATAGTTGGGTTAAGGGTAGAAGAGTGAATCGAGAGACGAGGGCAGAGGTGGCTACGTCACTCTGATTATTGTAGTGGATGGCGATATAGTAGTCGTGCGATAATAGCGTGCTGGTAAATTGTCGTAGGGAAATGTGCATAACGGAGAAAGAGAGACAGGAGAGAAAGAAGAGAAAGAAGAGAAAGAGAAAGAAAGGGAGATAGATGAGTAAAGGACAAAGGGTCCAGTTGTGCTCCAGTTGCTTCGTTGCTGTGTACGCTTTTCCCTGCCCACATATAATTGCAGAGCCGATAAACAATTACGTCCCGGACCATCTCGGGTCGTTGTATTCCTTCCACCATCTCTGTTTCCCTCTTTCTCTGTTTTTCTCTGTCTGCCTGCCTCTCTCTCTCTCTCTCTCTCTCTCTCGCTTTGGCAAGTGCGTACAATGTGTTGGTGAAACGAGACAGCGTGTACGAGAACAGCGAAGAAAGGAGGAGAGAAAAGCACGAAGGAATTTCATTGCAATGAAAAAGAAAATTAAATAGAGAGACGAAACACAGAAGGAAAGAGAATTACGAAAAACAAAGAAAAAATAAAAAAAAAAGCAAAAGAAGGGAAAAAAATAATTCGAACACGAAAGAGCTTTCGCCGCCGCCGCGGGGTTGCTTTCGTGGAAAACAGAGAGAAAGCGAGGGTGAGAGAAGGACAGAGAGAGAGAGAGAAAGAGAGAGAGAGAGAGAGGGATGATGGACCGCGGTGTACTCCTCCTACGCTTCGACCCCTCCGCTCTTTTTTTTTCTTCCTAAATTGGAACTCGCTTTTCTCTACCATCGGCCACCTTCTCTCTCTCTCCACCCTCGCGTATTCGACCAAAGTTGGGTAATGCCAACCACCAAAAAAATTCTACATCATTTTTCTTTTTTTATTTATATTCAATATTTATAAAACTCCGAAGAACAAATATCCTTACAGTTTTTGTTTGCTTTTATTTTCTCCTGGGACATTTTTATCGTACCTTTTGGAAACTCGTGAAACTTGTGTAGAAATCTTCTGGTCGATCTTAGCTGCCTAGGCCCAATTGCTCAGCTTTATCCGCTACACACACATACACACGCACCCACACATATATATATGTATATACAAAATAGGACCGGAAGCCTGTATTCACGGTCCTGTCAATAAAACCCGGAAATAACCAAAGTACGTCGTCGAACCACCGATAACGGTATAACCCAGTGAAAAGGGGAGAGAACAGGGTGGGTAGGATAGGGTTTTGAGAGGGTCGATTTCCTGGAGCATGGAAGAACGTGCGGGGGTGAAAAGCCTTTCGAGATAACGGAGCGCGAGAGTCGTCGTCTATTGTACGTCAACGACGACGACGACGACTTTAAGAGATGGTAATCGATCTCTAGCTCCTGCACTTTCTCTTTTCGACTCGATATCACACACACACACACACATATATATATATATATTGATACATATGGCTTTTTCCTTTCTCTCCATTATTCTTTTTATTCTTTCAAAGCTCCCCGATACTATCGGCATCTTTGTTTCCCTCCTTCTCTCCGGCTCCCGTGAGGAGACCCGAGACCAGAAGAAATATCCAACAACCCTTCGGGGATTTCACCTTTGGGATCACAACTCCCTCCCATGGTCCCTCTCTCCGGCAGACCACGATATATATAGCTATATGTCGGGAAAGAGAGAGAGAGAGAGAGAGGAAGAGAGGTAGAGAGAGCAAAGTTTCAAAGGAGAATGGAAAAATGGCGAAAGAAATAAAGTAAGAGTATGGACGGACGAATATATAAGCTCGTGCCTCTTTTCACTCAATACGCGTTTATCATATATATATATAATATACGGTAAAATACGCCGTTACTACAGTAATATAGGTAGTATATACTCGTCTCCCTGCTTTCGC
Source organism: Netelia virgata (assembly GCA_951802705.1). Taxonomy (NCBI): domain Eukaryota; kingdom Metazoa; phylum Arthropoda; class Insecta; order Hymenoptera; family Ichneumonidae; genus Netelia; species Netelia virgata. The sequence continues at coordinate 3,315,027 of OX637866.1, read as the reverse complement.
TCTCTCGTCGTGTCCGCGCTCTCCTTATGGTATATGTATAAGCGTCGAGAACCCGGCATATTTACGATCTCTCGTATATGCCCCTCTTAAGAGTCGTGAGTGAGTGAGCGAGTGTGAGAGAGAGAGAGAGAGAGAGAGAGAGAGGGGGGTGAGTGGATCGAGTTACGACGAGTATGATGAATAAATCTTCCGGCAAAGGGAGATCCCGGGGCCCTTGCAATTTCCCGTGGCCTCTGTTACAGTCGTGTCTCCTCGTTCCTCGTCGTCATAGTTCAGCGTTCTCTCTCGCCAGGCCAAATCGAAAGCACGGGAGATAAATGAGGCAAAATCCTTCCGTCTCACTCGCTCTCGCGCTTGCTCAACGTATATCACGTATAACACGAGGAGGGCACGACACAGCGTTCCATTTTACCTCCACTCAATCATAACCGCACGACGGTAATATCATTGTCTCGGACCCTCCGAATACGCATAAAAGTCCTCCTCGTGAAGTATGAACGAACGAGGGAAATAGACGACAAAGATTTCCTTTCTTTTCATTTTATTATTTCACGTGGTATTTATATTGTCGCGAGAAGACGGAGTTCCGTAAAAGCTTCGAGTACCAAAAAGCGAGAAAAAAAACAAAACGTTTTTCGCGATTCGACGAAATTGACCGGACGATACGGTTTCGTCGTGACGAGAAAGAGAGAGAGAGAGAGAGCGAGAGAGGTCACGTGTCCTGGGGAAATGAAAGAAAAATCGAGGCCACGTCGAGACAAGACGGGAAGAGAAAGAGCGGTTTCGTTAAAAAGAGAGAGAGAGAGAGAGAGAGAGAGAGATGAGCGAGATCGTTCGGTCTGCTTCTCTCATCCCCCTCCCCTTTCCCCTCTCTCCCTCTCTCTCTCTCTCTCTCTAGCTCTCTTTTTCTGTCGTTAAAAATGTAGAGGTTCACCGTCGCTGTGAAAAATTCATCGCGGACCGAAGGGAGAGCGTGGAAAATTCACTAGCAACACGATACGCGCACAGTCTTTTCCCTCAAGCTCTTCTAAGTTGCTCCTATATATATATACCAGAAGCTTTTCGCTCGCTTGCAGCCCCTTCGACGGTTCTAGCTAACCCCGTAGTAGCTTTTTTTCTTCTTCTTCTTTCTATTACTATATAGACGCGCAGGTCCTTCGCATTTCTCGTCGAAAGATATACTTTCGCGCTAGGCTCTTCTACCGCCTGGTGCGCAATACCTTCATTATTTAAGAGACTCTCTCTCTCTCTCTCGCTCTCTCTCTCTCTCGCTTTCTCGCTGACGCGCTCGCGCGCGGGAGATTTGCCCGGTAGAGCGGATACAACATTGATTAGAACCGTTATGGAAGCCGGGGCTTGTGTAAAAGCCGAGCGAGAAACGACGGGCGACCAGCACAACGTCGGAAAAGAGCTGGAGAGAAGCTCGTACACGTCAAGGTGAAGCTCGCTTTCTCTCCCTCCCTCTCTCTCTCTCTCTCTCTCTCTCTCTCTCTCTCGCTCTCTCTCTCTCGCTCTCGCTCAGTCGCTCGTCGTAAGCGGCGCGGGATAAACTGCGGAGTGATCGGCACTTTAAGAGAATACGTGACCCCATCTTGAGCCCCCTGAACGAAACAGTAAGCTTCGTTACCGAAGAGATTACGATGTATAAAAGTTCTACTCTACTTACTTCTTTTTTTTTTTATATATATATATTTTTCCCCCCTCGTTTTTCTTTATCGTTGTATCGAAGGAAGGTACGAGAAAGGTCAGGAAGATTGTGGCGCTTTACAGAAAGCTTTTCCTCGAAGGAAGAGGGCAGAGGAACAAAAAAAAAGCGAATGAAACTTTGTTACGAGAGAGCGAGGAAGAAAGGGGTGCGGGGGAGGGTGCGATATTAGGGAGGAGATTTCTTTATAGTTGCAATTTTGAGACGCATCTTTATCGCGCGCTCCTTATTGCGGTGGTGTGATAAAAAAATTGACAACCTACGATTACAAAGTGGCGGAGGTCGTAAAAATCACGAAGACCATTATCGAGCATCATCAAGATTCTTATCAAACGCCCGCGAGCCACTTAACAATATTTTTAAAGAGTTTCAAACTAAAAATTCGATTTACGTTAAATAACGAGGGATGGGAATTTAACGTGGATCGTTGCACGTGAAATAGAAGTTTCGACTGATAAACGACCAATTGGAAAATTACATGAAAATTATGAAATTTCGTCGTCGTAATCTCTTGGACGAAAAAAAAATTCAATTTTTCGTGGCTCCTGGCATAATTGCTCACCTGACAATCTTCGCGTCGTGCGATATTGCCGAGGTGGTGGAAATTTGTTCAGATACGCGTGGGCGAGATCGCGCATCGAGGATCGGATTAAAAAATTGATGAGACTTCTCGGAGCTTTGGTCGCCCACACGTTTTTCCCCTTATTCTCTCTCTCTCTCTCTCTCTCACTCTGTCTCTCTCTCTTTTCCAGTTTCACCCACGTCGCGTTCCTTCGTCGAGATTCTCTCCAGCTGTGCTTATAGATCGTAGCGAGCTGTCTCGCGGATGTGAACGTGAATTCTTTAGGGAGCTGACGACTCCTCGGTAAGCGTCGACCCGACGCGTTCAGAACATTTTGGAGAACGAGGACGCGTTCTCCAAAATGCAAGCGTATATATACCTAGATATATGATTTTTTTATGTAAAGTCAAATATATATACGATGAGAGAGAGAGAGAGAGAGAGAGAGAGAGAGAGAGAGATTTCGTTACGTTCTCTACAGAGTTCAAATTACAACGGGGAGGGTTTGGAATTTCGATGACTTCCGGTCGCCGTCGCGTATTCCGCGACATTTTCCTCCTCTGTTCTCTATACATAGGTACCTACACGTCGCTAAAAGCAAAGGGGTGCGTACAGTTATAGACCGAGAGTAGGAGGAAGTACAATGGCCAAAATCGAGATCGTGGCAAATGGAATTTGGCACACGTATTTGTGTCTCGACGAGCTATTCGATAGATCGATTCTCGTCCCTCGCTCACGATTTCCCAATCCTCTCGTTTCTTTTCCACCGTATTCCTCTATCTCCATAGGATTAATCTTGATATATATATATATATATATATCGCGTCTCTCATATTTGGCTGAATGGATTTCCATCGATATCTACCTACTTGTTGACAAATGGCTATCGCACAGTGACCGGAAACATAGCCTCGGGAAATACTCGCGTTCGAAACTCGCGATCTTCGAATTATTCACGTCGACCTCGATCGCGAGACTCGTGGATAATGGCCGTCGTGAAATAGTTGCGCCGTTTGCCAAAGACGAGTACGAGGAAGAATCTACTTAATGGAACGAAATAACGATTTTTTTTCTTTTTAAATTTGCAAATTTTGTTTAAAAATATTCAACGATAAATGAAAGTTAAAAAAGAAAATGTCGTTCTTCGATAAATCCTTCGTGCGAATTCCGTCGAGAATCTCAACGTGTGTTTACTGTTTTCTTCCCTGCCGACAGTTTCCCTTTCATTTTCCAGTCGCCGTGGGCCGTTCCTCGCCCACCCCGCTTTAATTACTTTAATTTCCCAATGTCCAGCACTAATAAAGGGTCAGGAGACGAATGGGCGTTAGAAAGTTGCCCTCTGGCTATACATTTTCCCCTTTCTCTCATTTTCTCTCCCTCACTCTCTCTCTCTCTCTCTCTCTCTCTCTCTTGGACGTACACAATCGGACGTACACACCCCCAAAGTGCTTGAAACCGAGGGAAATGTAATTTGCAGAGGGCAAATGTGTTACGTGAGGGTGTTCTATGGCAACTTGCATCGCGTCGTCTCCGTCTTTCGTACGTTCCAACGATACGAACGTCAGAGAGAAAGAGAGAGCCAGACAGAGAGAGAGAGAGAGAGAGACAGAGAGAGAAAGAGAACAAGAGAGAGAGAGAGAGAGACGAAGAGAGACTGTGTACCCAAGAGAGTCACACGAGTAAAGGAGTCAGATTCGTGGGAGGAAATAATCCCCACCGAACCCTTCTCTCTCTCCTTCTCTCGCCGTTGACAAACGGTGGCTCGACCGGAAACTAACGTTCCAGGGTCCCGAATACCTTCGGGCGAGGTGTTTCGATCGTGTTATTTTATACGTATACATACATCACCCCAAAAATAAATAATATAAATTAAACTAGTACGAAATATTTTTCACCCTTCAATTTTCGCACGAGATATTTGTTTCTACGAAACGACTGGAATTGTTTTTTTTTGTTTTGCAAAAAAAAAACTGAACGAGGGCGTCGATCGAAAAAAAGTATTTTTTTGTTAAGCGCCCTAATAGACTCGGTTCTCTATATATATATATATATGTGTGTACGGTAGTCGTGGTCGTTGTCGTGGCGGGGTTGAAGTGGTGAAGAGCACGGCTTTTCGAGTAGTCCGCGGGAGGATCATCAGGGCTGTTGGCCTCGAAGGGGGAGAGAGTAGAGAGACGCGAGAGCACCCTTAAAAAGTGCCCGGGGCACACTACCGACGAGCGAAAAAAGGGACAAGAGGTAGGAATATAAGAGAGCAAAGGGTAAAAAGTGGAAATGGAGCGAAAGAGATAGGGAAGGTGGAACGACTGAGAGCCCGGTGTGTACTACACGGAAAGAAATCCAACAGCGCAACGCCCCCAGCCAACGACCTTATATATATATATATATATATATATTATACCCTCATATATGGGGCGTTCCATTCGAACGCGATCCTAACCCATTGCGCAGATAAGTGATTAACACAAACTTGTATATTTTCTCACTACCACTCCTTTATTTAACAGCTCGTAATAAAATTCGAATAATCGATATTTCATAAAATCGCATAAACAACCCTTCGTTCGTATCGCCGATTATATTTTTTCTAACCTCACATTTCGTTAATTACAAAAAATAAATATTAAATGACGAATTATACCAACTTCTTAAATTGATAATATAAAAATTAGTACAATTAATAATTGTTTGAATGATACAAAATTCGGAATTGTCTATTTGACACGCGAGGCCCCATATATGGATATATACAGGGCCCATATATGTATAGAAATATACCATTCGTTTCGTTTCACGATTTTTCTCTCTTACTGTTACTCGAGGGAGAAATAGAAAAGGCGATGAGCGAGTGACTGCGAGCACGGAGAGACTGCGCCTTGCACACGCTTTTCCCGATCCACCTGTACAACATATATCCGTATAGACAAGACTGGTTGCGCCTCGATCTCGCTCTCGCGAAAGGGGTTGCAACTGCACTCGCGGTGTTGCACACAGGCGAGCTTCGTGGTTACCGGAGCAAATATTTCATCCTGTTGTGTGTATATACATATGTGTGGGTATGTGTGTGTGTGTGGACGTGTATGGGAGTGTGTGTGTGTGTGTGTGTATGTGTACGAGAGTACCTATGTACGTGGCAAGAGGCCGCAGGAAGAGCTCCACAATAGTAGCCCGGGATCGCTCGCGAGCTTTTCCCATGCAAGAGAGAGAGAGTGAGAGAGTGAGAGAGAGAGAGAGAGAGTGAGAGAGAGAGAGAGAGAGAGAGAGAGAGAGAGAGAGAGAGAGAGAGAAGAACTGAAACACAGCAGAGTTAGCCCCGTAATAAACGGAGAGTTTCTCGTTCGCCTGGCCGACGAGACACGACCAAAGGGAAACGCCCGCATGTTCGACCGCTGTGGAGAAATACAGGAGGGGGTGTCGAAAGCCACCCCGTATATCCCGTTAACATCGGTACCGGAGAATTCTCGTAACGCGCTATCGGCCAATACGCGAATTGCGAGAATCCACGAGAGACCGCGAGAGACCGAAAGAGAGAGAGAGAGAGAGAGATAGAGAGAGTAAAGTATTGAAAAGACGAGTCATAGCGAAAAATCAGATTGCGAGCGAATTTTTTTGCACCATGAAGAATGCGTCGAGCGGACCTCGATCGTTTCGTCGGTAAAGTTCGATCGAACGAAAGTATTCGTGGGAATAAAGAAACTCAGGAAATATTTCGACGAAATAGAAATTTCAACGTCCAGTCGAGAATTTAAGAGCGCGTGAAAAAAATATGTCACGGGTGAATCGAGTCGGGAGAACGAACAAAAAAAAACAAAGATTTTTATCAAGACCACGAATTCGACGATTTCGTTTAAACTCGGTGTTTAAAGCAGAACTAAACATTTTGCGACAGCATGGAAATTTTATTTTGAAAAAAAAGGGTAACGCTTTTGCGTTTGCTGGGGCGAAAAATAATTCAACGCTCGCGTTATTCACGGATAAAAATATACCGGGCGTAAAATTTTTGCGTCCATAGATTCGGCGTTTTTCGCGGTATTATAATCCTCCGCGCCTCGAACGTTATTTCGCTCTTTTATTTATTTTTTTCTGTCTTCCTTTTTATTATTTCGGCGTAAAACTGTTTCGCCGATTGTGAAAAATTGTAAAAAAAAACGTCCACTTTCGTTTCGAACCGCTGCTTTTTTTACCCCATATTTTTACTTTATTTAGTTTATTTATTTACAACCTTTAAATACTTTCGTACGAAACTTCTTTGGGCGTTTCCGATGTGACTGTTTTTTTTTGTTTATTTATTTATTTATTTTTTATTTCGGTAAAAGAGAAAGAGAAACGTAGATGAGGGGGAATAAAGTAGCGAGGTTTTTTATCTCCCATCCGCCATACGGTGGCTGGCAAAGTGCACTATACAATTCTGCAAAGCCTCCAATCATATTCATAAAATAATTCATAAAATAATCCTCGGCCACGTACGCGTCCCTGGACGGAAGGAGACTTCTCCCGTTGGAATTATAGAAAAGCTTCCTCTCTCTTTTTCCCTCCTCTCTCTCTCTAGCTCGAAATATACCAGCATCGCAACCATTTTTTCCCTCGTACCTGACCCTCTGAATTATCGAAAATTCCGGTAATCCGTGAGTCGGCCTCGTCGGCGACCAAGAGAAATGCGCGAGGTACGTTAAAAAAAAGAAGGCCGGAAAAAGGTTCTCCGCGAGCGCTGTACACCCTTCTCACCCTACGTCATTATGTACATACCTATATATATATATATATATATATATATATATATATATATATATGAACAATGGTACGGTAGATCTATAGATATAATGTAAGTACACTATAGAGTACAGTCAGTGGGGGAAAGCCTGCGGGGGTTAATGCCATTCGTGGCTCCCGAGAGCTTGATCAAACAAATGGGGGATCGAGAATAGGAATGAGGCGAGGCGTATACACAGACACACACGCGCTGGTCAGGGGGAGGCGCGACAGAGAGAGAGAGAGAGAGAGAGAGAGAGAGAGAGAGATGGAGCGTACGACTTTGGCTGGCGTTTGGACAGTCATCCGTTGCCTCGACGCTTTTCTTTCGCTGTCCCGCTAATTTACGACTCCGTCGTTTCTCTGCCCTGCCTGAAATAAGCTTGTAACGATGCCAAACTACCCGGATATCGTTTCGTCGAGGGACTAAGATTTTTCTGTATTATTTTTTTATTTTCTCTTTGAGGAAAAATAGGGGTTGTTCGAGGGGTGTAAATAGACCTGCGACTAAAAAAATGAGATATTATTAGGTATTTCCTTAATGGCATTGTTTTTTTGTTTGTTTTTAATTTTGATTTTTCTTTCGAAAATTATTGGGGCTGTTTTGAAAAAATGTTTTTTTGTTTTCTTGTTGGTTTAAACAACGTTTTTCGTAGCGAGTTTCGTTCTTATTTGCTGGTCGAAGTGATTACTTTTCTCGCTCGTAATAACTTATGTACTCCGCGGGTTTATTTTTTCTTCACTCTCTCTCTCTCTTTACTATCTCATTTCTTCCACCCCGAGTAACGAGTGTTTTCCTTTCACCCCCCACCGACAGAGGGTGATAGTAAACTCTCGGAGTGGAATTTTCCGTATAGCCGTATCACCTGTCGCGGGGGTGCGGCACATTATGCCGGAGCACAGGTGTTTAATTCCTCTCGTGGCGCAGCCAAGGGGGATGAAAAATAAGAAAATGGAAGGAAAGCTCGGAAGAAAAGAAAAAAAGATGAGAAGGGAGGAATAGAAAGCTTGATCAAACAAATGAAGGGGCTCAAAAGGTGGCCGTGATGTAGGAGAACTCGTCGAGAACTTGAGAGAGAGAGAGAGAGAGAGAGAGAAAGAGAAAGAGAGAGACAAAAAGCAGAAGCTTTTCGCTTGGCACAAAACTCAGAGGGCTTGTGTAACGAGTGCTTTTCACCTCACTATGGTCGTACCCTATATACCGGCCACCCTCTAGTCATCTTGAATGACGCTGGAGGGGCGAACGAAACTCGAGCGAAATGGAAGCTAAATCTATACGGTATATATGTATAGGGGTAGGAAAAGGCTGAGGGGGTTGAGAAAGACGAGAAACGATATACATATATATATGTATATATTGGCGTTACATAGGCAACAGGCCTCGGGACAATGAGCATATGCCAACAAAGTTATCACACCGTTGAATAGGCGATGAAATTATTCACGGGCAATCTGTCGTAACCGAGTTAATTTCGCCCCGTTGAAAATCTACATATTCAGGAAGATAGCTTCGCTCTCTGCTCTCATCCCTCGTATATATCGCTACTGTGTTACCACTCTGAACTCGAGCTCTGAATTCTCCGGTATTTCTGCCAGTTTGGCCAGGCGCTACAGTCAGAGATTGTGTGAGAGACAGAGATGGACAGAGAGGGAGAGAGAGAGAGAGAGAGAGCGAGAGAGAGAGAGAGAGAGAGAAAGAGAGAAGACACGCGAAACGAGGCATTACACGGATATTATCGTGACAGTGAGCTGGTTTGAGTACGAGTTTCAGGTTCGAACGATTTACAATCTCCCCCATTCCTTCGTTGTCAGAAGTTTCTCGAAATTATCCACCGGTGCAACAGCACTGTGGTGCATTCACGTTGAAGCCAATTGTCGAGGGAAACAAAAATAACAATAAGAAAATCGAAAGAAGAAAAAAAAAACTCCGTTAACGCGACGCGTGACCCGTTTAGATTTCACGTGCGCCCCCACCCTTACGTCCCACGGGACCAAGGGGATGGAGAAGGCTTTCAGCAAATCGAATTTTTTCCAATCATATCCGATGGATCGTTGGACGATGAACAGCCCGCGTGGGCAACAACGACGGCGATACGTAGTCGCGACAACAAAAGGGGATGATTTTACGATATCGAAAATAATTAGCGTACCGGCCATTGATCGGTAAAATTAAAATCAAGCGACCTCTCTCTCTCTCTCTCTCTCTCTCTCTCTTTCTCTGTTGTTCCAACCCCTTTGATATCTAAATTGGCTCGAAATAACAATCATTTTGTTCGCTACATCGCAGAAAGCTCCATTGCTATATTTGCATATTGCATATACGTATACACACGTTGTATACAATATAACTATAGATACGAAATATATTCGATAACGAGTGTTGGATTTGCAATTACGAATAATTAGCAAACGATCAGGAACGATCGATTTTTCAATTATAGCTTTTGGCTCTTTTCGTCTCTTCTACCTCTCTTCCCTTCTCTCTCTGACTCTCTCTCTCTCTCTCTCTCTGAACCTCTGTCTCTGTCTGTCTCTCTCTCTCTCTCTATCTCCCATCCCTTTCAATTTTCGATATACATATATGTATAGCTTTACTCCCACGCCGACGTCAACAAAATTGGATGCCACGTATAACGCTCGATGCATTTCCACTATACGCATGTACGAACACACACACCCACACAGACACATACAAACACGCACACACACATATATATACATTATACAGAACGTACGTGCGTGCATTACCCTCATATTTATCTTTAATTAATCACGCGCAAATATTGGATCATTCGAGTTTCGGGGTAAAAGCGCTGTTTGCATATCTCGAAGGTCGTGCTTGGCGTTTTAACTCGCGTAAGCATTATTATGCCAGAGTGCTTGCTGTACTCAAGCTTATATATATACATACATATATATATATATATATATATACATATATAAACGTGGTATTAGTAGTTGTTGTTATACATAGCTGAGTGCACGCGAGTGGCCGCAACGAGAATTGCAGGAGTCGTGGCGGGCTTCTCTCGCGTCGTCTCGTTGCCCATTTGCTCAATTACCGGACATCGAGGGTCGACCCCTCGTCTCGCGTTTATATATACACACACGTTTATATACATATATACATATGCTTATACACATACAGTCGGTATACAACCCCTATATCGTTATATATATATATATATATATATATATATATATATATATATATATATGTGTGTATGAACAGGTTTAGGGGTTGAACAAAAGCTGTTCAACCCTGTGGACCAGCCCGGAGCTTCGGCGTGCCTCGAGGCGACAACCTGCCTCGCTACACCGTTCTCTCTCTCTCTCTTGCCCCCACCCCCTCTCGCTCTCTCTCTCTCTCTCTCGTAAGAATGAGAAACAGGTATAAATTGTATATATATATATATATATGTTTTATGTACGTAAAATAGAAAGAGAGGCGAATAAAAGAGGTAGAGAAATTCACGGGGGGCACGAAACGATATTGGGACGCAGAGAACTCAGTAAAGTCCAATTACTGTTCGATCACGAACACTCTTGGGTCGCCGTTACGTAACGGTGAGCGAAACAACTAGGACGTCGTCGTCGTCGTCGACGACGACGACGAAACCGGTGAAAATATCTGTCGCTTCGAGGACAAACTCGATCCGCGACCGCAGCTGCTTTTTCCCTTGTTTCGAACAAGGCACGATGATGCCCGTACACAAGTTGGCCAAACCTCTTTCACCTTCTCACACCGGATATCGTAACCGATGTGGTTACTCGACAATAGGATCGAGGCGAATGTAAGGCGAGCAGCTGGGTACCACGATTTAACGTAGGCGATACCCGATCGAAGAATGTAAATACAGTGATAGAGAGGAAGATGCATTCTGCGAGGTAATCGTTTGTGTACGAGTAGGTGCGAGATATATATGTGGGGCGTTCGATTTATTTGCCCGAGAACGATACCGACCCGAGAAACGTGCCTCGTTCGCGAATGCAAAAGACACTGCCGAACGAGTCAATCAATATTCATCAGTATCATTCCCAGCTCCTTTCTACATATACGTCGCCTTCATGAATATATACAGCAAACTTTTCATCCGAATATCCCGTGCGAATTAAACGAGCGTTCGAATCTTTTCGCAAAATATAGGATCGATTGTTATTCGTGATTGGTGGAACGAAACGTATCAATGATTTGGGAAAGAATTAAATTTGTATTTAAAAAAAAATTGACGATTTAATATTTTTCGATTTAATCGACATCGATCTTATCATCGATCGATCAAGAATATTTTAATCCAAAAGAATTTTGACGACTCTCGTTTTTTGTTTTCGCGCGAGATATAACAATTTTTATTCGACCGAAAACTCCGCGATGAACTCGCGCTTTAGAGCCTCGAGTATACGACCTCACTCGAATTCTCTCCGGCGGTTACATCTACAAAGGGTCAAAGTACCAGACGGGAGAGTACTCTCGGGGCCTAGCTCATTAGAGATCGCCGCAAACCATATCTCATTCGAGTCGGTACATTTTCTCGTTTTCCGGTACTTAGTTCGTTACATGCGGCGCTTCGAGGGACGCGAAGGTAGAGCAGATCGTCAAAAAGAGAGAGCGAGAGAGAGAGAGAGAGCGAAGAGGGAGAGGATCGAGAGGAACGAGAGGGCTTTATAAGGGCGTAAAGTTTTCGATTGTTCAACTCTCTCCCTGAATTCTCTCTTCGGTTTCGTTTGTTCTCCCCGTATATACGTATAAACTCCGGTAGCTTTCGCTTCCAACTTTCCTCTATTTGTGTTTGTGCAAGGGGAGATTCGATTCCGCGGTCATATATCTATATACTTAAGGTGAAAGCTTACGCACGCACTCTCTCATATTATTATTATTATTATTATTACAATTATTATTATTATTACAACTATTATTATTATTATTAGAACCGACGCTTCCGCAAACATTCGCATCAGCGATAAAGTAACATTGATGGACTGCGCGAAATTCGTTTTTTCTCCCACCCTTAAGACTCGCTGGGCTTCACCGCTTGGCAGCTTTCGGAGCTTTTGGTGTGCGTAACGTTAAACCGAAAATCTAATGCAGTCTCGTGGCGCAGCTGAGCCTTCCTCGTCTTCGATTTATGTGCCTCCGCACGTCTCACCGTGGTAGGATCTGTTTTTCATAGGCCACACACACACACACAGACACAAATACACACAAATACGCAAACACATAGACACGACATACGCGTCTTTCACTCGTGCCCATATTGTACAGATTTCGAACAGCCTCGCGAAATGTTCGTGGGTGGGTTACCCGGAAGGCTTTTCTTGTCCCTCCTTCTACCACCCACCCAACCCCCCGCCCGGCTATATCCGTTAGGATGCGCGAAATTCAAGCTTCTCGGGGAACAGCGGCCTCGATCAACTCGGCTTATCGATATTAGCCCTGGATAAATCTCGAATTTGCTCGCAACGCTAGGAGGAGACGATTCTCCACGATGTGTTCTACGGGAACTCGGGCCTTATGTCGAACGAATGACATATGCGCGTGAACTAACTCGCCTAATTTGTGACGAAAGTTCATCGTTTTTTTGGAAAATCGTATGACTTTTTTTCTCTAAACGATAAACATTTCGAAGGAAAAATTGACGCAGGGGTTGTTTCTTCGAGCTTGAATTTTGTCGAGGGTTGAAAAAATCAATTTTACCCTCACTTGTTTTTTCGTGTTTCTCGTTTTGTTTGTCGTTCGATGAAAATTATAGAATTTCTTTTCTTTTGCTTTACATTCTTTGTTTTATACGCAGATATAATCCAAGCGTTGAATAAACGAATGAAGAACAGGAGGGATGAAAGTATAAATAATAAGCGTGATAAAAAAGAAAAAAAACGAGAGAGAGAGAGAAAGAAATCAATAAAAAAGAGCTTAGGAATCAGTTAACCGTGGTCTTACGATTCTCGATCGTCGCTCCCGTTTCACCGTTCTCAGGATGTACCCAGGCCTGCTTTATCCCCGGGTAGTAACACACATTGGAGCAAAGTTGAATATCGAGAGCGCAAGTTCCACGTCACGGAAGGGCGGCAAATCCTCTTCTTTCCGCGCTGCGGGAGATCGAAGCCACCGCACGGATTTTCCGGCCCCTTTCCTTCGTCGTCTCTTGGCTTGCTTCACTTACTCTCTTCCTCCAGCCACGAGAAAAGCACTAGAACCGAGCAACTCCCCCCTCGCCCCCTCTCCATGCTTTAGGGCTTCGAGACCAACGAGGATCTCTGGGAAACGTACGTACCGCGTCCGTGCTCGAGCAGCAGGCTTTTCCCTCTCTCGCACGTACGTTCGAGCTTATCGCGATTACCCTGAATAAATTTCGAACTCTCTCTCTCTCTCTCTCTCTCTCGCTCGCTCGCTCGCTCTTTACCTTTCTCGGACTCTCTGCCTGGACTCACACTTGGCCCGTACACAGAATTTTCGTGTTGCCAAAAGCTTTTCGCAAATATATAACCGAGTCTGAATATACATTTAGACGAAAAAAACAAAAAACACCATCCTCGAGTCTCTCGACGTGTATTAACGATCCAAAAAGCCTTTGAGAAAATATTTACCTTTGGCGAGGGTGGAAACGTTCCAATGTGTTATTCTCGTCGAAAAGAAACTTTTTTAATGAGGCAAACGTTCGATCCTTCGCCCGAAACACTCGATGCAAAACTAGTTTTCCGATAGCGACGAAAAGTTTTCAAAGTCACTCTCCTCTCACCCCGTAAAAAATACGACTCGACGAAATCGAGTCATCGATGCAACTTTTCGAACCTCGAATTTATTACTTTATCCGAACTCGACAAAATTTTCGTTCCAGCGTGGATTTATTTCTTCCGTCTCGTACACGTTTAATTCGTTAGGTCGAATCAAATCGTCCACGAAAAAAAAAAACCCCCAAAAAAAAACAGAAAATCCTAGAGGCCAATAAATGCCAACGGCAATTCCCCCGAATCCTTTCCCTCAACAAGATGAGTGACCTGGGTCCAATATATATATATATATATCTCTCACGATCTCGTCGAGTGTCCATTTTGTCCACGACTATCGTACAAAAATACGAACGTAGGTTATACGTGAGTAATTCGTCTCCTTTCGCGCTCATTCGTTGCCACACGTGTCCGTCGATCCGTCCGTCTGTTTTCTTTGTAAATCCTCCCCTCGTATACTTCCTTCTCTTTCTTCATAGGTGGACTTTATATCCTAGTATGAGTAAAACGCGCCTGAGACGAGGAAGAAAAAAAGGCGAAGGGGACTGAGGGGTCGACGTAGAAAAGCTCAAACGAGAAGGAAAGAGAGTCTACTACGACCTCGCCGTCTCGGCTGTTGGTATATCCGCGGCAACGTCAGCAGGGTGGAAGGTATTATAGCGGAGGGGGTGTTATAGTGGTTGAAGAGACGAGCTGAGGGAAACTTAACAGCGAACGATCTTCTTTACACCTCGGTGTGTGTTGCTGCCTCGTATATAGCTCTCTCGTGTCCCTTGCCATCTTTATATACATCCCCTATATATATATATATATATATATACAGTGTGGTACAAGCCACAGCGCGGTTGTCGCCGCTCGCACTAAAACCGGACGTCCAATGCAATTTACGGAGACAAGACGCAGCTGAGCCCTCCCGCAGCCCCAAGCTCTTCTCGTTCTCCACCTCGTCGTTCACCGTCGCGAACGACGAAATTTACTTTCTCCGGACGTTTATGTTTCGCTCTCTATCTCTCTCTTTCTCTTTCTCTCTCTCTCTCTCTCTCTCTCTCTTTTTTGTACGCCACTGTATTTTTCGTCGGCGCGCGTGCGTGCGCCGTCGGTGCGCATTTCGCCGTGAGATTCGCCACCCTCGAGAAACGAGAACGCCGCGGCCTCGAGCCACGGGGCATACCCACTTCTTTTTCCTTCCACTTCCTCTTTTCGAAGCTCTTCTCTTCTTTTCCTCCTTGCCTTTCTCGTTTTTTATCCTTCTTTCACCGTTTCTTTTCTTTCTCAAACCCTCTCTGCCTTTCATTCTTGAGCTTTTCTTCCTCTTCATTCTCGCGCTTCTTCCCTTCATCTTTAAACTCCAAGATCCACGCTCGGGGTGAACTCGAGAAAAGCATATTCGTTTGTTTGCATCAACCCTTTCGCTCGAGGCTTTTTCGTCGTGGATGGTTTCTTACGTTTTTCTTGTTTTTCTTTTGTTACAATATTTGTAAATTTTCAATTCGTTATTTTTAATTTAATAAAGACGAAAGGACTTTATTAATCAAAGGATATAAATCGTTTGATTAATTAATTACGAAAATTTGTTTCGAGGGTTGTTGATTCGCTCGTTCTCGATTACATTTTTTTATCGCCCACTTGTTTCTCCCTTTGCTTTTATCAGCGTCGTGCGTTTTTCACTTTCGTAAGCTTGGTACATCATTTTTTTTCTTGTTTTTGTTTGTTTGTTTTTAATTGCATTGCCTTGATGAGAAGCGCGGCGGCCTGGGCGTGCTTCCCTCTCGTTTCTGAGTATAATAATTTGCGCGTAACCCAATTATGCCGATGAGGCTTTCCAGGAGGCTTTTCATCGTTCTACTCAGCCTACTCCTCTCCTCCCTTTCAACGTCTCGGCCTCGCGTTGTCCTCGTCTCCGGCGAGGCTTCTCTTCTCGTACCTTATCTTCAAGTATACCCGGCACTACCGGATCCGGATATTAAGTTTCGAAACTTCATTCGCCACGGTATACCCAAGGACTCTTCTTCTTTTATATACATATATATATATCTTTACCCTACTCATCCTTTCGCCAAGGGAAAAATCAACCGGCAGATTTCTTTTCATTATCAAGATGTCTATCAAATTTATTTAATTATTTTATTATTATATATATTTATTTATTTATTTATTTATTTAATTAAATAAAAAATACAGAATATTTTCTCGTTTTATTATTCGTGGATTTGTATACAAGATGAAGAAATTTATAGAAAATTGGAGAAAATGATCGAAGAGGTTAATCGTTCGTGTACCTGACGATAATCGATCGATAATTGACCCTTTCGACTAATCAATCGGTTGACCGAGCGGAGACAGACGATTCCCTCTCGCTTCCTTTTTCTCCCGCGTCACAGATTCATGAATATTTCATAACTCGTCTCCCCGCGATATCGATCGAATCACGAGGGACTCTTCTACAAATACATTTAATTGATTATACAGCGAGTATTTGGCCGCGAGTACATAAACTCGTTGAGCGAGACCCATTTTTCTGCCAAGGGGGGAGGGCGCTCTTACACGGTTGCCTCGTCGAGGAGTCCATGGGCACGGAACGCTGGCTTCAATCACCTAAGTGCCGGCGGCTTGAAAACTGGCTTCTCTCTTCTTTCACAACGACTTGTATATATATATATATATCTTTCTATAGAGAAGCTCGCTTCATCGTCGATTCGCCCGACAGCTATGCGCCGTCGAGCTGGCAAAACCGAGTGAAGAAGCGAGAAGCAAAAGGAACGGGCCACGAGGATGGTCGAGAGAGTTGCGTTTCGAAAAGTCTGGAGCGAAAGAGAAAATGAATGAGAAGCCTCCGAGAAGAAAGCTATCCTCTTCGAGGTAGACCTTCGGGCTTTGCTTCGGTTATATAAAGGTGGAAAAAGAGAAAAATAAGGGTAGGAACGCGTGGGCGAAAGAGAGAGAGAGAGAGATCGAAGGATCTTGAAGAGCGAGAGTAATAAGTGGATATTCCCGAATCGAGTCGGACGCGCGTCCAAAGCGGAAGGAATCAAAGAACGATTCGGTAAGTAAACCTCGTCCCTCTTTTTTATCCACGCTTTTCTCTCTCATCCATGGCTTACACGCGGGCCCTTTTCTACGAGACGAGCGAGGCCAGCAGGGTGTGACTCGTAAGTTAATTTCCAGAATCCGTTTGCTTGCTCTGCTGTCTCTCTCTCTCTCTCTCTCTCTCTCTCTCTCTCTCTCTCTCTCTCTCCCTCTCTCTCTCAGTTTTATATATACATCGTCAGTGATTCTGACGCGAATGTTCCACGACCGCCGGGAGACTTATCCCGCACGAAATCACCGAGGCATAAAGCTTTTACGAGCGCGCCTTGTCCTGTACCCAGAAAAAAAAAGAAAAACAAAAAAAAACACGACATAGAGTGGCTGGTCATCAAGAATACTAATTGGCAATTCTGCAACCGAGATTGGGAGATGGACGAAATTTAATTTTTTCGGATACATAAAATAGAAACGCACCGCAAACTCGTAATTGCAATTCCCCTTGGTCCGATTTATATGAAACACAACAAACAACAAGAAAAAACAAAAAATATTCGTACGAAATTTCACTCGGCGTGAAAAACTTTATTGAAATACTTGACGGATAATTGATTTTATGAAAAATTAAGGGCGAAAGGTTAGAATTTTTATGTACGAAGAATTAAATTACGTTATGATTTGTTTTTCATTTTTTATACAAATATTTAATCAACCGCCTTGAGGTGGATGAAATACCGAATTGCGCGTAATTTTGGTTGATACGATAGGAGGTATTGCAAACGCGAAACCTGATACCTACGTCTATCTCTCGCGTTTCTCATTCCCAGGATGCGATCACGTATGCCCTCAATTGGCTGACCTCTCTCCCGAAGGGCCTTCAGTACGGTTTGCCTCGGGTCTGCCTGGGCTCGCGGCCTGGTACGCGGCCACTCGAGAAAGCGAGAGCGTGGTGGAAGGGCGGTTCCTCGCGCGTCTCCCTCAACGGATCGCACGTTGAGCACGGTATCAACGGGAAATAGGGTTGTGTACAACCCTATCTCGCTATATACCTCGGCTCTCTACCCAACAATGCGTTCTATATCGCCATCTGCCCCTTCCTACCGTCCCGCTAATTATTTTCTTCTTCATGGTCCATCCAATTTTCATAGAAATTAGAAGATACTCGAGGGACGAGCGGTAATTGAATATATTAAAATTACAAGAGGCTCATTCATATATATATATGTATATACGATTTACAATTATATATATATATATATATATATATATGAATATATTGTATTTACAATTATACGCGTTCACTCGTATTTCATAATTTCCCGCTGAACGGCACGACCGTAGCATGTGCTGCCACCACGCGGACTAGTACAGATTTTTGCCAACCTCGATACACTACCAGGATCGTCATCGACTCTTGCTAATACGGCTTTCACGATAAATGGAGAAAAGTAGCAGAAATATATGTGAAACATTCGAGCTTTTGAATTCCCTTTATAAAGATTTGCAGTGGTATAAAGTATATTACGAAACGATATCGTGCATCGTATATTAATATTTATAATACGATATGCATGGCTCAATGATCGAATCCCAAATTCCCCAGCCTCGCCCGATTCAATTGGTAGAGACAATTTTTTGTTTCAGTTCCATATCCCTCCAGGCCTGTCCCCCATTCAATCCGTTTCATCGAACTGCATGTCCATCAGTCCAAACGATGCGCGATTAATCACTCCTTTTCGACACCGTGCATCAAGATACATCAATCAGCAAGTGCATTCGTGTATTAAATATGTTTCGCGTATGCATATATTCATGTGTGTAGCATCGATTATATAGCTTCTGGCTATTATACTACGGATATAGATATATCTCGTTACCATACTACCGGTATAGTTATACATCGAACAGAAATCGGAAATATACTACGACGTAGGACTGCGGTATGTGAGTGAATGAGAGAGGGAGAGAGAGAGAGAGAAAGGGGTAGGACACCCTCGTCCTATCGATAGACAACTATATACGTATACATGAATACAATAGCATTGTCAATTTCACGATAAGCTATATATTAATAACAATAACGATTTCAATCCAACGAATTACAGCATTTTGATTAAATCGCTTGAAAAATTATTTATAAAACAACAATAACGTAACGTCACGAACGACAGGGGATAATTACGTGTTTCATCATGAAAATAACAATTCTCACGATACACCCTCTTGTATCATCCCTTATCGAAAGACAAGCCACATTTTTTTTTGCTCTAACGTAATTTTATTTATCGCCAAGATTTTTCTCTTCACTCGTCCAAACAAAATATCCTCGTAGTCTCGAAACAAACTCGTTATGTCCTAACGAAGTCGCGTTTTTCACTGTATAACCTCCTGCCCGTCTTCCCCTCTGTCTCTCCGAGATGAGAGATAAAAAGCTCTCTTCTTTGATCACCGTACATATACAACCGACTACCCTCGACCTTTACGGCTTCGGGGCATTCGCGAAACCGAGTTTCTCTCCCTTCGGCATGTGAACATATTTCACTACAATAATACGTATCGTAACTACTTTCTCGGGAGATTTGATTTTACGAGACCAAAAGAGAGAGAGAGAGAGGCTAAGCCTCTTTCTCTCGTTGGAAAGAGGTTGAGCTACCGTTGGCACATTTTTATTTTCAATACACTCCCTCAGATTTATCTCGCAACAAAAAAAAAAAATTCTCCGTTCACACAGAATAACACGTTTTCGCTCTTATAAAATCATTTCTCCGTCCATATTCCGTATATATCAATTTTTCTTTTACGTCCAAAAAAAAACATCGAACTCTCGCGTTTTTATTTTACGGTTATCTCTACCAAATAAACCCTTCTTCTCTCTCTCTTTCTCTCTCTATCTTTTTTTTATCCGCTCTGTGCGCTTTTCTCCCTGCTCTAAATAATCAATGAAAAAGGGATGAAGGGAAGTCCTGACGAGGCATAGAGGAGGGTAGAAGAGAGGGGATGTTACAGGAACAGAAGCGTGTACCAACGATACCACAACTCGTTATTGCCGTAACGAAGTCGTTTGCTGGTCGAGATAACGACTCTCTCATCTATTGGAACATTCCAATACTAGATATCTATATATATATATTGAAATGTTGAAATACTATATATATAGTATTTCAACATTTCAATAGATGAGAGAGAGAGCTATATACTTCGCTATATACATAACCTACAGGACCAAGTTACATAATAAATATATATATATATATTTACAAAGCCAACCTTCCATGGCTTATATATATTTAAATATACCTATATAAATATCTATAACCAAAATGTTGCGTATGCGGAAAGGAACGGAGTGGTGTAGGGAAATAAAACGACATCTGCACTCGTTCTCCGCATACGAGCTCCTGTTATACCCTGGTATTCCGGTTTTATACACGGGCGGCAAAATACCGTATTCCCGGGAGCGAGAGCGAGCCGGATCACCCGAGGGCTTCCTACGGGCGTGGTGTGGTCCAAACGATCGCTAATCCATACATACGTATGGATGCAATATGTAATATATATATATATATATATATATGTATATATATATATATATAGGTAATACGTACAGTTGATAGTAAGCGATTGAAAAAAAATGCAAAAAAGTTAGATACAGTACAATGCAATAGAATATGTACATAGATATCGGCGATGTACTTTATGCCGATCTATACGTATGAATACATATTCCATGCCTCGGCTAGCATGCATCTCGCTCTCTCTCTCTCTCTCTCGTCGACTGGATAATATAACGGATCCCATGAATTCTTCCGGGAAGCCTGGGTCCACGAATTTCAACGTCGAGGAAAATCCATACGTAAAACGCGTATACGACGTATTTTTATAGTCGTATTATAATGTAGGATCGATTATTATTGCGTTTGAATCGAATTTATCCGTGTATCGTGTTGCCTCGACCGTAAGCGAGGAGATAATTTAATGGGTTCGCGTATAAACGAAATTGAGAAGAAATAAATTGGCGATAAATAATATGAAATTATGTATTATTATTATTATTATTTTTTCAATAATATTCGTATTTAACGAGGACGTAGTTACGGTACAGATGATTTTAATTCTTTCGTCGAATTGATTTTTTTCATTTTATTATTCGTTGATCGAAAACGAGGGGATGAAATTTGTTACCTCGTCGAATATACGTCTGACGATAAACTCGACAGTTTCAAATTGAATGAAAAAATCTGCGCAACAGCGTCGTAGAAATAAACGACAGTACATTTCTCCCGGATGATAACGATTTTAAATTCAACGAGTAAAAATTGAAAGTTTGCGTGAACAAAAAGAAGAAACGAAAAGAGAAAAAAGAAACAAGACAAGAATAGAAGGAAAAAGGAAATAAAGTCTCGCGCATAAATCCAACCCCCGTCTCGCACCATCACGCACCATCTCGACAATTGCCAAGTTTTCTTCCCAGGGTAGGTATATATACACGCGACGAGCGTTTGGCCCATCGGGGGCCCGCGTTTGCTCGAACAATCGTCACGAGAACACCGGGCGCGCAGATTTTCCCTGTTCACTTCATATCCCTTCGCGAAAATTAATCTCACTAACCCGTCTGAAGAGAGAAACTGAGAAAGAGAGCGAGAGAGAGAGATAGAAAACAAGAGGAGGTGCTTTTGCGTCTCTGATTGGTGAAAATGTACGAACATCAACACGGCGGTACGAGAAAGAAGAGAAAGAGAGAGAGAGAGAGAGAGCGAGAGAGGGAGGGAGAGAGAGAGTCTAGCGAGAGGAAAATCAAGAATGGAACGAAGCGAAACTTCTCGAGACTGTCGAGGACTCTGCGCAAGATATGCCACGCGAGAGTCGTTGCTCTCTCGCGATCTCTCACTTCTCATACCTCTCTATGCTGTTTTTGCTCTTCTTCTTTCGTCCTTCTTCCACCGGGGATTCGAAGGAGGAGAGCCGGAAAAGGGTGCTCATCATCAGGCACGGCGCAAGGAGAGAGAGAGAAAGAGAGAGAGAGAGTGGCGAAACTGCGAAGTTGAAGGGCAGAGAGGAGTCGTTGAAGGGATGAGGAAAGGAAGCTCGAGGCTCGGAGTCCGCGGAAACAAAGGAACAAAGATTCAATTTCCCGACGAGGGAAACAAAGGTTAAGGATTGCCGAGAAGCTTTTCGAGAAAATTTTGTCGGTAGAAAGATGGTAGGAGAGGGATGGAGGAAGAGGGTAGCGAGGATGAGGGGTAGCAGTGGTAGGAAGGGTTGCCGACTACCTCGCGGGGGTGCCGGTAAGCTCTTTTCTCCTCGTGTCTTCTACGAACGAGGGAGGCTGTTCGGGGGTCGCTTTAACCCCTTTTCAACCCCCTACCCCTCCTCCCACGTGCTTCGTCTTTCATCAGGAAAAGCATCGGCTCTCCCACACCCCCGTATACTTTCGTATTATATAGACCAATGCTGATACACGTACGAGGCAATTTCCCTCGCTCCCGATGAATATTAATCGAACAATATCGGTTACATTTTTGCATAAATTTACATAAACGCGGGGCTCGGGTATCGGGCAAGGCTTGTTATTGTTGTCGGCGGCCCCTTTTTCGTTGCCGATATACCCCCCCCCCCCCCCCGCCCCGTCCACCCCTGTGCAACGATGTTATATATTCAGGAATTTATACGCGAGAATCCAACGACTGATAAACACGTGCACGAGAGCGTCATAGAAGTCGAGTGTCTGGAGGGATGAAAATGCTTTTGACAATCGAGAGAAAAAAAGGAAAGAGAGAAAAAAAAATGAAAAAAAACGAAGACACGGAGTTGGAACTGCGAATATATCGGACGATACGCGTAATATTTCGATATGGATCCTCCTTTTTTTTATCTTCTTTGAACTATTATATAACGTAAAAAGGGAAAAAGGTGGGTTTTCTCTTCTTTTTTCTTCTTGTTCCGGGGGCATGTGTCTAGACCGGTCTATTATGGGCTTCGTCCATTGTTGAAAAGCGACCGGAGCGACCACCGTACGATAATATGATAATCCGGTGAGATAACGAGGTGAACGAAACCAGCGAGGGTTTTCACGGGGCGTGTACAAATTTCACGTTTCTTTTTTCGTTTTTTTATTTCCTAAATTATAATTAAATTAATTTGTTTTAATTTCATTCGTCTCGTTTGTTTGATAATTAAATTTTCATTATTTCTACTATATATAGGTACGGGGAAACCGCACAGTGACGAAAATTCCGGAGACTGTCCATTACGTTAAATTCATTGTCAACGCTCGATCGGACCGACCTCCCACACATAGAATACACATAGGTGGTCCAAAACCCGGCGCGCGAGTCATGTCCTTTTTTTTTTGGTCATCGATGGCAGCATTAGCGTGCTGACTGTAGCCATGGTTAACCCCCATACCCATCCACCCTTCTCACCCTCGAGCCTGAGCTTTTTAACCGTTGAAGCATCTGCTGCTACGCGTCATGCACACCCCGACGAACATTCGGTAGACGGAAAATGAGGGTGTGTGAGAGAGAGAGAGAGAGAGAGAGAGAGAGTGAGAGAGAGAGAGAGTGAGCGAGTAAAGAATAGCGACATGGGAGTTGTAGAACGCCACGGGAATATCGCATCGACGCTCGAATCACGCTCACGTCGAACCCACACCGTCGACGTTCGATCATTTGTCTATCACTATATACGTTATAAACCGTACGTACGTATGCGAGCGGTCGCTGCAACGCGTAGATACAGGATACAGAGCGACGTTCGCGACTCGCTAATTCGCGAGGCTCAGTTACACTAACGAGTCAACCCCTAGCCCTTTCTCTCTTTCTCTCTCTCTCTCTCTCTCTCTCTCTCTCTCTCTCTCTCTCTCTGTCTCTCTCAACCCATATATATTCATATATGTTAACCGGGTATCTATAGAGACCCCGAGAGCCTCGTGCTTCCTCTTTCCACCCCCTTTTTGGGGATCCTAGAACGTCGAAGCATTAAACGCATTTGCCAGGGATTTCGCGATCCTAGGGCATATTATATAACGGGGAGAAGGAGAGATGCGACGACGAAACTCAGCCCTATAATTGCGGTAATTAAGAACGTTGCTCGTGATTCGTCTCTCTCTCTCTCTCTCTCTTTCTCTCTCTCATATCGACATTCGACAATCTCGACGATATAATTATATCAATCCTTCAACCTTCCACTATATTATTATCTCTGATATTACGTACATCCCTCAAAGCATACATAAACGCCTGGTTTAAAAAAATATGACGGGTAGAAAATAAAATGCAAAGGAAAAACCTTCGTTACTCGTCGAGATCTTTTTTTTACCGTTCTTTTTTCTTCTCGTTCTTCTTTTTCATTTCTTACTATTTTTCCTTCGTACACGATCATTATTATGCGAGGAAAAATAAATGTGTCACACCGGCTCTTTGCGTTTAGAGAGAACGTAATGGGAGCAAGGGTTCGGTTAAGGGCCACGCTATGAAATTCTTCACTCGTTCGTTCGCCCTTTCGACGTCGAGATTCCTATGGCAGGTCTTTTTTTTATTTTTTCCTCGAGAATATAGGGCATGTCGATGTTTAACGGCGGTTACGCAGAAAGTTCTCTTCGACGTATTGAACGTCGCGCAAGTATAATTATAGAGCGATCGATCGCACTCGCGATACGTCCGTTGGAGTACGTCGGGTTACCTGACCTATTATTTTATAGCGGGAGCTGTCGATGTTTTAATTATTTCCACCTCGCACTCGTCGCTGGATAATCGAACTTCTATTATCCAATTATTTTATTATCTTCGACATCGGTGTTTGAATAGAGAATAAAAATACTCGACACGAAGAAACAAAACAAAAAACAATTTTTTTAAACAACTAACTTTACTAATTGTTTTCTTCTCGTTATTGTTCCCAAATCAATTCCGTCATTCGTTACAGATATTATTAATCGAATAAAACGTCTCGAGCGAAATAACGTCCTCGTTTAATCGTAATTTCCGTAATTTCCGCGACGCTAACGAGTGGCATTTCTTTTTTCTTTTTCTTTCGTACTTTCGATCGAATGCAATTTCGTTTGAACGAAATTAAATTTTCGCAAATAAGATAATTTCATTTTTGAACGGTGTGGCTACGTAAAATGGATTGCAAACGCATCGGCAGGCATGTAAAATCTCTCCCTCGATCTATCTCTCTCCCTCGCGCTCTCGCTTTGCGACGAAAAGCCCTGGTATAGGTTCGCACGGTCGCGGTGGACCTCCTAAAAGCCGTTATTGAATTACTGCCATTTATGTATGAGCGAGCGAGAAAGCGTGGAGGGAGGAGGGTGGTCATGGGAAAGCGCACTAGATGGGTTCTCTCGCGAGCGAGAGCGAGAGACCGAGAGCCCGGAAGGGCTGAAAAATCAATGAAGGGCGAACCGCTGCGTGTGGGCGAACCGCGGGAGATTCCGAAAGAGTATGCATTATACATATATATATATATATGTATAATACGAACGGTACATACACATAAATATAATTCGTTCCGCCGTGTTAAAGTTTTTGGTCGTAGCGAACAAATTTTCATATTTTCTTGTTTCAGGCTGTGAATTGGTACGTTTTTGAATCAACGAACATCCTGTGTCCTCTCTCTCTCTCTCTCTCTCTCTCTCTCTCTCTCTCTCCCTCTCTCTCTCTCTCTCTCTCTCTCTCTCTCTCTCTCTCTCTCTCTCTCTTTCTCTCTATTTCTTTCATCAACGGTCAGTGACGAAATATTTCAAATATTTTTTATCATTTCTCTCTTTCTCGTCGCTCTCTCTCTCTCTCATCGTTCGATCCGAGAGAAAAACTGAATTCGCTCGCATTCATCAGCGGACGCGCTGGTGGTGGTGAAAAAAATGGTGATAAAAACGGCCTCGTCATCGTCGCAACAGCATGGGGCCAGCCATCAAATCGTAGATTTTCCCCAATTGACAGTTGACCCGAATTCGGGTTATTAAATTCCTCTCTCGTTTCACGCACATGCTACTACGTGTCCGGGTACATAGTCGCACCCATAAGGGACACGGCGAGAAGATGAGAAAAACAGTCTAACGCTTTTTCGGCCTCTCGTCCCTATCGAATTCTCCGCAGTATAGGAACGTTAAACGCCCAAAAATGAATTTTAGTGGACGTTTAAAAAAAAATTCACAAATTCAGGAAAAAATCGGCGTTATAATTTTCCTTAGTTATTCATCAACCCTTAACGATTATTTATACGATGAATATCTCGTCGAATCGTTAAATAAATATTCCTTTTAAAAAAAACCCATCCTTTTGGTCGAATTACGCGATAACTACCCTCTCAAAAAATCAAAATTAAAAAAAAGCCTCGATGATGAGAAAAAAGCCTAACGCTTTTCAGCCACTCGCCCCTATCGAATTTTCCGCAATATATGAACTTTAAACGTCCAAAAATGAATTTTAGTGGCCATTTTTAAAACAAAATTTCACAAATTCACGAAAAAGTCGACGTTATAATTTTCCTTAGTTATTCATCAACCCTTAACGATTATTTATACGATGAATATCTCGTCGAATCGTTAAATAAATATTCCTTTAAAAAAAAAGCCATCTTTTTGGTCGAATTACGCGATAACTACCCTTATAAAAAAAAAAAAGTCGTAAAAGCCACGACCTCGTACCCACCTACGTTTAAAACGCGCACGAACAGTCCAACCGCAACGTTCGCTACGCATTCCCTTGTTTGCCGTTACCCCCTGGTATTTTCGATTTGGCCGAATAATTTTTCTTTTTTTCTTTTTCCTCTTTTTTTTCACCATTGGTTTAGGGCACGTCCAACGCGTACGTATGTATAACGCACGCGTGTACAGACCGCGATACAGATGAACGAAAAATGAATGAAGGGTGGCGAAACAATGGCGCAACTTTCCGTAAACACACGAGGGTTGATGCAACATCAACGGACGCGGAACCCCGAATGCTTAAACGAGAAAGGGGTTGCCTGGTATAAAAAAAAACAAAACAAAAAAAGCAAAAAAACGAAATATAAAAAAAAACATTTCGGTACGTGCGAACGTGTGCAACGTCCGAATAAAAAAAATCGCGACGCAAATTCGCTCAGTCGCGGTCGAGAGTTCACAGAGAAAAACGTATCCCCCGTCAACCCCTGCCACGATTCTGCCTACCGTTGGCGCGCATTGCCCTCTCGCTCGTACGAACAAAACGTAGAATCGAATGAAAATTCACGATCGTTGCCAAACCCCTCTGTTCGCGAGAGTGAGAAAGAGACAGACAGACAGGGTAAAAGAGAGAGAGAGAGAGAGAGAGAGAGAGAGAGAGAGAGAGAGAGAGAGAGAAAGAAAGAGAGAGAGAGGTACGTTGGATGAACTGCAAAAAAAGAAAATGATATTCACGATTTCAAAATGTACTGCGCATCACACACACACATACACAACACACAGCGGACTTATATATATATATATATATAAGTCCGCTCATCGTGCCCGTAAAGGTAGTAATTAAAGAATGCTGGAAAAAAAAAGGGAAAGAGATTGCTCGGCGTTAATTAAATTAAAGAGGCTTTTCGTGCGAAAAAACGTGGAACGAAGAGTTGGTAGAAAATAAAAAAAAAATAACCGAAAGAAGAAAAGATGAAATAAACATAAATCGCCCGGTCACGCTTTTTCTCTCGGGATATCGTACACCTGCATACGCGTTCATTATACCTACCTCTATATATATATATATATATCTTTCGTTTTATCATGTCTTTCTGTACTACGCGCGTATCGTATTATCTCCTCCCCACTAACGTTATCAAATTTCTGATAAACGTTTTCATCAGAATTCAGCTGTCATTGGTTAATACATACATATATATATATATATATATATATATATATATAAACGCATAGACCCAATGTGCCTCGCACAATGAATGAATGAATGCATTCCAAACCCCGAATTGTGTTTGGTGCTTATACCCCAATATTCCACAAGCGATATTCTCTCCCTCTCGCTTTATGTTTCTCTTTCTCCCTTCTACCCCTCTAACCATCACCCATCGTTTCTCTTGCTCCCGTTGTTATATACCTACCGAGAGAATTCCCAAATGATCCGGGGAATTATATGGCGAAATCAAGCCCATGACTCCGGCATTGCGATGCAATGCGGGGAGGATGCATCGTGAGAGATTCGGAGAGGGACGATGGGATGGGAGGGTAGTGGTGGGGAGGAGGGAGAGCGAGGCTGAATTCACGGAGCGTAGGAGAGGTCGCGAGTTTGCGGCGCACCCCATATACTATATAACGATATATATATATATATATATATATATATATGTGCATTTTACTAGATAGATATAGGACATCGTATATATATATATATAGCTATATGTGCATTTTACTAGATAGATATAGGACATCGTGTATATATATATATATGTATGTATAACAAATCCGCAGGATCTCCCTCGCTCTTGTGTCTCTCCGGCATGTAATGACGCTAGGTAGAACGCCAGCATTTCCGGTTTGCACGAACGAACGCTGCCACGTATTAGTGCAATGCGTGTAATAGCCTGTATACCCATACGGATGCCCTGGTCGAAGCCGCAACAAACGGCACACACGGACGAACACAATCCCAATTAAAAAGCATTCGATATCAATTTTGCAAAAAAAAAAGAACAAAGGATAAATAACTAGAAACAAAATCTCGTTGTTTATTAAAAACTAAATAAAAATAAAATAAAAGGAAAAAAAAGGTTATTCACTGACTTTTCATCGAGTACGATATTTTTATAAATAAACAATTTTTCAAACGTGAATGTTCGTTCGTTTAAAATTCTTTCTTTTATAAATATTCTTTTAATGATACAATTTTTATAACAAACGATTATTAGAATTTCTGTTCGATGAAAAAGTCGCTCGATTTTTCGTATTGCGCGAATAAATTCGGCATTTTTATTCATTTTTTATTTTATATATATATATCTATCCTTTTAATAATAAAATTTGTATAATAAACGATTATTAGAATTTCTATTCGCTGGAAAATCGCTCGATTTTTCGTATTGAGCGAATAAATTCGGTAAATTTGGCGATCGAAGTAGCGAGATAGGAAGATTCCGTGACGGGGGAATATGTACGCGTGTAAAATGAGACGCGAGAGTCGTAACCACCGAACGAGTAGTACAGGGTGTTTCCGGCGTGTAACTAACCCTCGTCTCTCTACCGCGAGTTTTCGAGTGAGACGAACGATTCGAAACATTATGCGACGTTGGACATCGCCAGTTTTATCCGTTGTTACGAATTTCCACCGCTCGAAATTCCCTTCTCCATAATACTGTGGAAATTTTATCGATAGCTTTGAAAGACTATCGTGCGACGTTTCTCCGATAGAGAGACGTCGACGCTTTTCGTTCTCACGTATAAATTTTTTTTTCACTCGCTCGTCATCCGCGTTACAAAATGTATAAAAATCCAGCCTGATATATATATATATATATTTTAGCGACTCGATCTCGACATGTGTGTCCGCGAGCTGCGTCATCCCCCCATCAACTCCGGATGTCACCGGAACGTACGAACTACCCTTACACGCGTACGCGCAGTACTCCCGCGCGCATGCGCGTTCGAAGACACGAGCGGACGCAGGTAAAACGAGAATATAACCCCGGCTGTCCGACATGTGCCGGATCGTCCGCATCCACTGAACGTCATTTCCGGCTTGACGTATGGACAAAAAAATAGTACCGGAGAAACTCGCTATCGCCCACTCGCAATTCCCTTCGTATACAACGTACGATATATTCCTCGTTCGAGGGTAGTTTTCTACTGTGCGTATGTGTAACGCATCCTCCCCACCTCCCTTTTCTCGTTATTCGTTCACGTACGGTGCGAGAAATAAAATAGAATATATATGAAACGGGTGTTGCAACCCTCGTACCCAAAGGGGTGAATTTGCAAATAACGAATATATTTATGTTTGTGTATGTGTATATGTATTTAAATTTATGAAACTGTCGGAACTGTCAGAGGTTTAGGAACGGGGTCCCGGTGTTCGCCTGCCAATATTAATCCACGAATTACCAAATCATCTCCGACATTTCGTGTTTTCCGTGTCTTCCTTTCACCCTTTTTCCCCCAGTTCTCTGTCTGTTTCTCTCTCACTCACTCTCGTCATATCGAATATCAATATCGATTGGTATGGCTCGATACGTATACAACCATGCGCAGTTTCGACCGTTTGTATAAATTCTCGTACGAAAAGCGATATCGCCCCGCTGACGAACGCGCATCAATAATTTTGACGGGGTACGAAAAGCGTTGTCGAAATAATCAGTGCAACTCGTATTTCGTAATAAAGCGTGTTCTTTTTTTATTTTTTATTTTCGTTCTCTCTCTCTCCTTCTCGTTCCGAAAGATTTTAGCGCGTTCATGTCGAATTTATCATTTTAATGATCCGATCGTTAATTCCATCGGCTTAACGAATCAATTTTCCCCTATTTTTATTTCTCCATCGTATTTTCGTTTATGAAATTATTGCCGTGCACGATAAAATAAATTGGTGGGGCGTTGTAATTTTGACAATATTTTTGAAAGTACCAACGATAGTTTAGGAGAAATTAATCATCGAGAATTTTCCAAAATTTTCGTAATATTGAAAGATTTTCAACGTTCGTATAAATTCTTTCGAAGGCCTAAAATTCTGAAAGGATCCCAAGATGTTACGAGATCTCTCACGGAAATGTTCTTTTTTAAATTTTCTTTCGCCGGAATTTTCATATTTTCAACGATATAACGTTACGCTTTGTCGCGCGAATAATTCGCTAATTTATAAAATTGATATACCTCGACTGATGCGTACACTAATCATCGCGGCAGATGGATCATAAATTACGCGAGGAAAAATACGCGTTCTCGCTAAATTCTCGAAAGATCTCTCGTGGTGTTGAGAAATTTGGGGGAAGCAATTTCTTTTTTCGGAAACGCAAATTATTCTCGTCGTATAATAATGAAAAAAGTTCCTCGGACCCTGCCGAGGGGTAAGAAAGAGAGAGAGAGAGATTCGAGCTCGTGAGCACATGCTATTTCGTCCGAAGAAGTAATTTCTTACCGGCGAGGGTTCGCGCGCGGTCCGTCGCGACGTTCCCATAAATAAAAAGGAAAATAATAAACGTTGTACAGAAGCTTTCCCGGGGTTGGAGAGTGGGACATACCGAGGGGTGAAAGAATCGTTGAAGAGAGACAGGCTCCAGTGAGAGAGGGAGAGAGAAAAATAGAGAGGAGAGAGCGAGAGAGAGAGAGAGAGAGAAAGGGAGAGTAAAGAGCGAGTGAGGGCGACCAGCAGCTTCGGCTCTCGTGTAAATAATCGTGTCTCGCCAAACCACAAAGGTGCACGATGATGCTGTGCTGCGTTATGTTATTGGTATATATATATATATATATATATATATATATATATATATATATATATACGCATGTGGCTTTGGTCCAGGGGAATCCCTGTTCTGGCCCCGAACATTATCCATCCACCCTGCGAAGGCTGTTAGGGGAGGATGAGAAGAGCAGTGGGGTTCGGGGGTGCGAAAGAACGTGAGGGAAGTTCGTGGGTCGAAATAGAAAGGGCGAGCTCGTATCGTCGTAAATTCCCGGGTATAAAGAATTTCCAACGGCGAAAGTATGTCCCCCGGAAGAAAAGAAAGAAAAAAAATAAAGAAAGAAAGAAAGAAAAAAATGATAGAGCGCACTTTTCGACAGAGACGATACGGAAGTGGCTCGACGTCGAAAGCTTTAACACGTAACAAAAACCGCCGAAAAAACTGATTTATACGATTTAAATTTTCTTCCCGTCGACGTTCAAATTTATTCGTTACGTGTACGGTTCGAACTTGATCGTTCGAACGAAAATACATTCGCGACGGACGAAGTATCCTTCGAATATAAAAAAAAACGCACGAATTTATGGGAAATCCCTCTTTTTCTTCTTTTTTTTTACTCTATAACAGCTTTTTAAATATCTTTTCCGCGCGACGAAACGCGATTTCTCGTTTCGATTCGAACCCTTGCAACATTTCTTTTATTTCTTTTTTCTTTCTTTTACGTGTTTTAGCTTTTTTTTTATTATTTCTCCCGAGCGACATTGACGAGTGACAGTCTCGACGTCCGGATCGAAGAGCTTTCATCGACGAAAATCTATATGCGCGCGCGTGTATCGGATCTTTTCAATTTTTTTTTTATTTTTTTCTCATATTTTCATAGTTTCTCATTCATCCTCTTCTCGCGTACTAACTCTCTCTCTCTCTCTCGCTCTCTTTACGACTCAACGTTCCACTCGATTTTTGCCTACTGGAGCGAGGGATATAGATCCGCGAATATACGCTGTCATTATCCGTGAATAAATGGTCGATAGGGCGCTTTGCACGATGGAAACGTGAAGAATAACGACTCGTGAAAAGTTCGTGGATGCATTCATCCCCTACTCTTTAACCCCTCACTCCTTCCCTCTCTCTCTCTCTCTCTCTCTCCCCCCCCCCTCTCGTCCTCTCTCACTGCATCATTTGCATTTGCATTTTCCGTACTGCTCGTTTCGCCCTCATTTCTACCGTCCCTTAACTTTACCAAATATACGTTCGCGTGCAACAGCACATATTACAGTATATGTACGTATAATATAATAGCTGTTTTATATATATATATATATGATGTTATATATATATATATATTTATTTATATATATACAGTACATCTCAGAAAAGATTCAAGCGTGATGCAAAGCTCAGGTATAGCCCACCCCCGTCTCTCCGTTCCTTGCCTACCCATCGTCTCACACACACGAGGCACTCTCTCGCATATATTCGAGCTTGCTCAGAGATTTTAGTGGACGTCTGGCAAGCGTCCCGTGGAACGAGAGCAACGCGTTCTCGTCGTCGTTGAATAGATTTGCCCGGCGCTTCATCCACTCGAGTACCCTCGTACCGAAACTTCCACCAGTAGGTATTACGTTCTCGCTTTTCTCTCGGTTGCTCCTTCACATACACACACATATAGATATACATATAAATATAGATATAGACATGCACGTATATGCTTTCTCAGTTTTACTTTTGCTTCCTACCCTCTACGTTGCTACTCTCTCTCTCCCTCTCTCTCTCACCCTCTCTTTCCGCCTCCTCAATCTTTCCATTCTACTTGTTCTATTTTACTAGCCCCAGCCACACTTTCTCGTATCAACCCCCTACCCTCTCCCCTCTCCACCACTGTTTCGTCCTAAAAGCGTTTTCTAATAAAATTTTGCGCTTCCTCGTCACGTGTATCGTTCAGGGGTTTTTTTTTTACTCCCTCTCGCTTGACGAGCTTGAGCGACAGAAGTATATACGGCAACTATATAGAGAGTAAGTCACAAAAGCGTTGCGACGAGGCCCGTACGACATCGAGGCGAGTGGGGTTCTTTTTTTCTTTTTCTTTTTCCTATAGAATACACACGTGGTGGTGTGCGTCGGTGGGTTTGAAGTTAGGCGGTATCGGGCGTTCGTATAACTTCCGCTCGCCTCGACGTACACGATTTATCCCTTTCTCTCTCTCCCTCTCTCTCTCTCTCTTTCTCTCTCTACCGCTTTCTCTTCCACAAGCGGTTTTTGCAAAAGAGACGCTTTTTTTCGTTTTTTTTTTGTCATCATTGTTGAGAAAAGTCGCTGTGTGGGCGCACACAAAGCAAAAAAAAACTGTGTCGAGGAAAAAGCTGTACTCGTGAGACGAGAGAGAAAGTGGACGAGTGATGAGGAGGAGAGGCGAGAGAGGGAGGAGGGCGAGTGTATCACTCAACCGACTCTCTTTTATATGTATATGTATATGCATATGAAAGGAGGAAGAGAAAATCCGCTCGTACGGATCACAGGGTGAAGAAAGAGAGCTTTGCGTAAACAGAGCAGAATATATATAAGATATAACACGTATAGAAGGCCAGCGGAGCAACAGCAGCAGCAGCAGCTGGGCTGTGTGCTCTGGCGTTGCATACATATTTCTTCCACTTTTATTTCTTGTTTATCTTGTTTGTTTTTTGTTTTTTTTTTTTCGGTATATCCGATGGAAAAATTCGCGCGTCACCTAGGAATAAATTTCGAGGCCATTTTTCGGTCGTCCCTTTTCGGTGATATTCCCTCCTCGCGTCGTACGAAAGATCGTACCGAAAGGGATGAAAAATATACGGAGGATATCGTGTTTTTTGTCGTTTTTATTTTTTCTTTTCTTCCCTTTCGGGTCGAAGTACAGGGCAGAGGGAGAAAAATATGACGAATGTCAGCGGGGGTAAAAATACGACGATGATTATATCGGGGTATAACGGGAATGCGCGGCAACCTTTTTACGATTCAACTTTTAGCCCCCCGGGGTGGCAGGGACAGGAATGTCGGCGATGAAACGTGAAAAAAAATATCGAAGGTGAGATGAACTTTCGTAGTAATTAAATACGAAATCTAAATATTGCGCGTACGGGCGTTTACGCGAACAATTTTCATATAGTCCGCGGCGACGCGACGTGTAATGAAGTTCTCGTGGAAATATTATTTTTTCTCCCCCTCCAACTTCAATGTTCGACCAGAATACGTGGGAAAATTTATGTACGCGAGATGAAAACGCGCGTATTAACGCGGAAAATTTTTCATAAACATTCGAGCAACGTACGCAAAACGGAATATAAAATTCCGTACACCGCGCGGGCGAGAAATATTTTCGCCGTCCGGAGCTTTTGTCCATTTTCATTGTTACATGGACGTGGAAAAAATTATACCAATGCTATTTGTTAGTTGAATAGAAACAAAAGTCCATCAAAGCCTAAAAGCATTCGAAATAATTTACAATTTTTGTTTTTTCCCCTCTTTTTTACCAAACATCGTTCTCGTTATCAGTAAATATAATTAATTAATAGTTAGGTATAGAAACAGAAATAAAAATAAAAATCTGAAATTATTCTTAATAATACATAATAAAGGGTGTATTTTTATATATCAATCGAATTATTTACATTTAAAAAATAGGAATTTATCGTAAAATTAATTTTCCAAAATTTAATTGTAAGTACCGACTACCTCTTGCTTCGTTGCGTTCTTTGCCACGCGAGAAAGCGAGGGTGGCGACGACTCGTTTGACTGCTTCTATTCTACAAGATATATATATATATATATATATATATATATTTCTGTGTCAAAATGGATGAATGAACTTTTCGAGGACATCCTTTAATCCAGTCGAGAGATCCCGTCCTCTCGCACGCGCGAGCGGGTTGCGCTGCGAGCCAAAAGAGACAGGAAGGAAAGTGTCGGAGGAAAGAGGGCGCGACACGAGAGAGCGAGAGAAAGAGAGAAGCTTTACCGAGGAATTTCTTTTCCCTCGACAGAGGTTCTCGTAGAGCGTGTATAGGGTGGGTTTTGGTAGGGTGGTAAAGCTCGCGCTCGGCTCGCGCGCAACGCATTTTCTGCGAGATAGTAAATTACGTACATTTCCTAACACGTTTTGCTCCGGTGCTTTGCAATATCTGTATTGCGGGGGAGTTACACCCTCCTCCCTCTCCTCGACGGTGTGTGGCTCGTGAGAAAACCCGAAAGTTTATACGCAGCGACCCAGGAAACACCGGAGATTTTTTCCGGGATGTTTTCCTTCCCCCCCTCAACCTCGCGATAAAGTACAGTTTTATCTTGATTTTTTTTTATATTAAAACTCATATGACGCAAGAAGAAAAAGCGTTGCACAAAAATTTCGTAAGCTTGTCCAGAACGAGACGCGAATCCACTCTCTCGCGTCGTTCTTTCTCTCGCCCCATTTCTTTTCCTCTTTGTTACTCGTAACATTCGTTGTACGTTTTACGTAAGCTTGTCAAGGGGTGTACACACGGGGCGCAAATGAAGAAATATAAAAGAGATACGTCGTATAGTCGCAAATATATCTTGTCTCTCGTCGAGATAATAAAGTGGCTTATCACGAGTGGGCGACTCGCGGATTTTTTTAGAGATGGAACCAGCGACGAATACTTGAAAAACAAAAAAAATCAAATTCTCTCGACAATAATAATCGCGATATTCGTAATTAGACAAAAATTGTTTCGTTTATATATCATCAAATCAACGCAACGATTATGAAAATTCTGTCATAAAGAAAATTGTCATCAAGAAAAGAGATACGTCGTATAGTTGCAAATATATCTTGTCTCTCGTCGAGATAATAAAGTGGCTTTTATCACGAGTGGGCGACTCGCGGATTATTTTAGAGATGGAACCAGCGACGAATACTTGAAAAACAAAAAAAATCAAATTCTCTCGACAATAATAATCGCGATATTCGTAATAAGACAAAAACTGTTTCATTCATATATCATCAAATCAACGCAACGATTATGACAATTCTGTCATAAAGAAAATTGCGGAGCGAATTATACATTTATGGCAAAACAAAATCGTTAAATTTTGATAAGTCACACTCGAGAATTATTTGTAAAAAAAAAAGAAAAGAATTTCTTAGGAAATTTTCATCCTTGGTTTTGTTTCTCATCGTGCTTATTTCGAGAGAGAAACTGTGCAAACGGGTAATACGAATTGGCGAAGAAGCGTTCTATCGCGAGATGAATAACGAGGAAAAAAAAAAAAAGAAAAAGATAAAAAAAAACAATGGAGAGTCTGCGGCGAACGAAAGAAAAGAGTCCGGGGGAAGCCGCGGGAGAGAAGTGTTTAGGGTTGGTTGGCTGCATTGTCGTGGGGATTTTAGTGCCCGCGAGTTTCTTGTATATAACAACGTACACACTTTATCGCTCCGGTGGCGCTCGAAGCTACGTTAGGTAACTCGGGGGTAGAACTTTCGCGACGGACCCGAGCCGAAAGCTGTTGCTGTTTGGATGCGCGTGCGTTTCCCTCGGTCTTAATCCAGTTTAGGTGGTTGACTGGCGCGAAATGAGCCTAAAAGCATTTGCTAATGGAAAGCCAGAGTCCGGCGACGGAAAACGAAAGAGAGAGAGAGAGAGAGAGAGATGGAACGACGAGCTTGCAATAAATAGCACGATAAAAAGGGTAGAGATGGAACGAGAACGAGAGAAACGAGTGTCTCTTCTCACTAGTTTTTTCCTCTGCCCAGTTCGCTCAATTCCCTACGTGAGTCTCCTCGACGAGCCTTCCATACATACAAAACTCTTGCTATTTCTTGCAAACTCACTCTCTCTCTCTCTCTTCGTATCATGAAATCTCTATCTCTCTCATTCCTTCCTTCCATGATAATAATATAATTCACGAGTTTTCGCGAAAGTATGTATATTCGTGCACATCCGTCGACGAGAATAGCACAGGTAACGACCCGATTTCGCGAGGGTAACAACCGTGTCGACTCGATCATAATAATACAGGCGACCTCTCTCTCTCTCTTTCTCTGTCTCTTTCTCCTCTGCTTTCTCGTTGCAGCGACGACAACGACATCGACGACGATAACGTTGAAAAAAAGGCACGGAAACGAGCCGGACCAACACTGCATCTCTTCTATTTATAGATATATATATATATAGCACTTTAGCGATACGTGTACTTTATCCCTATATCGCATAGAAAAAGAGAGAAAGAGAGGGAGAGAGAGAGAAGCTTCCTATGGCATGAGCCCGTAATAAAAATTTCTACATTACTCGTGCGTGCGTCGTAATTAACCGCGCGTGGACGCAAAAAGAAGAAGGGTAGGTAAAGCGAACGAGCGAGAAAGCTTCCCAGCGAAACTCTCGTACAAGCTTTTTCAATACGTTGATACTTACGCGAGTATACGATATACAGGAGGTTCGTGCCGAGGGTTCGGATCACTTTATACCGAGTACTGAATTAAATTATTATTGTCACGTACAGTCGCTTTTTAACGGCATAATGTTGGTCAGGAATAAAATATACACCCACGTAGAAATTTTAGTGCCCGTCCTCGTCCCCAAATTGCACACGTAGCTAGTCGCTAACTAGTTCGTCCTCCCCCATTCCCCAACAGTGTTAAGCTTGCTAGCAACTAGCTTTATACGTAATCGGAGGGTTACAAAGCGCGCCTGGGACATCGCGCGTCCTCAATTCAGACCTGGAAAATTTATCGACTATGACTGACAACGAGTAAGCGTCCCCGCAAATTTTCACATTAGCGAGCAATGCGACGAAACGATTCTATACTCTGTTTACAACTGCAGTTCCGTAAATATTCGATCTCGGTTGAAATTCTGACGGATAAAAAAATGGCTCGTAAATCTCGATAGCCACGAGACCTCGAATATTCCAAAAATGATTTATCCAACGTTCGCGTCCTTCGAAACGCCTTTATGCCACGTGCACGTTTCCTCGGTGGCTAAATTAGGGTTGGTCCCAAGATTGGTCCAATCTCTCCGGACGAATAAAGGACGAATCCTTCCGAAGGGTCTTGGAAAGGACACCGAAGGAAACGAAAAAAAACACAAAAAAAAAACAAGAAACGAGACAAAAAAAATGGAGCGAAACAACGTTGCGGAAAGGACACGGACGGATGGGTACACGTCCCGTCCCGTGTCTTTCCAGCCACCGTGCTTCGTCCTTCCGAGCTCGCGATGGATTTCTGTCCGCGAGGAAACTCGAGGTCTCGGACGATGGGACTTGGGTAAAGGGAATGGCATGTGTTAAGGTCTCTCCTTGTGCTTCCTCCTCCACACACCCGTCCTGACCAGAACCTATATATACATATATACATACATACATACATACCTACATACACACATATATATATATACACATATGTATATGTTCATATACAAGAGGGGATCTTAATACTACGAATTCCACGATGGTTCACGCACGGCCTAGCATCGACCTCCGCCCCTATACCCATTCTCTCTCTCTCTCTCTCTCTCTCTCTCTCTCTCTCTCTCTCTCTCTCTCTCTCTCTCTCTCTCTCACTCTCTTCCGACATATGTGCACAACATTCTGATGCCACTGGTGCTGTAACCTCCTATACAGTAATAGAATGCGATACGCGAAAGCCCTCTCTCGCATACGGAGCAAGTGTTAGGGAAGCATCGGTCGAAGCGAAGGCTCGACGGCGCGGTAACGCGGGCAACTACTGCCAGAAACCTCCACTACCACTACCGGATATACGATATAACCTTCTCTGGCACGGGAATAACTCCACCCTCGACGAATTCCTTGGACTATTACCAAGGCTGAATGATACTTTCCTCGAGACCAGGACCTCGTGCCTCATCGCATCTATATCTATATATCTACGACTACGTTAATGTACTATGTATATATATATATATATATATATATATATATATATATATATATATATATATATATATATGTTACGGGTTTAACGGTATTGGTGTGAAATACTCAAATACCTGGCAACCGTTCGTCCACTTTCTCTCTTTCTCGTCTCGCTACCCTCCTCCTCCCACCCCTTCTACGTTCTTACCAATTCTCCTTCGCAGATTCTCACCAGGGGGCGTTAAGAATCCACGTCAAAGTTTGGCGGGGCATTTTCGCACGCCCTCGTCCGTAGGCATCGCGAACTAATTTCATTTTCCACCCGATACAGTCTTGGTCTCTTAGCTTTACTCTAAATATATGTATATATATATAACAAGAATAACTGGATAGGCATCAACGGAACTCGAGGTATTCCAGACACGCGTCGAGAGTTTCACGAATCTTTTGGACGAAAGTGTAATATATATTCTCTTGTATATACATATATAACCCGAACGGTGCGAATGGTATGTATTTATGTTCGAGTTGGGGTAGTTTGCTCCGGTCTCGGGATCGCGAACGAGGGGGATGACGATTTGTCAAACGACAAAGCTTTGCGGGGCTCTCTCTCCATTTCCGTCACTTCCTTCTTCATGGGGACTCTCTAACGTTAATTAATCGCGATACCGGTCTCGACGACGGGGAGATAATATATCACTGGAGTATCGAGAGGTGCCTGCCCGAGAGATAAGGTACGATGGGCTAGTCGCAGATGGTATTTATCAACGGGTAGAATTTCGTTGGGAAAATCTTGGATTGTTGGTGCTTGACCTCACGCGATAATCCTTTTCACGAAATTTCGTGTACCGCACGATCTATCGTTACCTGTTGGAGGCATGACATATATATATATATATATATATATATACGGATCTCACACATACATACATAGATATACTATATCTAAGGTATGTATCGAGGCTGTGGCTAAGTTCAGGTATCGGTTAACGTATAGTCCATATATATATATATATATATATATATATATATATATATATATATATATATATATATACAATGATAACATCCACGACATTCTACTCTCGTCTCTCGTCGTGGTAGTGCAGAATGGAGCTCAACCCCTGCGGCGACTATACCGGACACCGCCGGACCCTTCGAGCAGCCCAAACCTTCTCCGTTCCCTCATCTTTCTCCCCCTCTCTCTTGCCCTTTCTCTCTCTCTCTCGTTCGCCCATTCACGAATTCCTCGGGCCATTATGCTCAGCGCGATACTAATTGCATTTTCCACCTGATACAGTGCGTCTCTCCTACCCCCGACTATCCACACTCCCACGTACGTACGTCGGAGCATTTGGCCCGTACCCAGAGGTACACGAAGCCGTAGGCGTTTTGCGTTCCGGTGGATGAAAGGACTCTTGGGAATTGTCTCGACGATTTGTATACTCCTCATTGTGTACTGTACGAGCCGCTCAAGGCAGGGATGGTATATATGCATTGGGTATAAAACGAGTCGTGCGTTTGCACACATGTGTTACTATAAAGGGGCACGTGCTAACGTTAGGACTTGATCGTCACGAGGAGAACAAAAATTCGATTTAACTTCAATCGACGTGTTGCATCGACCCTGCTTAATGAGTTTTATTTCCAACGAGCGAAATTTATTCATTTCGAAAGGAATATACGTCACGATCGATTATTCGTAATTATCGCGTTTCATCAAAATATTATAAATCAATGAAAATTTATTGATATTTCGTGCTACTTATAAATGCAGGTGAATTATTTGATTTGTAAATTTAACGTGTACGCTTTATTTCGATGAAACGAACGACAATTATTTGCGGGGAAATAACATTTACTCGGTCGATATAATTGCTCGATATTTGAAATCCTCGAACGCGTTCGAACGAATTCGAAAGGATTTTCTCGCGACGAGGGTCAACTTTTCTTTTTAATTAAAAAAAATTAATCGTACCTTCTCCCGTCGTAAATCGCTGATGTTTATCGCGACGGTTTTATGAAAGCTCGTAATATCTTGGAATAAAAAAGAAAATCAGTTTATTCGAGTTTTTCTCGTTTCTATCCGTAATCACCTTTCTTCGATAATTTAATTCCCCCGATCGTACAACACAACGTCCTAATTATTCTATAATTAACTCCGAAGACTCCGCATTGATTGCTACTAATTAACTTTTTTCGGATAATCCACGGGCAAATTCGCGCGAAGATTTCTCGAGAAATTAGACGATTCTGGCAATCTCGCGATCGCTCCCATCCACGTCTCGTTCTTGTGCCACTGTAATTATGGAAAGCCCGACGAGCTTTCCGTCAATCGTCTTGAACTCTCCTCCTTGGCTCTTCGCTAAATTAACACTCGCTCAAATCAAATTACCAATCCCAAAAGCTCTTACTAGAATCTCTTCCGAGAGATATGACGTCTACGTACATTTATATATATATATATAATATTATCTATCTATCTATATATATATATATATATATATATATATATATATATATCTACATAAAGAGAGACAGGTATACGTTCTCGTCGTTTATCCAGACGAATTGATGTAGACATTAGGAAGTGTAAGCAAGAGGTGTTCGTAACGAGTGAGCATGCATGCAGAGAGTTGAAGCGTTGAATGTACCATCCCTCTTTCTCCCTCTATCGTCTCTCGAAAGTCTCAACGAGAAATGGAGATGACGCGCGATGTAAGACGACCGAGGACGAACGACGGGGAGATGCAA
This sequence comes from Netelia virgata, assembly GCA_951802705.1. Taxonomy (NCBI): domain Eukaryota; kingdom Metazoa; phylum Arthropoda; class Insecta; order Hymenoptera; family Ichneumonidae; genus Netelia; species Netelia virgata. The sequence goes on along the minus strand of OX637866.1, from coordinate 3,273,307 downwards.
ACACGATTCAACCAGGCGTAACGGTAGGATAGCTAAGCTCTAGTGTACCAACCCTCGAATGAGAGGATATGTATGTAAAGAAGGGACATAGGGAGAGAGAGAGAGAGAGAGAGAGAGAGAGAGGGGGGATAGGGAGTGAGAAACGCGTGCTTGAAACGAGGAATCATAATATAGGGTGAGACGAGCCACGAAGATGGAACGACCAAGGCTGTCACTCGAAACTTCGAGTATCGTAGACGCGGGAGCACGAGCAAGTGGAAAAGCACGTAATAGTCAGACGAGCAATAGAGCGCTGAGTAAGAGCAACGATACAACCGCGGACGAACGAGCGAATGTAAATACGCTTAAAATATTATGTCGTGAATACACACGGGTTGTTATACCGTCCGATAAAATCAAGAGAAATCACGATATAAGCTTCGCTTTTCGTGAAGCTTGTTTCAATTTTGCATTCGCCACGTGCAAAAAAAATAAACGATTTTTCGCATTTTTGCGATTCTGTAAAAAACGTCCGTATAAATATTTCTCGAATCGATAGACGAATATCAGGCGAACATATAAAAAACCACACTCGACTTACCGTTCAATTCCAAAATAAGATTCACCGAACTGTTGATACAGTTGATAAACGACGATGCAACAGGAACGGCAGTAGAAAATTGAGCGCAGTCAGTAGTCGAGGTCGACGTGTTATCGGACGTCGCGGGAACCACAGTGCGTAGTGAAACAATCGTCATTTCGTTGCATATAAACTCTCAATTATTTTCTATAAATAACAAACTTTGACAAATAAATCGAATTATTCCATAAATGAAATAAAATAATATCGAAATTATCGTTCGAACGTGATTTTCGTTCGAAATTATCGAGAAAGCACAGATATCGCGCACTAACGCGACCCTCGAATTCTTTCCGTTAAGTCCACGCCGAAGTCACTGAACGCATTAACGCTTCGCGAGCGAATTACATTTGCGGGAGGACGCGGACAGTCTCGAGCAAGTCGCACGAGACACGAGAGCGTGTAAAACACCGAAAGGGAAAGTACATGGCTCGCGTATACATATGTACATATATTTATATACGTTCTCGACTGAGATATTTAGTCAAAGACGTGAGGGAGAAAGTGAGTGAGAAAGAGAGAGAGAGAGAGAGAGAGAGAGAGAGAGAGAGAGATAAACTGAGAAAGATAGAAGGAGACAGAGTGCTCGAGGTACGAAAGGTTCACGAGAGAGCAGCGTTGTACAAGAAGAAGAAGACCTTGCGTCCTCAACGTCGTAACGTCGTATCGTACACACGCCGGGATATACGCGTATTTAGAGGGGCTGTTTCCGACCAACACTGACACCGATGATCGTACCTCGGCAGTAGGAGAGGCCCGCGAGAGAACCAGCGCAGCATCCACGGAGCACAGCGCGACACATCTCCCTACCCTTGGCCCCCGCGAAACCAACCCCCTACCGCTATACTCTCTATCCATCGCTTGCTCTCTCTCTCTCTCTCTCTCTCTCTCTCTCTCTCTCTCTCTTTCTCTCTCTCCCCACTCTAATGTTCACTCGTTTCTCGGAAGAGAGAGCCTAGACCGTCAGAGCTCGCGCTTGCCGTTCGGTGGTGGGAGATATTTCGCAGTGCGCAAAATCCACAGCATCCCTACCTCTCATCTCTCTCATCTCTCTCTCTCTCTCTCTCTGTGCTCTCTCTCTCTCTCTCTCTCTCTTTCTATCACTGTTCACTCTCGACAGCACGGTACCGCCGCACCGTAGCTATAAGTACAGGACGTGTATATGGCTACTACCCCTTCTCAGCAAGGGTAATATACATATATATATATATAGTTCGCTCGGCCTAGGCAGCCAACCCTCTCGAGCTCACTCGACTATACAGCTATATACATGCGGAGGCCCCGTTGCGCGTCGTTTCCTTTCGTCATCTCGCTCTCGTTCTCTCTCTCTCTCTCTCTCTCTCTCTCTCTCTCGGACTTCTACACGCATCTACCTTCCACATCCGTTAGTTCATCTCTCGCTTTCTCAAACACCAACGACGAGCATGGGTACCTCTCTCGGTCTAGGATTTTCTCTCTCTCTCTCTCTGTCTCTCTCTCTTGAACTGTTTCTAGAGTTGGGGTTAAACTCTATATATGTATATATAATGATTGGCTATTCCGCAAACGGTCAAGCTCTGTCACAGTGATCGGCAGAGCTGAGTTTCTCGCTGTTCGCTACCCGGACGAAACGAGCCCCGCGCCATAACGATGGGCAACGACATCGATGTTTCGCCAAAGATTCTATCTCCCCATTTTCTATATTACGACTTTGCCCGAGAGTCGATCGACCGATAAGGGATGTTGCCGAAGTTATAACCGTACGCTCGAGAGACGACACCTGCTTTCGTGCCACACGCATTCACGCAGTCATGGACCATTGTCTATCTCTCCATCCCAGCGCTCTCCGCGGACTCGTATTATTATCCCTCCCTCTCTCTCTCGTATTTGCCCTCATTTGACTAAATAGTCAAATGGATAATGCGAGCGAAAATGAAAAATGCGTACTCTCGTCGTCGACGTAAACACAAATTTATTGTGACGAAAAGATCTTCGATAATTTCATCGTTAATTCCTTCGTATTATTTTATTATCGTATAAAATCTCTCTCTATCCGATCCGTAAAACGAAAGATTAAATCAAGATAAAAGCTGAAATCGATATTTTAAAAATCATTGTCGTGATAAAAACACGCTGATGAAAAAACAATCTATAAAAAAAAGGGCTGTTTTTTTCACCAAAGTCCGTTTGAAAAATTGAACATAGCTACGATATTCTGGCTGACCCGTATAACCCCCATTGTCCACCGATGGCCCAGCACCATATCCGCATCCACACACGCAGACACGCAGCAAGAATACCCTCCCCCTCCCACCCGCCACCTCCTTCTCCCCTCCCCACGTCCCGTGAGAGCGCCGACTCACCGGCTGCGTTGTTAGGATATGACGTAGGGTGTACAGCACGCGAGAGAGAAAGAGGGAGAGGACGACATCGAGAAAGAGAGAGAGAGAGAGAGAGAGAGAGAGAGCGAGATAGAGAGAACGAGACAGAGGGAGCATAGGAGGGTCGAAGTTAGGTGGCCACCTTGTTTTATGCGTTTCACCATGGGCGGCAGAGCAGACCCCCGCCCGTTTATCAATAACCTCACTCGCCGACGTCCCCGTCGGCTCTACGGCGTCTATGCCGTACTCTACACAGACACGTGTATACCTATATATATATATATACGTATATATGACACTCACACACACACACATATATATATATATACAACAATTCCCGTACGGGCAACGTGTACACCTCCGCAGCCGCGTAACTACCCCCATGGAGCATTTCCTCCTGCGAGAAGCCCGAAGCGCGGCTCGGGCTATATAGAGAAAACACGCGGGGGTGCGTTCGCATATCGAGGCACTCTCGCGCGACCAAACGACTCTGTACGCGATCGCTTTCTCCCTCTCTCTTTCTCTCGCTCTCTCTCTCTCTCTCTCTCTCTCTCTCTCTCTCTCTCTCTCTCTCTCTCTCTCTCTCTCTCTCTCTCTCTCTCTCTCTTGGATGATCCTTTATATATGGATGTATGTAATTTCGACGTGTGATAGCCGCAGCAAAACCTCCGTATAGTATATACGCAATAATATATAGCCCTGCGGCAACCCCCGCTGCTCTGCAGCATGCGTCCCGCCGCGTGTGACGAGCGACGGACGCGTGAGCGAGTTCACGAGCCACTCACGACCCCTTGCTTTTCACTCACATCTCTCTATCTATCTCTCTCTCTCTCTCTCTCTCGTTCTCTCTGCGCGTCACTCCCTCGCGTATGCGTGTTTCTGCGGTTTCAACAGCGTCCTGTGCAATATACTTCTCCGGATGAGAATTCGGCGATATAGCCGATTTTAGCCGATTGGAGTAAAATCCATGGGTCGTGTAATTTCGTGGGTGAAAAGTTGTGGTTTTACGATATAGAGTAAATAGTTATAGTGAAATCCGACGATTCGATGACAAAAATCAGACGAATTATCATCGACCGTGTAGGTACTCGTATTGTTATTATTTGTCTCGAGAGGGTAGAAAGACGAGGAAAATTTAATTGAAAAAAAAAAAACGGTGGCAGGGTTATGGGTGAGAGAACAAGAATGTGAAATAGATACATATATATCATTCCCATAGTTTATTCGCAACCCCTATCGATAATAATTCGAAATAATGACGAAATGAGAATTTCGTAGCGACGGGGTGGAATAACTAACCGGGAGTAGGCGACAGTCATTGCCGCTTCTAGACCACGAAATATTCCCCCTCGCACATTTCTGGAGAGTGTTCCGCACGCTCTGGAGTCCCGGCCTAAGATAAATGACGACCGGGCTCTCTCCATCTCACAGCGATCATTAATCCACCCGTGGTATATAGCCTTTCCGTCTATTGTATACACGTACACACCTATACTCACCCATATACATATATACATCGAAAAGTTTGCGAGGTTTTGCGTGGCAAAAGTGAGAGAGAAAGAGAGAGAGAGAGAGGGAGAGAGAGTAAGAGGGGTGAGCGAACATATACGACACGACAATATGCCGCAGCTGGCGTTATATGGAAGAGAACCACAGGGGTGGTTTTCTTCCATTGAGTAAAATACAGCAGCCCTTGGGGGGTAGGTGATGGGTGGTGGGTGGTAAGAGGGAGGAAGGGTAGGAGAGAGCCGTCAGACGTCTTGATCGAAGGTTCATTGCGAAGAGAGGGAAAACATCGTACCCTCGGGGCTGCCCTTTGGGGTTAGAGGGAGGGCGGGAGGGGGGGGGGGGGAGGGAGGCTGGGCTGGGCTTGAGCGAAGGAGGTAGAACAGCGAATGTGTACTTTCGTGAAAAGAGTCACTTCGATAAACTTTTTATACGTGAAACAACTTTCAACTATATACACCCAGATGAAATTGGTCGAGGCGAAAGAAAATTCGTAGGTACGCGTGTCGGTATAATATAGGTAAGGGTGACTGAAACAACGCTGTCGAAAATTTACGAAAAGGGACGAAGTCTAAATATATCAGGCAGCATTGTTACTTACCAGGAAGGAGACGGGAAACTCCGTATGGTTTCTTCCTCCGAGAAGATTAAAGGGACCTCGACGTGAAACCGCGAACAAGAGATGTAGAGAGGGAAAGCAAGAGGTAGACAGAGAGAGAGAAAGAGCGAGAGAGAAAGAGAAAGAGAGAGAGAGAGAGAGAGAGAGAGAGAGAGAGAGAGTGAGAGAGAAAGAGAGAGAGAGAGAGAGAGAGAGAGAGAGAGAGAGAGAGAGAGAGAGAGAGAGAGAGAGAGAGAGAGAGAGAGAGAGAGAGAGAGAGAGAGAGAGAGAGAGAGAGAGAGAGAGAGAGAGAGTGAGAGAGAGAAGTGATCCAGTCACCACAGTGAAGCACGAGAAGCTTCCCCGTCCCGCGTTGCATCGTTCCTTCTCTCGCTTTTCGGCCCTTTTGCCGCTGGACATCTTACAATTAGCCAAAGGTACGAGCGCAAAGGAAAGGGCAGGGAGCCTGGGTACTCGAGGGTGCTGGTAACCACGAGGTTGCGCTCTCGTCGTGAGACTCGTAAGATCAAACGGGAGTTACACCAACGAGGAAGGAGAAGGACGTAGGATCGAGTGCAGGTAGAATTTCGTAGTCTCCTCTAACAAGGGGGAAAAGTCGAACCTTTGCTCGGAGTACTCGCTGGTCCAGTTTGGCCCCGTGGCTATGTACTTATCATTATATATAGGTACATATATGTTCTCGTAGGTGTTACGAGCATCGCCTAATAAGGAGAGTTATAGAAGTGTGGATAACTGGACCGAAGGTAATTCCGATGTGACCGCAGTATGCTCTGCACTGCGATGTGACCGTGTTCGAAGCTTCGAGGGCTTTGTCGAGAATGACCCAGATCCTCGAGAGGACACTAACCAATGACGTCGATAGCTACAATCGTAATATATATTTGCACATGCACAGTTCGTACAAAAGTCAATCGAAGCAATCTCTTTACACTCGTCGCTCTCTCTCTCTCTCTCTCTCCCTCTCTCTCTCTCGCTGTCGAGTGCACTCGTCACTTTTTAATTATGAAATAGCGTACTCGGGTATACCAAAGTCAAATGAATCGTGAAGCTTTCATCGATGGACCATTTGTAGGTTGTTCGGGCGGGAGAGGCGAAACAACCCGAGTGCGAGCACAAATAGCTCTTTGGTCGATAAGTGTATTAATGATTAAAAATAACTCTCCCTCACTCGGGGAACACGTTTAATCGTTAAATTTGTTTTTTTTTGTCCGATTGCCGAGTGAATCGCGAGATCGTCGAATACGAGAATCAAATGGGTAAAAATTGAAACGGATAACGGATTTGAAATTCCCGATCCTACCATGTTTCTGCTGCGATATTGGATCATTGTTCGTGGAAAAAACCGATGTTGGTGGACAAAAAATATAGAGTTTTTTTTTTTACCGAAGAGACCAATCCATTGTTCGCATATAAAACCCCTCAAAATTCATTTATAAATGAACGTATATATATATTTGACGAGTTGACTATTGAAAATCAATGAATATCATATTAATGACAATTTCTTTAACCCTGCGCGGTCGCTTTATATTTTCATTGGCTCCGTGGTAGCACTGGGTCGTTTGTGTCCGCGTGCAATTTTCAACGAGTCGAAATACTTCAAAAAATCTGAAAAAAATCCTGACCACTCCTCAATATTTATACAATATAAATCAACAATTATCAAAGCCCAAAATTTATTATTTTTTACGCTATAAATAGCTATAAATAGCGGGAAAATCCCAAATGGAAATTCACTATGGCCACAAACGATCCAGAGCGAAAGCTCAGGGTTGATATAAAAAATGTTATTAACCAAGAATAAACATAATTCTATGATTTTTTGGAAAAACTGTAATTTCGACGAGGATAAAGAGCTTACGAGGCATAGAAAGAAACCCACGTTTTTCAGTCACGAGACTTAAGGGTTTGGGTTTCTAGAGAATTTCCGTCTTTGGTGTCTCGGGTAGACATCTTCTCTTGTCAGGCAGGGAGTTGGTAACCGGTGAGCCAGGAGTTTCGGTTTGCCGGACTACGTCTTAGCGCCCTTCTACCGTTGGTCAAAGAAGTTGCCCCTTCGGGCTATACATATATATATATACAAATGTATATATATATATATATCACGAGGATAATACTCATGGGGGATCGAGAGATCAAACGGAACCCTTGATGTTTCTGCGGTCTCTCTATAGCGATCCAGCTCCTCCTACATCCTTCCCCGAAGAGACGATGACTTTGGTATCGTTCGTTGAGGTCAGGGCTATTGCAAGCCTCGGACAAGTTGCAGCCGAAACGTCATTCAACTGCACCCTTCGAGAGCAAGTATACGAATGGAACGTAGACAGATAAAGAGGAGCTTGCATTTCCATTGAGCAACGTCCAACCGCGCGAACCTCAGATACCCTCGCGAATAGTTCCTTTGCGTATGACCAACGTCCAAGTAGTATGAATCAGTGTGCCGGCAGACCAGGGAGGTAATCATAAGATATAGAAGTTTGGCGAAATCCGAGGTCTCTAAATAATTCTACGTTTCTCGTACAACAACAATATCGCAGTGACGTTCTCCATCTCTCGAAATTTATGAAACTCGTGGAGCGAAGAACGATATTTTCACGTTTTTTTTACACTTTTCACCGATGAAATTTTCATATTTTGAAGAACAAAAAACAATTATAAATTATATTTTCGGTCGAAATTCACGATTTTTTTTAAAATTCTTTTGAAAGCTTATTTTAGCTTATGAATAAAGATCGATCGATCCATCGACGCATCTACGGATCGAAAATTTTCAATTTTTAATCCGTGACCTACTAAAGTAGATTCGTATTTTATCGTGTGTATCGGTGTGAGTACGACCAAAGCTTGAAAGATGCGTTCGCACTGCGTTAGACTTGAGCGTGGAGGGTCAGGCCGAAGTATAGACGAGCGCAGCAGTGGGAAACGTAGAGTTCATCGATTTTCTTGCCACAGCTGTTCACTATGGTGTGAGGGAAAAGGTCGTCGTCCTCTAGTGAAATGATTTGGCACGGAAGGCCATCGTCGTTTTTGGGTACATGGCAGGTCGCACCGTACAACCTCGTGGCAAATTCGAGACGTCTAAGAATGCATATATATAGCGCATTCTTCAAATGCCTCAGTCGCGAATGACATCAGTCGCGCGTCGAAACGTACCGTTTTTTTTGTTTAAATCGAAAATTAGGTCAGTGGAATATTTTACGGAAAATCGAAGATTTTTTTCACGATATTAAAAATGTTTTCGTACGATAAAAAATATACACGCGTGTAATGTATAACTTATATGTTCTTCAAAAATATGAAATTTTTCGTCCGAATTCATTGGACTTTTAGCTTTTAGCTTTTACTTAGGCGAATGTGTGTACACAGATAACACTGGTCTGCCGCTGCACTCACGAGTATATCTAGGTATATATAAGCTTCGATAGTCAAGTGTAGGCCTACCTCAATATATAGGTATACGAAGCTGGAAAAGAGAGAGAGAGAGAGAGAGAGGCTATAGCGATTCACCCCAATATAGTAGCTCGGTGGGAGATGTGGCTCGAGCGGTCCATTGTTCCCCGTTCATTCATGCGTGCTAATAGTTCAAGGCTAGGCTCGTTGGTGCACGAAATAGCGAATTAGTCATCGGCTAGACATCGTACAAGTGAAATATTTTACGTGTTTTAATATTATAAAAAGCCTCGTATTAATTTTTCATCGCTACAATTACAGCATGATAATTATATAACCATGGAAGGCAATCATCCACTAATTAGATGATTGAAAATCATCGAACGAATGAACGAAAAGAAAATTGCATCTTGAAATATTGATTTTTACAGGTTTAGCGAAAACCTTCAAAATTGCGATATCTTAAAATCCGGTAAATATTAATCATTTCGTAAAGAGTCGATCGTCAATTTCCCGTACGACAAGAAAATCACCCCTTCGTTATCAATATTTAAGAATTTATCACCTTTTTCTTGAATCGTAATGATCTTTTTTGTTATCTTTCATTCGATTAATCTCCCAGTCAAAATGAGTTATTTATATTATCATTTATATCAAATTCATCTAAATGAATTTAACGTAACAATCGACGATTATCTAATATGATTAATTCCTCTACATCCTATTTAGCTTTACCTGAATTCAGTTCATTTTACGATATGCTGGTAAATTTCTAATGGCAACACCCTATATATAACAATACTATAACAATATTATAACCGTCATAACATTCGCAACTCGTGAAACGACGAACGAAATGGATTTTCGTTTTCCGCATCGTTCGGGAGCTGCTCATAAGCTCTCTTGGCAGAGTGAAAGTTGGCCATGTTGAAAGCGTTGCAAAAGCTCCACGATGGAAAATGGGAGCGAACGGTGCCCGTGGTTCGACGGTGGGGCGAGGGGGGAGGGGCACGTTTGGGGCACAATGACTATAGCTTACTGCAGCTTCGTTGTACGATATTCTGCGGCGTATACTATACAAGTTCCTTCAAAAGCAGACGGGCCTGCTGTCAGAGTTACCTTATGCTCGTATTCTCTGCCGGTATAGTCCTGGAACGAGACAGTTGAGGGGGAAAGGGCCTTCCTTTTTTTGTCTCATTCTTTCTTCATTCTACGTTCTATCCGCTTTTCCGAAGCCCGGGGGCTTTAAAAAAAAAGAAACTTGGCCGGGCTATCAGGTAAAAAGAGGGAGAGAGAGAGAGAGAGAGAGTCCGTCCTTTGCAGCGCAGAAAACTTCGTTATCATCGTTGAAAAATTCATTTTTTTTTTCTTTTTTGGATAAGGAAAAAGACGAAGATTACGTCAGTATATTTCACGATCGTGGATAATACGTTGAAGAATCGAGATTGAGCGGCGCTAATGTAGCTGAATAAAAATCACGGCCCTAATTCGACCGGAGGAAACAATTTATCATTTTTATAGAAGGTAGAGAGAAAAATAAACGAGAGTAGGAGCAAACTGCCTGAAGTTAATGGTGTGGGAGTTCGATGATGCGCGCGGGTGGATCAACGGACACGAAAAAGAAACGAGAAATCCTCGTTTCCCGTCTCTCCTTTCTCTCTCTCTCTCTCTCTCTCTACATATATATATATATCGTTCCCCTTACAAATTTTACTTTTTCAGTTTTTCTCTCTCGAGTATTCCGAGATGACTAAGCGTATCGGATCGCGCTTCAACTTCCTCAAAAGAAACGTGCAAAACGAAGGTATAACCCAGGGTATATATACATGTTAGAAAATGGTGTTTAAAGGAATTTTCACGCGGAGGGTCGGTGTGTAAGAGTGCGGAGCGTAAAAAAAAACGGACGAGTCAGAGACTCGAATGGGGGAGGAGTGAAAGAATTCCTGTTAAAAGTTACCCTCCTTTAGTTTTCAGCCCTGAGATTCTCCACCGTCTATCTTTCTCTCTCTCTCTCTCTCTCTCTCCCTCCGTCTGTCTTTCTCTCGTTCCGGCCCTTTCACAGCCCCGAAGCCGGGAAGCTCTTAGCAAACGACCGATCGTAGTTCGTTGAGTAACTGTGTGGTAAGCGAATCTTCCTCGATCCCTCGACCATTTCACGAGATCTGCCAATTAAAGGCGTAATTCTCGGCTTTCCGTATACGATTTAAATTTCATAAATCAAACATTATTTTCGGTACGTCCATTCGTACCTTCGTCGATTCACATGCTTTCGATTAAAGTGGCTCGATAATACTCGCGATTATACATCGTTATCGATATTACGATTCAACATATTATCATTATTATTATAATTCGATCATGCGATTAAGAACGTAATTACATAGTGCAGGATTTTCGAACAAATCGCATAATGTTGCTGTTCATTTAGGCGAAACCGTCTCTCCGCCAAAATTACGAAAAGCCAATAACAGAAAGTGCCCGAGAGCGCAAGAGAGAGGATTTTCCGAGCATCGGAAAACGTACGTTGGCTTTAGTTAATACTTTGGGCGAGCGAGACAGAGAGAGGGAGAGAATTCTGGGCTTGGTCAATGAAGGGATATCGGGTCGTTGATGGCGCGTGTTGTGAGAGACTTTTCAGGGTGGATTCACCGTACGAGCGTGAACGACTACGCGAATCCAGGGGTTGTCGAGGACGGAAGTGAGAGAGAGAAAAAGCGAGAAAGAGAAAGAGAAAGAGAGAGAGAGAGAGAGAGAGAGAGAGAGAGAGAAAGTACGCTTACAGTGGGAACAAAGATAACCCGATAAATTAACGTCGTTGAAAGGGCAGAGAATCAAGGGGAGGATTAGCGGAGATTCGTTGGCTAGCTGCGTGCTTCGTGCTTTCACTCTCTCTCCTCTCCTTTATAACAGATTTCTGTCTATACGTGTATACCTATATCTATATAAATATAGAATACGGTCCATATATCCACTATACGCTTGCGAGAAACGAGAACCGAGTAGTCATTCGAGAGACAGTGAAATAGAGATTTAGCTTTCGCTTATACATATACGTGTAAGTAAATATTATACAGATTTTAAAGTTGGAGTATGAGATGAACAGAGACAACAGTTTTGGTGCTACTTCGTTGCTAGAAGGTCCAAAGTGTAGAGTGTTTGTTCGAAAGAGAGAGAGAGACGGAAGAACGACGAAGCTGGGGAATTAAAGAGTCGGGAGGAGAGAAGAGACGAGTATGGGGTTGAAGCGAGCGAGAGGGGGAAAGGGAAGGCTCGAAACATTTCAGATTAGCCGAAGGATCGTGGCAATGGTCGTGGCTAGAAGGTTCGCAGGTTTCGCACTATTGGATTCGCCCACTCTCCTGCGGTCAAGCCCCATGGTAGTACCAAAACATGTCTGCCCATACTGAAAACATGCATTATATATACACACATATATATATATATATATATATATATGTATGTGTGTGTGTTTGTAATTACACATATATTCAAACATTTATGTCTGGCTGGAATAGTCTCGATGTTCCCTCTATTAGCGAATAGTTCGAGCTCGTTCCGATGAGTTTGAGCAAGAGAAGGGGATGAAAGAAAATTAAACGAAATGGAAAAACTTCCTTTCTCGTATTTTAAAGACTCGTTGACGTCGATTAGAAAACTAATTGGTATAAAATAAATCGGCTTTCAATCAATCCGATCGTTATTCAACTCTTTTTCCGTCGTTGATAAATTACGACCACGATGTTTCTCGACTCGTGTCATCATCCCCCCCGAGCTTTCAGGCGTGTCTAATTACGTACGTACGTTCAACGACAATTGCCAGCGTGATGAAAATGTAGAAAGCACGAAGCGTTGAAGGACGTGTACACCATGAGACACGGGGGTTTGGGTTGGCGAGAGATCGAAGGGATGAATTCCATACACAAGGAACGGGTCAGACATGGGGAGGGCGAAAAAGAGGGAGAGAGAGAAGGAATGGAGTAGAATCGAGAGCGAAATCATCGTTTTCTCGCTTGGTCATAAATTAAAGGGGACCACCACCCCCTCCCCCATTCTCCTCTTGTGTGTCGGGGTGATGGATCAACGCTGCTCCACGAATTAATCGGTCCGATTTGTTGTTTTTTTTTGTTCCTCATCGCTCCACTTCCCACTTGTACACTCACCGGCCTCTCTCTTTCTCTTCGTCGTTTCTCGATTTCGTCTTTCCTCTTACCCCGTAACCCGCAGCCTGCCGCTGTACGTTCATCCCCCTCGGCCACTTTATCTCTCTGTTTTTCGTCCCTTTAACTTCTATTTTCTTCTCTCTTGTACTTCTACCTTCGTTTTTTTGTCTTTTTTGTCTTTTTTTCTGTACTCCCACCCCTGCCCACTCTTTTCCTCGCGTTTTCAACTGTACGCGGAAACGAAGGAGAGAGAACACACAATTGCCAATTCCGTGGTCGCCAGAGGGTTGCTAGAGAGAGAGAGAGAGAGAAAGAGAGGGAGTGAGAGAGACGGAAAACCGTACGAGAGAATCCGCGAATGTGGAAGAAAAAGTTTCGAGGCACTCGGGCCTCGTGCTCCAGGAACTCCTGAGGGGGATGATGGTGGTGGTTCACTCTACCACCACTACCACCATCACCGCCAGCGCTATAACCACCCCCGTCACTTCTCTCGCCACACCACCACACATATCCGCAATGTTCCATCTCCCTCTCTTTCTCTCTCCCTCTCTCTCTCTATCTATCTCTCTCTCTCGATCTCTCTCTCTCTCTCTCTCTCTCTCTCTCTCTCTCTCTCTCTTTGTTTCTCTCTCACACCACCCTCAACAGTAGAGAGGTAGCTAGCTAGCTCGGCAGCACAGACCGGCGCGTTTCAAGCTTTAACAACCGATCCATAACAATCCGGCTCGCGTAACCTCAGCAAACGACTCTCATCCATCTGGCCGAACTGCAATATGTTCGGGTGTGTGCCGCCCGGTTATTGATAAACGGGAAACGCGAAAGAGGGAGCGAGAGGGAGACGGAGAAGGCCGCAGCTTCTCAACCCCGTACGATCTCACCCTTGCTAGTTTTTCCTCTCTATCCCTTACTCGACCCCCTCTCCACACTTTCTCTCTCTCTCTCTCTCTCTATCTCTCTCTCCCTCTCTCTCTCTCTCTCTCTCTCTCTCTCACTCTGTCTATCTGTCTTCGTTTCACTCACAACACCCAGAAAAATCACTCTTGAGAAAAATTACAATTTCTCTACGATTCATCAACAAAATATCTTTTTCGCGAAATTCGATCACCCCCACAAGGACGGAAATGTTTTTAAATCTATTTTCCTATTCTTCATCCTTCGTTCTCTTTCTCTCGTACACGGAGAGAAACGCTGGCTCTCTAACGTAGCGTAATGCGAAACATCTGTACCATCCTGTGTGTTGTGTGTTATATACGCACCCCGTCAAGAGGGCGTGGTTCCCGCGGGACTCGCGACGAATTATTGGCGGTGATTTTTTTCTCCCCTTCGACTGATGTCTGTGCACGAACGGAACCCGAAACGAGAGAATTCGAGCAGGTAATATATATACCTAAATCTATATAGGAAAATGAAGGAAGGTGGAGGAATGAGTGGATTTTTCTGGCTCTTTGCCCAACACAAATGGCGATATTTCGTATATTTTCCCTTTACTCTCGTATTGTATGATATATAATATACGCGTAGAGTGTTATATTTATGCATAATACAACCCAATTCTACCCGAAACACGAGATAAGCTCGATTAATTATAGAACGATTCGCTAATGGGTGCTCTCTTGCCACTGCTGGCGGGGTGGCTTGTGTAGTACGTGCCAGGGTAGTGTCGAGAGAGAGAGAGAGAGAGAGAGAGACTCTTGCAAATGGAACGCAGTCTAATGGTATACATACGATATGTACTAGGAATACGAGCTTTTCCACGTTCGGTTGTCCGGTCTCTCTCTCGCTCTCTCTCTCTCTCTCCTTCCCTCTTCATATCACCATCTCTTGGCTCTCGCAAAAGTATCCTCGACATCGCGTCCAAACAACACTCCTACGGTGGTATAATCGAGGCGCGTGTAACACCATCGGTTGACCCCACGCCCATATTTATTAATTCAAGATTTTATGACCCAAAGGGGTCGTTTTGTTTTGTCACGAGTTTCGACTATCTCGAGAGCCTTTTGCCAACGATAGACGCCCACGCGCACGGGTGGTCAATGTTTCAGTAATAATTTCGGGTACGACGTAAAATCCTACTCTCGACATTTTTCGGTAAGTCGTTATTACGAAGCTTAAAGCTTCCCGTCGGGAACTCGTGATACTACGTCCCGTTATAACGATGTTACGGATAAAAGATTATGGATATTTCATTCGGAGTGCTCGCAACATCCGGGAATTAACGTATGAAAATTATATGACGAGACTTATCTCTCTTCTACGTAAAGATAAAATATAACGTACCTCTGAGTCGGTTCGCTCATAACTCAACTTTTACAGTATGGATTATTATGCTGTTTTCACTATCGCGTGGAACATTTATGCCGGAAGGTTTTAGTGTACGAAACAGCAGTAGTAACGGCGATTCAACTGGGCCGAGTCTGACATAACCAAGGGTTGGCCCAAGGGATGGCCCTGAAGTTGGCCCAACAGGGGCAACGCCAGTTCCGCGGACGAATCAACGAGGAGAAGCTATAATGCTCAACATATAAATATTCTTTTCACTCGATTAATCGTTCACGATAATTCGAGAGAGAATCGTTTTAATTAAAACAATTAATGAATTAATTAAAACTCTAATGGCGACAATCACGAATACATCACGTAATTATTAATTCTCTTAGAAACGAAGAGTTTAGTAACATCGATCTTCCCTCTTAAGTACCCGTAGTTCGTTGTCCATTAATTCTTACGATCCGACGTCACGTTATAAGATCTTAGATTTAGTGCCACGAGTCTATCGAAGACCTGATATTTCGTGCCACGCGAGCTATTCGAGAGAGGGTACTCGAGATGAAGCAACGTAGAGTACACGAAAGGGTGGCGGATGGGTTTTCGTCAGTATAGTACATATATAATGCGATTATACGTAGGAGTAGGGTTCGGTACAATGAGAACGAGGGTGACGAGTAACACGCTCTCTCCCGATGGTTTGCTCGACGCTTTCGTTGCCTTCAAAGGTTTCTGCATTGTAGATATAATACACTATACATACCCCTTTTCGACGTTCTATATATATATACGTCACATATATATACACATGTCGTACGAGGAACCTATATTTCATGGAAAGCTTTGCAACGTCGGTGCTTTGTTTTCGAATTCGTGCTGATGGTCCTTTCCTCGATAAGTCTCGTCGGGTCTTGTGAATAATCGAGCCCTTTGAATACTTTCGACGTCGACAATAATCGATAATAATTAATTCGTTCGACCGAATTGTTTATAGGGGAGAGCGCAAAAAAGTAGGTACTTACAATTAGAAAGGCTCGATGTATATTGATTGTGAGAACAAATATTTTTCTCACAATTAAAGTAAGTAGCTAAAGTTTTCTTATTTAATTGTTTTTCGAGATCATTCGGTAGCTTAGTTCATGTGTTTTGGTTTGGATGTATAAAAAATAGGTTACAAGATAATTTGTTTATGTTATTATGTTCGATTCAAAATGCTTCCTTTCGGGGGTAATGGGCGCCAGATGGATTCCCCTTGTATCGAGTCCATGGCCATTAATCAAGAAGCCCACAAAGACCTCCAAAACTAAACAACGTTCAGAAATCTCGACCAGTATTCCCATGAAAGATGTTTTTGAAGAAAAAACACGAAGAGACGAGACAATAAAAAAAACAAAGAACATTTACGCGTTAAAAAAGCTATATTTGGCTCGATTATATGTTCGTTAGTTTATCATATGTTAAACGTATTTATATTAAACAGTTCATGTTTACTATTAGTGATATTGACCTAAAAAGTTATTAAACTCGTCAAGTTTAAAGTAATGAGAGCCAAAGACACATTTTTTTAATTTCATTTTTCACTATCTCAAACAATTATCACTAAGTTTCTATTTCATAACAATGAAAGTTTATTGACCAAAAGACTGATTAATAGTGACAGCAATAAATAATTACTCCAATAAATTACCTTTTATTTAAACTTTTCCTTACATAGCTCCAATTCCCAGGTTCTCCCCTCTACGTAACAAATTTTTGTAATTCGTAATAAAACTCCAATTTCGCAAACGAAATGAACGAACGAAAGGTCATCCTCCGAAATTTCAATTAAAATCGCTATCGTCGAATTCGAATCAATTTTCTTTCGATACGAACGAAATTGATTTAAAAATCCGTTAAATCCTTTTTTTTTGGTTTGTCACGGCTCGCGCGTATCCTGGCCGTACATTTAGAAACACATCTATATATGCCGCAGGTACTTTATATATTCTAGCCACAGAAGCGTGAAGGGAATGAGAAAAAAAGCCGAGCAAGTCAGGCCTGGTAGGGGGGTAGAGGGGGCAAGAATTCACCCGTGGAATCCCGAAACTTTCGTAATTTCAGTCCTTCCTGGGAAGCCGAAGAGAGAAAAAAAAGGGTGGGCCGCGATAAAGAAAGAAAAAGAGAGAGAGAGAGAGAGAGAGAGAGAGAGTTGCCACAGCTTTAAGAATAAGGATCGTTCGCATCCCCCGCTGCGTTTGTGGGCTTGTAAAAAAGTTTATTAAAAAAGTGCACCGCGTATGGTCGAGGCTGGCTCAAGGAAAAGAAAAGAGAGTTTATCGCCCGATTTTTTCCAGCTCCCAACGCCCCCTCCTCCCTCTGCCCACCACCCTCATTCACCCACCCACCTCGTCATCTCTTTTACTCACCCTCGTTCAATCCCCTCGGCTCTTTCCAATTTCGAATTACTACCGGGAACATCCACAATGTTGACGCAAGTGTGAATATATACCTATAAACTATATAGACCGCGAAGCATCATGGTACGTACGGAGTTTTCGCGCGAAAGAGACCATCGCATCGTCGATTCTTATAAAAGCTTTTATCGTTTTTCTCCTCGCGTTTTTCTACGTCGTTCTCGTCCCCGTTCGTCGTCGTCGTCGTAGTCGTAGTCGTCTTCGTCGTCGTCGTTGTCGTCGTCGTCGTCGTCGTCGTTCTCTCGAGAAGGAGAGCTAATGTCGTGATAGCAGATAATTACAAATGGAATGCCATTTCGATTTCACACGGAGGAATAAACCTTTCGACACGCGAGGGGGGAAGAGCAAATAGAGAGAAAGAGAGAGGAAGAGAGAGAGAGGGGTGGGTGGAAGGAGTAAGAGAGAACTTTCTATATATATATACGTATAGAAGGATGTATAGAGAGCGAGAGTGAAAAGCACGAATCTCGTGCCAGAAAAGGGACGCAAGAGCTGTGCTGCTTCGTACGCCGATGTGCACAGTCACACTCGTTTAAACGTAAAACCAATTTCGAGCTTTTCAGGGTGATTAAACATCGTTACATAGTCCCCAACCCCCTTCATACTCGCTGACTCGTTGATATTCTCTCTTACGTAACGTTTTGGTACGAGGGAAAATTGAACCTATCCACAGCATTCTATCTCTCTCTCTCTCTCTCTCTCTCTCTGTCGTTCTACCGAACTTCTCATCCCCATGCCCAACTCACGCTGTTTGTTGTCCATACACAAGATTAATGTATGTGTGATGCTACGCACGTATACGAATGTACCTACGGGGCGATTCACGCCAAGTTCATGTTTTTAAGGGAGAGAATTTTTTCAAAATCTCATTTCGACGAACAATCGGTGAGATGCAAACAAAAATTCGTCGACAATGGAGATTCGATCTATCGATCGGCGTTTTTTTCATTAGACAGAATTTTATAAATATTATAATTTCCTAGAGATTTTTTATCGCAAACAGAATGAAGGAAATAAACCGACGACGATACGTTACTTTATTTCTTTTCTATTTGATTAATTCTTGATTTTTGTTTTCTCTCGTTACGCGACATTACAAATTTCTCGACGAAAAAAAGGATAGTTTTGTATCTCGCACGGAACGTTCCATAGACGCGGGGATACACGATACGACAGAATTTTCCCGAGTACACGGGATTCGCGCGGGAAACAATTCGACACACGCAGTCGGGTATTTCGATGTTCCGCTCGCGCCGATATTTCGTTTTGCCTCGAGGCAGAATTTCGAATGCGCCAGCAGAAACGAGAAAATAACGTCGAGATCCATACACATAGTTACGTAGGTATACATAAACCAGTACGTATATAAAAGCAGATGAATTTTGTGGACACGAGAGTAGCGTGAGTGGACGTCGATAATGAGGCACGGAATTTTCATTCCTATTAGGTGTTTTAATAATGACGACGAAAGAGGGAACAAGAGAGAGAGAGAGAGAGAGAGAGAGAGAGAGAGAGAGAGAGAATGTGGCAAATGTGTTCTCGTTTCGGTTGTAGTTCCGAGTAATAAATTATAATAGTATGACGAGGTGGAAGAGGGAAGAGTCAGAACGAGGGATCGATGTATGGGCCCGGGGCTGATTATGTTTTCAGTAAAATTGCTTTATTTAATTCGTCAACGCGAGTGCACGACAGAGACACGTGGTTATTTCGTACCCAGGACCGAGAGTGAGATAAAACTATGCATATATATATATATATATAGTGAGAGAGAGAGAGAGAGAGATGAACGTCGAAACAAGCACACAAGCCCGGTATAATTACGGAGTGCTAATTAACTTAATACAAAGTCCAATGTTTGGTGGAGGGAAGAGAAGGAGGGGAGGAAGCCGAGTGCAGTTGGAACGACTATAGAGACGAGAGTTGTACGATGGTAGTAGTAGTTTTAGCATGCTGATGTAGTTGCATACAACGTACAACCAGTGAGTTCGTTTGAAAAGAGAGAGAGAGAGAGAGGGGTAGGTTTTCAGGGGTTGAAAAGGACAGTCAACGTTGTTGACGTAGCTCGGCCAATGCGCTTTGTATAATCGGGAGTATTTGCTTTCGCGTTGCTCGCACGTTTCTCTGCTCGTATAGAAGAAATTTCCAAACGTTTTCCTTCGTTCCTTGTTTCTCATAACGTTTCTCGATTACGAGCTCCAATCCCAGATCCGACTCCTTCAGTCTCGATACGATCTGAAATACAACGAATTTTATTAGGGTCAATGGAAAATACGATTGATTCGTTCGAAAACAATTTCGAAGTTAATTTTTTTGTCCATGGGAATTTATCTTCTCATTTGACTAATTAATTCGTGTTTGATAAATTGCAAAAATTACTCGTTCTTGAAATTTTTCTCGACTTTATTCGAATATTTGCAATGTCGCGATGAACGATTTGTACGAAAGACGCTAAAATTTTCAAATATTTCGTGCCGTAAAGAAGGCTGGTATTTTTCATTAAAAAACAAAAAAATTCCCTCGACGCACGCTCCAAAAGTTAACGTTACTTGGGTCCCCTCGAAATTTCATAAATCCATTTTTCTCGGCCTGGCGAGAACGTCAAGGAACAATGAAACTGTAAGCTTTATTAATTTCCGGCACTTCGCCGCGGTGTGTATACGTATAGTGAATGTACACAGTTGTATTCGAAGATAATGCGACGAGGGTGAATATCTCGCGAAAAGCTCGATATGCTCTGTATAAGGATCTCTCCACTCCATCTCTCTCTCCTCCCTTGCGCGAGGCTTTTAGGGTGGCGAAAGAGAGCGAGGCCAAGTGTTGGATCCAAGAACGAGGAGAGTGAGTGAGAGAAAGATAGATAGATAGATAGAGAGAGAGAGAGAGAGAGAGAGAGAGAGAGAGAGAGAGAGATCGGTGTGCTTAAAATCTGGTATAGAAGCACTCGAAACTTTGTCGAGCGAGAATGTAGAATAGGAACTGCGAGAAAGGGAGAGAGCGAGTGAGAAAGAGAGAGAAAGAGAGAGAAAGAGAAAGAGGAAGAGATCGGACCGAGGGAATTCAGTGGGGTTGAATTCTCTCCTCGGGGATAATCAAAGAGCGAGATATACGTACTACGGTACGATCTACGGCGAAGAAAAAGAAGAAGAAAAAAACGAAAAATTACAAAGAGAAAAAAAAAAGAAAAACAGGGAGGAAATCACCCCCTTGCAACGAAATAATATATATTCTCGGTGAAATGGCGTGAACTCTCACTCTGATTTTCACCTCGTGTTCCTCGTTCGTAGCCGGCACGAAAACGCCCATGTCACGCCTCATTTTCTCGCCCTTTAAATCCATACCGAGAAGAATCACGAGGGTGAAAGAGCCCCCGTTCGCGAAGTTCGCTACGTCTTCCAGAACGTTGGGCAATTCCATGAATTTCTAAAATCAAAGAAAAGAATGAACAGAGAAAAATTGTGCGAATTTACAAAAAATTAAAAAATTAAATAAACAAATTTTTACTACATATAATTCGTTAATTACATAAATTATTTGCAACGAGCAAGAGTAAGTGAGAGAAAGAGAGAGAGAGAGAGGGAGAGAGTGGGAGCCGTTAGAGGGAGCAGGAGGAGGAGGAGGAGGAGGAGGAAAATGTAGAGGGATGAAGTTGGTTCGTTTGATGGGTCGATAGCGATTCCAGGGGGTTGGTACACGAGCGTCCCGGGAATCCGTGGAGTGTGTCCGTGGCGTGTGCTGAGCACCGAATAGGAAAATAGCCGCTTCCTCTTCTCGTTCTATGACTATACCTATATAACGACATATGCACGTTGTACGGGTATATATATATTGTACAACGCGCATATATATATCCGAGTTGTACAATACACGGAGAGAGAGAGAGAGAGAGAGAGTCCTTCCAATTTTACGAGCAAGATGAATCTCCGTTCTCACTGCACCGCAGTACGTACTATATGAACCTCATAATATATGTTATATATATCTATATACGATATATATAACGAATATTACATAGATATATATATGTGTGTGTGTGTGTGAATACGTATGTAGAAAATCGACTATATATATATGTATATATATATATATATATATATACGTTATCGGAGGGGCGTTAGGATATAATAGAAAGCCGAACGTCGGTGAAGAGGTATATGTATACCTATATACATACTTCACCGTGACTATAATCAAATGCCAAGCGCATTTATGGCATCATAATCCCATAGTGTTTGTCGAGGGGGCCGAACCGAATGTTCGTTGACGCTGACGCTCTCGTATCCCATCAGATTTAACATGTCATATATATCTATCGGTTATATGACTTTCCGTAAGCAGATTTTGTTGTCCCGGCCGATAATTGTGGATTGAATATTTTTGTACTTTTTTTTAAGCGAAAATTAGTATCGAACGACACTTTTTTTCATGATTCGAGATACGAGCCACGTGGATATTTATATAACGTTCTCGGTTACGTTGGATTTGTGGCTTGGACGATCTTATAATAATCTAGAGAGTTTGGTTTACGGAAGGAAAATAATACCTGGACGAGAATAGGAAAACCGGGAAAAGCCACGTCGTCTATGATTTTGAGATCTTTGACGAGAAGGTCTTGGCCGGTTAACCCCGTTACGTCGGTCTTCGCCTTCATAATCTTGACGTAAATTTCGTCCCTCGACTCCAACGATATTTCGGACGTTTCGAGAGCACGTATGACCTCGTGATCCAGTTCCTTGGCTCGTCCTGCCTCGGGCGAAAAGTTCTGCGTGTCCACCAAAATCGGACCTGTTTCAGGGAGTTTTTTGTTTTTTTTTGTACAAGGGGGATGAAAGAATAAGAAAAATATAGATCATGTTTGGGAGAAAATAGAAGGAAAGGAAGGAAAGCCGTAAGAAGATCTATTATCGTTTTCATTGTCCCGCGGGAGAGAGCGACTGTAACGGATGACAAATTCCCGAAGGGCAAACCCGTTTCGCTTCTTCGATACTTCGCTCTTCTTCTTCTTCTTCTTCTTCTTCTTTTTCTTCTTCTTTTTTGTCCTTCTCTCTCTCTCTCTCTCGTTCGCGTCTTAAGAGCTTCTCGTTTCTCGCTCACAAATCAACATCAACGAGAAAATAAGATGAAATATCTGATTATTGTTATTTTTACCGTATTTTTTTTTTGTTTGTTAAAATATCGTATCGATTTTCGATTTTAAGAAGCAATTTTGTTCAATCGTTACTTTAATTTAGTTCGACGATTTATTACGAATGATTTTTCATTTATCGCAAATTACTCGTTTATTCCATTAGTGTCGTCGGAAAAAATATATTTTTCTCCCTTTTTTTTAAACGTAGATACGACCTAAACGGTGGAAGAACTTCACTGTAAGATTGGAGGAGGATGTACGACGGTTAAATCGGTGGAGAATTCGAGTGGCTACTCGTCGTCGCGCGACTTGTAATTCACGGTTGTGAAGTATCGCAAATTTGCCGAGTTGTGCCGGCGGAAGGAAACGAGGCGCGCGTTATAGTTTGAATATAATGAGAAAGTTTCTTACAGTTTGCTTCGTTCCTTCGCGAATATAATTTTCAGCTTGTCCTGTTAGTGACAGGTTGAATTTTCCGTGTCGTCCAACTTACCGATTTTACCCGCAAAGCCCGTTTAATTATTCGATGTACGCGCGGAGTTACGAGAAAATTGAATCAAAGCTAATATTATAAGCCCCATTGTTAACTCGTTTCATTATTCGAGTAAACAAAAGCGACAAAAAAATAGTATTTACTCGGCGTTCGTTAAAATTAAAACAATTATATATTCTTGGAAGATTGATCGAAATAATTAATTTGTGATTAATCGTGATAATGAACAATCGACGTATTTTTTTTAATCGTCGCGTTTTTCATTCTGTAATGTTCAACGAAGATTGCTAATACTTACCTCGAAGTAAATTGCGAATTTGAGGGTCCATTATCTTTGGATTTTTCGTTAATATATTTTGAGCGACGAGAGTGGCGCAGCTGCCAACCGGATCGAGGGTTATTTTAATTTTGGGCCACGACCAGGCTGGATCTTGAGGTCTGTGATCGATTATCTCGACGACGAAATTTGCTAATTGGAGATCTTTAGCCGCGAGAGTGTGATGATCGACGAGCGTCAGTTCCAAACATTTCTCATTGCCGAGTGCATGGAGATCGATTTGATCCCTGATTACGTAATTATTATAAATCTCTTCTACGTCGTATTAAATTAATGAATATTATCATTTTAACGTGGTTAATATTAATGGCAATTATTTGATCCGACAATGGATTAAATAATTTTCGTGAATAATTTTGTGTGCGACATAATTTAATTCTATATTGATAATTACCTGAACGTTATTAAAGTTGAACGAATTTCATTCTCACGGAGAAACCAAATTACCTCGGTTTTTATCCGATATTCTACCTCGGTTACGTTCATCAAAGGTATAATGGCTACTTTCTTTTTATCATTATCGCTCAACTCGTGATAAAGAAAAAATCCATGTACGAGAGCGCATATCGCAGAGTCCAAATCGCATGTACAATTTCCGAGTACGACTTTTATTCGTTCGTATGCCGTTAGATCGTTCTAAAAATAATGTTTTATTTAAGCTATTGCGATCGAAGTGTCGCTTATTATGCTTTATTAATTATTTTTTAGTTTATATCGCGTATTTGTACTTCCATAGTTCTCTTTATTAAGAAATATTATATTTATGATAACAATCATATATACGTAATAAAATACTTGCACTTTATGTATCATACGCAAAAGTATACAAAAAAACATATACACGGTTCGAGCCGAGAGTTGAGAAACGTCATGCGCAGAGAGCACTGCACTCCCGCGTGTCAGTAACGCTCAGAACTCCGTGGGACGTGGGTGTACATGATTTTATTCTCTACTACTTCGACGCAACGCGTGTATGTTATTTGAGTATTCATAATATATATGCGCGATCTAAGTTTTCAAGCTCGTGTGCCACTCCGGTATATAATTTGTTATAACTTATGTGGGTTATAAAAGGTTGCTAGCTCTTGTGACAGTGCAGTGCGAGCAGTGTGTACAGTACAGCGATATGGTTTACCCTGGGCCGCAGTTAATTTGCATTTACGAACGAGCCTTTTAAAATATCGCATAATAAACAATGAATTTTCTGTTAACAACCAACTACATTTTCTTAACACGAACATGAAGTGTATTACGTTTTCAATGTATCACACACGAGACAGGGCTACCAGCTGTAAAGCTAAATGGGCTCTTCGAAACTGCTGATCGGTAGAGTTCGTGCATCGAAGCCGTGTTATAAAAAGTACGTCGTTGATGTGATTAAGAGTTTAAATAAATTGAATAATTTCTTAGAACATTGTTCTGAACATATAAAGTAACGATCGTACTCACCAGGGCGGATTTTGAAGCAATCAGAAAAGCCTCCATATTCTTTTCGTTCAATTTCGGAATGCTTGCTAGGTTATGTTTCGTTGTCACTGACAGTTTCTAGGTTATGTTAAAATTTTGTTGACTGCGCGCTGCTGTGCGCATATAGCCGCTATTCCATTTCTTCTCTAAATTTCAAACTTTTAAATCGTACAACATAGTCAGTATAAATTACCAATTATGAGCGGTGGTATAGCACCTAGTAAATCG
Organism: Netelia virgata; assembly: GCA_951802705.1. NCBI lineage: Eukaryota > Metazoa > Arthropoda > Insecta > Hymenoptera > Ichneumonidae > Netelia > Netelia virgata. The sequence continues at coordinate 3,248,285 of OX637866.1, read as the reverse complement.
ACCGTATACGCATCAAACTTACCATTTTCACTCACCAACAATGATATTCATAAGATGCTAGAATCTTATGGCAAAATCGTCAAGTGAGTAATGCCCCAGAAACTTTCGCGCGTGAAAATCGTTAAACCCAATTTGAATTTTTATCATTTTCAGAGTCACTGTCGTCAAAACCAAAGATACGAGGCGCAGCAAAGGTATAGCGTTCGTTCTTTTTCTGAAACCTGAAGACGCAGCCACTTGCGCCAAAGCTTTGAATGACAGTGAGGTAATATATATTTAAATAACACATCAAAACATGAAATTTAATTAACATTATTGTATACTGTTCAAAGATCGGTGGACGAACAGTTAAATGTTCGATAGCCATTGACAATGGTCGCAGCACAGAATTCATAAGGCGCAGAGATTATCCCGATAAATCACAATGCTGGGAATGTGGCCAAGCTGGTCATTTGTCCTATAGCTGCAGTCAGAATACTCTAGGAGTGAGAAATCCCCCTCCCAAGAAAGTTAGATCAAGAAAAAGAAACAAGAATCCAGAGGACCAAAGCGGTACAAGTTATTACGATAGCGATAGCGACGATGGCGTCAGAAATCCTCGAGAATCTCGAGCCAACAATTGCGAAGAGGAAAATGAACCCGAGGTCGAACCAGACACCGAGACTCTCAGCGCAGCTATACAGCATACCGTGAGATAAATTTTTCTTTCATTATTGTACAGAAATATAACATATATGATTTCTTAGTAACAGCGCAAGTTCAGAATAAGAAAATTGATTCAACTGCTGAATATAATTGAATATCGTCTTTATTTTCGTTAACGTTCCATCTATATTGTATTTCTAATCTTTTTCTTTGTTTTTCAGCAAGAACAATTGGAATTAGAGAAATATAGGTACGAGGTCGCAACTGGCCAGTACGACGAGCCTCCTCACCAAGAAAATGCAGTTCCTCGAAAACGATTCAAAAAGGTCGCGTCGTACTTCAGCGATGACGAGGAGTTGACCGAATGATACAAAAATATCAAAAATACATAATAAATTGTATATTGTACATATTTCACCGGGTTTTACGATTCACGCGGATCAAATCTTATTGTTATAGAATATATGCAAATTGTGTGATGTCAAGGTTTGAGTATTTCTTTGTACGTAGCGATCGTTTGCGATAACGAACTTTTCTTCCCATTAACGTCGTACCAACGACCGCTTGAAGGACTCGGAGCCTTTTTCTCCTCGAAGAAACTTTTAATACTGAACATTTTTTTGGATTGTTGAGAACGTGGCTCCATTACGGACGATTTCTCAAATGACAGAGTCGATTTAATAAGAGCGAGAGCTTCTTCTATAAGTTGTTAAAAAGAAACACGTTAATATTGATGTAGAACGAGTAAATAGATAAATGGAAGAAAAAAAACACTTACGTTCATTCTCATGCAGGGTAAGACCATCGAAAGCATTGATACGCTGCATAAACAAGTAAAACGAATCCTCGATATCCGATACCCTGATAATAAAGTCCGGATCTCGTTTAGCAAGATAGCTTAAGAATCTTATACCCTTTCGCAAGGCGTTCATCTGTTTTCTCACGATTTTTTGCCAAAAATCATTATTGAGTCTCGTCGATGCTTGCTCACCGCTACGAGCGATTTCTCTCTCGATCTTTCGCAGATCGATCTTGGAACAGTTGCATAGTAACGTTATAGCGAATGTCAGCAATCTCATGCAACAGTTACAAGATTTTGAAGACTCGGTGTTCCACGGAATGTTCTCAGTGAGAATCACGAGATGAACGAACGAGAGGAAAGTATGACTCAAATTCACGGTTGTAATGGGGTCGAGACGAAAGCGTTCCAACTGGGACATGTAGATCTCCAAAGGGCAAGCATCTAAAACAGTGTTTGAGCTTAAAAGTACGACGATAATAGTTTTTACTCGTCCGTAGGCAATATGTGACGGTGTAAAATGTACCTGGTGTAAAATGCAGCATGCCCTTCCACATATTTAATGTAGTCGTGTCTGGAAGAATTTTCATACTTAGCCATAAGACTATAATTTTTAGCTCGCTAAAAGATACATACTTGGACGAGAGCAGCACAATCTTTGTCCGAATAGGCGAGATTTGGAGAACATTTCCATCATCTTTGTTATATGTAGAAAGCAACAAAGTAGCGGCCTTGAAAACACCATTTCCTTGAATATGCTCGACACGTACTGCAATCTTCGTTTAATCAAATGATTTTCTTTATTATGAATTCTTAAAGTATTCTTAATAGATGTGTAACATTTCGAACGTTTGGGGTTTATTCTATACTCACCCTCTGGGACAAAAGCCAACTCGGTTCTGCACGCTGCACAAAGTTCTCGCGATTGCACATATCAAACCACTGAATTGGTGCGAACGTCTCTGAAATGAGAAATTCCCAGGGAAATGAGAAACTTTTAATTATTATTTGTTGAAAATAAAAAATTTGCTCTCTGTTCAGATTTATTGATTACTTTCAGATAAGGAATAATAACTTACCACAAGACCAAGGGACGTAACGAACTCGAGGATCATCTCCAGTAATTCAAAATTATCATCTTTTTTTTGCCACGCGCAGTACCGAGTCATTTGGTTGTTATATTTGTTATAATTTCCATCTTCCTCGACGATTAATCGAGTCTTGCCAGCAACGTACTCCGCAAGATAGTCGGATGCCTCAGCAATGTAAGACAATGCGCCCATTGCTCTTCTAGCCTCGATACCACGTTCTTTCTCGTCCCACAAATTCGAATCACATATGGAATGAATATAGTCGATCTTCTTGTCATATAATTCGGAAAAATACAAATCATTCATGTCTCTGATATCATCGTTCTTCATAGCTGCAAAAATCGTTTGGAGTACTATCGTGGAATTCAGTAAAAGCTCTCGAGTCGTCGAAACTATCTGAAAAACCCAAATTTTATCACTGCTCGAATAGATCTGTGCATATACGTGTACTCATTGTTATATTCGAAATTTCTCGCGCTCACTTTATTCACGATGGGAATACAATCTTCAGAATTTATTTCTGCGTTCGATTTTTTCATTATCACAGCGACATCGGGAAGAAAATACTTGACATTCAGTTCGATACCGTCTACAATGGTTACTATTGGTTTAACCAGGACAGGATTTTCTGAAAAAAGCTCGTCAATCAATATCGTTATTGCCATGAAATGTGGATAATTAAAATAATTTAATTTACCAAATATTCTAAATGTATCCTCCTCCTGCAAAATCGGTACATTCTTTTTGCCAATTTTCTCAACAATCTGTATATCCACGACAGACTTTTCCGGTAACGAAGACTCAAATATAGACTGTGGTATTCCATCGAGAGGATGATCTGATAGCAAAAAAAATTAATAAAATGAAATTTTTTGAAATGACTAAATTGTTATATCCCTTTTTAAACGTAATAATTTTCTTACTCACCGTGTATCCAAGTTTTCAGGACACCGATTGATCGATGAACACTGGTTGCTTGTACGCTTATCTCGTTAACTTTGACTTGTTTTACAGCGGACACGGAACGATTGAGATTGCCGAAACGAATTCTGTTTGGTGAATCGTTTGCTACGATAGCTCTCTCTGGCTGAGTTAATTTTACTGCTCCTGACTCTAACAATTTGCATCTGTCCATGAGGGAACCGAGCTGTAACGCCTGTTAAGATCACGCGAGAACCCATTAACGGCATCCGAGGATTCAACATGCAATAACAAAAAGACAAACCTGAAATTCATTCTGCGTTCTAAGATTCTCTTTTTCCTTGTTTAGAGCGTTCAATTCCGAACGATGCCGACTCGCCTGTTCCTCGATGAAACGAGCCTTTTCCATCTTTTCATTTTCAGCACGTAATTGTGTTTGTTGGAGTTGATTTCGTAAAAACACCGTCTCACCTTCCTTGGTCATGAAATCATCGAGTAATTTCTTGTTTTCCTGCTCTAGTTTTTCCAATCGTCTATGTCTCGTGTCATCTGCGTTTAAGTAAAAATACAGCTTTATGGTCGGTCGGTATTTCGTTCGACTTTAATGCAAATCTTACCCGAGACAATGACCACATCGTTTTTTGGATGAAAAGTCGAGTTCAGTTGCTGTCTCTCGAGCAGATTAGTCTTAAAATCATCAAAAACCATGAGAGAGTCATCCTCTGGTATCCTACGGAGATTTTCCGAGGATCCAAGCTTCTGCGAATGTAAATAATTGGGTTTCACAATCCCATTGATACTTTTGTTCAATGACAAAGGTGCGTTCCCTTCTTTGAGCCTTGAAAACTGACGATTTGTTGGGCGGTCGTTGCAAGCGTAGCTCGTTGAAGCGACTGGTTGATTATTGCTCAATATCCTAATATTTCTGTTTGAATCACTGGATGTTCTTGTATCTATGGAAGCGTTGACATCCTACAATATTGTTCGTCGAAATAAATATTTTGCAATTTCTGAAAGGTGACTAGATCATAATTCAAGTGGCTCCGCAAGATGATAATGCGATCGGACGAAACAGAAACTAGCGCATAATCATATATACAATTCTTATTTCTCTGATTATATCAACTGCATTGTATCCGATCTAGCAGCTGAGATGCGAGTCAAAGCCGCAAGCAAATTAATATCAATCAATGTAAATTGCGAGTGACTTACTTGGGAACACGCTTGAGACGCAATAAAATCCATCTCCTCGATTACTTCTTCATCGAAGTCATCACCCCAAAGATCATCGTTGTTGGCATTTTTTGTAGCACTCGGAATCGAACTTTTTCTCTCCTTCGGCATATTTCCGCGTCTTGGACTGGCAACCTTTGTCCTCTTGGCCGGCGAACAATTGTTGTCAAAATCTTTGCCATACCGTTTCGCCATGATTTTATGGAATAAATACTACATCAAATCGACTGCCGACGTCTCTGCTCAACTTCGGTAATTATAGAAACATTTTATAGATTATTAGCCGATCATCGATTATTTATTTATAACGTACGAAAGGTACGCATTTTTATATTTGGAGTTAACTGTTTTACACTACAATCTATCGTGTTTGATCGCGCACGACACACTGACGAGCACTGACGAGCGCATGTGCAAGCTTCATCTCGTTCCCAGCCATGCGTTTTCTCTCACCAGACGCGACAGCTCGCTGCTGTGTTAGTAATACGCGAGGCAGCTCGCAAGCCGACTGTATGAGTATATAATCGTGTGATTTGACACACACGGGCCTCTTTCTCGCGTATTGTAGAGTTTCAGCTAATATAACTATATATTAATCGTGAGAGAACGGAGAACCACGCAAAATATATCGGTGTGGTGCAACATACGAAAAAATCATTCTCGCACACGATATTAACAATTGCGTTGAAATCTCTACATCTCGCGAGAACGCGAGACGTGAAATATCTTTCGGAAAGCTGCCACAAGCCGATTTTGATACATACACATATATATATATACACGCGTATTTCTTCTTTTTTGTTTCTTCCTGCGAACAACAGCGTCGGGTGGCCCAGTACAGTAGCTGTCTATAACCTGAACGGAGCACACGCGACACGTTCGTATTGCATACCTTTCTTTCATCTATGCTCGCTATATATATGATCTATAATTTCGTACATTTCAAAGCCGTCGACAATTTATCTCGTGCCTGCTTCTTTGTCTATTATTGTCGATATGTCATCTGCGTAGCTTCTCAATCTTAAGTTGAACAGAGTTATTGTCGTATCTATGCCGCTTTCACAGGATTCAATTTAGAGGTTAGGTTTTTCCCGAAACGAGCACCGATTATCCTTGTCATAGATAAAACGTTATTTTCTCAGGGTTTCGTAATGGCAACTGCCGAATCATTGGCAGAAGTTACCGATGTCGTGCAAATACTGCGACAATGGGAAGAAGATCACACTGCGCCTACTTACGATCCTATACCCACACTACAGCGACTTGCCGAGATCATAGAACTGGAGACTGAGAACTACCTCAAGATGGATCCTGATCCCTTTGACGAGAGGCATCCATCGCGAACAGATCCTGAATGCAACTTTGGACATATACTCAAAGTCTTATTCAGAAAGGATAATTTTATGACAAAGGTAATTTCAGTCGCTTTCTTGTACCGAGACATTTTAAGACCTTGATTCTCTTTCCTCGTATAAAAATATTCAGAATCGGAATATTCGTGTATTTATATGAAAATCTTCCAGCAAAAATAATGTATATTACCGGAGTGGTGAGGCACGAACAAAGCGACTCTGTTTTGTTAATAATTGGTAATATTATTATAATTTTTCTCTCTACAGCTCATAAACGATTATCTCAGAGACACATTTTGGACTCGAGCCGGTATAAATGGCCGGGATGTTAGAAAACTGAACATAGCAGCCTGTCGTCTAATGCTGGACATTCTACCAGGACTGGAAACATCGGCGGTATTTCAACCAGACATGGATGGTCTGATTCACAGATTGTTCTCATGGGCCGAGAAGAGCATCGAACCTTTGCAGAGTTACGCAACGGGTCTCTTAGCCGCGGCCATGGAGGTGCAAGACATAGCGACGGGTTTCAGAGAACAAAACGGCAAGATGGTGCCACTGATGCTTCAGAGATTGCACAAATTGCAGAGCAAAGCGCAGGAGGACAGACAAGCGGCGGCTGCTAATGCGAGACCATTCGCTCATTTTGGTCAAAATCGCAACAGTCTTGGCGAGACCGAGCACAAAGGAGTGCCAGGGAAGCGAAAAGTACGAGACAAAAAGCGTGAGAACGGTGTCACTAAGAGTCCGTCGCAAAATACTTTTTGCTCGGATGACGAAGGAATAACGAATCCGGACGAGACACCACCAACGAAAAAGATGAAGAACAATTCCGACGTCCTAGACCCCGCGACACCCGTAAAAACTGCCGATAGTTCTTATCCCGAAATTATGTCGCCACCCACAGCGATACCCAAAACACCAAATCACTCGTCAAACTCGCAAGGAACGCTCGCTAAGAATCAAAACAGTCGAGCGGACACACCGAGACCTAGACCATTGTCATTGAGCGCCAACACACCATCGACCGTTCTGGAAGGTAATTCTAACTCTTCTTGGGCGGAGCTGGAAACGTACGTAATCGGCAATGTACAAATTCATCCTCCCACTCTCGCCACTCGTCAAATGTTGATTCTTCGCTATCTCACACCGATGGGTGAATATCAAGAATTTCTAGGTCACGTTTTCGAGCAAAATGCTCTCGAGCTGATTCTCAAATACATAAACGTCCGTGAGACGAAAGACAGTCGTCTTGCTTTCGAAGCTCTCAAGTATCTAGCTTCTCTGCTGTGCCACAAAAAGTTTTCCATCGAATTTTTAAATATGGGAGGCTTGCAAAAATTGGTGGACGTACCAAGACCCAGCGTTGCCGCGACGGGCGTATCCATTTGTCTCTATTATCTTGCCTATTGCGAAGACGCGATGGAGCGAGTCTGCCTATTGCCAAAACACATCATAAGCGATCTCGTAACATACGCTCTATGGCTTCTAGAACGTAGTCACGATTCTGGAAGATGTCACGCAACGATGTTTTTCGGCTTTTCATTTCCGTTTAAAGTAATACTCGAGGAATTCGATGCTCAAGATGGTTTGCGAAAGTTGTTTAACGTTATATCGACTCTACCAATATTGAATATCGAGGAAGAACCGGCACTGAACGATGACGAGGAATGTGCCTCGCGGCAGATCGTCAGACACGTGGCCGTGGCTCTGAAACGTTACATGGAGGCGCATTTGTACTTAAAAGCCGAACAATTGCAGAGAATGGAAATGGCAAGGACAGAACGGGATACGTGGCAGCCCTCGCTGCCGCCTTATAAAGCTTGCAAATTAAGCAGCGAGGAGGTGCAACAGAAAGTCGAGACTCTCCAGGAATTCATGTCGGTAAGAGCCGTATGGCCACCGGTGGAAGAACTCTATCGTCTCGGTGGTATAACGCTTCTCTTGCAAATAATAGCATTCGCGCGCGAATGGAATTACAGCGGTCGGGTTCATACAACCTCGATCGCGGAAACAGTCAGGTCATGCCTCGATGTCATAGCCATGTGTTCTGTCGTTCCAAAAGTAATGTTGCTGCTCTGCGACAGAGTCGATATGCCGGACATGTCGATGACTATGGCGATTAATTTGCTTCTGGCTTCCGCCGAGTGCGAAATAATAGCCGACGCGGATGTTCAAAGAGCCGCGCTTCGAGCAGTTGTTAATTGCGTATGCGCGCCTATCAATAGGGTCGGTGGTAACGTCGCAAGATTTTCCGTAACCGGCTCGGCAAAGAAAAAAACTAATATACACAACAGCGAAGAGCTTATACAAAAAGTTTGGGAGAGTGTACGTTCCAACAATGGTATAATGGTACTGTTGCAACTTATGATGGTGAAAACGCCGATAACGGATGCCGACAGCATACGAGCCCTGGCTTGTCGAGCTCTCGCCGGTCTCGCTAGAAGTGAGAAAGTACGACAGATCGTCAGCAAATTGCCCATGTTCACAGACGGACAGATACAAGCCTTAATGAAAGATCCGATACTACAGGAGAAGAGACAAGAGCATGTGATGTTTCAGAAATACGCACTGGAGCTCATGGAGCGAGTTTCCGGTAAAGCAAAACCGACGGGTGCTGAATACGAGATATCTCTCGTAAGTCTTCATCGTGCCAATGTCGTGGCTCAAACAAGAATACAGTACAACGAGCAGCAGCTCAATCAACTAATATACCAGCATCTCGTGTCAAAGGGAATGAGCGAAACTGCAACAACGCTGCAGAAAGAAGCGAGTCTCGATTCTCACGCGATCATGAAACCCGTTACTTCTTATCAACCGTTCACCTATAGAAGTCCAGCGACGACAACGCGCGTCGTATTCTCACCCGGTGCACCGGTCAACCTTTATAATACGAGCAGATGCGGTCAAAGAGACGTCCCCAACAGAAACGGAAGTACCCCAACTTCGAGCACTCCACGATTCATGAGTCACACTGTCGGTTGTGCGACCAGCTCGCCTACGATATCCGGTCAGAGTTCCGTACGAATAAAACTCGCGGATTGCCTGAATCAGAGTCCAGTAAACAGTACTAGCCAACCTATAAAGCTTCAGATCAATCAGAAGAAACATGCACAAGCGGAGAAACAACAGCTGCTGGCCAGTTCAACGAGTTGTGCGCTAATAAATCCTTTGCAACAAACACCATCGTGCAGATCGTTGCAGAAACAGATATCGAGAGATCCTGGCGGTGGAGGAGGTCCCGGTGTCGCCACTACGAACGTCGCAACGATAACACTAGACTCTATAATCACCGAATATCTCACGAATCAACATGCACTTTGCAAGAATCCTATGGTAACGTGTCCCCAATTCAATCTTCTCGAGCCTCACAAATGTCCCGATCCACGTACGAAAAATTCATCGGCGATGAACGTTACTGTACGCGTTGCTAGAAGATCCCTCGGTATGGACGGCAGACGACTCGATCGTAGGCACATATACAGCAGATTTTGTCCGGTAAAATCGTTTCGTACCACCGACGTCGAAGGAACATTCACGTGCTGTATTTTCTCACCGTGTCAACAATATCTCATTCTTGGTACCTATGCCGGAGATGTCAAGATGTTCAACGCCCACACGGGCACCGAAGAAGCGACGTATCAATGTCACGAGTCGTATCTATATCACATGGAGTGCAACAAACGTGGCAATCTTCTTTTGACCTCGACAGCTTGGATAAGTCCCATGTCGGCGCTCTGGAGCATCGGCACATTTTTCGATATGAAGCTAGCTTTCGAGAACGAGGATTATGTCGAGTTTGGAAAGCTGCAGGATAGAATAATTGGTACGCAAGGGGAAAGTGCCACGATATACGACATCGCGACTGGCAAACTTATAACGACTCTGACACCGTCGATATCGAATCAATACACGAAAAATCGTGCTACCTTTAGTATGAACGACGAGTTGGTACTGAGTGACGGTATACTCTGGGACGTTAATTCCGGCAAGGAGATTCACAAGTTCGACAAGCTCAATCAAACGTTGAACGGTGTTTTTCATCCTAATGGAACGGAAGTCGTGTCGAATACGGAAGTTTGGGATTTGAGAACTTTTCATCTACTTAAAACCGTACCTACCCTCGATCAAATGGATGTTATATTCTCCCCCGTCAATCACATTATCTATGCCGTTTCGTTGGATCAGGAAGGCAAGGATGAGTCGCATTATGTCACATCTTTCAAGACACTGGATGCCCTCGATTACAGTAGCATCGGTGAGTCTTTTCAATAATCATCCAAAATAAGAATTTTGCTCGATATAGGAAAATCTTGAGGACGAACTTGGATCAATGATTGTAACTTTGAATCTTTGTCATTACAGCCACGTACGACGTCAAAAGAGGAATTTATGGTCTCGCATGCAACAAGTACGATACACAAGTAGCCATAGTTGAGAATCAGGGTGAATTCGACAGTGGCCAAGAATCTTGCGTGAGGCTTTACGACGTTGGTCGACGACGAGACGACGAGGACGAAGCGGAGGAAGACGATGACGAGGAAGATCTCGATGAGAGCGACGACGATGGCTCGAATTCGGCATCCGACCATATCATCGACGGTAAATCACGAAATTCGTTTTATTCGCAAAATTGTATTTCCTTTTTTTCGTTTTTCTGACACGCAATATATATTTCGCGATAGATGGGGATATCGCTGATGCCGCGGGGGAAGATAACGGTGGAGATGATGCCGCTAACGACGGAGATGATAACGACGACGACGACGATGATGATAGCGGGGATGGTGACGATTCGGCAAACGACAGTGTCGACTTCGATCCAAACTCACCCGATGATTTTTCACTTTCGGATATGGACGACTTCGAGATAATGTTCTCCTGAATGCTGCCATCAAACGTGTTTCCGATAGGTTTTTTTTCCTCCGTCTTTTAGAAAGTAATTTGGCGTTCATCATCGAGTCCATGACGAATACACGTTACAACGTCGGTAATGAAGCTCATTTCTCAATGAATTTTTTTATTCATTAATTATCATTATCGGAGTCTCAGTATCATATTTTTTACATTGCCGCAGTACTCTGGTAATCGTCGTAAACAAACACACGAAGAAAACTTACAGAACATAGTTTGCCAGTTGTAGCTTTTTGAAACGGAAAACCTGAGAGCTCATTGATTACCCGTAAAATAATTATCATACGTTGCCCAAATTTCAACAAGGATGTGATCTCCTTTTCATTTCGATTTGTTTGAAGAGAAAGAAAAGGAGGAACTCCTGTGCCGAGTAAACAAGTGCAAGAGTTTGTAAATGATTTTGAAATGAATTTTTGCTAATCGATCGAAGAACATCGGCGTAAAGTTCAGATGCGACGAAAACAAGTGAATAATAATAATCTACGAAACAACTACACGAATATTACTGTGAGATAAGTGATTAGTGAACGCGAATGAACGATTATTACAGTCAATGGTAATCAACACTAACATTATTAGCAATTTAATTAAATATAAATGTACATGAAATAAAACAAAAAATTGTAAAAAGATCCGTGAACATCGGTGGCTCTGCATCGTCTCGTCTTCTTCACCCGGTTGCGACTCGTAAAATATTCGACTTGATCATTCTGAGAGACGTACGGAGGAAGTCCACCACCGATGGAAATAAAGTATGTTTGAAAGTATGAAATATATGTAAATATGGCACACATAATTGAGAGTTGTTACTTCAATCTGTCGAGAGGTTTGGATTTGGCGGGTAAGGAATGTTCAGCGCCACTTTCGACGAACCATCGTCACGTGTCCACGATGGTGGCGCTTACCGTGTCGGTTGGCGGTACTAGTTAGTCGCAGATTCCCACAAGATGATGAGGTACACACGGTACACACGTCAATGCAGCCGATGTCAATCGGTGCTGCTCGTCAGTAAGCAGCGGCGAAACAAGTGTCTGTGTACAGTATGGCGTCAGCCGGGTTACCTTCGTTCGTTGATAGTATCGTGAGAACAAATAATAACAATACGTCGTATGTGCCGTTTGTCATTCCGTCGCGAAATTACGAGACGATAAATATGCAGCAAGCTACGGAAGTCAAAACGTAAAAAAAAGAATCATAATAGAGCATCATCGTCGATGTTGTATTTTTTTAACAAAATAACGCGACATCGGGAATCTTGCGAGTTGCCTCGGACGATACGAGGCCGGGGGTCTCGTCAAGCCGGTGAATTAAACTTGGATGAGTTAGGCGTATTGGAATTCGTGACAAAAGATATGTGAGCGACACATTGAAAATCGGTGAAACGGAGACCTCTTGCCTGTACGCCGGCAGAGGAGGCCGTGATACTCCGCGTTGTATGTAGAGTGAGAGAGAGAGAGAGAGAGAGACAAAAAACAGCAGCATAATCTCTCGAGAGTTCCCCCGAGGTTGGCAAGACAGACGACGGAGGAGGCGGCAGGCCAAGGCAAAGGAGGTGGGCTCGCTCCTCGCGCTCTATCTCTCTCTCTCTCTCACTCACTCACTCACTCTCTCTCTCCGTCGTCGTCGTCGTCGTCGTCGTCGTCGTCGTCGGGAGGAGTCACACTGCCACGAGGAAGAGGTCAGTCGGTGCGAGTGGCGCCTAGTGCGCGGGTCTTCTCTCTCTCGAGTTCTCTAGAAACGCAACGAAAACCGTTTTCGCGGCTTGTTTTTCCGTTGTCAACGATCAACAAGCGAACTCGCGAGTGCATGCGGTCTACGATCTTTGGACCGCTAAACAATCACCAAGAAAACAAAATTTACACGTTCAATCCCCGCAAACGTTCTACGTCAACGAGGATGGAGCCATCGAAGGAACGCTACAACGAGCTTTGCAGGCTCTGCGCCTCTTACGATGCCGTCAAAATGGATATATTCGGCAATGAGGGCAAGAATCGTCAGCTCGTCGACAAAATTCAGACCTGTCTACCATTCAAAGTTAGTAACGTAAATACATAGTAAATAGTATATTCGGAATATATACACGAAGTTCGGTCCAAAGAGGGACATATAATCGTTCCGAATCGTATCTCTTTATGTACATAGTACATCATTCACACATTCACACCGACACGCACGCACACACACATACGTATATAAACATACATTTACAATACATAGACACGATCGTCGTCAAGATCGTGACCATCATCATCCGTTGACTCGTCGTCACCGTCATCATCGACTCAGGCGGGGTTTTTTTCCTTCCCTGTCTTTCTTGCTCGCTCGCTCGCTCGCTCTTGTGTTATCGTAATCGCGGCCCCCTCGCCCGTGCGGTCTGTTCGTCGGGCGTGATCGTTCCTCGGCTACCCGAGCCGACTCGTCCACATCTCGCTCTCGCACACTCGCCCTGCTCCCCCTGATCTTTTTCTTTCATTGCTTTTCGTTCGACCGTTTCACGTCGTCTTCATCGTCGCGTTGTCCCTCGACTAGTATTGGTAAATAAGTAGTGATACAACCGTACGACGACGACGACGACGACGACGACGACAACTCGTCTCACAACCCCGTTCTCATTCCTCGTTTCTCACGTCTATCTCCGTCGTGGTCTCTTATGATGACTTCACAAGGGAACGAAAGACTGTTTCTACGTTTCTCCACCTAATGTAAACGAAAACAGTTTTTATTTCGCATGATAAATATATATATATATATTCAAATTTTACGATACGTCGTATACGTATAAGTAGTTTTGAAAAATGCGTTATTCAATGTATTATTGAAGACCATAACGTGTATATAGGTATAGGATGTATATAGAAAAATCCTTCCGTTGATCGGCCATCGGAGAAGGCTTCGAGAGAAGCAACGCGAGAGAAAACCTCGGACTTTCGAATTCCGGAATATCCGTGAATATTGCCGGAGAGAGACTCGAGGACGTTGCGAGACATCGAGTCGAGTCTCACGGCTGCTGTTGTTTTGCCACACGAGAGCTTCGCGATCACGAGGTTTCCCTCTCGTCACGCCGGATTCGCTTCGACGACCAAAGGCCGCAATGCTACTCGAAGAAACGAAATTGCCAAGCTTAGTGGCCTGTGATGCATCAACGACGGATCTCAAACGACGTCGACATGTTCGTTCTCTTTTTATTTTCCTTCCTTCATTTCTTTCACCTCATTTTTGTTCTCTTTTGCCGTCTATCTACAATCACGAGATGGAGAGAACGCTTCCCAAGCGCTCTTGCGACCTCGGTGTATAACGGCAGCGTCGTCTGCTACGAGGAAACTTGGCTTCGAACGACTCGCTCTCGCCTTGTTTCTCTCCCTCTCTCTCTCTCTCTCTATTCGTCTGTACACAAGTGTACGTGTGCCCATTTTGTTTCGCTCTACGTCGTCATCGTCGCCGTCGTCGTCGTCGTCGTCGCTCGTCTTCTTCCTTCCTCTTCTCGCCTGGGTCTCGACTCTTATCTCTCTCGCACAGTTTCGTCGAGCACGAGAACACGGCCAGCATGCTCCGACGTACGATGTTACTTCCTCTCGGCGACCCGCTGGCACAACGAAGACCGCAAGATATCCCGCTCTCATCGTATCCTTGGCTTCTTCCACGCGATATGCTTTACTTTTATCTCCATATCGTATTTGTTTTTCTCTTCGCTCGATATATCGTTCAACGACTGAAAAAAAATCTTCATTCATTTATGATCTACCTCGCAGCATGATATTGACGCTTTTGGTGCGAAAAATTAATCGACGGTGTGACGTTATCGACATTTCATTCAATAATTTTCCTTAGATACTTTTGAATCAAGGAGAACCCTAGTGCCGAAACGACCGGCAATCGTTTTCTTTTTCTTCTTCCTCTTCTTCTCCCTGCTGCTACGTCGACCGATTACGACAGGACAATTGCGAAACGCTTCTCAACAGCTTCTTAGCTGTGTGTTGTATACATGTATGTACATATAATATATATATATATATATAAATCACGGATGGAAATAATCTTTTATATTTCAGTCAGCATATCGTCATAGTGAACTGGAAGATCGAAACGAAGAAATCGCTTCTGTAATCTTTGATTGATTTGAATGAGATTTCTGTATCGCGACCCAAGGGAAAGAACGAACGATAACTCGATAGGATTCGGTTGAATTTTTCCGCCGAGGGATACGAGGAATTCTCCAGCGATATCGATTCGAACTGTGATTGCGACGACGTTGACGAGGACACAACCGACTGCCACCAAGCGCCAAAAGAGTTTCTCGGTCTCCTTTTTTTCCATCTCCGCTTGCCAGTGTTCAAGTTGGTTCTGGTTCGCCACTGCTCGTGTGCAACGCTCTCGGTGGGCGGGATAAATCGTTTCGACATCGCAACCACACATCGCGTATCCTCGATAACAACGACCAACTACCAACGACGAGCCACGGCTCTTCGATTTTCGCAATACTCTCTCGACATTCGCAAGAGCCTTGAAAACATCGACGTTGCTCCTCGTCGCTGCTCCACAAGATCCTCGATCTCGCAAAATTCCACAAAAAAGGACAAAAATAATAGTTTGGGCCAAAACACACAGACAATTTTCATTCCTGAAAATAATTTGTATTTATTAATCGTACAAATTTTACACTCGAAACAAATTTCACAAATGCCTGGATTAGAGACAGAGACCAGGGTTGCATTTTTGTGAATATTTCGAGTCGTTATCTGTACGAGTTATTCGATAGTCCTTCGCCGAAGCCTCGGCTCTTTGTAGTCCCACCAGGTAGTGTAAGGTATATTGGTATACCTGGTCGAACTCTGAACGTTTTGCCTTACCCTCGAGAACTACTCCCAAGGCATCCGAACCACATCAGAGCGCTGTTAGCACCGTCTGTATAGCCGTAATACTCAAACGCACGCGCCTTTCGTATACATTCGAGCCATGCTGTTATATACATAGTTCAACGTGTATGCATATATATATGTAGTATTATAGGCTTCGAGGCCTTGGCCAGGTCTGTCCGGCTGGATGCGGTCGACCGTCGGTTACGCGGAAAGCCGCTCTCTCGCTGTGTGTGTCGCACGGCTGCATCCGCCAGTTGTCGACGTCGAATCCCTTGCTCCTCGCTTCGTCTCTCGCAATGCCATCTACACATACATGTGCGAATTAATGATTTCAAAATTCACTAAAAATGCATCAAAAAAAGGGGGTTTAACGTTGTAAAATTAGTTATGATAAACATATTCGAGATTCAACTCAAATCATTAATTATGGGTAAAGATTGTTTTATCGTATTTATAATCGTATTAATACAATTGTACTTAAAAATCTATTGTGAATAGGCGGATCTCGATCCTTGTCGCTGTTTCGCCTTGGGCTCTCTTATATTTCGCGTCTTCTTTTATTCTTTCGAGGGTCGTTCTCTCTCCGCCTCGTGAAACTATACAACTACTATGTTGAAGTGCCTCTTTGGTATAGCGCATCCTCGAACGCGCGTTGATTCTCCACACACACACACACAGGAACGCCCTGTGTTCGAGATACCAGCTCCAAGTTCTCCCCGGTTGCCACGCTTGCCCCGACCGTGGCATCTGTCGCTTGATGCTGCTTGGCTCGGGCTCCCGTCTTTTACCTGGCAACCCGTGAGAGCTCCGGGCCGTCCGATCACTTGCTCAATCGAGTTTGAGGTCGGTCCGTTCACTTCGTCATCAACACGATTTTACAGATGCGCGGATGTGTATATATACTTACATATATATATATATATGCATATATATGTATGTATATATATATATATATATATATATGTGATCAGGAGTGACCAGTATGACGCGGTTGAATAGTCAGCTGCAGTCACCAACTGCTTGAAATTTCACTGTTCAGGTTGTCTCTATCGGATATTTCCGTCCCCAAGCACGAAAACGACGTAGGTCCTCTCATCGAATCGATAGTATATCTGAAAAAAGAAAGAAATAAAGTCATAGGATATCCTGTAGGAATAGAAGAATACTGGGATGTAAATTAATTGAGTTTTGTTATAATATTTATTTTTTTGTTGGTATTGCAGATAGCTGAAGATGACCGACTGCCCAAGTGTCTTTGCTATCGGTGTATGTACAATCTGGAGAATTTTTACGACTTCAGAACGGCGTGCGTGAACGCTGTAGCACTTTTAGAGAGCTCCCTTCCACCTGGTAACAATGTCGTAAGTCTAACTCGTCGATATTTACTCGACTCTTGTAAATTCATTCATATTTTATGACTATTCTTTTCTTCACGATGGCATGTATTTAAATCACAGGCTGGCAATGGAATTGACAATGACAATGAAAAATATTTGGAGTTGCGCTCGGAGCTTCTCAAGGAAAAGGAAAAAATGCCTATACTCATACCCGAAGCCCCCATAGTGAATCCAAACGCTGCACTCGGTACGCCACCCAGACTGAATTCTGACGGAGAAGCGGATCATGATGTCGAGGAGATTCAAGACATTAGCGGTGTCGAAGATGGTACGTTGCTTTGAATTGTTCTATAAACGTTTCTGTTTTTCGCAACTCTCGATGAGGCGAGCAAAAACGTGGACCTACCATATATTTTTACAGGAAATGTAAACAAATCTGAGCTTGTAACGAATGCAGGCTTTGTCGAGGATGCGGAAGATCGAAAATCGGACGAGTACGAGATGGATATGGAAACGAATCCGAGCGACTTTTTGGAGATGACACCAATGGTTACCGAGGATGGTGACGATACCGATGGAAAAAAATCACAACCCGTTGTAGCGAGAAATTCGGAAGTTTTTCAGCATACTTCGGAGCAACACGAGGTTTATGTTTGCTCGTTGTGCAACAAGGCTTTCAGTTCCAAAGGTCATTTGTCGCTTCATGCGAGAATTCACGTTGGCGCGGGCGATGTCATTGGCGCTAAAGTTCTCACTGACGATCACACTTCTTACAAAAGACCCTATCAGTGTGATTTGTGCAACAAATCTTATTCGACGGCCAAGCATCGATGGGGACACGTATCAACAACTCATAGGTATGGGATGATAACGAAATATGCACTAAAAGCCGTAATCAATATTTTAAAAAACGTCAGGAAATGAAAAAGTTAAAAAAATGATATTAATATCGATCAACATTATCTTTCTTCAGAGGTCACCCAGCCGTAACATGTGCCTACTGCTCGCGAATATATTCGACACGAACCAATCTTGAGGAGCATATAAAATCGAGACACACGGGTTTGCCACCTCCACCAGAATTGCCCGGTCCCTACGTGCAGCCAGACAATAAATACAAATGTAAAACGTGTCCGAAGATGTACACCAACGTGACAGATCTCAATAAACACGGAAGAATATGCGCTGGTGATCGTAGGAAGGAGAAGCCAAATAAAAAAATGTCTCGGAAGAGTATAATCGACACATCGGATCTATCGAGTACAGACACTGACAATGACAGCAAGGATTATAGAAATGCCGAGGCGAAACTTTCGAAAAATCCCCAATTGACAATACTCAAGCAAGCATTGACAAAGGGTGAAAGTTTGAAGAGGGATTACGAGGATAGAAGTTCCTCGGGCCACAGACCTGTAAAAGTGGCTAGAACCGGTAAGTTAATTTTTACAAAATATTTGAATGTCAAAATGACTAATATTCGTGCCACTTTGAGACAAAATTCATTTTTATATTTAATAGACAACAACGAAGGTGACGGCCAGAAGCGATGGTACTGCGAGATGTGTCCGCGGAATTTTACTTCCGTCGACAAGTTGAAGGAACACGAGATGATTCACGATGCCGAAAGGCCTTACATATGTATATTGTGTGAAAAAGATTTTGTCTTAAAAACATCATTGAGTAGGCATATCGTATCGAGTCACGGGGTCGATCCGAGCCCCATTGTTGACAGTGATAAGTGTCTGAAAAAAATCGCGATGACGCAATTGTGGAGAAAAAAATTGATCAAACCCGAGGGGCACAAAGCGGTCAGAGACTTGAGCGATTCTTCGGAAGATGCCGGAAGTTCGCATGGCAACGTGATCGAGATCGAGACAGTATTTGTGTGCGAAATATGTACTCGCGACTTCAACGATCGTGCCTCGTTGTGGCTTCACATTCGCGCGACTCACAAAGAATTCGCCGCGTTCGCTTGTGGTGTTTGTCTTAAGATATGTTCGGACAATGCGCAGCTGCTTAATCACGTTAATATGTATCACGGTGGCTCGAAACTATTGGTATCTGAGCAGAGAAGATACAGCTGTACTATATGTGGGAGACAGCACGATTCGAGGAAAAAATTAATAACCCACGTTGCTATTCACAATGTCGATCCGGGCTACGACCCAGCGAGTTTTGTACAGTTGAACAGCAATTATTACAACGAAAATTTAAACAGTAACGAGACTAACGAACATCTCATGGATTTTGATGCGGAGGACGGTGAAAAAGTGGACTGTTACATTTGTTACAAATCTTTTCCGAACGAGGATCATCTTATCCGTCATCAACGAAACGCTCACAAGGTTCTTGAAAAATATTTGCATAGCTAAAATTATATTGATAAAAAATGATTTTCTCTTATTTATAATTTACGTTTTGTCGTCCAATTGTTTTTCAGACCGAACCAATGATTTCAAGCGCGGATGTTACGATACAAAGCAACGGACCAGGACCCGGAGTCAATGGTACCAAAGCTCAGTATCATTTATTCTTCGTTTGTGAATTGTGCGGAAGTTCACATCCGAGCAAGTGGGAACGCTGGCTCCACGTTAGCAGCAATCATAGCGATGATCCGACAATGAAAGTGAGCATATGGAACAGTTTATCTATAAAACAAACAAAAATTCAATTTATTAAGAAAATTCAAATTTTCCGCTTGCAATATTATAATTTCTCGATCACATTTTTCTTATAGTGCGAACGAGAGGATTGTGGCAAGATCTTCGCAACGAAGACACTGCGAAACGAGCACGCCCAGCATCATTTGATCCAGGGAGCATCGCCGAACACGTGCGAAGTTTGCGGAAAACTGTGGGGCAGTCGAGTCGATTACTGGAAGCATGTGATGGGCGTACACTCGGATACAGTACCGTTGATTTGCGGCGTCTGTCTGAAAGTATTTCCGGATGTTATAAAATTAAGTACCCACGTAAAGACGAACCACTGGCCACTGACTAACGGTGACTTCAGTTGCGATATATGCGGGAGGCCATATTCGAACAAATCGAAAATGTCCCGACATCGAAAAATTCATGGCTTAGAGGTTGATAGTTACATAAACAATGGCACGTCAATAGACATGTTGAACGAATCCACAACACACGCGAAAGGTACGCCAGCTTTACCCGAGGCAGACTTAACGTGTGAAATGTGTACCGACATAACTTTCGAGAGTTGGGAAGTCTTGTGCAATCATCGCAGATTGATACACGGCCTCTTTCCTTGCGATTTGTGCAACAAGTGTTATGGCAGAACTTCCCATCTGTGGAAACACGTAAATCGTGTACACAAGGGACACAAAGATGTGACATGTCGTTACTGCATGAAAACGAGCGCGTCGAAGGATCATCTAGCTGCGCATATAGCCAAGATACATCGTTACGAGCCAGACAGCAAGCTCGAAGTACGAGAAACTTCGAATCACGGAAAACAAACGACTATGGAGGATGAGGGTGTCCATCACTGCGACAAATGTAACAAGGGATTTCACAAACGATATCTGTTGCGTCGTCACATGAAGGGTTGCCAAAATTACCGCAAAGATCCAGGCGCTCTGCTGACACGCTGTCGAGCTTGCGAAAGAATATTCAAAGATCGTGCAAGCCTTCAGAAACACATAGAAAATCATCACAGCACGTATACTTGTCACTTGTGCAATGTGACGATTACCTCGAAACTCGGAATAATGACGCACAATCGTGTTAATCACATGGACCATGTAGATCTCACTTGCGAAAACAGTAATTGCAAAAAATTGTTCCGTACTAAAGAGGATCTCGAGTCTCATAGAACAGATCACAAATATCATAATACACCAAATGTTTGTGATTTTTGTGGGGATACAGTTGAGAATAAACTCAAACTGAAAATGCACGTTTTATCGTTGCATCGCAACGAGATCGGCGTTTCTTGCGGTGTTTGTCTAATTCCCATGAAAGATCCTAAAGATTTGAAAAAACACGTGGAGGATGAACACGAGGGTGTTCTCTTAAAACCGAATACTTGTCAGGTATGCGGTAAACAATACGCGTCAAAGTGGAAAGCATTCGATCACACGAAGAAATGTCATGGGAAAGTATTTCGTACGTGTAAACAGTGTCTGGCTGTTTTTATAACCGACGCTGATATACGTTATCACTACAAGCACATACACAACGTACCGAAGGATCAATTGGCCGGTTTCGAGAATCGTCTCGACATAAGGCCGGACGATTGTGAAAATTCAGATGTCGTCGTTAAGGACGAACCGGACGATTACGACTATGACGATACGCTCTGCGACGACGATATATACGATTTCAAACGACGAAGAAACAATACCGACACCTACGACTGCGACATATGCCCAGAAATATTTCTCAATCAGGAAACACTGGCCGATCACTACACGAACGTGCACAACACCGATCCACAAAGAATGTTCAAGAGGCTCAAACTCGAAAGCCCGAGTTCCAAGAGAAAGATGCGGATGCGCGAAAATTTCGAGTGTAAAAATTGTAGCAAACAATTTTGCACGAAGACTCTCTTTTGGAATCATATTAACGTTTGTACAAGACGAAATTCGAGCAAAAGCGAAGAGGGACGTTTGTATCCTACGTCGATTCTCGAAGCTCATCTCAAGAACAACAACAAGATTAAGAAAGAACCAATGGAATCGGTTCTTAACGAGTCAAACTTAAACATCCCTGATTTCAATCTGTTCGAGGACATAAATTTGCAACTTAGCGAACAGAAACCAGTTCCAAACCTTATGCCACTGTCCCACTTGAGACTATTGTCAAACATGAAATGCTCGAGAAAAGACTCGAGAAAGGTGTACGACGAATCAACGAATACGGAGTGCACCTGTGAGGTATGTGGCAAGCCGTGGCCAGCCAAAAAACATCTTTGGCAGCATCTGATACGTTTTCATCGTGCCGAAGCCGCGGTCACTTGTGGCGTGTGTCTGAAACTCTGCAGAAGTTACGACGAATTGGCGGAGCATCTCAGAACCACTCATGAGTCTATACTGACTTGCGAAGGCAATAATTTCACGTGTAAAACGTGCGGACGTTATCACAACGCGAGAAGCAAACTTTTGCTTCATATGAGCATACACATAAACAGCAACGGTATCGCCTGGTGTCAGAAGTGCGAGCAGAGCTTCGAAAGCGAGGAGAAGCTCAACGAGCACACCGCCAATTGCAATAAAAGTCAACCCGTTTACGAAGACCACAGTGTGGAAATCGAGATGGATGGAGACATAAAGATCGAGGACGATGACGATAAGGGCAGTCTAATTGGGGACGGTGCCTCGTTAACGGGCGAGGGCGAGGAGGAAGTCGATTTTTCGGATCATCGAGTTGAGAGTCATTCTGAGAATACCGAGGATTCGGAAAGTAGCAGCAGTTCTAGCAGCGGTAGCGACAGCGAGGATGAGGAAAATGAGGCAGAGGAAGAAATCGAATCGCATACAAATAGCCGGGCAACCGGTGAAGTAAGTTATCACTCTGATAGCGAGGAGGATCATGAATCAAACGGCAGTGAAGAGATTCCTACGATTGAACAAATTAAAGAGGAGAATACCAAGATCGAGAACTCGATCGTTACAAAGTCTATCAACGAGGCAACAGAGACTGCGGTGAATGCCGTCGAGAAAAATGAGAAAAGCGATGAACGACGTAACAACGAAGGTAGCAAGGAATCTGCGAAGGATAAGAATTGGCAGATGTCGGAGGAAGAATCAAAAGAGTCTATTCATGGCACAGCCGATGAATCCGATGATGATGGACCGCCTATACTGAGTCCTATGATGCCATTGTCGATTGAAAACGCGACCGCGGAACGCGAAGATGAAATTAGCCACAAGCTCAGTCCCATGGTTTCGTTAAACACCAAAGATGAGGTGAAAACTGAGTCGAATGCCCCAGAAATCGATGAGATTTCAGAATCATTGGATAAAGAGGACGATTCAGCCTCACCGAAGTCAGAACAATATTACGACTACGCTGCTTCGGAGGAACGTTCGAACGTCAGTGTCGTTGCTTCCAACGACGAGATAGAAACCGACGATGAAGTCGAGGGTGACAATGTCGAGGACGAGAATGAGGAAATTGACGACGAAGACAGCAGGATTCATATTGTTAATCCGAACGACGAGTATCATTCTGATAACAGTGACGATCCTGAAGAGTTGGCCGAGGAAGAAGAGGAGGAACAAGAGATCTTAGAGGACAACATGGAAATTGAGGGAGAAGAGGAGAAAGAGGCGGATGAGAACGACCAAGAGCAGGTATGCACGAACGAGGAGGAGCAAGGCGATGATAATGACGTGGAGGAGGATGAGGAACAAGCTGGTGAGATCGACGATGAAGAGGAAGAACAAATTTGCGAGAATGAAGACGCGGAGGACGAACTCGGCGACGATGAAACCGTGCAGATACACAATTTGGATGGAACCGTACTGATGGTTGCCAATGATGCTGATGGCAATCAAATACTGATTCAACAGAATGTATCGGACATCGATAACGAGGATTCTATTGGTGCAGTAACCGGTTATATCTACGAGGACGATGAATACGATTTCGCAGGTTTTCAAGTGGAACAGAAGAACGAAACGTATGAAGTTGAGAGACGAGAGGTGGAAGAGAATGAGATTCGAGAAGACGCCGATGAGGAATTGTCGGAAGAGCAAGACGAAAAGAAGAAAATTAATGACGAGGACGAGGAGAGTGATGTACAAGATTCGAGTACGAGTGCCAAAAGTGATGTGTCAAGAACATAGGCCTCTTTATTCAGTGAATTGCGCTAGAAATAACTAGACCTAATATGCTTAACATCGTGCGGAAGATAAGCTTTTGGGAGCACAACATTTTTTTTTCATATCAAAACGTATTAAGTCTCACGAATAGTCCAAGGAATTCTTAGTTGTAATTAATTTCAGTGATCATCGTGTGCAAAGTTCACTTTACATACGTAATGACTACAGGCATTACGAGTTTTCACGCGTTTATGGAGTGACCAACATTATCATTGATTATTATTACACAAACAACGACTATGCAAATAAGTGCAGGCAAATTCAGCCAACCAAAAGCCTTGGAAAGAAAATTGTTGACTTCGTTGTGTGGATTGCATTAGATTTTTATGAATTCAGCGAAACTCTACGATTAACTTTCGCTCTCTGTTCTTGATTCAATCAACGATTGGATTAATTACATAAACGACTTTCAATATTATTTATTATATTGCGCATTCATTCCAAAGTAAATGATAGGTCTAATTGTGAATTCGTTTTTATCTCGATAAAAACGGATGAGGTCGATTTGCATACTAATATATTTATGCATTGCTTGCCACGTTTTTGGAGTGGCAGTATTTCTTCTTTTTTTCTTGTGTTTATTTGTTTTAAAAGTTAGAACCGATTCGGACATTTGACGAAACTGCGACGTCTTAAATATTATTGTATTCATTAAAATTTGGCTGCACAAATGAATATCACAAAAGTATTTGAATTCAAAACGAAATATTATGTAACACTTGAGATAAAAGCAGATTATGATAAATGGGCATACTATCGTAAAATGCAGTAATAATAAATGTATTTTGTAAATATTGTAGAATAACGTTAAAATATTGTCTAGATATTAATGTACACGGTCATAAAAATGAAGCTACTAATTCTTTGAATAGTTGCAGCTCGTTGAACCCACGAAGAGTGGCGATTGTTCAAAGAATCTACAATTCAGTAAGCCAAATTTTTAATCCTGATAAATCCGAAGTTATATAGAGAGAGAAAAGATTAGTCATGTTATATTTCTACCAGACAGCGGAAAAACGGTTAGTCGTTTCCACACACTTTACTACGGAACGCTAAGGTACATTTAAGGAACTGTATATTGTGATAAGCGCTACGCTACGCGATGTAAAAAAATAAAGTTAAGTAAAGTTAAAAAAAATACAGCTAAGTAGCAACAATTAGGTAAACATAATATAAGACGTCTAGTAACGAAGCTGCGCATTAGTGTTCAATTCCTTTACTAAGAATATGTGTCCCTCTCGCGGCAGTTTTTGGTAGGTGGCGAACTTCAAGTCGTAAAATGCATCGATTTCTACCTATGTTCGCCTTTTTCCATGTTTTTGATATTCGAAAGCAAATTCCACAGATTTCAATACTTAATTGCGTTTTACTTTACTAGAAAACAATACTACAGTCGTTATGTAATTAAAAAAACAAATTTAATTATGCCTAAAAGTTCCCTGGCCGACTTCAGGTGATGAATTTGTACTGCCGGCAGCAGACCTCTGTGAAGATGGTCGAACGAAAATTACTGTAACAATATTTTTAAAGAAAACAAGAAAACTCTTATGTAACAAACGTTTAAATTAATCCAACAATCACCAGCAAATTATTAATAACAGAAAATTGAATATTAATTAAAAGATGCTCAGTCAACTGATGGCGGTGTAGTTACATACTTTTCCACGATATGACTAGACTTCTAGTTACTTATAGTGAATATTTCACTCGATCGTTTGCAGTATATGTGTGGCAGCCTACTATTTGTAATATCCGCCATGACAGCTGATGTCTTTTCCAACGCTTGACGTTTATTCGGAATATGACATTTTGCAGATATACTTTTAACAAATGGCGGACTCTTTTTTCGGATTTGATACATCGCCACCAGTGAGTAACATTTCATTGACACTATTAAATGTTCATTGTGACGACAGACTCGCGACTTGTGCGTTATTTGCAATGACTCGGAGGGCCAACTTTTTTCCACCACCAGCCGCGTCGCGGCGAGATGGGTGTTGAAAAATATTTTTATTTTGGTTACACGAAGTATATTAGAAACAAGAAAAAGACATGCTGGCAATTATTTGCAATTTTATTTACATGGCTTAGTACTCGAAAACAGTATCATTGTATACCTCGTGTGGCTTAAAAGTTGCTAGACGATTCGCGAATTTCACCGCCACCATAACCCGTGTCTTATCCCGACCGTGACGACGAACATATTACACATAACCTTCTTTTACTTACATATCACCCGCTTTCGAAGGTCGTTCACTTCTGTTACCGATCACGCGCAAGATATGAAAAAAAAACCCAGTTGATGATGCTCATCGGCAACAAAGTACCCTTATTTGATGCTTCTATATGTTCCCCAAAATATTTCAGCCTTGTATCATTTTTTCATTATCGAACCAAAAACCATTGACCTGGCTTATGAACAGTCTGTGTTTATGCGTGTGGTTTTTGTCTTATCAAGCTAATTTTTATATTCGTTAAGAACTCCAGTTGCAATAAAAACTATTTTGCACTGGGACTTCACGACGCAATAGTTACATATCGTCTGAGTGCTGATATATCGAGTTATTATATACCCTGATGTATTTTCTATTTCAAGAATATCAGCTAATAAAAAATTGTACGAATCTTATAGAAGTTACTCAATTAGACCTCGATCCTTTGTAATTAGCCACAAGACTTAAGATTGCGTTGCTTATTATCAGTTAAATTTATCTGCAGCTAATATTTAATTTAGGAACCGTTATTGAATGATGTTACAAATCTAGTCAAAATATAATAGATTTATATATCGATGGACATTATTCGAAAAACCAAATGTTTATTATAGCATTAAAGATTTCACATTATGAATTAAATTGTGCTAAAAAATGTTTAATTGATACGCATAAAATACTATACACATCGAATTGATTAGTTATACGATCGTCCGTATACATTATTTAAATAGAAATTTGTTATCCATTATCAAAAAGATCGTAATCCGAAGAGTGGTGTTCTAATTTCGAATACTTTTTCGTCCCATTATTCTTCAATTTGGAATACTTTTTCATATGACTATTCTTCTCTTAGGGTCAAGGTTTGGAAGATGGAATGAATTGTCCTATAGAAGAGGAAGAAATAGTAGAGGAGGAAGAAGAATACGATGCCCTCAATGACGAAACTTTCGGCTCTGAAGCAACCGCCGGTGACTGGGAACAGGATCATGAAAAATTGGCTCAGATCACAGAGTCTACAAGACCCTATCATCAAAATGCTCCTATTGGCAAGGTAGGGGCGCATATAGAATAAATATTAGGTAGTGCTATTACTGATCTAGGACAATTTTTATTTAAAAGTGGTATTTTTGTAAAATTCGTAGAATGGAATCGACATTGATATCGAAGATAATCTATCCCATTTGGTGCTCGATGAGAAGGACGGAATTGTTCCACGACCAGGAGTGTGGGATAGTCCCCCAAATTTGCCTGTTCACCGTCCCAAACCTCCACAACCCTTGGTATCCCTCAAAAATGTCTGCACAGTCGAGGAATTGGAACGTGGTCTCATAGTGAACCGGCTCCCTCCGGGTCTTAGTAAACCTGCATTGCCTCAGCAACAACAACACTTGGGTGGTCAATTTTTGTTTGATTCCCTATCTCTTGGCGAGCAACAATTGAATCTCCCACCCAATATTCTGAATGGCCTTCCACCACCCCGCTTTCCACCTGGTTTGGGTCTGCAAGGCTCGCACCCTGTTGTGCCACCACCATCGTTACGACTGCCACATCCACAATTTATGCAAAATGTTCGTGGAATGCCCAGTAAGTTATACTACCAATTTAAAAACGTTTGCGAAAGTGATAATGAGAATTATAGTTAAAAATTCGATACTTCTTTCTCAGACCAACCAGGCAATATGTTGAGATATCCTCTGCCTCCGCATTTAATGATACCACACGGAAATCAGCGCCAACAGCCACATGGTACTTTTTTCCCTGTAAGTAAAATGTTGCAAGAAATTATATTTTATTTTATTTGTCATGCAATTTAAGAAAAATAATATGCTCGATATATAATTTTCAGCCACCAATTCATCCGAGCTTAGGACCCCCGCAATTTTTACGTCCTGCCGAGCATCCGATGCTTTCACAGTTTACCAACAATCATCCAAATCATCATCATCATCAGTCTCAGCAGCATCAACAGCAACAGCACCAGCAGCAGCAACAACAGAACACTAACCAGAGGAAGCAAAATCGTCCTTATCAGCAGAACGATCAGCAGGGGCCTTATCAGCCGTTTTTCAAGGATAACCAATATCCTTATCAGAATCGTAACAATCAGAGGTATCATCAACATCAATCACAGGGTGTAAATGGTGTTGGCGAGTCGGGAGAGTACGATGAGTATGCGGGGCTAATGACGAGTCGTGAGAAACAATGGTTGACAAATTTGCAATTACTTCAACACAACACCAATCAGCCGTACTTCGACGATTATTATTATACGGTGTACTGCCAGCGAGTAAACAAGAAAGGCGAGAATAACGAACCGCGAGAAAAGAAGCATCACAACAACAATGGTTTTCATCGAGATTCCAAAGATCGTGATCAGTCTCAATATGTATTTACGACGAAAGTCATCTACACACCGCTCCAATTTGAAAACTCACTCGGTAAACTTCAATGTGGCAGCGTAACAGCACCTCGCAAGATCATTGACATGGATGTAGTTCCTAACAGCGATCCTCAAGCAAATATTCCACCACAGGCAAAAGAGACGAAGAAAACGCGGCAGCGTCTTCTGGAGATCGAGAGGGTGAGAATAACAAAATCGATGTATTCGTTCTAAAATTCTTCAATGGTTAAGAATCTTTTTAACCGACTTGAATTTCTTTCAGCTATACACAATTCAATTAAAACTTGAAGATGCCAACAATCCGTTAGCACTTCTTGCTGAGCAGCAGCAACAAACGGAAGAGGGAGAAACCAAACCAGTTAAAAAGTCTCCCCGAGAATTGATACACGCTCTTTTGACGTCTCTGCTGCAGCTTTTAGAGGAAGAAAAACTAGCCAGTATACTCAGCATTCGCAAGGGAAAGGTTCGAAAAATCTTGTCTACTTTTTGGGTATCGCGCAGCTTCAATTTTCAAAATAATCACTCGAGATTATCGTTGCAGAATGTTGATCACACTCTGAATAGTCAGACACGTTATAATATCCCCCGAATTTCGAATTTACAGGTTTTTTAAATAGCGTATACGTTGCTATGTTTTCTTTTTTAATTTAAACAACTAATTCATGTGTTGCAGACTTTGTTACTGCGATTTTTACCATACCTAAGCGTGACGGAATATGCCAAACAGCTCGAGGAATTGTGGTCCGGTTTGATTCGCAATTTGGGGATAATAGGACGTCGCGATCCAAATCTATTGACTCGTTTCTTTCCCGAATTTCACAATTGGCTCGAGACAGTGCGGGAAGCTTCCGTACTGATTCGCGTAGCAAGAGGCTTCACGGAATCGGCGAATCATAACATAAAAAATAATAGCCTCCACTTTGCCGTCACGAACAAGGTTTGTATATCAATTATCGCATGACGATTTTTTGCTTCAAGATGTAAGTCGAATATTTAAAAAAACGTTACAACGATGAAATTATCATTTTTCATTTTTCTTAGTTCGGAGTTTCTGTTTTGGCTTCGATGCTGGAACAAGCGGAAAACGTAAGTTTCGACGCTAAACAACAAGCCGTCGAATGGTCAAATTTTATTGTAAATCTGTCCGACGCCATCGGCTCCACGCCACCCAGCGTCGCGCCTTGCCATCCGATTGCCGCGAATACATTGAACGAGCATCTGAATCGAATCGGAAATCTTGGTACCGAGAGGTACGCGCCGTTAGAGTTACTATTAACTGACGCGAATCCTTCTCGATAGACTGGTAAAATTACATAATTACATTTTTTTTCTCCACATTAATTGTAAGTATTTTTTTCATTTGCAAACAAAAGTGCGAACGAGAGAGAGAGAGAGAGAAAGAGAGAGAGAGAGCGCGAATCGGTAAACAAAAGTGCTGCAGTAATAATTTTTCTTATAATTTAAGAGCTCTTTGTATCGGTCCCCTTTACATAGCACACTATCTCACGACGAGAGAAAATCCTTAATACTAATATTAAGCAAAATAGTTCAAGAAGGAAACAATAACGAACTGCTGCACATTCATGAATTTTTTGTTGTCTCATCGTCGAATTCGAGATAGAATTTCGTGTATCTATATATAATATGAATACGTCTTTTATTATTTTTCATTTTGCGAACTTTTTAAATATGAATTTTCGAATTCGTATCTGTAAATAAAAGTTGTTTTCTTTTTCTTTTCTTTTTTTTGCAGATATGCTTAATTACTCGCAGAAATATTGATGAGTACCGTATCTTTTTTTTTTGTAGTTGACAGTCGTGTCAATATCGTCTCAGAACCCTGTTTCACCGTATTTTGTAATTGGATACTTGTCGAAAAAGGAAAAATAATCGCGGAAGCATGGGTAAAAATAAGCAGAAGAATATAGATATCGAGCGAGAATTGTGCAGTAGTGATTAATTGATTTGTTATCGTCATTTGGAATAACGTGCCTAAATATAATAATACCTTTCGGTTCGACCCTCGTTCTTGACTCGAGTCGCGTTAATATTCGCAGGGGTTCAAAACGTTGACAGACGTTCTTTTCTCTTCATTTATCCCGCGAATCTCTGTAATATGCTCTGGAGATATCGTCGGGATTATTCCGAGATTTATAATTTTTTTGTTTGTGTTTTTTTTTTGTTAGCATAGGGAGGATGCGTTTAAACTCCCGACTCGCCAGACTAGATAATTATAAAATCTCTACGTGCATTTGAAGAGACCCGTAGGTTGCGTTATATTCTTCTTTAAAAAAGTGACCATGCAAAGCGACACAAACAGCTCTGCTCAGAACGCGGGAAACTTTGTAAACATCGTACATTCGAAAAGATTATTCTCGATAATCCAACGTTCACGTTTTCGACGATTGAACGAAAAATTTATAACGATAACATGGAACGTTGTATTTCGAAGCTTGCGATCGCAATTCCGCGTTTAAACTATGTTTGTAAAAACCGAATATCGTCCGATCGTATAAGAAAGAAATGTGTGAAAATAATGTGCGATTAGCTACCAATAATCGATGACACGAATCTTATCGACCTGCCTTGACCTCAACCTATTTTTATTATGTTTGTCAATAGGCGTTGAGGCAAGGGCGTTACTATACCAATTATGCAGATTATTGCGTAAAAACAAACATAATAACTTGGTAATTTTTTCACTAACAATTGTTATCACGGGAGAATAGAGAATATAGTACGGCAATTGTGGAGTGCTTTCATTATAATGCAATGCTCAATGTGAGAAACAATTTGGTATAAAAAAAAGAATCTTGGTAAAATCGTTGTTTTCTTATTGTTTTATTTCTTTCTTTTTTTTTTAAATTAACTTTCATATCGTTACAAAACAATATAATGGCTTTCTTGAAAAGAACGTCGCGCGTACTGTATAGATTCCTCTCTGCTTTTAAGCACATATCTAATGACAAGTGGCCAAGAGTTTATGCTTCCTTACGTACGTTTCGAGAGTTGGTTTGAAAAAAATGGAAACAAAATAGATATGCTTATTTCGTCGAAGCACGGACAAAATCTGCGGTACTTTATCGACACCCGAAGCCCTTTCTCTCTACTATATTATTATGGAATTATAGTTAAAAAAAAGAAGATAAAGCGAGACAGCATTTTCAAGAGGATGTTATTTAAAAAAATGTCGTCTTTTTATATGAGTTGTCAAAAATAAGTTGAGTTGAACGAATTATTGAGTTTAACATATTACATTAGAGATATATTTTTATAGAGCTATTTCCGTTCGTGGCTTTCGAGCATAACAATTATACCATAGGGTCTCGAGATTACTCGTTCAACGTTAGTTTTTCTTATCTTTAACAATTTATTAATCGCGAACAAGATTTATTATGCCTCTCTTGCATACTACTTGCTAGAAATAGCGACTGAGAAATAGAGGAAGTGAACGAGCAACAATGAGTACTCGGACAAATACACAAAGAGAGGGGAAGCAAAAAGACGATTGTAAATTTACGATGCTGCCGGAAAAAAATATGTAGCTATAGTTGTGTATCTACAAAATTGACCTAATTTGAAATCAAAGTCATAAATAAACGTTTTGCATCCTAGGCGTGAATCTTCCTCATTTGAATTTAACTCCTGTGTATGCTACTTTTACTCTTCATCAGTGTAGTACGATTTTTCGCCACCGCGGTGAATGTCGCGAGTGTCAAAAATATTAGCCACATCGTGTAACTCGGAATTTCGTCACAGGGCAAGCGCATAACGGGCATTTTCAAGCTAACGCGAACGCGGAATCTCGCGTATACTTATCCGTGTTTTATATCCGCTGTGGTCGGTTTTATTTCTATGTGAAATGTGCGAGACGAATTTCTCCTTTTAACAACACACAGTTCCTTAAGATTGTCGCGAACCATTTTCCGAAGATCTCGTAATTTTTCTGGAAAATCGTAACGCATAACTGCACAACGTTTCAGTGCAAAATACTCGTACTCTGGAAATGTTTGGTTAACGACTTATTCGCAAAGCCTTCCGGTTTATTTGTGGGTTAACCGCTGTGTTTTTGTAGATTAGATATTGTTTCTCTTTCACTTTGTGCAGTTTGTTTTGTGGATCGAAACGTGCTACTTTTAATTTATTTAACACAAACGCCGTTCGCCGATGGCATCTTGGACACCTGTGAACCAGGCATTTTTAACAGTGAGAGGTACGTCATGAAAAAAGCAAGGTTATCGAATATATGAGTAACGCGACAAAAGGCGAAGCCTTCCTATTTCGTCAAACGAAACGACAGTTTCGAGGATTTGCACGATCATGTTACTTGATATAAGACTTGAAACGTTTCGTTGACAGGGACACCCATTTTTTTTACTAGGTTAAGTCATGTGTGTACACACCACCTTTGTTTACATTGTTTGACCTGTCATATCGCATTTTCGTACAATTGTCATTATCGTTGTAAGTGATCAACCTTAAAATTCTGTTCTGTGTTTACCAATTCATCACGAATTTTTCGTCTCTTATTGAATTTTTTATTTCTGATAACTTCTATATGGTTTATCATTCTGCTTTCTATCGAGAAATATATTAAAGATAAAATTACTATCGATTATCGATTAACGATTAGCTAGCCAATTTATAGCAATATATTTGATGGACCAAAATGCCTAGTACAAGTCCCGGAGGGACTCGAATCAATCTATCGCTCAATTCCTTTTGTGTCAATGTGTTAAATTAGTTTGCCATATGCTTGTGAGCTTACTACTCTGTGAAATGACCCTGGTTTCAATTTCTGATTATGTCAGCCAGTGACTATGCCACTTGTTTGCGCCCACCTATGTGTATATGACGAATTCGAGGTCCAGGTCTTCTACGTTAATTCTAAAGATAGATTCTAGATTTTTCTTCCATGGAAATGATTCAAAACACAATGGCGAGATGATCGCATCAAGATGGTTGATTGATTTTAATAACTACATGTATTTTACAGAAAAGGGACATGTATGAAGGAAGACATTGAAACAACTACCATACCAATGGCCAACAGAAGGGATAAAGCGTCCTCAGGCTTTGTAAGTACAACGATAAAAATATATACAATTTTGAAAATTCTTTAATAATAAAGTTTTATTTATTTCAATTATATGAAATCATTTTTCACTTTGGCAATGTAAACCTCCTGTTCTCAGATCTATTCCATTAACATAATTTAAGTGCTCCTAACACTTATTCGGCTCCCACCAATAAAACTTTCTTAAGCGGCTAAGTACACATAAGAATAGTATAAAAAAAAGTAGGTAAATCATTCGATAAACATGAAATAATGCCACAGAAAATAAATATGCAAAATTTTATTGGCATCGGGTTGTTGATCTTTGCAGTATTATTTATACCAATTGAAAGAAATGTAGTTTTGAGAAAATATAAAGTATTTTTTTCAACCGATCGAAGTGTACTTACCCTTATTTGGCATTACTCTTCTTTTTCTAAATGCTGTTTTCAAATTTATGAAAGGTACATGGTGCTTTTCCTTCCAAAATCCACAATTGTTTGACTCTCGTAAAATGATAGAGACAATAATAGTATCTATATTGTGCTTGCTCGAAATCTTATGAAATAGAGATTATAAGATTAGCTATTCGTGGTGAGTTCGATGCCTAGAAAGACGACAAGAGCGATATACATGTATAACGTATATTGCAGTACATAAAAGTGTAACTGCAGCAAAGTAAAGGCCTTATTCTGGATGTTGCCAGAGTGATCTTCGCGACTCTGGAACTCCGGCGTCTTGGCTTCGCTGCATATCCATGACCCTGTTTTCTCGTTAAGGAAATTCATCTGGCTCGGAGTCCAGTCAAATAGATACATGACTTTAATGCAACGTTTCGGGCTTTATTAATGTTAATTTCCTCATTAAAATTCTCACGAATACCACCTCGAGTTCTCGACACTTTATGATTTATGTTGCTCGAAGTTAATCGAATCCTTGAAATTCTCAAATCCTACAAATGAATCTAGAAATCCTTCAACCTGAACTGAAATCATCCCATTGAATATTTTTTCTGTTATTAACCTTTCGGTCGGTGACTCAGAATCTCGCTTATCTATCGTAAACACAAGACTCACGAACGATATTATTCGTTATCGTCAAGCGAATTTAGCGCATTTGCGATGTCGCAAACGGTCGCAATACCGTTATTATTATCATCTGAAATTTCTATGTAGTTGACAAAGAGAAAATGTGCATACCTTGATCCACGAATCTCTTTTACTCCCGGACATGTTTGAGTGAGTGCTTAACTGGAATATACGACCAATTATAGTAGGAAATAAA
Organism: Netelia virgata; assembly: GCA_951802705.1. Classification (NCBI taxonomy): domain Eukaryota; kingdom Metazoa; phylum Arthropoda; class Insecta; order Hymenoptera; family Ichneumonidae; genus Netelia; species Netelia virgata. Next base: position 3,213,336 of record OX637866.1, on the reverse strand, counting down.
TTATATAGATAATAAAAAACAAAAATGATAAATAAATTATAAATTTATAAATTTATAGACAACACGGGTCACGTTTTATCAGGTGGAATCGGTCAAAGAATTGCGATAAAGGCCTAGAGGTGAATTATACCTTCAAGCTCACCTTATCATTCGCCATTACAAATCGGACACTGAAAGATAATTCATTTTTCCTTCGTTTCTCGCGCCTACCCTGCGGCCTAGCTCGTTCGAACTACCAGGCAGTTCTGCTGGCGCCGGCATCGGGGCTTTATCGGAATTTCTACGCGAAGCTAAAAAACTTTTACTCAAGATAAATTACAATTGTGCAAATTTTAAGAAAACAAAGGGAAAAAACCAATGCGCGCCGTGATAAGCTATTCGTGTAAAAATTATTAAATCGTGAGCCCTTCACTCTGTTTTTTGTTAATCTTCGGGAATTTTGTTTTTTGCAAAATATAGATATATATACGTTTATATAATGGTTAGAAATAGGCGCGCGAGGCATGAGCCCGTTGCGTTAAAAACATCTTAATTGCGGTCAATTACGCTCTCGGTGGAATAACCGGCGTGTTTCAACAATTCTCCAATTGAATTATGCCGGTTTATTTCGCATGACGCGTTGCACTAAATCAACTGTTTTACTCTCCCTCCCTCTCTCTCTCTCTTTCTCTCTTTCTCTCACTTTACCGGCTACCGACTCGCGAAAGAAACGTTTGGAACGACGCGATTAATTACGCTCGGTTCCAATGCTCGACTCTCTCGGACTATTTTCACTAATTCGTGCCAATCGAGTTCCTAAGTATTATTTCTCAATTTTCACCAATTATTTTCTAAAGAAAACTATGTTTGGTGAAAAATTTCGCTCAAAAAACGACCTTGACGAAACGATAAAAAACAACATTCCAACTCGGTGGTCATACGTGTCGAGCGAACGAGTTTAAAATCTCGTCAAAATTTCGTATGTCTTTCTCCAATGTTTTCCGAACTCGTTGTCGCACGTTATAACGGGCGCGCTAATGAGAGTGGTTCTTTTTTTGTATCACCGCGATAAGATAAGCCACCGGACAAACATACATATTCGTCTAAAGCGTCGTTTCGCTCGGTGCGAAATTTTTCAAACGACAATATCGAATTCTTTCCTATGCACGAGCGTTTCAAAAGCAAACGTTGTATAAATTAAGTACCAATGCGCGGATAAAATTGCACCAAAATGCGAAACGGCGTTTCGTTCATTTTATTTTCCGTTTTTTTAAATTCCGCTGAATCAGAATAAATCATCGGAAATGCCGAGAATCGTTAGTCACAAAAAAAAAAGAGAGAGGTGGAGAGAGAAAGAGGGAGGGTTAAACGTTTCTATTATTCCATGCGTTCTTAACAATTACTACGTATAATATATATGGGGTCTTCCATGTCAATTACACCAAAACTTGACTCAATTTCATTAAATATTCATCAACAATTAAAGAATTATCATTAAAACACGATTAATTACACGAATCGAGAGATTAGACAATTTTTTAAAATCTGAAAAATTGTTCAAGCTATAATTCAGAATCCAAGGCTGCTTTTACACCCCTGGGAAATTTTCGAAATTTCTAATAATCTTTGAAAACGGAAATTTCGTAATTTTTCGAACGATAAAATATTGGAACGATAGAAAAAACGAAACGGAAGCAAGCCTCGCTCCAATTTGGGTACGTCGGGCTTATCTCGGAAGTTATTCGAATTGACCCGGAACGCCCCGTATACGCGGTTAGTTTTACGCTTACTCCCTCCCTCTTTCGACATGCGATACACAAAGAGAGCCTATGTCGACCGCTACCTATATTCGAACGAAATACACACGTAAAGACTTTCACACGTACAAGACTCCTGAATGTCCCCAACGCACGGGCGCATCGTGTCGAGTGCTTTAAGGTTCGTCGTGTACGCGGGCGAGAACTTGTGACGAGCGTGGCAGACGTAGTAACACGCCGACCACGGTATGGTCCGCAAGTTGAAATGTACTCGAGAACATTGAAATACGATCCATATTCAGTAATGTACACCGATGCGTCAATGCTAAACCGTCGACGCGCGCGTCTCGCGAACATCGCGTTGAAAATTCAAATTTAATACAATAAACGGCAAAAAAAAAAATAAAAAAGTGTTACTTGACCTCGAAATAATAATTTTAATGATAATAATCGCAGGACGATATTCCTGAAGACAATTTTTTTATTGACAATTTGAAAAATTACAATTTAATCGACGCAAAATATAATCGAATCGATTGGAAACGAATGTCTTTGCGATGTTTCGAACGACCGATAAGCCGATAAGAACGAAGAATCGTATCGTTATCGTTTCTCACGACTGATGGGGTCTGCGTTCGAGCTAAAAAAAAACAGTGAAAAACCGTGTTGTACGAAAAATATCAACGACGTTGAAGATAAATAATACGAGTCTCGTCTGGGATTTTCTCACGGGAAGTGTGCGGTGGTGTGTGACTCCTCACGATATATATCACTGCGGTACGAATCTCAACTGTGATTGTGGTGTAATTGAATAAATACTACTTGTTGGCATTTGCCCGGGTGAATCGTTAAACGAGGAGATAGGATCGTCGACGAACTATATATATATATATACATAAATATATATACAATGTCTAGTAAAATCGAGAGACGTAAGAGTTGGTACCAAAAAGCCGAGAACGGTATAAAGGTAAGAGATTCACGACACAAGTTAATAGTTTCGCTAGGAAAAAAGAAATATTGTCGTAATAAAGAAATCGTTGAAATTGGAAAATCAATTAAATAGCGATTCGAACGAATATATCTCTCGATCGAAACGTTTGCCGGTAGCAAAAGCTAGGCTCGTGGCTTATCGAATCACCCTGACTGCCGTGCCGTGACTAATAATTAATGTGGCAAATACACTGCACACATTAATGCTCTGTGCCATATCGTCTTGTACTCGATACAGCGTGGTACACGTGTTTCGATGGATTAATTCAAGCGTCTGTACCAACGATTACCTTGGCGCAAAATCAAAGGACGTTTGAGCCTAGTATGGGAATGATTTTAATTAAGAAGAGAAACATAGTCGATGCCATTGCGAGATAAGATAAACGTGAAAAATTGCAGGAAAATCAATTTTTTTTTTTTTTTACATTAATTATGAATTTTTTTCACTCCTTTAATGATTTATTATTACATTTTTCGATTAAAAAGTAGAGCGTTACTGGTGCGTAGGAAATGTAATTGTAGATCGTAATCGTGCCGGTGCATTTTAATTTCGAGTTGTACACGAGTATAGAAGCTCACGTTGAGACAGACGTCAGAAAGGGAGATACGCTATGCATGGACACACCGAAGCATTTCCTGCTGTGCTCTCCTGCTATCACAACAAGCTGTATATGCCGTGGGACCCCTATCGTCCTCGGTGGGGCAGTTTGAAGTGTTTTCAAGCACGTGGCACAGTTATTGGCAGATCAAACGGTACTGCTGAAAAGATAGATATGTGCCAATGACTAGCATGCTAAATTTCTCGCGAGGGGCCAAGAGGCGGAAAGTTTCGTTCTAACGTAGTACCCATGGGTAGAAACGAGAGTCGTAAATTTCCAACCGTGTAAACATCTGGCGATACTTGTTTTCCTCGAATATATGTATATTCGTTTCGTGTCGCTTTCACCAAAATTTAGCCCGAGCGGTAAGAAAATTATTTTTCGTACGGACAATGTTGCCTACGCGGTCATTGGCGAGTCTGTATTATGCCCAAAAAACAAATGGGCCAATGACTGTATTTTTCGTCGATTCCTTCGGTGGCCAATCTCTGTGCTATTTACAAAACGAAACGGCCGACCGAGCGGAAAATTTATAAAGATAAAAGATATAGTTGCAAGAGACGTTATACAAAAAAAGTTTCTCGAAATAAAATTCGCACTTTGCGTAGGATATTATATAGCGTGGGCTCGCGGTCATTCTGACATCGGTTCGCAGCCTATTGTTAATGAAACAGTGCCGGGTGTTGCTGGCACAAGCGTCTGCCTCTGCACTCTCGCAACACTCGAGACTACGTACGACATCCATATGGCTCTGTAACGTCGAGATGAAGAGACGTCAGAAATTGTTGACGACGGACTCGCGACTCATAGCGCAAGGTCACCGAGACCGCGACGACAAAAAAAAAGCACGAGACAAACTTATCGCACATCTTTCATATCGATAAGGACAATTATCAATTACGACTAATAAGCGATTAAGAAAATAGGAAATTGCGTTAGAGAAACGAGCGTAATTTATCTGTGATTTATTAAACCGTGCCAATTAATCGACCCTTTGACCCTCGGTAAAAATTCAATTTTTCGTAAAATTTATTAAAACTCGATTTTTCTCCAGAAATTTGTCGATTAAAATAATTTTCGAATGTTCGCTAAACTTTCAATACGCGTTTATAGTCGTGGCTCGTATTCCTTGGTCGATATAGCAGAAAACATCGCCAATGGAATTCGATATGTCCTGCCAAGGAAAATTGAGCGTCGTCGGATCGAACCCTCTGCCGAAGTGGAGACGGGCTGCGGGTAGTCGATTCTTTTTTTTTTATTGTTTTTGTTTTCGTGTGGTCTTTCACGTGCGGTTTTCAATCGTGCACAGCGCGACCTTGGTTAAATATCGTGAGTCACGGATCGGCATGAGCAAAGCGACAAACGAAACAACTTTGTATAAAATATATGTACACAATACTTATACGTATATATATACACGAGGAATTGGGCATTAAAATAAGGCGTATAGATATATAGAAACGTGCGAAGAAGCATTGACAGACTTATGAGCTGACGTCAGATTTACTTTTCGCGGTGAGTTTTGCTTCTAGATCTTTCACATTTTATCTTTCTCCTCCTCTCTCGCATTCTCGACCAAGAAACCGGTCCCCCCCCGAGTTCGCAACATTGCATTCCTCGTGGATGATTGCATTTTCTTTTCTTATTTAAGTTATTTTTTCTTATTTTTCTATCGATCGAAAATCTTGAAAACCTTTCGTACGTTATCGATCGAGAACTCGATTATCGACGATTATCGATGGAAAATGTAGTTTGGAGAATTTCTGAAAAAGATCGATTAACCGTTTGCCGCCTACAATGACGAAGGAGTGCCTATGTACCGAGTCCGGCACAGAATGACGTCATTTCTGACGATGACCTCACCGACCTTTATGTTTCGTTGTATATAGAATCGACTCTCGTGGATCCTCGTTTCGTGTACCTGATGTGGCCTCCCTCGGGCACCTCTCGGTATCTCTCCGTGTGGCGATGCTCTTTTGGGATTAATAATGGCAAGAGACGGCGTCTCACGACGTTATCGCTCGGAATATAAAAAAATGAAATTATTGTTTTGACTACCCGGGGTAAGAAAATGTTTGGTCTAAGCATGGTGTTGCCGTACTCGAAGCGAGAATGACTTTACGCTCTTACAAATTCCCAGTAAATAATCCGTTCGACGTGAACAAGCTTGTGTCGTTTTATTTGTTTGTAATCGTTGATAAAATATTCTCGTTCTCATCGATTTATGAAAATCAAAACTAGAGCGTCAAGAATTTGCAAATTCGTAATAAATTTCGACCTTGAACGAAAATATCGTTAAAAATTTGTTAAATAATAATCACAAAATTATATATTGTTGTTTTGTAAATATAATTTTATCTAACTCGATTTAAATAAATCATGCTTATAATATTTCTGTCCGCTACGTATTTATAAATATTTAAAAATTAATTTAATGCCAAGTTAACAATTTTTTTAACGTCGTACCGTAAAACAAAACAAAATTGTTATTTTTAAATTGTTTTCCATCGAGATTCGTGTACCGTTCGTTTCTCTAACGCGTGAAACCGTACGTGCTCTAATCTTACTCGTTGGCAAAAGCGAGTCACGGATCGACCGGACGGTCATTCCGTATCGAATCAAAGGTACGGTATTTACATTCCCGGAACGAGGAAGACGCGAGAAGATAATAGGATCGCGACTCTCGAAGAGGAAAAGCTAAGGTGGGACGAATTTTCGTAAGAGTTCTGTCGCGCTGTAAAGCGTTCTTCGCGTTCCGCACGCGTTCCTTCAACCATCTCTTCGAACTCTTCCCCGTTTATTCTCCTGCCTCGTCATCTACGAACTGGACTTCTCGAGTACGAACGCGCGAAGAGTCGAGAGGAATCCCGTAAAAATTGCTTTTTTAGGGTACAACCGCGAGTCTCGCGAGCGTTTTACGACGTAAGAATCGTGGCAAAGGCGCGATCGTGTTCACCGCCGTGTCGAATCACAAGCGTGCCCGGAACTACACGCGCTCCTCCTCCACGTAAACTTCGCGTCTGACGCGAGTCTCGAAGTCACCTCGGTTGAGAAAAATCGCGTTGCTTCATACATCGGTAAGAAAAACGTTTTATCCAACCGGTAAAGAAAATTATTTCATCGTAACGTCGTCGACTTCCGGTCCGTTCGTAACTTCTCGCAACGGTCTCTCCCGAGATTTTCTCAATCGACTTCCTCCCATAGAAACGACAAGCTCTAAACCTCGTCTCTCTCTCTCTCTCTCTCTCTCTCTCTCTCTCTCTCTCTCTCTCTCTCTCTCTCTCTCTCTCTCTCTCTCTCTCTCTCTCTCTCTCTCTCTCTCTCTCTCTCTCTCTCTCTCTCTCTCTTTCTCGCAACTTGATTTTCTCCTTTGTATGCTAAAACTCGACTCGTCTTCACGATGTTCCTCGTTCCTGCTCGAAGGAACACGACTGGTCCGCGATGCGGTCCTACTGAGGTTTTACCTATCTAGAGAGAGAGAGAGAGAGAGAGAGAGAGAGAGAGAGAGACAGACTTTATCTCCCTGGTCAGGCCGGTATCGCGCTGGATCGTTCTCCTTTCGAAATCGCATTGCCGCGAAAACAATATTTAAAAAAAAAAGAAAGAAAAAACATAGAATTAAAGAAAGAAACGAACCTCGAGCGCGTTACACTCTCGTGACTCCCGAAGTCTTTTTTCTTCTTTTTCACCAACGTTGCGAATAAATACGTCTATAGAGACGCGTCTAATACGGGGAGATGCGAGTAATTACGTCGATAAATTGCTAATGAATTAGTCGGAATTTTCCAGCTCGAATATCAGTGCGAGTTCCCTACCGTGCAATTGATTAATTACACGATTAGATTTGTCTTTTATCGTCTAGAATTGTCAAATTTCCAAGCGATCGTCGTTTCATACGACGAATAATCAATATTAAAATTTTCTATTTTCGTTTTCGAAAACTTCAATTAAAAAACGGTTCGGTCCTATGACAAAATTCTATTAGGGATTTTGTCAACCCTCCTAGTGGTGTCTGCCGATATGTCTATACCCACGTAAAGATGCGACAAGTGGTCGCGCGCTTTCGACCACGTTGTTTTATATCGAAGTAGCCGGCGAGACACGATTATTAAAATTACAAGGCAGTTACAAGTTTAAGGCCGGCTGAACTCGTTCCTGATAAGCGCTCCAGCGTGGAAGTAACGAAACGACGAAGGTGCTTCGAGAGGGGCTTTTGCTATACGCGATGTTCCTACCTCCGCTATTTTACCGTACTATATATAAACGTTTCTCGGACACTTCTCTCGCTTCATACTTCCCTCCGTTCGTTTTATTCTTCATTTTGGTTTCTTTAATTTCCACTCGCGGTGCCGTTACGTTAATCTTCTGTTACAACCGGTAACTGTATTATACACACGGAGCTACCTCTCGTGTACACCAACGACCGGTACGTCGTATAGACACAAGATAGAAGAATTTTCGATCTTCTACCGGCGCTTACACGTTTCTCTCCTCGACCCTTTTTTCATCGATCTTATCTACGCCCGGTAGAAACGCGAGAATCTCGCGACTCTCGTATCGCTTCCATTGGTCATTTTCCTCTTCTACGCTTCGATTTCGTAAATATCGGTCACCCGATCGTAGAAATTACCGCGACGCAAAATAATCAGGAGAGCAAATTTCTATCGCTAACGATTTTAATACCGAATTACAACGTGCTCGAACGTGCCGTTGTGCTTTTTTTTTTGTATTTTTTGTTGTTTTTTTTTGCGAAGAAACGTATTCGTTTCATCTTCGCTCGTCAAGTCTTGCGTAAAATCTCATTTCGCGGATTTATAGGCACTAAGTCGGGTGTAGAGCCTTCGAAGGCAAATGAGCCGTCGACGGTGACGCTTTGGACACCGAGAGACTGGCTTGATTTTTCGTGATATATATGCGCGCGTATATGTACGGTGGATAAAATAGCGAGCGGAGAGAGGCGAAACTGCGTTGGAAACGCTCGATTTGAGACCGGCTTACACGCTAATATATTTATATATATATATATACTTATATCTATACTAACGAAGATCGAGGCCTCTTAACGGCACCGTGAATTCCTGTACTACTTCGACTCATTTGATCATGATTTTAACATATATTTTTTTTCTTTTTTTCTTTTCCATACCGACGACCATTTTCGCCAGAAGTTCGACCATAATAATAATAATAATAATATCCGTTTATTACGTTTCCCCGGGGCCTAAGTAACCCACCTGCGCAGTCCGAAAGGACGATTTCCTTTACCTGGCCGGTCGAAAACGAGACGACGATTTCGAGGACCGGAAAATCTGGGAAAAGGACAACGGTTGCAAGGATTGAAAAAGAAACTTCGGGGCTAAGAAAAATCGGCGATTTTTACGACGAGAAGGTCGATACGTTTCGTAGGAAAATTTACGGGATGAATATTATACGGGTTCTAAGAAACAAAAATAAGCGACGAGAGTTAGAGCGATGACTTAATCGAATCCGACGCGCACGAGTCAATTATGAACGCGTGACGTCGACCGGTGACGTCGATTGCAAAATCGAGCACATTTTCGTTATAACATTTTTAGCTTTGAATTAATTTTTGTTTTTCTGCGTACTTCGCGTCGTTTTCAAATTATTATTTCTCATCGTTGCTGCAATTAAATAATTAATCGTTTTCTAATCGATTTATCGTTATTATCGTCGTTAACGCTCGACGGCGTTGAAAATTCAGGATTATTTTAATTGCGAGATACAACCGTCCGGTAATTAGAAACGTTTGAGGATAATTTGGTGTATTAACATCGAGAAAAGTCAAATATCCCGTTGGAGTCACGAGCGCGACTTTAATCCCCGCGCGCGTTCCTCCTACGCGACTATCCCGAGAACACGGCGACTGTCCCCGTAGTAGGAGGAACACACGGAGGCCAACAGACACACTAACACGAACGAGACGGGGTGAGCAACGCGAGAAGATAGCGAGAGGCGCAGTCTTTCTCGAGCCTCACACCCATGCGGAACTGACCTCGCTGATTCACGTGAAAGAGAGAGAGAGAGAGAGAGAGAGAGAGAGGTGGGACGTTCTATCATTCCAATAGAACTCTCCACCTTACAAATATTTTTCATAGTGAATCTTCGCGTCAGCTGTCCACTTTTATCGTTATCTCGATAATTCGAGCGATAAGAAACGAAAATTTCTACATTTCGATCAACGGGAAAATTCCTAGTGCGCGAATCACACAGGTGGCATAGGCGATAGCGATCTCGATTTCCTTAAAAACAAAATAGAAAAAGGAAATTGAGAAAACGACGAAATATTAAAAATTGCCAGTGCCAACGAGATGAAGAGTATTTATGTACGGATTTTGATCGATCGAGTGTTCTATCGAAGTTAATTTGGTGCTTCGACTAATAATAAACAAACAAAAAACAGTGTGAATAACGGTGTGAGAAAGTGGAATTTTTCTTTATGTCCTTGGGGCTAATTAACGTATTAATTAATATCGATTTGATGATTAATCGATTAATCGATCGAGATTAACGCGAGGTCGGGGGCTTTTCAGCGACGTTTCGGCGATTGGCCAAACGTCCCGAGTGTGAGACACTTGTGATAACGCGATATCAAATTGAGTTTGCCAACAATCAGGCGGTAAAGAAATTCAACGAAGTCATTCTTATAAATAGCCGGTCGGTACCCGTGTGCGTGTAAAAAGCTTGCTTGTGTCTTTTGTGAATATCTCTCGCGACTACCGAGCGCTCTTTAATGACGCATGACACGAGGCCGGAACAATTCAATCCCGACGTTTTGAAATTTGGTACATCCTCGCCGCTTCGTTCATTGAAACAAATTTGCCGAGTTCAGGAAATCGTTCGACTCGATTCCCGTTGATTTTATTCTTGAAAGAAACAAACGAAAAAAAAAGAAAACAAAAAATAACAATTTTATAAAACAAAAAATCGTCACAAATTGTTTGATCGACAAAAAAGAAACAGCGCGACGAAGCTGGTTCGAGGTAATACGCGCGAGGTGTTTTACGGCAAGTTATCTAAAAGAAGAAAAAAACGAGTCGACGAACCTTGGCGTCGTTTGCAAAGGCTGTTCGTCGACAGAGACAAAAAGAAAATAAAGTTATAAAAATTGCGCAAGTTAGAATTTATCTCGAGCGTGATAAAAAAAAAACAACGACGAGGCTCGATATTAGAAAACCAAAGAAGAAGAAAAAAAGTAAAGAAACGTCTGTTTTAACGCCACTTATTGACGAATGTGAAATCGACACGCGTTAACGCGCCGTGTAAAATTACTATCGCAAGCACGATGACGAGATTCGCGAGAGTGGATGAATGTACTTCGGTGTGCACGACGAGTCAATGACTCTCACGAGGCATCGTTTGCTTACGCAATTTTGATTACCAGGCCGCGTTCGTGTTATGCACTTTGCGATAGTCGACGAGAGCCTCGACGTACACGCTATTCTTCTTCTTTTTAAATAAATTAACGAACGTATCTACCTAAGAAAAAAAAAGGAAAACAAAAAGAAAAGAAAAAAGTCGATCGTTTTCTACCGCTTGTTGTTTCGTTTTTTCTCTTCACACGAGAAACTCTTGCCACGGCCTAGACGTAATGCCTATTCGGTATTCTCGATCGTTTTCTCATTATACCGCACTACTATCGCGTTTTGATATCAGACCTCTCGTAACTATACATTCCAGGCTCAACCGGACAATCGTTGATATTTTTCCATCGGGGTAACCCGGATCGCGTTACATAAAACGCATTAAAAATCGTGAAATACGAAGAGGCGCGACGATAAAATGCAATCGATCGGCACAATTTTTATAAATCGATGAGATATCGGCAATATTAATCGATATAGAAACAAAAAACGTTACGACGAAAATAAAAAATAGTTTCAATTATTTTATAAAAAATTATTCTTTGGGATTTAAATTTGAGAAGTTTTTCGAGATAACGATAGCTTTAACTTCATGAAGAGAGATCGTCGTTCGACCGACCCCCATTGCCCGCGTATACTAGTCTACAATCCGGAGACAGACAGAACTGTAAACGTTTCGTGCAACCGTCGACCGGTACGTAACGATCGACATAAACGTCGATGCGTTTTCCATCGTGAAAACAGCTGTGTGTAAAACCGGCGTCATCCCGTGGTGGCATTCAGTATTTCTCTACAATAACCGTACGTAACCGTGAGCGCGATTCGAGGAGACAATGGGAACGCGCGTGTAATCGTTAGGCCGTAACTCGTGGCTGTGCGTCGTTATCGACGTTTTCATATTTTCCTTTTCTTTTTTTCTTTTCTTTTTTTTTCGAATTATTTTTTTCTTTCCTATTTTCTTTTTTAGTACATTTTTGTTACGCATGTGTGTGTATTCTTTTCGCAATAGTTCTCACGTCTGAGTGCGGATGCAACGGCAATAACTTTGGCGCCGGACGAGGACGACGAGCCCGCGCGCTCGTCAACGGAACACGCGGGAAGAAAAAAAATGCCGCACTGGAATTGTCGACGAGTTCGAGACCGAGGACCTTGAGGATTTCTTTTTAATTTTTTTTTGCTCGACGCCACACGTTGACGATGCCCGAGACGCTTTTCCTCGATCGCACGTTATTATAACGCCTCGACGATTCGACGAGGCGTGCTGATATTTATCGTCCACGCAAGCGTTCTTTTTTGTTTTTTTTTTACTTTTCGTGCGAGACATTTTTTCGTTGTTTTTTTTTGCATCGAGTGAAGTCGAGTGTGTGAATTTTGTTGTTGTTGGATTTTTGGATTGACTAACTTTTGCTGAGATTTACGAGGAGCCATGATTACGGAATGGGTGAGCTTTTTTTTTATAATTAATAATCGATTTATAGAACCGCCATTATTTACCATGCCTGCTTGTAATTATTTGATCGATTTATCGATCTCGAGCGTCGATCGATACTTATCGAATTGTTATACCCAAAGAAACAATTATTTACAAATAAAATTGAGAAATAAATACATAATACACGCTTGAATTAAATAATTAATAATATAATAAAATAATATAATAATGAAAACAAAATAATAATTGAATAAATAATTAATTTGGTAAAAAATTAACGAATATTCATTAAGCCTTTATCGTCGATCTCCAAAGTCTTTCGAGCCGTCGACCAATGAAATATATATCTCCGAATATCGAGGGTCGGAAAATTTAATCGACCGTAACTTAATTTCATCGTTATCGCAAAAATATTAATCCACATCGCTAATTAGTCGAGCGAGGTCCAACAATTTCGAACGACCCTCGCCTCTTCCCTGTCCCAAATACTGTTACTATTTTTATTTCGTTTCACGCCCTCGATAAAATAATACAAAAAAAAAAGAAAACGTTCGCGCGGATAATTCTAGAAAAAAAAGTATTGACCCCGAGGCGATAACGAGAAAAAGAGAAAGAGACGAAAAGCTGATAAAATTTAACGATTCCGAAAGTGGCACGTCCTTAAGTACTCGACGGACGGTCCAGATGGGTCATCTCCCGGAGTGAGATAGCCACTCGTGCAGTGCCCGAGTAATTCGCATAACGCGTGTATAAAAACCTATAAATACTCGCTGTACGAAATGTTTACTTGTTCTCGCGACCCAAACGGCAAAAATAAAATAAAGCCTCGTTCCATACGAGGACGTTAGATAGATTAACTCTCTTTTTTCCCATTTTCCTTAATTCTTTATTTTTTTTTCTTCTCTTCTCTTCTCTGTTATTTTTTATATACTTTTTTTTTTTTTTTTTTTGCGCTACGTAAAAAGCTGCCGGCGAGATATTCCGCGATGAAGTCACACTCGTCGAGAACGTGGGCGCTTCGAGGAGTCTCGGGATGACGCTGACCTCATATCACCAACATTTACACGCACTTTGTCGTGTGACACGGGATGCTCGGCAGCTGCTCGCTCGCTTCGGTCCAGCCGAGGAGATGCGAAAACGACGCGGCATCTTCTCTCGCGACAGTCGTTAATAATAAATATATACGTAGGCAACATGCGTTCGGTATTTATTTCTTTAGCGAGAAAACCGAGACGAGAGAATTCTTCGCTAAAATTCTCGTTGTCATTGTCTCCGACGTAAAACCCTCGACATTGACACTGTTTCTTCGCTCGTAACTTCGAGCCAGAGACCTCGCGTCTCGAGGACTCTCGTAATTCCTTCTTATCTGCAAAATGAAATTGAAAATTTTGTATTTATGAAAAATGTAAAAATCAAATAAAAGATAATAGAAAAAAAAACAAAATAAAGATTAGATCTGTCGGGAGATAATTCAGCGCGAAATCTTGATGCAACCCTTAAGCGACCTCGTACAGTCGAACGCCCGTAACCAGTTTCATTTGCTGCCTGCATACCAGGAATTAGCCAGCGGATTGATGAGAGTTCTCGCGAGGTTAAAACCACGCCCGGTGTGTATCGCATCGTGAGGTATACGGAACGGAGAAATTCTCGTCTAATCGAACGTGAGATAAAACCGGTGAATTATCCGTTGGTAATTCTCTACGATCGTTATTTCCAACGTATTATCCTCCTAAAGATCGAATAATTTTTATCCGGGGAATCTTCGACGATCGTGAGATTATTTTATGGCGATTATAATCACGATCGATTTCATCCTTTTTTTTTTGCAATTTTCAAATTGCTACGACAATTTGAAAAAAATTATTCGGCGATCGTGTCGTGTAAACGATGAATTATTTACCGAATCGATTTTAAATCTTTTTTTTTTCGTGTAAATGTTGATATTTTGAAAATTAACGGTTAATACAAAAAATAAGGAGATATAGTTTATTTCTTGGTCGTGTATATATCGTGTCACACACTCGTTATCTTCGTACACGCATGTGACAATAACGAGAGTATTGACGCAATTGCGAGAGCCATTGTTTTCCCGATAAGTCTAGCTCGTCGTCGTCGGTGCTTCGTGAATACCTAATAGCCGCATGGGTAGATTCTTTTTCTCTTCGTTATAACGATAGGGCGACTACGCTTCGATCACCGGCCTCAGTAATGCGACGACGGGTCATAGAGCAAAATATATTTTTGATCGTTTCGCTCGGTCCTCAGTGTTTTCGAATCGAAGCTCGAGCTGCTCGTCCAACGCGTAATGCGTTGCCTCGATTGTGAATACATTTTGGAATTAGTCTCGGTGAGAGTCGCGACAACGAAAAATAGAATTAAAAAAAAAAGGAAAAATTTCAAGGCATATTTTTATTTTTAATAACATTTTTGTTTTTATATTTCAAGTCGAAGTTGAATATTTTGTATAGTTAATTGCGAAATATCGATTATTAGGTGGTTGAATATTTTTATTTTATCGTGAGGTCAATGATATTTTGGTCAAGATCGATATTTTATTGATTTAGAACGTTACGAGTATCGATAATCGATTCCGATGTATTCGTGAAAGTGCATTGCATTTTTATTTTTTATAATATTTTTGTTTTTATATTTAAAGTCGAAGTTGAATATTTTGTCGTTAATTACGAAATATCGATTATTGGATGGTTGAATATTTTTGATTTATCGTGAGGTCGATGATATTTTGGTCAAGATCGATATTTTATTGATTTAGAACGTTACGAGTATCGATAATCGATTCCGATGTATTCGTGAAAGTGCATTGCGCTTTTACCGATGGCGTCTTTGACCCGACTTCGATCACTCTCTCTTACATCATCCTCCTAACGTTCGAATCAGTGACAGATCTCTAATTTCCGTTGGAACGACAA
This sequence comes from Netelia virgata, assembly GCA_951802705.1. Lineage (NCBI taxonomy): Eukaryota > Metazoa > Arthropoda > Insecta > Hymenoptera > Ichneumonidae > Netelia > Netelia virgata. The sequence continues at coordinate 3,198,264 of OX637866.1, read as the reverse complement.
AAGAAGTGCAAGGGTGAAAGTCGTCGTCGAAGCATTGTTCGACTCGACTCCAAGAGAAGAATGTCGGGATTACCCAAGACCCCCAACGGGTCTTTGGGTCATCGTTTGCAGGCCTCTCTTCCTCGTATACCCAGTTTTACCCTCTTTGTATTTATACGTGCGCGTATTAAGAGGATGCAAATTGAAAGAAGCGAACGATTAACGCGATTGACTCTCTTTTCTCTCGCGCGGACCACGACGATTTAAAATATTCCATGAACCTCTTCGACCGGCTCGTTAAATTATCGTAAACACACTTTCCAAGAAAATCTTAATAATTCTCTCCAACGTGGTTAACAACCTATCACCTCACTACTTTTAATGTATAAAATCTTCATTTTATAATTCTTTATAAAATTATATTACTTTCAAGTTTATTACATTTTATATTTATTTTCGATTATTTGTTTGTAATAATAAAAAAAAAAGCTGACGTATTTCTCAGAACCGGAACGACGGATATTTTTGAAATTTTGCATGCACGAAGATTGAACATCTGCCAAGAGATATATTTAAAAAAAAATAATCCAGCACGCTATATTTGTCTATCGCCTATTTTCACTCGTGCGAAGTGGAATAAATAAGAGAGGGATATCTAAAACGCTAGAAAAACAAAAACAATAGTTTCTTTTCGTTCGTAAAATAATGATATTTTATTTCATGAGTTTTTACTGACTTTTGTATTATCTCGTGTTTTACAGCTGGACACATGGTTTCGACCGAAAAAATCCGGTCGCGGTGGTGGGGTCAGAAGTGGCACTGGCCTCAACACCGTCCCCCGGCCAAATTCTGGCGATGATTTCGACGAGATCGAGCAGCAACGCTCGATAATCGAGAGAATGGATGAGGAAACGATGAACGATCGATTTGAAAAAATGCTGGTCGGTAGTTTGAAAATATGGTCGAGATACATTTTAATAAATCTCCAATTAAAATCGAATCTTTTACATAAATCGTTTCTTTTTATTTCAGGCCAACATGAATTTGACCGAGGAGAAAAAAGAGCCACTGAGACAGCAGCCCGAAACGAAGAAAAAAGAGATGTTGGTACTCCATTACAAGGGTAGCATACAGGAGAACAGATCAAAGTTCGACAAACCAGCGGATTACATACAACACTTGGCACAACCAGATTTAAGCGTGAACAAAATCTACAGTTGTGTCGAATCTCTCAGAATAGCACTAACGAATAATCCCTTGAGTTGGGTGCAAGAATTTGGCACCAAGGGTCTCAAACAAGTACTCGTGACTTTGAACGAGTGTTACAGGAAGTAAGTAATTCCAGCTCGATTTTATAAAAAAAAAAGAAAATTATTATTCTCGATACAATCATCGTGACTTAGGATTCGATCGATCACGAAAGTTATTCATTCTCTTTCATTATTGTTCCATTGCAGTGCCGTCGTATATTACGATAGGTAAATTCGTGAGAAAACAAAAACATTATATCTAAGCTAACGTTTTGTTATTTTACGAATTCTGCTTATTCATTGTTTTAATTCTTATTTATTTCGCCATAATCGAGGATTCATTATCGCTTTGTTTAATTTCGCTTTTATCCAAGCACGTAGGAGTTTAGAGAACAAAATGTCTAATACATGGTTTCTTACTTTGGCACAGTGATAATCGATACGAACGAATACAGTACGAGTGTATACGATGTCTCAAAGCTATAATGAACAATACCGTTGGGATGAAAGAGATGCTGGCACATCACGAGGCATTGACGATCGTTGCGAGATCGTTAGAACCGAGTAAACCGGCGGTTATGTACGAGGCGGTTAAAATACTTGGTGCTGTTTGTCTGATATCGAGCGACAGTCACAAAAAAGTACTCGATGCGATAACGATGAACGGCGAATTCAAACGACGCGAGAGATTTCTGCCGATCGTTCATGGACTTATGAACAAACAGAATGAAAATCTGCGGGTAAGGATAAAATCATTGGAAAAAGAACCAATTGGAATTAAAAATTACGAGATGATAACAAATCTTGATATTTTTTCGTTTCGCAGGTTGTTTGTTTACAATTAATAAATTCAATAATTTCGTCCGCCGAAGACTTGGACTTCAGATTACATCTTAGAAACGAGATAATGCGAATAGGCCTGGCGGATATTCTGGAATCCTTGGAACGCGACGATTCGGAAGATCTTACGACGCATTTGAAGATCTTCAATCGCGACAAAGACGAGGATTACGAGGAATTTGTACAAAGATTCGATCACGTGAGATTCGAGCTCGACGACGTCAACGATTGCTTCGAGGTCGAGAAGAATCGAGTCCTGGACACCGCGGCCGAGCCGTATTTTTTATCTATATTACAGCATCTCTTGTTCATAAGAGACGATGCACTCGTTAGGCCAGCTTATTACAAATTAATCGAGGAATGCGTCTCGCAAATCGTTCTCCATCGATCTGGATGCGATCCAGATTTTAGTGCGACGAAACGCTTTCAAATAGACGTGCAACCTCTTATCGATACCCTCGTGGAAAAATCGAGGGCCGAGGAGGAACGTCGTTTAGTGGAGATGTCGCAGAAATTGGAAGAGGCGATTTCGAGTAAGCAGGAAGCCGAGGCGAAGCTTCAGCACGCGGAAAACAAAATTAGAGAATTGGAACAGGGTGGAGCGAGATCTGGACCGGCTGTACGTAAAATATTATTTTCTAGAAGAAAAAAAGGTCTGATTGTATCGTGAAATGTAGTGAAATAATGTTTTTTTTTTTCGTTTGTAGAAAGTTGGAGGTGGACCACCACCTCCACCGATGCCAGGCATGGGAATTCCTCCGCCGCCACCCATGGCACTCATGGGAGGACCTCCACCACCTCCGATGCCTGGCATGGGAGGTCCACCACCACCCCCGATGCCCGGTATGGGAGGTCCACCACCACCACCGATGCCAGGTATGGGCGGGCCACCACCACCCCCATTACCAGGCATGGGTATGGGACCTCCGCCACCGCCGATGATGGGTGGTATGAGGCCACCGATGCCAAACGCCGTTCAAGTATTACCTCATGGTCTCAAGCCCAAAAAGAAGTGGGAAGTGGAAGGACCCCTCAAGAGAGCCAACTGGAAAGCTGTGAGTATCGAATAATCGACGAACACGTATCGATAAAATCATCATGTTATTCTTTAAATTCTAAATTCCCTCGAATTATTTTTAAGATATTGCCGCACAAGATGAGCGAGAAATCGTTCTGGACTAAAGTACAAGAGGACAAACTGGCCAGTCCGGAAATTCTCAATGGTTTGTGTCAAAAGTTCTCCTCGAAACCGGCGAGTAAAAAAATCGACGACGTTGTCGACAAGTCAGCACCAGTGAAGAAAGTCAAAGATCTCAAAGTACTGGACAGCAAAGCCGCTCAGAACATATCGATTTTATTGGGTGGTACTTTGAAACACATGTCGTACGAGGAAGTGAAAAATTGTCTGCTCAGATGCGAAGGTCCTGTTATCTCCGATAACATCCTGGAGGGATTGATCCAATATCTGCCACCACCCGATCAGCTCACCAAGTTACAAATGTTCAAAGATCAGTACGACGATCTCACCGAGGCGGAACAGTTTTGTGTCACGGTATGAAATTTGATATTTGCGTTACAGAATATTTGATAAAATATCGATAATCAATTATTTCGTTTCTACGTCAGATATCAACGATAAAAAGGCTACTACCACGACTACGATCGCTCAGTTTCATGTTGCATTATAAGGAATTGGTGCAAGACGTGAAACCCGATATAGTCGCTGGCACAGCCGCGTGCGAGGAAGTCAAGTGTAGCAAAAAGTTTGCCAGAATTCTTGAGCTGATCCTTCTACTAGGCAACTACATGAATTCCGGCTCGAAGAACGAACAAGCGTTTGGTTTCGAAATCAGTTTTCTCACGAAGGTTCGTTGACCGTTGCTATGTAAAAATTGTTGACACACACCACGGTCATGTTCTTGATTCGATAATTTTTTTTCTACGTCTTAGCTAACAAGTACGAAAGACGTTGAGAACAAGCAAACTCTCATGCACTACCTTGTCGACACGATAGAGAGAAAGTTCCCCGACAGTCTGAGCTTCGCTGAGGAATTGTCTCACGTGGATCGAGCTAGCCGAGTTTCGTTGGAAAATATTCAACGAACACTTCGTCAAATGGATTCGAACATAAGAAATCTCGAACAGGACCTAGCGAATGCTAAAGTAGCACAAGGCGATCAAGATCTATTCGCTGAAACGATGACTGTATGTGCTTGATTTAAACGAACATTGTATCTTGTGAATTAAATGTTCACTAAACACGATTACCATTGCAGCCGTTCGCCAAAAAAGCGAGGGAGTCTTACGAGGTTATGCAGAACATGTTCAAGAATATGGACAGTCTGTACACGGATATATCCGAATTTTTCGCCTTCGACAAACAGAAATATACGATCGAGGAATTTTTCGGTGATATCAAGAAATTCAAGGACGACTTTTTGGTAAGATTCGCAGAGAATTTGTCTGGTTATGTAAATTGCTAACATTTATCGAATGAATTTTTCATCCTACAGCAATCACAGAAGGAAATCGCGAAGCTTCGTGAAGGCGAGGAGAAGCAGCGAAGAGCCCGAGAAGGTCGTGAAAAGGCTGAGGTCGAGCGAGCAGCTCGAGCAGCTCGTAAACGAGCTCTCGTCGACATGAACGCTCACGAGACCCAAGAAGGTGTTATGGACAGTCTGATGGAAGCACTGCAGACCGGTTCTGCATTTAGTCGACCTGATCAACGACGAAAACGACAAACTCGCGTTGCCGGCGGTAAGTTCAAACTAATTAGGAGTAGACATGGTCCATCTAAGATTACGAAATGGAGCCCGGCGACTCAGGTGAAAATATTCGGCGGAAGTCTCTCCCTTGTTGCTAGTAACGAAAACGAGAATGAAAATTGCATCTTTATAAAAACGAGAGAATTATTGGAAGAAGAGAAATCGTTTGATTCACCGGCCGAAGCTTTTCGCACAAGATTCAAGAATGAAAACTCGACGTACTTTACACCCGAGGAGAATCAATTACAATTGAAGAAAAAGATACTGAGCGAGGTGACAAAAACACCCAAGGGACATCAGTTTCTCTCAAGAATCAGTAGATTCCAGAGAAAAATTTGTAGAAATCGTGGTATCAGGGTTCTCAATCCTATCAGTTACTTGGCCTCGCCAACCTTCGGCAAAACTCCAAAACGCGAAGTTTCCATAAAGGCCACGAGAAACATCGGCATAATAGACATCGATAGTTCGAGTTCCATAGACACTTTTTATTCGGCAAATTCAAATTTCTTGCCTCTGAGTCCTTGCCAGGGGACATCTGTGTTTAAAACTCCTGAAGACGCGAATAGGAAGAATTGTTTGTTCCCACCTGAGGTTACAGGAGCTATACCAAAAGAGCGACGGAACAATAACGTGCCAGTAGTGGAGAGAAAATACAAGCGCAATAGCATCGTTCGACGTGCTATAGTAAATCGCAAAAAACTTTCTCACAAGAGATACCTGAATGGTAATTCCAGTACCGCAAAACTGCGCAATTATCTTGGAAGCCCACCAAACATGAATTCTTCCATGCCTACGATAGTCATTCACCATTCACCGATGGTTGCTGATCAAAATCTCGATTACGAGAAGCAGTACGAACCTATTTCGAAATCTACGGATTATATATCCGCGGACGAGGGTTCTATACAATTTTGCACGGAAACGTTGCCGAGAACGAAGAATTTTGAAAATATCACGCAGATACAAGACGAAAATCGAAACGATATCGTTCTAGATCGAAGTGACGCCACTAGCACTTTCCTAGACTACAGTCCTGTGCAGAGATCGTACTTTATGAATTCACTGAACAGCGTTTATTCCCCAAAAGTTGTGGAGATTAGTGGAATTTTGGAATTATCGTCCAAAAGTCCTTTGACTCCGACCGGGCTTGCTAATACTTTGCAGGACAATAGAATGGATGAAATAATAAGCGAAGCTTACAAAAAAGCTATTCGTTCGCCAACCACACCGAATATTCTCGATATCTCGGAATATGCTCAGACCAGCACACCACAGACACCTACTATTTTGGAAACAACGTCGAGTAATCCGAATTCCATCGAAAAAATGCCGAACGATGCTGCATCTTTACATCAAAGATAAAACAAGTTTATAAAGGCTACGAACTACCGAGCTTTGAGACTTCTAAGAAGAGCTGGTACAATAAATTACAAGCTAGCGAGACCGACATAGCAGGCTGTATCACAGATATCGTTGCTGAGGTCGTGAAAAGCAATCTGGATATAATGGGATGCAAATATCGAAACGAAAAATACCTCTCTATCCTATGTATATGAATTATTTGTTATGTATCTATTTTTTTTCATTGGACTGTTAGTAACTGCTTTCTATTTTATTTATGCGAATGATATGTTATGTTTATCAATTATTTTCGATGTATCTATTTTTTCTTCATCGGATTATTGATCACTGCTTTCTACTTTATGTATGCTATCGATCCTAAATTATTTTTGTATTGATTTTGTTTTGTCGTAATGTTAAATCGTGTTGAACGAAACTGATACGTGTAATATTTTCATGATGAGTTTGATGTATGAATAATTGTAATGCTATCAATTAAATGCATGGCAATAATTACCTCCCTGCTTAATCATGAGCTTTAAAGCACACGCTACACGATCCTCAAATGCTTGCATGATCCTCGCAACTCCTAAGATAAAGCAGCTTCGCTTATTTCCACCTTTTCTCATCTACATAGTTTGTATACAGCAGCTTTCGTTGATACTCTAATTTCGTGTACTCGATCGGTAGCACAGTAGTGAGAACAGTTTTTTTTTACTCACACGAACATAACAATCGTAACCTTGAAAATATAATTCTTCAAGTCGGTTGCTAGTAAGTTTCATGGGTGCCGTTACGAATTAATAAATATGGGGAAAATTGTGTATTTTTGCAGCGGAAAGACGAGCCCAGCTGAACAGAAGTCGCTCGAGAACGGGACTCGTCGGGACGGGATTACTGGGAAGAGAATTATCAACGTGAGTATGCAAGAAAAAAACGTTAGAGGTTTGCACCGGCAAATGTAACTAACGAGATTTTTTTTGTCTATTCTAGGGAACTTCTGAGTTCGGCGTAGCACAGGAAAAATTCCAGTTTCCGTCCTGAATTCGATGCTGTGATTGCCTACGCTTCAAACTACGTGCAAGAGATTGTTGATAAAAGACACGAGAGATCAGTGATTGTGAAAAACGAAATATTCGCGTCCGATTCCAAGTTGCGCTATTCTCGCCTCTTTCTTTTGCGTTTTGTCGCACAAGTCGTTGGCGAAATCCGTTTTATTTTGTTTTGAAAACAAATAATCCCATTTGTTTTTCTTAAAACGATGTTTCCCTCGCGCGTTTACGAACATTTGCCGAATTCACCAACACCGTGTTATAGAATTCAAATGGACTGCAAGGTAGTTCTGAATTTACTTGAATTTGTTTTCTTTCACGCTGTAAATTTACGTCTGTAAATTATTGAATTTTGTTTAGCCCCTGTAGAAAAAGATGCTCACGTTTTTTTTTCTCATAATGAGAGTAGCGATGTTTAATTCTATCGACCGAAGAAATTCCCTGAACACATGTACATTTCGAAATGAAAAACTTTGGTGGGTGCGAACCAATCGATATTAAAAAACAAAAACGAAAACTGCGATAAACTTCGGTAAATTCAAGATTCATTGTACGTAACAAATGATTGCGAGCCTTCGTAGACCGAGCTTCGTCAAACCCCTGCCAGTATTTTCATGAAAATTATTTGTGAAAATACCCGATACGTCGAGCACAAAATGTAACGCACACGTTTAGTAATATCACGTAGATGCTTTCTTTACGAGAACAAGAAGTGGTGCTTTGATCATGATAGAGAAGCTCGGCCTGTACTTATATATAAATAATTTGCAATTTTTTCCCGAATGTGTATATATGATATGCAAATAATCGATACGATCGAAACGTATCCTCTCGTATGTTCCACAAACTTTTTTTAGTACGGAAATGCATTTAGTCGTCGTATTTTGTATCCTGTACTTATAGCGAAACATGACTTCTGTACTCATAGCGAAACGTGCCGTTGGTCAGGAGTACGAAAAAATGAGAGACAGAAAGAAAAGCGAACGAAATTGATATCATCCATTACTTAGATGGGATTCTACGATTGCACGCGAATGAACGTTAACCACGATTTTATAACAAAGATTCTCATAATTAGAGCTCAAATATGGATTAAATGATCAGTGGACAGAGTCTGAAAACAAATTCAAATGGAGCCTTAAAAATTTTTCTAGACTTTATATTAAATGTGAAAAATGAATAAAACTGCCAGGTCATGGGCACAAAAGTTATCGTGATATTATAAATCATTGTGCCAATTACGGTAGAAAAATATGAAAGAAAGAAAAAGTAAAACATATTCAATGGTACCTCAGCAAAATTATATAAGTTTTAACTCTCAAACAAAGAATGTACGAGTTTCGTAAATATCAGAAAAAACGAAAATTTGTTTGTTGAATCTCGACGATAGCATTGTTTATACCGCGATTGTTATGGAAAGAATGAAAAAGCAAGAGTCCGATGTATCTATACTGTGAATATTTCATGATAAAATATAAGTATAGGTTATTATTGATATGAAACGTTTGATTACTGTGTGCTACTGTTTTTTTCAACCTACGGCCACCATTTTCTTTTTATTTATGAACGAAAATAACTTTCAATGAAGTTATAGTTTTTTTCGTTGATCGTTCTCGTTGATGACTACTCTAATAATGTTTATATCATCCTCACTGTTAAAAATGTTGTGTCTTAAATACTTGTTGAGATGACTTGTGGAGTATCGATACACAAATGTTACTATTCCGTATCAGTGACCTCTAGATTAACTCTTTAGATTTGACTAGAAAGAACACATAAAACTCACTTACTGCAGGAGCAATTGCAAATACAAACGTTTGAAGGACTGGACAATGAACATAGAATGCGCGAAAAGTGAAGACGGAGCGCTCAGATGGACGCGAAACACGCGGAAAAGGAACGGCGGAACGCCGAACTAGGGTGAACACGAAACGCACGGAAAAAGATTGGCGGAACGTCGAGTCGGACTGTAGCGGAACGCTGAACCGGAAGTCTTTTGCGATTACCATTGCGCACTTTCTAACCCCGTCCATTTAATTTCAGACGGGTACAAAATAATTAAAAATCGTTGTTTCTAATGTCTTTGAATATAATTTAAACATTGATAATACTTTTCGAAACAACAGAGTTGCGATTAAGCTGCAAGAAGGTCTCGCGTGTAGCCGCGGGTTTTCAATTGAATTTTTTTCGTGCAACAAATGGTTCACGCACCGGAAATCATATTTTCACACGAATCGCCGAGCTTTTGTCACATGCCCCGCCCCCGACTCAGCAGCAATGACAGTCGGTCCTAACCTCGAAAAATTTTGACGCATAGAAATTTTCTCCACAATGACACTTTAGTCGCGAATTAATAAAGGACATTTAACATGTAAAAAGTATAACAGTTTCGCGTCGTATAAATATCTTTAGAAAATTCTGGTCCTTGTACGATATCGACAATTGCTTGTATTAAGTTTTAATTGAAACATCGAGAATCTCGTTGATGAAGAATTTCTTCACTGTGGCGGACTACGATTCTAAATATAAAGTTTATACCTACCTCTGCTTTTTTTTACTTATAAATAACACTATTTTGCAATACCGTTATGTTTGACATTTTCGTATTTCGTACTTTTTTTAAAATACAAAAACAACATAAGATCCGAAACTGTGCATGACTTCTTCGAACTGATTAAAAATCTTTGTCTTTGTTTCTCTCTCTTCCTTCGATGGTATGTATATCGTCACTATTTCACTGACAAACAATACACAATTGTTGTTTAACACTCAATCAGTATTCTCATCGCGTTCTTTCCGAAACCATTAAATATTATTTTATCCCAAATTTATTGTATTCTCTATCCTTTTCCCGCAATTCAATATATCTCGCTGCTACTATTCCTGGTTTCAAAAAGCCTCACAGATGCACATACAGATCAATGTGTCAAATTATTGATAAGGGTGCATAAGAATATTAAAGCCCTAAAGTACCAGTCTTGAATCTGTGAGACATTTACCAGGTGCTTTGTGCAAATTGTTTAAGAGGTAGATCGTTCTCCAATCAGGAGGTACAATATATTTTTTTTCCATAGAAATGTTGATGTCAACCTCTTACTGATACCAATGTAATGGCAGAGGAAAGGAATACGACCGAGGGTCCATCCATCATAAATCTAATCGATGAAAATCTCTTTGAGCTCCAATGTTTGATCAGATCATCCGGAATAGGATACAGCGCAAGATGCGAGATTGGCAAGAAACAGTTGCTTGCCTTTGCTACCTCTCAGCGCGATATAGGTCTCTACTATCATGACAATATTCACCATGTGCCGACATTCAAGAGAATACCATGGTTCAGAGCTCCTCAAAGAGAGATTTGTGCTCTGTGCTTCGATCCAACAGGATCGTGGCTTCTAGTCGCGAGTATCGATGGATCTCTCTACATTGTCCCAGCTCTTGCTCTTGTCGACAGTAATAGTACTATCGATCACAGATGGACGATCAACGACCTGACGTGTTTCACGTCTTTGAATTTGCAGTCTTCCTACTCTAGGTGAGCTGCACCATAGTTTGCATAGCGAGCGCTGCACCTTTGCCAAATGATCTATTAAAAACTATTATATTTGTTAGAAAATTCATATATGCTTTTATAGAATACTATGGTTTGCTATTATCATATCGAATTTATACATAAGTAAACCTTTCGACAATTTCACATTACCCTCGGCTTCATTATGTTTCATTGAATCAAATCAAATTTTCAGACCGACGTCCCTCACCTGGTGGCAAGGTGTAACACAATGTAGTCATATAGGCGTTATAGGAACTGAACATGGCGAAGTAGTCTTCATTAATCTCGAGAATGGCCAGCAAGTCGGTTTGACGCGTGTGGCCTGTGGTGTAATATCTAGTCTTCACGTATGCCAGGACAATAGTCTTGAAATCGTTTCTCTGCTGATAACGAATCAATCGAGGCAGCAGTGGCGTCTGATTCTTGAACAGCGCACAACGAATTACGTTTTGCCACTTAACAATGGAAAGACTCTAATCTCACAACCTTATCCGATATTAAAATCTAACGAGATTATCCATGATGAGGGAAAGACTTTTCCTCCGACGAGATCTCGTTTGCAAGGACTCAAGCAGCTCTCGGTTGAGAAACTTGCTGTATTAAGACAGAAATTGGCGGAAACGAGAAATCGTAACCTCACGGGTAATGCAGTTCGTCAAGGTGGGTTATTGGTTGGAAGAAATAGGAACTTTCTTTAATAAGCTCGTTTCGATAATTGGGTATTGATTTATAGATAGCGGCAGTAGCAGTAGTACCGAAGAAACAAACACTCCGGAACACACGAGTCGAAGTTTCGACGAGAAAGTCGATACGCTCATACCCGAATTATTGTCTAGCGACATGTTTCTCTTGCCACAGTATACGAGACAGGGTCAACACTTATATACCGGCTACAGCGAGGCTACGCATCACATCACCGTGAGCAATGAATTCTCAAGTGCATGCAATTTTTTTAAACATCTTAAATTTTGAAATGTATGTTTTTGGACGATAAAATATGAATGTTTTTCGTCAACTATTTTCTTCCAGATTCACGGCACTGATATTTCCGTGGTTCCACTGCATATGTACAAAATGCCAGGTTCTTGCAGAGATATTTTGCTCACCCAGCGTCTATTCTTCGTCGTCAGTCCCAATAGACGAACTCTCTGTATAATATCTTGCCCACTGTCTGAGACTAGAATAGGAGACGAGACAGATTTCAACAGGGAGTCCTTGATCGCGCGTTTCGATCTCGAGGATAACATGGAAGTGATATGCGATGTATATAGATCGACGGATTATAAAAAATCAACGAACGACGAGTCACCGAGAAATCTTGAGAACAAATATTCTTTACCTTCGAAAGTCGAGGATCTCAGAGTCGATGTGCCTCTCGTGGATACCTGTATAGTTGTTACTAATATTGCTGTGTACAAAGTTGTTCTCAGGTTAGTTTCAAAACAGAAAACAGTAACACCTCGGCTATGAATAACGAAGTAATTGAATACGTTCCTCAATAACGCTAATTATATTGCAGGAGATCTTTGCTGAATGTTTTCATGGATTTCGTACTGAAGAAAAACGATCTCGAGAGAGCCGGAAGGCTGGGCGTTGTTTTTGGCATGAACGTCCAACAACTTTTGGAATCAGCTGGTGATATATTTTTAATGAACAATGATTGTTCGCGAGCTGTGGTCTTGTATAAATTGTCTAGGGTAACTTATCATTTCGTTACATCATTTGAAAGAAAAAGAAAATTGTCTTGTACTCAATAATTCTTTTCTTTTGTTTCCAGTGTCGATTATTGAAAAGGGTATTGAAATTTGCTGCAGCGGGTCGTACCGCTAAATTATTGGGCTGGTTAATGCATTGTCTCGCATCGCCTACTGTCACAGAATTAACGACAGCAACGAGAATACATCTGTCAAATCTCAGTGTACTAGCGTTTACGGAACTCACATTGAGAGCAACGGCTCAAGAGCTAAACAACATGAACAAAGATTTTTTGTACGTTCCTATTTCCAGATATAGAATATTTCCAAGAATACAATTAGACAAATTATTTCAAGATGTGCCTCATGAAAAATTTGTTCACAGATTGTTTTTATCAACGAATACCTTTTACGACGAACTTTGGGCTGTCGATATAGCGGGGCAAACATGTCTCTGGAAAGTATTGCATCATTTAGCTACGCAGAGAGGTCTCTTCGCACAAGTGCTCGATATACTTATCAAAGCTGTACAGTCTGTAAACTCAAACAATTCCTGTTTCATGTCTTCGCAGAGTAAATGTAAGGAAACATCAGAAAAATCTTCACATGTTTGAAAATCTTTTGCGCTGAGACAATATTTATGTATTAATCATTTTTAGATGGCTTGTTAATATGTATAAGCGAACCGGGTCTCGTTCAAGCTATCCTGGCTAATCCTCATGTCGCCAGAAGTCATATGACATTCGTGCTTGCTAGTCTGTCCTCATTGCCGATTTTTGTCTTACAGGTGAGGTCGTTCATCCTATGCATTTCATTACTATTCTAATATACGAGCCTCTTAGACTTTCAACATCCAATTCTCGTTAAATTTCGTTCTTATTGCAGAGATTGGTAACTTTATACGATCCGACGAACCCAGCACTGAGGCCTTTGCTCGTAAGATGCAGAGCTCGCCGACGAACAGTTTCGCAGAATTCTCAATCGAGTCAGTGCGATTCTCTGGATTCAGCGGACGTTTTGGTTCGTAATGATGTATCATCGAACATTCTTCAACATCGAGTTTCGAAACGAGTGATTAACGAGCATTTCATTTTAGGAGGAGACGGGTTCTTTGGTGGAAGAAGTGGTCGAAACGTTCCTGCTTATCCTATCGAATCTCGTTCATAAGAAAACGCCAATTTTACGGCACAATCCTACTCTGATGCAACGCACTCATCTACCAGGAATCGAAAAAGTGAGTAACATCAATATTCGTGAATGAAATATTTGCATTGTCAGATTTAACAAATTAATTTAATTCTCTTCAGCGTTACGGGGAAGCGACCACGAACGCGGATTTCAAAAGAAGATTATTGAGCGCCGGTCACGCCCACGTTGCTCTAATCCGGAATGGGAACGTTTACACTTGGGGCAATGCAGCGCAGGGCTGCTTGGGTAAGACACGATAAACAAAAATTAAAAAAAAATATAAAACACTTCGTTAAATAAAAAGCTTTATAATCTTCAGGAACAGGACCGTCAATATCGCGATATGGTTCGCCACACGGTGTCTGCTTGTTTCGGAACATGGAAATGGAAGTTTTGAGCGTCTCTTGCGGTCGTTCGCATACCCTAGCCGTGACAAACAACGGGGTTTATGCTTGGGGTGCGAGTCAGTTCGGTCAACTGGGCCTGGGAAGAATATTGCAATGTCCTAATCCCGAGCTTATAACGTCACTGTCTCAAGAAATAATCGTCGACGCGGTTGCTGGTCAATACCACTCTGTAGCCCTAACGATCGACGGTCGTGTATTCACGTGGGGCTGGGGCGTTCACGGTCAGCTTGGTCACGGCAATATCGACGAAAAAAATACGCCTACCCTCGTTACTTCGTTACTGGGTATCGTTATGCGTCACATCTCCGCTGGTCATGCACACACCTTGACACTGTCTTTCGACGGTTACGTCTATGCTTTTGGCTGCAATATCTTCGGTCAACTCGGAACTGGTACCACCGCCAAATCCTCGATACCTCTCAAAGTGTCCCTACTTCCGGAGAAAATAACGCACATAGCTACCGCATACTTTCACAATCTCGCAGTCAGTCACACAAATAAATTGTACACATGGGGCGCGAGTCCTCAAGTATTGAGACTGCAAACGCAGGCACAGAAAAAATCTAAGATACTCGAGTATCAGGCAGCGGCTGAGAAATTCGCCGAGGCTGAATTCGAAGCACACAATTCTCAGAATACCGATGACAATATTGAGAACGACGAGAACCCTTCGATTCAACTGAACGATAGTGTTCTGCAGAATAACGAGAGTGAACAAACGAAAAATATGATACCGAGTAAAATACAAAAGCGGCTGGCTGATAACAAAATTCTAAAGAGTCCGAGTATGAAAGATTTGAACATTGGAATGCGCGAGGAGGCGCAGACTCATTTGAAGCCGATTTTGGTCAGTACCAGTTTGGTAAATGGTCGAATCGTTCAGATATCCACCGGTTGTCATCATTCGGCGCTGCTGACGAAAGACGGGACCGTTTACACTTGGGGTCGTAATTTAGACGGTCAAATTGGAAACGGTACACGTCGCGAAGTTCTCATACCTACACCCCTTGATTACAATCCTGCCTCTGTACTCGCCCAAATACCACCGAGGACTAATACTTTCAAAACTACGGAATTCCCCGACAATTTGGGAAGTTTGTATAACAACGATGGTACTTCTGGTCAAGCTGCACCAGCAGAGACTGAGAATTCGATCAGTCGAATTGGAATCAACAGAATGATAAAGACGGTCAGGGTGTGTTGCGGTTACGATTTTACTGTGGCGATACAGCCAGGTGGAACAGTTCTAGCATGGGGAAGCAATAGTATGGCACAATTGGGACGTCCACCGTCGAAAGATTCGGGAACTGACGAGAAGCTCGTTCTTCTGAAATCGAGCAGAAGAGTCATTCGTCTTCCACACGGGGCACACGTAGCTCACGACACCCCGAGTCAAGTACCCAATATTCCTACTCCTATTATTTCCTACCAGAGTTACGACGTTACGCCACTAGCTGGAAGAATCAGACCTCTCAGTATGATTGAAAAAACACTCGGCGAATTGACACTGCATTACGTTCTCGAACAGTTCCATGGATTTTACGACACTGGGAAGATAATGGACAAGTTTTTGGAGAACGGTGACTATCATGCCTGCTCGAAGCTTGCTTTCCTTGAGCAGAATTACTCCAAGAGTTTTGCCTATCAATTAAAAACTCTAAATCCAGCGAGTTACAAAAATGTTCGAAAAGCTTTGAACGAGAATACGTCGAGCAACGAAACGTCTAACGTCCCTGTAGAATGTCTCAAAGATACCGATACAAAAATCGTAAATTCGGTGGAAAAAATTCAGCAAATGAGGGAAAACACAGAATTGTTCGACAAGCAAGTTGTGAAGAATCTTGTCGATTCACTGGAGGAGTGCGCTACAAGGAAGAAGATAAAAATGCCGACGAGTCGTTCTTTGGACAGTTTTCAAGTTCTGGAGCAAGAATTGCATACTTTCGATTGCCAAGGCGGCTCGGAGGAATTGTGCGAGGATACGAAGAGCGAGGACATATCGTTGGATCTTACGGAGGATGCGCTTGAAAACGAGACCGAAGAGACTGATAATAATGTTTCAGAATTCAACAGGAATCTCGATCACGTGAGAGAAATGTTGATCGGGCAAAATAGCCAAAACAGCAAGTGCAACGTTCCGTTGACTAACGGCTTGGTTGATGATCTCCTGATTTCTCAAGAAATCTTGCCGAGTCAATGTTCTGTAGTGCAGAATGATAAATCATCGAGACAGCAAGATGAAAAATTATTGTCTAGCCAGCGAGACGGTTTGACCGAAAACGAAGCGAAAGATATGCTTTCGGACGCAACGAGAGTTATTAAGTTCTACATGAACGAGATAGACGACGGTGCTCACGCTATAATGCGCGAGGTGTTGCACACAGCTTTGGAATTTTGGATCGAGCACAATTTGCCGATGCAGACACTGGAGAAAGTTCTACTCGAGCACATCAACAAGCTATTCTATCCTCTCGGACTGCTACTCTTTTGGTAATAATTCTCATTCTTACGCGCTTTCTTTTTTCTCGCGAGAAAATATATTATTTATTTTTCCCTGAATCTATAGTCAAAATGCCGAAGGAGAAAACGTGGACGCGAATAAAAACAGTGCGGAAATTAAGAGTTTGAGAATGATGAATTCGTTGTCGACGAAGTTTTGTCTACAAGTTTGTTCGATGCTTTTGCGACACGTGGATCAAGGTAAACCTTGAATTCTCTTATTTCGTCCAGTGTAAAGAAAAGTTGAAATATTAAATCTTTTTGTTTTTAGGTAAACCTACTATGGAATACATCGAGCTATTTTCTTTGCTGACTGCAAAAAATTATGGTCCACCATTGACTGGATATCCGGGATCGAGTGAAAATAGAACTTCCGAGCAGATGATGGAAGGAATCTTAAGTACAATATCCTCGAAAGCTTGTGATCCTCGACCTTTCATTCACATTAAGGTATTTTACATAAAACTAGTCTCGATCGAGCCCAGTTCGAATGATTGAAAACATTGTCCGCTACGGTTTGGATTTTTAAATGAAAAACATTCTCAGGATCCTGAACGAGTCTCTACCTTTCTCGAAACGGAGGAGGATACCGTGGTATTCACTTGCGGACATCATTTTCCACTCTCCGTTTACAAGACCGAAGTGATACCGAATATGGAAGCCGAATTATTAATGTCACAGCCTCTACCTCTGCCATGTACGGCACAACTGTTGGGAAATATTCTGAGTCGAGTCTCTAAAGCCGAAACTCTCTGTCCTACGTGCATACCACGAGCTCTCCAAACTGCTGTTAACAATCTCATGGACAGATAGGTCGAGGAACTTGTTTGTCCAGAAGCCATAAAAATCTAAGGTACGCAATCGCGAAAAATAAAATGCAGTCGATTCATCGAAATTGAAGATGAATTTTAGACAATTGTATATATTCACGTTCAAAATACTTATCGAGCATTGCTCGTAATCTTTTTTGATTTTTTTTCTCTCTCGTGAGACACGCGTTTATCGAATTTATGTATAGTAGAGATAGATAGGGATATAAACCGTATGAGATCGACTGGACGTTTAACCCACGCACATAAATACTTATACATATTATACACATTGTTTTAGTATTTTATTGCAAGTTTCACTTATTAAAACCGTTACGTAGCCGTGCACATAAGCACGGTCCTCGTCACTTTCTAGAATTTAGAGAAAACAAAACAAAATGGGGGAAGAAAACAAAGTCTTGAAAACTAATATTATCTTGAAAATTGTTATCGCGAGAAAGAAAATTATCGTTGCGAATTTGTTAAATTTATGGAAAAACAAGGAACATAGCCGATACCGTGGAAGTTTTTTTTTTAAAACGAGCTTTAAATTATAAACCGCACGGTTCTATCGAAAATTATTGTTATACGTTGACGATATTTCATTTCATCCAATTGCAATCACACCCTCGTGAAAGTTCATTTGAAAATTAGGACTGTTACGACGATAAATCGTAATTACGTAAACTCTCGAGCTTCATCCCATTAATTCATTTCCCGATATCGCGTACCAAGCCTACTCCGAATTGCTCAAAATTGATAAACGATCATGCTGGCCTCTAGTCCGGGGTTAGGGAAAAATAGAAATGCAGAAACTGGGATAACGTATAACAACATTGTATTGGTTGTTTGCACGAAATTAGTTACGTTCTTCGACGAGTAGAATGAAAGTTAAATGAAAAACAAAAACGGAAAATATAAAGAAGTTCGATTTCAGATTTAATCGAAATCTAGATAATCGAGTTTAAGGTAAAGTCGATTCGAATATTTCGTTAAAATATTATTCCAACGGCCTCAATAAAGCATGTGCTATTATTGTATCCGTGGGCTGAACGATTAATCGATGAAAACAGCGCAAAAGTTACTAATGAATAAAAGAAAAACAAACAACAACAAAAATTTATTAAAATGTTATATAATAGGTACGGACGTTTAGCGATCGAATTATCCTTAATCTTCGATATATGAAAATATTAGAAACGTAATCTTTCGAAGGCTGAGAGGGATTTATCTCAGCACTCAAGCCGAGACCCCGATTTTTAAAAAAACCTTCATTTCCGATATACGAAAATATTTGTACGACCTGTAGAAATATAATTAATTTGTTTTCGCAAAACCTGTCAGCCAGATAAGCGTGTCGTCTCTCTGCAATACTAACAAAGCGTAAACAGTGTATTTTGTGTTTGAGAAGCTAATGAAGGAACAAGAGATAACTACGTACAGTAACAATTACGCTTTCATTGTATTACTAAAAAAAGAAAAACATAAAAACGTACTAGTCAATGGTGTATAAACGTAATCTTTTGAAATATTCAACGTCTGCGAAATTCGCGACGAAATTGTAGAATATATCGTGATGAACAATGCAACAAAAAAAAAGAAAGAAAACAGAACAACACGAGAATAGGTCAGCTCTAATCAAAAAGTTCGTTAATCGGTTGTTGAAATTTCCTCATCGTTTTCGCTGAATGTATATCAAGATACAGTTCGACAAAGTAAACAATTTTCTCCGTTTATTCTTATTATTTCCTTCCTTTTTTCGTAACAATAGTATTAGCCAAATCTGACCAAATATAATGGATAAGGTGTATCGAACCTCGTTAGACATCCGGATGAACGATATTAATACTTTCCCCAGATTTCAAGTTGCATATTGCAGAACTTGTCGACATCCATTGTCTTGTACATAATACACATACTTACATATACCTAATAGGTACCTGATTTTCTCGAAGGTTTATATAATATACACATTATAAACTATACCATACGAAATATGTATTGTCTTCGAACTCATTAGACGAATGTTACGATAACAGAAGAACAGCGACAAAATGAATAAAAGTGTTAATATACGATGAACTTACCATCTGTTTTCGTTTCGTACCTACACAAGTTCCCTTCTAGCTCCTTGGGATATTTAGTTAAAGGGGACTAGGCACGAAATAAATCTGTAGCCAAGATTAGGACATAACGTAATAATTTTAATTTGAACATTGAGAAAAAATGATTCTGAACAGAGTATAATAATACGTACAATCCGGCGATACTTTCTTATAGTCCGATCGTCGCCGGTTCATTTTGTTAGATTGTAAAAAAAGAACGGTTAAAAGAACCGATTGTTACTAGCTGCCTGGCAACTGTGGAATAGAAAGCTTTTTTTTATTAGCAGAACATTGCTGATCGTCCGATATCTTAATTACTTTATATACAATCGAGTCTCCCGGCGAGAGTCTCGGGCAGCGGTATTATTATTATTTTTCTTTTTTTCATCCTCGTTATAATAAACAAAAAACAGAATATACCAGGCTGATAATCGTATTGAACTGCAGGGGCGATAATCTCGTACGTTGAGCACGCGGCTTCGCCGTCAAAAAGTCAAATGTTCGTGAAATAAAAAAAAAACAAAAACGTGGAGGAATTCATCTCGTTGCCGGACATTGAACTCTCACTGGGCGGTATCTTCATCTCTCCGTCATTGTGGAAAGCTCCTCGTGGCGTTTATAACGTACACGTCCGAGCGTATCGGTGAATGAACCACTAACAACGCGGTACGACGGGGGCGGAAGATTAGCGAGTTTTTACGCTTTCGAATCGCACACGTCGTCGTTATGTTACTTGACTAGCCGAAAGTAATATGCACAGTTTCTTTCTATGAAAAAAAAGAAGAAAAAAAAAGATTCGAGCTGTAAATACGTTAATGATACGCATATGATTAACGAGTGATAGTTAGAGTATACGATATCTTCCCGCGAGGGGGTAGTCGCCGTTGGAAAAAATCCATTCGATCGTGCTAGATAAAAACAATCTAGCTACGAGTCTCGTTTCCGTCTCTGGAATGTTTTTTTCGTTTGTTTCATGTCTCTCGAGAAAAATCCTTGACGCGCTATCTCCGTTCGCACGGAGAATGAAAAAAAAACGCTAAAGATCCTCGATGGGATCACTTTCCGGAATAATGCGAGCCTATATTGGACGGTGGCCCTCGATGATGATGATGATGCTTGTGTCCGGGCCCGGAATATCTGCTTCCCGGACGCGAATGGACTATCGCGTAATGATCGCTGTTCGTCGATATCGATCGTGTCGAGTTCATCGTTGATCCACCCGATGGATAGCCCGGCTTGCCGTTCAGCGAGTATCTAAAATTTGTAAAAAAATCGACGAGTTAGAATGCACCGAAGGAATTGAACAAAATCAAAGACCCGGTCAAGCGATAAAGGATCGTAATTATTCTCAATACTACTTTAATAATAAATAAATACAATTATAGAACGTTTTGGAATATCAGATAAGAATTGTTAAAACGGAAACGTTGTTAAAATTGTTACTGATTGGTATATTCACCTTGTACCAGCCCAGTTTTATCGCCTCAAGGTGCAGACATGCAACACGTGCGTATCAGGAAATAGTAATGCGATCAAAAACCCAGATAGAAAGTGTATAACGGGAAAATAGCAATTAATACGGAGCGAAGTATCCTCTGGTTACTTTAAAAGCGTCTCCGCCACGATTTTTCCATCGTCACAATGTCCGAGGAACTACCCGATAGGCGAACTGCACCCGTATCGTGACTTCTGGCCGCCTGGGATTATCTATAAACTTTAACACCGTTCGCGCGAACCAAAGGCAGAAGCGAAATGTTCAATGTAGCGTGAAACATCTCGTTGGTATAAGACAAGAACACTTGGCATAGCGTGATAAATGAAGCAGCGCGATAAGCTGGCGAGGGAAGACGTATAAAAATAAGAAAATACGAAAGAAAATGATTTCTACTATTCGGCTCGACAGCGCGAAACCTCCGTTCGATACGGGAAACGGAGAAAACGAATCCGGCATTCCTTCCGGTTCTCTTCAGGATTTTTTCTATTCTCTCGCTTATACAGCAATTTATTTCTACTCGATCGACCGTTTGCGAGCCAACGAAATGGAACACTCGTGAAAGAGGAATAAATTCAAATTAAACATGAAAACGTCACGAACAATGTGAGTTTCCAGGGAAATATTCGAATGAAAATAATTGCTAACGGCTTGTGAGAAATTCCTGAGACACGGTCGAATCATAATTCCGTATCAGGGTTGCATAAGGCAAAAGTTTTTCGATCGTTTCTCTAGCCCAGATCCGCTTTTACTCGGTTACTATAATTCACCGGATCGTAGAACCGTTATGGGGTTATTCTCGTCGAGTGTGTATCGCCCTCAGCCTCGACCACATTTTTACCCATCTCTCGTTCCTATTTTTCCTCTGGCAAGGGCCACTTTGCGGGATCAAAACGCAAATCCATTCTTTCCTCAACTACCACGTGTGCAATATTCCGTTGTCTCGATGCGATGGAATTATCGACGGGACGTGACTTCATCGTACGATTAAACTGTCCGATGAAAAATTTCCTGGTTTCCTTCTGCCTCTCGTTAATTCATGTGGTCGTCTCGTTACACGCGAGCCCGAATAAATCATGGACGGGGCGTAAAATCGTAACATCCGATTTATACAGTCGACGAGTCCAAAAAGCGGCGAGTCCAGGCTTTAATTAATGTAATTAATACGGGTTATAAGAACAGTCTGGTGGCTCGCGTCGCTTCCGCGTCCCCGGAGCCACGTAGGATCAAGTTCTCGTGGGCGAACGTTGTCGATGTGGGTGAAAAGCTGGAGAGTCGCATGCCTGAACTATCTTCGGAGTGTGTCGGGCATTTATGGAAACGCGGAAACTCCGATGAACGCCGGCGGTGTCGAGTGCCTTGGCGCTGTACACAAACTCACGTAGGAACGAGAGAACTTGGTATGCATGGACAAAGGCGCACAGTCAAGAGAATTTTTCATTCTCGAAGACGACATAGAATCCTCTTCTAGTTTTCTTTGCTGCTCTCTATGCATACGAGTCGAGTCGTTGCATTATGCTCTCTCTCCCCAGAGAGCGAGAGAGAGAGAGAGAGAGGGAGATCTGATTATTGACCGATGATCCAGAGAATGGCACGTGCGACAGTTTCAAGGAAGCGAAGTCAATAGAATATGCCAATGACTGTCGTTGCTTCTCCCCGAGACCTTTCTCTCTTTCTCGCTTCGTGTTCAGGAAGACATTTCTCATTATTGCGACTCGGGAAGCCAGGTTGAAATTGGCAGGGCTGTTTAGTCGTAACGTCAACGACGATAAACAAACGCCCTCTCCTTCTGGGGTAAAAAGTTCGCACAGCGATCGTGTAAAAATGCCAGGACTCGTCGTTGTGTTCGCCGATCAGTTAGACTCCCAAGGGAAGTTAATAATTTATTCTCTAGTCTTGCTGCTTCCTTCTGTCTCGTTCATTAGAAATCCTCGGTCCATTCCTTCTTCATTCGTTGCTCACTCTTTCGTTGGCTAAGCTGGCATTAAATTTCTGCAACTATGGGAAAATTATTAGTTGGATTTTGTAAAAATTATAGATGCAAGGGAGGTTCTGGAAAAAAACGTTACGTCGATCGTTTTACCAGATACAAAGTTGTCGGACACCTGTACGAGAGAAGGATAGCCGTTGGAGAATTTACCTACTTGGTTTCTTAGTACGCGGTAAAAAGGGAGAATAAGCGTGACCCCCAAAGCGACCCGGCACGTGCGCTCGCGGTATCAGGTGCTCGTATCAGGTTTGCAACACCCTGGCGAACGTCTCGCGACCGGCGAGGAATAAGGAGCTTTCGATGCAAAGGGATAGGCAATCGAGTGCCTCGAAGGTCGAGAGACGATAATGGAAATTCGTTAATTACGCTGGTACGAGACGTACAAAATAAGCGTTCAACGTTGAGAAGAAGATTGCAAACGCGAACGATAAATCTAATGCAACAATTGGAAAGAAATGTTCATAGCGTTTAGTCGACCGGTGGCGTAAAGAAATTATAAGATTGAAAAAAATGATCTGTGGTCTTTGCTTCTCGCATTTCCTTGCTTCGGTTCTTCCTAACAAAATTATTCCACAACCCAATTAAAAAAAAAGAAAAATGGTCAACAGCGTGCAGTTAATAGGCGTTATTTACACAATTTATCAAAGTCAAACCTCGACCCGTATTGTGATCCTGGCCAGCTCCTGTAAGGATCGTAATCCTCGATTATCGAAGGCTCCTTCTCGATTATCTCGGTTCTAGCGCAGCTGCAGGACATCGCAGAGCAAAGAAAGATATTTATAATGAGCATTATGAGGAACAGGATACCAAGAGCGACCGCGAGCCACAATAGCCACTGGGGATGAATACTGTAACGGTCCTCGTGCGTGCTCCCAAGTGGTACTGAAACACGTAAAACAAGAGAAACAAATAAGATCATGGCGAAGGCGGTGTATCGGCGAAGAGACCGAGGATGAAAAATAAATGAAATAAATTAAATCAAATAGGCAAACATTCAGTGCATCGCGAGGATGCGATGTAAGCGATATTTCATCGAACGGTAAATACGAACACCCCGCGAATAGTCAAATATGCGAAAGGGGCATGGAAAGCAAGGTGTGCACGCTCTTATTCTCGTCGTACTCTTCTCGTACTTATATAAAACGTACGGTATATATCTCAGGTCGGTAAGAATAACCAGAGAGAATGTTTACCGATCGTACCGTCATGGATGAACGATCAGGCCCAAGAGAATCGCAGTTACGATGATGTAGTACCGGTCAGTGAAATATCAGTACAACCCAATGAAGTACACAGTGATTGGCCATGTGGTATACATCTCGTTCTCATCAAACGTGAATCAGGCTTCGAGAACAAAAAATGGTCCCGGGGCGATAATGAAATTCTAATCAGAGAGAACGAATTTCTTGTTTTCTATTCAGAATATTCGACGGCCTTGCGCTTATACCGAGTTGACTAATTGCCGATCATGAGTATGACAATGGCTGTATCTTTTTCATTCCGTCGGCCGTCTCGTAGCCGGAGAATCGGAGCACTCAAAGGATCGTGGTAGCGATATATCTTCTCGAGGATCTCCGATCCTTCCTCGCGTGCAAGGGCAATCATCGGGACGGGCCTTTGCCAAGTTAAACACAGACATTGAGCGTATGCGCGCACGGGCCCCTACGATGAGGAGAGATACGTGGATCGCACACCACTACACACCATCTCGGTGAAATCGATCAAATTCAATGTCCCGGGCCCGAGAATATCTCGTCACGAAGCAGGCGGTATCTACTTTGAGAGGAAAAGGAGACACGTGTGCAGGGTGGGCATGAGACAGTGAGAGCGAGAGAAGCGAAAGGATCATCCGCGACTCGCATGACCGAGCTGAGAAGATCACGCTCGAGCGTCACTAGAGAGAATCTCCGTAATATATTCCTTCTCCGATATAATTCTCGGCTTAGTCGAGAGGTGGAGGACACCGAGATCGCGGCTTGGAAATCAGAAGTATAATGATCGAGGGTCCGACGAGGGATCGGGCTGGTCCGATGGATTCAGCGAAAAACGCACAGCCTCGATCTTGCTTTCTTGGATTTTTATTTTAAATACTTGCTTTGATATGATTCTTTCTTTTTTTTTAGAGACATTGAGATTTAATTTAAGGTCGACGGTTGGTCAGAAATCGAAACGACGAATTGTCGAAAATTCTTATTTCTCAAAGAGTTAAATTTGTTTGTTTTATTGTAGAATATTTTCAATAGTTACTTCGATACGAGGCGTTATGAAAAGAGGGCTGATCGAGAGAAGCGGGAGCTCGAAGATGCAAGAGGGCAAGAAGCATTGAATAAGCGTTATCGATAATCCATTGATTTCATTCTCTTCATCGAGTGGCCATTGATACACGCGATCCACTAAGCCAACGGGAGGAGCATCGAGAAATTTGATTTATGATTGCCGAGGTAAGAATCGACGCGTGATTTCTCAAAGTTCCCTCGGCAAACAGGATTTATAACGATTGAGCTTGTTGCAAGAACGAGAGGGTGAGAGAGAGACAGAGAGAGAAAGAGAGAGAACAAAACGACGGAGAAAAGTGGCGGGCGTTAATATCGATGAGAAATTGATTAATCCAGCCAGCTCAAGATCGAACCTTTTCTCTCAATACTTTGCCTTTATCTTATTAATCTCACGTATCGCACTTAGGCACACCCTCGTAACGAAACGTATTGTCTATCGAGTCGAAGAATGAGCGAAAAGAAAAATATGAAAAGAAAGAAAGAAAACAAAGAGTTCTGCTCGACCTGAATCTTTCTTTAAAAACGTAATCGCAAATATTGCACTCGTCGTTGGTGAGAATAAATTTGCACACGTAAAAGCAGAAGTCCCAGTATGTGGATTCTCGTTTCCAGAACGATTGAATTGCGCACGGGCTATCATATAGAGTGTGTATATAATACTCGTCGCGTCGCACGTCCGGTGGTTGCAATTGCACATACGGAATGCTTTGGTATGCCGAGCTCCTGTACCACTTTGCAATCGGAGGCGCCCCGGTCTCGGCGAAGACTCCGCCGCGCATACTGTACGTACCACTCATGGTGAAACGATCGGACACCGCGCACACCGAGTACCTCTCTTCCCTCTTTCTCTCACTTTATTCTCATTCCAAGCCGTACATCGTTTCTCTCTCGCCATATGTATGTCACGAAGAGGAGCTACGGGTTTGCCACTTATCGTCGACGGTGGAGGAAAATATATGTATACGTGTATAGGAGTTGATGTTTCTCGGACAAGGGGAAATCCCATACGGACAAGATACGCAAAGTTCCGTGGCACACATGAGCCGGTAAATGCACTTGGCAAAGTGACACGGCTATTATACCGTTCAACGTACGTATTGTAATATATCTCGGGACTCGGACGAGTCATGCTTCGAGATTCAGCAAATTAAATACTCGGACAAATATAGTCGGTATCATCCTCGGTGCCAAGCCGGTCGTTCGGTACGAGGCAAGTGGAAAACTGGGAGAATAATTGTCCGGATAAATTTCCAGTTGAATGAGAACGAGAGCAGGTGATTGTTTCTTTTTTCTTTGGAGGAAAATGCAAAAAAAGAAATTTGTGAATGAATAGCATCGTGGTAAAAAAATTATCGATTTGTTTTCTAGAGATTTTTTATAGACGATGATCTTGGAATAAAAGAGAAGAAAATTTCTCAGAATTCTTCTTTGACCAACTGGTAGCCACGATCTTTGCAAGATCGGAAGAAATAACGGATCGCTTTTAACGAAATTCTTCGAGCGCATACCAGAACCTTGGGCGCGAGATATGTCGAGAGAAAAGAGAGAGGGAGAGAGGGAGAGAGGCAATAAAGCGAGCCAGAAATCTCGCAGGTGCGATCGAGAGCGTTCTCGCCAAGGGGTAGCTCTGCTCCGATCATTTTTATTCCCCTCCACGGATGCTTTATCAACCTCTCGGATCGTAGAAAGAGAGAACACATTGGACGTTTCCTGGCGTTGCCGAGAATCCTCGTGAGTTCCACACCGAAGAGAGATCTCCTCGGGAGTTGCCCCACGGACAGATTTTCTGCTCTTGCCACGTTTGAACGTCGTCTAAGATCGCCTTGCCCTCGGAAATCGCATCTGCCGCCCGGCTTCTTCCCTCGAGCCTTAATTAAACAACATTAAGTAATGATTATTCCGTGCAATTAAGAACGTTCGCGAGAGACATCGGTGACTATTTGCCAGTGGGTAAATGAGAGAAAGGGAGAGAAAGAGGGTTGAATAAGCGAGACACCGGACGCGTCTCGAGTTCCTCAGGTACGAGAGATATTCTATTGCCTTACGTACGATAATATGCAGTAAAATGCCAAGCGAGACCCAACGATACTGTAAGATGCCCGCGTAGAGTCAAGATCGACGATAGAGTCTCGCTATTCGTCCCTACGTTCGAAATTGATATTGAGAAATTTAAGAAAATCATTTTATTCGTATAATTAATTTTTTCCCCAGAAAATTGTGAAATATGCTTCTCGAATTTATAAAATTATAAACTCTAGAACA
This sequence comes from Netelia virgata, assembly GCA_951802705.1. Taxonomy (NCBI): domain Eukaryota; kingdom Metazoa; phylum Arthropoda; class Insecta; order Hymenoptera; family Ichneumonidae; genus Netelia; species Netelia virgata. Next base: position 3,170,762 of record OX637866.1, on the reverse strand, counting down.
TACTTCATAATCTAAGAAATAAATTGTACAAAAAAAAGATCTCGAAATTTATATTTTTCTATTTCGATTGCACCCAGCGTCTCGACGTTTCTCACGCGTCCTCGTTGTATTCTCCATCTGGTCTAGGGAAGCCTCGGGTTACCACCCGCGACGTACATACCTATTACTCTTTCGGACGCAGCAACTATTGCCCGAACACTGTGTCATTCTGTCCGGATGCGTCTTTCGGCGACAGGAAGTAACCGATAATATTAATTCCCGCAGCCGAGAGGAGATGCTCGGAGCTTGCTGCGAGCCTTCAGGTACGATTGCATACCCCGACAATTACGTGTATTCAGCTGAGCACATATATAAATATATATATATGCATACCCGTATAGTTGAAATGCCTACGTATCTTTTTATGGGCATAAAGATATATATATATATGTATATATTCGTACGTGTGTACGAAGCTAATGCACACGAGCAGATTCCTCGCACTCACGATTCAGATTTATGCGATACAGCAGCAGGTTAACGCGCCTGGCAGGCCAACGAGCCGAGGGAGAGCGTGATTTTGCAGAAAATCTGCGGTTTGAAAATTGAATCTTGCAGGAGGCTCTCGGGTGACGCGGAAGAACTCTCCCTTTCTCCTTTACTCGAGAGTGCGAGAAGTTGTTCTATGGGTAATGCGAGTCGAGACGGTTTTTCTTGCTGAAAATTAACTGAAAGGCGTGTAAATATTTTGTGCTAATGTTTTTTTTTTCGACTGGAAATTAGAGCAGGATGATAACGACGGATTAAGGGACGATGGAGGGAAGATATTTGAGATTTGGGAATTTTTCGTATTCGTTGACTTACTTGGGTCGCCGGGTAACAGCACGAAGAAGCTCGTGCCGGCCAAAAGTATTCCCTCCTCGCCAGCCACGCTCTGGCCTATCTGGGTTGTACTCGCACCCTTAACACCGATCGTTTCCTCATCCCCGTCGCACACCGGGGTACCGCAACTTCCTGTACACGATAAAACGATGAAAGTTATGGTAATGCATTCATAGACTCGTGGCTGTATAAAGAACATGGAGAATAAGACGGAGAATGAATAGAAAGAGAGAGAAATAGATACGCGCAAAGGCGTTGAGAGAACATTATCACCGGACAACAGAGAGATCGCTGGGATGAAAATAAAAAAATAAGAATATAAAAGAGGAAGATTCCGCGGTCTTTCTCTCTCGTACGTTTATAAGCGTCGGCTATTTTACAATTCCTTATCGTGGAGGTAGATATGGCATTGCCGATAAGAAAACATGCTTGTATAATTTTCATTTGAGGTTTTCAAAATCGAGAGTGACCATTCTTCTTCTCACAAGAGACAAAAACCTGTTTGTTTTTTAAATACCAACCTCGACATACGGCTATGTCGCACTGCAGATGAACTTGTTCTCTGTCGGGAAACCGAAACATGGAGAAGATCGTCGAGTCCGCAAGACCGGTGTTTTGATCGAATACGAATTTCGTCATGACTTGCGCCTTAACGGGGCATCTGGGGAACAAAGAGAAATAAGGATCATTAGAAAATTCCTTTCCGCCTCCGGGACACGTTGATGGACAGTTGGCCGTCTATAAGAGAGGCTGCTCGAAGAGTGCATAAAACTCGAAGGGCTCGTAGAACTCGGCCTCGACGATCGACGATTCGACACGATCGATTTGTAAGTCATCGCGCAGACAGCGAGGGTACCGAGGGACTCACTCGAGTCTTATTTCAATGGTATACTCGTACGACCCCGTTATATCGTACCTACCGAGGATGATCGAGAGAACTCGATGTAATACCATCGTGCTTATTTTCCAGGCCAAACGTTTATATATGTTGTCAGGTATGCGAGGCGGGGCAACGTAGGAAGTTGCCTTGACACGCACGTATATTCAGTTAAACGTACGGGCGTCTCGACCGAGAATCCATGCATGTAAAACTATCTTGCTTCTCGTGTGTACATTAAACACGTATGTGTACATTACACGGTAATCGACTATTAATATATCAAAGAGTCATCGCGGGCTAAAAATTGTACGAGCGATATCTCGCGAACAGGCCAGAAACGTACTTCGGGCAAATTTATTACCGTTGATAAACATAATACCGCGAATAATAATTCTTAACGTTGTACGTTCGACCAGGAATCTTTACCCTTTGTCGTCGATGAGCTGGACACTGCTGTTCTTTTTATTGAACGCGAAGCACGATTTGACTCGGATCCCGTATGCGCCTGAAATCAAAGAAAACAGCGTGTAAGAAAAAGAATTAACGAAGATTCGTGGCACGAGCAAAATCCGATTGCAATTTATCGATCAATTATTTTCTCGGTGTGTGCGTGTGTATGAGCGCGTTTCCGGATATGCGCATCCTCGAGTTTGCTCGAGTACGCGCGTGCTGAACCACGGAAGGGAATTAATGCGGCTGGAAGAGAGGAAGAGAGAGAGAGAGAGAGAGAGGAAAAAGAGATCGCACCGTATTACGGTCTAGCGGGAAAGTAGTAAATTCCGCTATGGTCGGACCGATAAACCGCGATAGCTTATAAATATGGTAAAATTGAGAAGCCAGGAGTGGAAGTGAATCCGTACACAGAAATTTATCGGCGACGTTTCACACTTTTTTCCGAAAAAAGAAAAGAAAATAGAAAAAATATAATAGTTTCTCGAATTGGTTCGCGAACATTTCTCAGACCTAGTCGAGTAATGGATAGAAAAATGGCTCGAAGTTAAAAGATCTCGATACGTCGTTGCATACGCGTATATAAATATATAAATAAATGTAAACAAAAATACCATCTGGTCTCGAGATCTCGGCTCGTAGCGTGTAGTTGTTACCGTAGGTCGCAACTTGGACCCGATGTCCAGCACTATCCAGAAGTCGCAAGGACACCAAGGACGTCTCGTTCCTGCGGCAAGAGAACACAGCATTTATTTTCACGATTCGATTAAAACGTTCGACTCGCGCGAATCTCAACAGGTGGATCTCGATCGAATATTTCACCGTGGTGTGCATGGAAGCCTCTCCTAGGCTTACTTCGCCTTTGAATAAATAACAAATCAAACGAAAAAATAAACGAGACAAACAAACAAAAGAGTCTCCACGTGCACCACCGATATTCGATCGAAGTCCCGAGATTACCAAGGCCTCGCTACAACTTACTTGGCATTCTTGAAACCGGCCTTGCCGCAAGTTATTACGTAGGACTTGTCGTCGGCTAGCTCCAAGGTTTTATGTATTCTAACGACGATTGGTACCGATCGTTCCTCGGTATTCTGAAACATACAAAACGCATCGAGAATTATGAGTCGCGTGTCAAATTGTTAAATTTCGTAACGACAAGTGTGTCGACTCGATCACGTGTTATTTTACCATGTAAAAATTGTGTCTCTTGAACACGTTGACGAGTCTCGAACGTGTTGAGAAATAATTATAAATTTGAGAGTATTTGAGAGTGAATGAAAAAAATGATTAACCAAAATAAATGATAAATAGAAAAATAAGAAGAAAAAAAATGAGAACTCACGTTATTGACGTGGACACCGCAGTAATCGGGTGCATCCGGTGGTGCCAATAGATTGATACCGAGCGTGGCATGATTCGATCCGTTGCCCGGTACCATGCACTCCGGTTTGCGAAATTCTCTCGCGTGAACAACGCCGACGAAGCTCTGATTCAGATTAACCCGTATCGTCATGTATCCGGATTTGCATGTCGCCGTTACCGTCGGTTGAAACTCAGTGTCCAATAGCTGTCCGCTGACCTGTAACAAACATAGTAATCGAGTAAGTAAAACAGAGAAAGAAAGAAAAAACACAGTCGGTAAAATTAATTCACCGCAATTGCATTTTAATGAAATTTCTGTTAACTAATTCACGTTACGTACACGAGTTAACCGTTACTCTCTTTCCTGCGTTAAAACAAATCAAAATTCGACGGGTAACCAGAATTTTATTAGACCGTGAATAAAATCGATTCAACAAAAATTTCTACCGTTCGACCCGAATTAATTACTCAATTAATTCCAACGAATTCCCATATTCTTTTCCTTTCCAATCCAACCAACAATTTACATTTTATAAATGATTTTTATAATTAATTCGATTTCTCGTTAATAAATTGAAATAACTGTAAATAAATTGAAAAATAGTATGAAAATTTATTCACCGTAATATCATCGGATTTTTAATCTTTAAAAAAATGACAACAAAAAAAAAGGATATACAACAGGGACGTGTTCTTTTCACTCTCTCGCTTGTTCAGCCTCACGAGCAATGGAGATAAGTGCGATCACGTTGGAATATATATTACGGGAATGAAACGAGAACGCGAGTTCTAGCTCCGGTACATATTTGGCCGGTACGACCGGCTCTCTCTCTCTCTCTCTCTCTCTCTCTCTCTCGTACGTGGCTTTTAACCGAGATCGCCACGGGCAAGTGGTAGCCACTGTCGCGTTTGCACAGGGTAAAATTCCTATCTGGATTCTGCGCGAATCCTTGCGTCTGGGACCGAGTAACCGATAATCTCGTCCTTTAACTTCGAGTCATACGGCCTCCGTGTAAAATCAGCTCATTTTATTTCTATATTTATCTCAACCAAGAAACAAAAAAAACAGCAAAAATAAAAAAATCAATCTTTATAAAACTGTTCGAAGTTGCAATACCGAGAAGTCTTTCGATCCCGCGAGTATCGTAGTAGAACGCGTTCTTTGATAGTCCGGGCGAGTGAAGACGAGTTTTGCATTTAACAGTTTATTAGCATGACAAATCGCAGCTGAGAAACGATCGCGAAATAAAGGAGAACGGAAGAAGCGGCGAAGTAAGAGGAATGCCGATCGTTCGAGGTTCGAGGAAAAGAGAGAACGAGTGATGGACAAGGGGATAGGCGAGAACTCGGTACGATTGTAGATTTTGCGAATGAGAAACGCGCTAACATGTAAATCGTCTTCGTTTCTTCGCCTCGTTCGAGCTACGAAGGTAACAATAAAACAAGTAGAAAAAAGGAAAAACGAACGAATAAGGGATCTCGTTACTACGACAAAGCTGAGAAATTTCTTCGGGTAGGCGAGAGGGTTTTATCCCTCCTGGGACGTACAATTCTCTCTCTCTCTCTCTCTCTCTCTCTCATTGGTAACGTTACGACTGCGAGAGATGTCAACGATTAATGTTTGTTATACGCTACCGAGAGAAAGGGCCGAGAGGGTGTGTGTGTGAGAGAGAGAGAGAGAGAGAGAGAGAGAGGAGACTAGGAGGAGATCCTCCTCCTTATTTCACGTTGCCTTACCGGTTTCAGAAGGACGTTCGCGAGAGAGGCGAGAGAACGAACGCGTAGTATGTCGCGGCTATGCGCGCGTTCTCGAGTCGTCGTAGGCTCGAGAGACACAGAGGGTAGGGGGAAGACTTTGGTCGCAGAAAAGAGGCGAGATATAAGAAGATAAAAAAATTATTAAAAAAAAAAAAAAAAGCCACGAACAAAACAATAAAAAAGGGCAAAGAAAAAAATGGAGAAGGAACGAGCAAAGCGATCTGGATAGAGAGAAGTATAAGGGGTTTCTCGTTCGGGTGAGTGGAAGCTGGGATGGTTGGGAGGAAGAAGAAGTATCCAACTTGGATAACACACGAGCTATGCATTACGTCAACCAGACCTACAAACTTGGCTCGTGTATCGGATGATCTATGCAATACACCTCTCTTCTCTTCGTGATCTCGCTCTCTCGCTCTCTCTCTCTCTCTTTCTCTCGCGGAGGCCAAACCGGCTGGTTCGCGGCTACTCCTTCTCAATTCCTCAGCTTGTACATAAACTACACGGTATTTTATATCGTTCTATATAAATATATCTGTCTGCTGTGTATGTGTGCGTGTGTGTGTGTACGAAATAGTGGTGAAGATAATCGAGTTTGAATCGTGGAAGAAACAAAAGAGAATAAGAAAGTGTCCCCGCAGCGATCGAGGGAAAAAGAGAGAGAAAGAGAAGGAGAGAGAGAGAGAGAGAGAGAGAGAGAGAGAGAGAGAGAGAGGCAATAATTAAAACACCTCGACCATTAAAGTCGACGCAGAAACGAAAACCAATTACTCTCTCCATTCCACCCTCCGACTTCAATTTAAATCAATGGCTCGAGGGGGATCTTTTCTTTTTTCGTTCGCGACGCGAGACCGCCCAGGAGACCTCATCCCCCTCTCCCTTTCCTCGAGGTGGAATTTCACCTGTTCGTTGGTGACTCTGTTGCTTTTCTTTTAATTCTCTTTTTGTCCATTTCGTTGGTCTGCGAATGGGCAGGATCTGCGTCGGACGAAATTCTTGGGAAACGTCGGTCGGGATTGCGAGCTTCGGGGAATTACCGTTTTGCCGGATTTAACGCGATCGAGACGAATGAAATCGAGGAAAATCTTTGATTTCATGGGAGGAGAATTTTTATTTCGAATTTCGGACCAATGGATCGAAGTTCGAGATTTACGGGGTGTGAATTTGTGTCGAGAGTCTGATGGACGATTTCGCGCGACGATAAAGGCGCGTTCCGGGGTTCGCAAGACGCGCCGCGAGAGAGAGAGAGAGAGAGAGAGAGAGAGAGAGAGAGAGAGAGAGAGAGAGAGAGAGAGAGTCGTCCACGAGTCTCTCGCGTAGACAGCGGCGCGGCGTCGTCGTCGCGCGGAAATTCTGCCTCGAAAGGGAGGGTTAAGCAGAGGGAGGAAAATAGAGAAAGAAAAAGATAAGAGTCCGTAAGGATATAGGTACTATATATTTTTCTCTCTCTCTCTCTCTCTTTTTCTCTTCTTGTAAGCTTCACCGTTACGTCCACTTAATGCCTAACTGCGAGTCTCGTCGCGGGAGACCGGTTCGCGCGATGCGCCATGCCGAGAGAGAGAGAGAGAGATAGATCCATGAGGACGAGAAATAAGAGAGAAAATAAGAGAGAAAAAAAGAGTAGAAAGAGAGAAAGAGAGAGAGAGAGAGAGAGAGAGAGAGAGAGAGAGAGAGAGAGAGAGGTCTTTTCGAGCGAGAACAGCTCGAGCCGCTGTCAACCCACGCCAACTTTCAATTTCAAACTAACCGCCCACTTCTTCTACTCTTTCGCTATTATACCATAATATATGCCATATGGATACGTTATACCGAGGCTACCTTGGGAATTCACAGGGTAGGATGATATGCGACGTAAAAGAAAAACAATTAAACAATTTTTTTTTCATTTTTTTTTTCGAAAATAGCGAAAAGTAATTAAAATACGAAAATTGTCTCGTGAATTATTCAAATATCTCGAATTAATTCACGTTAATTATCGTTTTAATAATCGCGATAAGAGACTCGAGAGGTTTGATAATTACGTCGTGGACTCGGCGATTAGAAACGAGCGAGACTCTCGACGAGGAGCCTAGCGATGTCCCGAACGTTTCCGCGGACGAGGCAAAAAACAAAACAGAAAAAAGCAAAGAGTACGGACGAGACGAGTCTCGATGGTCAGAGGGAGGGAGAGAGAACTCTCGGGAGGACCACGTTGGTATCAAACCGCTGCACGGAAGCCGTGGCGAAGGAGCCGAGACGCTGTTCCTCTCGGCTTCCGAAGAATGGCACGCAGCCTTTCGCGGATCCGCAGCCACGAGAATAAACTGCGGACGGGAGAGGATCGAGAAGAGTTCTGAGAACAATGGACACCACACGTTGGTACCTCTATCTCTGTTTCCTTTTTTTGTCTATTTTTTGTTTGGTTTATTCTCCTATTTTTTTGTATTCGTATTTTTTTTTTATTCGATCTTCGCGAGACGGGGAACTTAAGTCAACAGGACTTTGCTTTTGACTTGCTGACTTGACTGACGAACGAGACGTAATACGAGAAGAACGATCAATCGTAGTCGATTAAAGATCGAACGAAACGATCAATTAAATTCTGAACCGAGGATGAACAACTAATTTCGTTGGATTTATTAGACGAATTAAATTAAGAAAATATCAGCACGGTCGAGAATTGAAACGAACGATTAATTGATTGCTTAATTGGCTAGAGGGTATAAATCGTTCTCTGGAACAGGAACAAAAAGTAACGAGTCGAGTGAGATAAATCAAAGGGAGGGAGGTTTTTTTGTGTTTGTTTTTTGTTTAAGGCGAATACAGGATGGCACCTCCCCGTATGGAAAGTTCGCAGCTGCCGTCTCTCGTTCGTACGACGAACATGCGCGAGAAGAACGTATTGAATGGGAAAATCTTGGGAGAAGAAGAGAGCTGCGAGCTCTGTTGAATCGAAAGAAGAGGCGAAGACGTTTTATTCGATTCTCTCGCGGATGTTGGAGGGCTCCTGGCGAGGACTCGCCAGGTTCCCCAACGAGGACCTCGAGGATGGAATGTGTGGGTTTCAACCTTCGAACACTTTGCCCTCTTCTCTCGCTGCAGGGGACACACTACAGTAAGAGTGAGAGATAGAAAGAGAGAGAAATAGAGAGAGAAAGAAAGAGAGAGAGAGAAAATTATACATCTGCGTTTGTTGCCCGAACCTCGTACGCTTATTTCTTCTTCTTCTTCTTCTTCTTCTTCTTCTTCTTCTTCTTCCTCTTTTTTTTATTATCTCTCTCTCTTTCGCTCTTTTTCAAGTCCCGCACTTAACTCAACGGGACTTAATCATCCGTGACTTATGAGATCTTCGCGCATACATTACCCCGTCAATTTATTCCCCGTATGTTTACGGAGTTTACGGAGGTGTGCGCGCGTGCGAGCCGAGACAAAAATGTAATAAATACGAGCAGGAAGAACCGTCGGCGATAATAATTAGCTGCGAAATTCCTTGACCGGACAATAAAAGTTGTAACAATGTTCAGAAGAACGCGGCTTGGAAAATCCGTTTGCAGCGAAGCGTGATAGGAGGGACGAAGGAAGGGGGGAGGCGCGGGAGGGGGCGGGGTGAAGGAGAGAACTATCTCGCCGACGCGTCGTTCCGGTTTCCGCGCTTGAAAATGGACACGAGCCTATTGGAGGGACAATAATACGGCGAGTATGTGAATAGTTATACTCGTTGAATATTATTCCTGTATTTAAAAGAAGAAAAAAACGCGAGGATCTCCTTCGAGATTTTTTTTTCTTTTTCGTACGATAGAATTCTGTCGAATTTTAGAAAATGACGAGTTCGACTCACAGTCTGGACAAAAGTCGAAAGCTTCTCGCGAGAAAAACAAAATATTAATTTAATCATAAAAAATAATGATTTAATTATGTGTTATGATTTTTGAAATTTTATTTTTTATTTTTTATTACACTTTTTTTTGTTTTTTTTATTGATTTTTCGATTTTAAAACGCGAGCAGCGAAATTTAAGAACGAGGATAATAATTAATGACGACGATCGTATCGCGGAACGAAAGGGTCGGGGCAATAATGCGCGAACGACCCTCTTAAATCGCAGAATGCGCTGCGGGGCGAATATACTCGCGGCATTATACGTCGTTGATGCATTCAGCGCGCGAATAATAAGCCGCGCGTCTACATTTTATATACGCAATTTCGTTCACATTTATGGCACACTTTCCGCGGCGAGGCAGTTAAAAATTCATAAGCGCGAGGGTACAATGGACTTTTCGTGAAAAGAGTAAAAGGAATAAAATGAAGAGAGAGAGAGAGGGACAAAAAATGGAAAGTGCGCGGACTTTGGCACGTCCACGTGGTCGATAGCTCGAACGTGGAGAACGGTGGCCACGACGTTATTAAAAGAGAAAAATGAAAGTGCATTTAATTTCAGGATCATAAATCAGTAGTTACGGAATTTCTCGCTCGGACCGGCTCGCGATTATTATGATTTCTTTTTTTTTCACTCCTTTCTTTCCATTCAATTTTCGAGCGACGAGCGTGCGCGCTGTGTCCGGTTCGACGCGTTGTCATTTTTCATTTTGCTTTTTTTTTCCAATTATTCTCTATCGCTCGAACGTAGACCGGTATAAGCGAGGTAGAATGTTTCGCACTCGCGAGTATAATTTAGTTATGGAATTCGCGATTATCAATTAAAAAAATTGTGTGTGTGTGAAATGTGACAAAAACAGTAAAAATCAGTTTTTTCAGCATATTTCGATGTATTTAGGCCCCTTGATCGGAATTCTTTTTATTAATTTTTGATATAATAAAAAAATCAGTAAAAAAAGAATTTTTTTTTAATTTTTTGACAAATTCATTAATTGCAGTTATTTTGAAATCGTCGAAAATTCGACGAGTCCGATCAGGGACTCTTATCAATGCTTGATCCGATCTCGACGAGAGACAAGTCGATGAATTGTCCGCTCGAGAATCAATAAGCTTCGTTGACGCATGAAACGCGCGCGAGGGAGAGACACTTTCACATTAAACATTCTCCTCGGCCGCGTTTCGTGAGAGGAGATCGGAATTTTCAAGTGGGCGCGTATTAAAGATTAAGCCATTGAATTTATAAAAGCATAAAAACACAAAAAAAAATACACCCACACAAACAAAAATTAAATAAAAAAAAAAAATAGTAAAAAAAAAATCTTTCGATCCATTTCGTACGACATTCTTCCGCGAAATATTTTTTTACCGTTCGACAAGGAGAAGTTACGAGCCCGTACGAGCGAGCACGAGGAACAATAAACTCGAGGGAAGAATGAAATATCGTTAACGGCAGCGCAACTACCCCGAAGTAAAAGCTCGCAAGAGAAAGAGAGAGAGAGAAAAACTTCTGTTCTCTCGTTTCGCGAATCGTGACCATAAATTTTTCGATCTCTTCGCTCGTGTGCCCGAGACGAAGATAACGCTCGCTGTGCGCTGTCCGAGTGGCTTTGAAACAAAATGCATGTAACCCTCGAGGTTTCGCTTCTTCGTGTCTCTCGTACAACGCTTCGCTTTCGGCGATCGTCGGGACGGAAGAACGCGAATACGAATTTTGCAAACCACCGTAAAACGCGAAAGAAAGAAAGAAACAAACAAAGAAAGAAAGAAGGAAATAAAGAAAGAACTTTCGCGAGATTTTCTTTGCCACGTTCGTTCGCCACGCGGGACATAAAGTTTTGCAAAGTCTTCGCGGACGACTTCTCTCGTCCGCGAGCACGAAGAGAGGCTTTCGCCCAATGGAACAGGTTTTACCGTACATATATTTTCGTTCGCGGGCATGTCGCTCTCTCGTCCGAAGCACGGCCAAAGCCCCGAACGTAACGAAGCCGAGAGGACTTCGTACAAAGACCTCCTCCTCCTCCTCCTTGCCTCCCTTATATTGTCTTCGCTTTTTTTTTTTGAAGACCGGCGAGTTCAACGATACGTAACTCGGCAAGTGGACAACGATGGAGAATGGGGGGGGGGGGGGGGTGTTTTTCAACGAATTTTTCGATTTATCGTCCGTCTCGAAAATGTTGAAAAACAGGCGACTAAAGAACTGGACAATTCTTCTTACCCTAGTCAACCTGAGCCACTTTATGTCATAAATCAATTTATAATTATATGAAAATTAACGAATTTTTCATTAAAAACATCAATTTTTATTTTTTTTTTAAATATTTTTGTAATTTTTTACAAAAATAAAATTAATTTTCTCACCGTTCGAAAATAGCTTTTCCGCGACACTCTTTTTGAGTCACGTCTCGCGTTTCGCGTGAGTAACGAAAAGGGATAAAGAACGAGAAGAAAAAGAGAGAAACGCGAAGCAGCGCACTTCGAAGAAGATATCTGCGTCGGCTAGACGGCGGGCGAGGTCAACAACACACACACACACATACACACATACACAGAAACACAGAAACACGAGAGAGCGCACTCTCGTCTGGATCCTCTTTCTTCCATCTTCCTTTCGCTTTCGCGAGAGAATGAGAGAGAGAGAGAGAGACTCCTCGGAGAATCGTTGCGCCCGTGGTAAGAGAGAAGCCCGGAGTGGTGCGAGCATGTACGCGTCTACCACGAGAAGTCCTCCTCGGTTCAAAGCTCGTGCCGCTCGCGCACGAGATAATTCGGAGGGCGTTATGTACCTGTAAGGTAGAAGAGATACGTATACTGATCGGAGATGAGAAAAGAAAAATCAAACAACAAAGTAAAACTGGGCGACTCTGCTCTCTCTCTCTCTCTCTCTCTCTTTCTCTTGTCCTCTTTAAGGGTGTTCTCGCATTCGCGAGACCCTTTCCACGGTTTCGTTCACCCCGAGGGAACTTTCTTTCCTTTTCTCGACCGTTCATCACTCTTTTTACACACGCTTTACTCCACATTTTTAAACCACCCTCCTCTCTCTCTCTTCGTCTCATTTTCTTATCCAAACTGCACGTACGAAAGACGAGGGTTTCGTGCGCCCGTGTAGGTAAACGAGAACACCGACCGCATGTCAGATTATAATGACACAGTTCGCGTACACCCGGAGAGAACGTCGAGAAGAGTAGGGTGGGTGGGGGGATGGAAATAGGGGGTGAAAAAAGAACGTTCGTCTCGCGATAATAGGGTAATGGGAGATTGCGAAGGAGCCGCGTGCCAAAGGGGGTCCTGAGCGATATCCCTCGACAACCGGACTCGTATCATCGACTATCGAGAGACACGAAGGCGCGCGCGTTGGTCAAGAGAGAAACCGAAGGAAATAAAAAATTTACATTTTTTTCATTCTTCACGGATAATTTTGTTCTTTTTTTGTTTCGTCGCATTTTTTCTCTTTCGAGAGGCTTAATTCCGAGAAGCTACGTTGGATTATTCCTCGTCGATGCCCCAAAGCCATATACCGACTTGCATAAATCATCGCGCCCTCCTCTCTCTCTCTCTCTCTCTCTCTCTATCTCTATCTCTCTTTCTCTCTCGATCGACCGAGAGCCGCGCGTACTCTCTCATTTTGCCTTGTAAATATTCAACTCGGTCTTTTATTCCATCTCGAACGTTGCATTATGCGCGAGGCTCGATAATGTTCGATGCATCGAACGAAGAAAACGTAGGTTTGTTTCTTTTTGTAAATATATATATATTTTTCCTTTCCATCCCCCTACTGGCCCGTTAAAAAGGGGGTAAGAAGAGAATTGCCGAAGGGAAGGAATCGCGATGATCCAGATCGGTGAACGAGAACAATAAGCGCAATATCTCGAAGATCCGGTAGCGAGAATCGATTATGGCCGAGTTACCGCCTGTTAAACGGAGGGAATCGCACTCATCGCGTTCGATCTTACGACGAATCGTGTAATTCGAGTCGTACGAAGTATCGTAGAAAAAACAAAAACAAAAAGGAATTCTCTTCTCTCGATTCGATTATTTATCGAGTCGATCGAGCATTGTCTTCTCTCGATTAGGATCCTTAATAACCGTGTTACCTCGAACGAAGACAACGATAATACGATTAACCGTAGGATTATCCACGGTAAGTACAATATATGCCGGAAGAGCGAGGAAGGAGTTCGTAAGAGGACGACCTCGAGGGGTGGCGCGCGAGAAGACAGGACAGAAGGTGTTCGTTCCATCGAGACGTGACTTCCTCGTGGCCTTACGACTTTCTTTATTCTTCTTCTTCTTTCTTCCTCGTCTTCTTCAACTTCTTCTTCGTTGCGAGAAGACGTCGATTTATCTTCTCTCGAGTGCGCTAAGGCTGGATCATCTCGGGAGGGAGAAGACAGCCTAGACACGAGCACAATGCAATCACTTTTGCGCGATGGAGAGCGTCGATCGGATCCAAAGGGTTAGTTTTTTTAAAAAAGAAAATCAAAGTTCGATTTTTCATTAATTAACAAATTTTTCTTAACCTTGAACGTAGATTGTTCGTGTACGTGCGAAATGTTTGAACGTTAGGCACTATTAGATCCTTCAATTTGCAAAATAAATATCTTATTTTCACGGTCGATATTTCTCATATATTTTTGTTTTTCAAGAAGAATGTGATTTCTACTAATAACTCGCATTGGAATTTTGTATTTATACCGAAAACAACGGAAGATACGAATTTTCAAATATTCTACTGTAAACAGTCTACATAACCCCGAATTTTCATAAAAATCTTAATTAAAAAAGGAATTTTCAGGGCTGGCAACGATTTTATCGCATAATTAGGAGTCCAAAGAAGCCCTATGATTTTTTTCAGACTTCTTCTCACAGAATAACATAGTCGAATAAACAACGGACGCAAAGGACCCACGTTCAGGGTTTACAGGTGCTAAAAACTACGATTAATTTTCAAGATTAATAAACAAAATGGCCTGCAATTTTTATATAACAAAAAACAATGGGTTTTGTACATTTTCTAATTGTGTACGTCGTTCTTGTCAAGCGCAGTGATCTATGACACCGCGATTCGAGCGCGACGACAAACAGAGACAGAGAGAGAGAGCGAGCAAGGACATTCCCTCACCGAGCTCATCTTCCTCGCATTCGCGCGCAACCAGATGCGGTCACCTGCATAATTATTGCCCCGATGGGACGTTCGACGAAGAACCGTGGCTCTCTCCACGGTTTTCCGACTCTCCCTCTATCTCTCGTCTCGGTTCCCGGTGATAATCGGTTCGACGATCCAGTCAATGAGCGAACGAAGACTCGACCACGATTCCCACGAGATTTGCGTTGAATACGGGACGACCAATTTCGCAATTGGACGTGACGCGCGGTGAGAGTTGGAAATAATTGTTTTTTCTTTTTTTTTTCTTTTTTATTTATCACAGCTTATGATAAAAATAAATATCTCGGTGCGTGGTTATATACGCGTTTTGCTTTATCGCCCGGAGGTGGAATTTCGTACGGTCCAGTCAATAAACGCTCTCTCTCTCTCTCTCTTTCTCTCTGTGTGTGTTTCTCTATCTCTCTCTCTCTCTCTCTCTCTCTATCTCTCTCTCTCTCTCTCTCTCTCTCTTTAGCGTCTCGCTTTCACTCGGCTCGTTATCGCCACGCTCGTATCTATCCCACACCCGCAGCGCGCGCTCTTTTCTCTTTCTCTTCGCGTCCGCCGCGTCGCACGCAACCTCGTATTCGCTCCCGCTCGTCGATCTAACGCGCATGCGCACGAACGAGATTCTCTCTCGCTCTCTCTCTCTCTCTCTCTCTTTGGCGAGAGAACAATGCCGGTCTCGTGAAACGAGACGATCGGCTTGCCGAGCACGTTTTCCAAGCTCCTCGGGCTTTTCACTGCCAGACACCGAGATATCCGCCCGATAATCCTTTCTTTACTCTCGTATGAGGGAGAAAGGGGGGGGGGGGTAGAGATAATGAAAAGACACACGGTATATTTTTTTCCTACATTACGATAGAAAGTCGACGCGCTAGATTTTTCGATCGATCGAGTGTTGCGATTAATTCTCGTCGTTCGCAGGAACGAAAAATAATTCATTGTTCGATAAATCGTTATAATTTTCGTTCTTATCGTCGAACGAATAATCTACGGAATAATTAACGAGTTTATAAGAAACGCGCGTGTCGCGAAATTGATCTATAAATTCGATTCAAACGAAAAAAAAACAAAGAAAAAAATTAATCTCATCCAGTCGACGTGTTTTTTGTTGTCTAATTAACATAATTAAAAAATGGCGGAGAAAAAAATACATTTTTTTTTCTTATCTCAATTAAAATAAATTTAAATTCGGTACGTGGAATTTTCTAGATTACGTGCGCGATTACATACTACCCGCCGGCGGGCTCGAATCAGACGCGGTCCGTTGCTGTCGCGAGATCACCGAGGCCACGCGGCTCACCTTAAAAAGGTTTTCTGGACTTTCTCGGCGATGGTTTTTCGAGCGGTTTCACCGGTCCATGACGCAAGGGAGACCAGACGCAACTTTTGGTCTTACGAACGGACGCGATCGCGTTTACACACGGCATATATAGATATATAAATATATAGGTATATAAATATATATATATATATATATATATATTTATATATATGTGACCTCGGCACGAAATTGCACCGGTAACTGCCGCAGCAGAGAGACTTATCGCGCGTACCTATAGACGTATAGACGCGAAGTGCAGCATAAGCGTAAATAGAGAATTCTCGTTCCTTATATCCTTCTCGGACGATCCGGGACCACGTCCAGACACGACCCTACGTCGTCGTAAAAGAGATCCCCCGACGTACACACGAGACGTTCTTTCTCTCTCTCTTTTTTTCTCTCTCTCTCTCTCTCTCTCTCTTGGTAGGAGAAAAGATCTTCGCGGCATTGACTGAGAGAGTTCGCAGACGAGAGCAAAATGAAAAATAGAGAGGAGAAACGAAAGGAAAGAAGAAGAAGAAGAAGAAGAAGAAGAAGAAAAATAAAACAAAAAGACGAATGAAAATTAAAAAAAGGAAAAATGGAAAGAAAATACGACAACGAGACTCGGCTATGAGAGTAAAGGGGATGGACGGCTTGCGAGGAGAGTTATAATATATTTTATGTACGAACGAGAAGAGAGAGGGAGAAAGATAATATTATTGTGAGGTTAAACAGTCCGGGGGATTTAATGACCAACCGAGAAATATTCCTATATGTTCTTACATTTTTTTTCTCTGTGCTTTTTAAAAACTTTTTTTCATTTTCTTTTTATTTCTTTCGTTAGCGAGAGATGCAAAAGCACAATCGTATTAACTTCTTGTCAATTTTATATCTCCTCCTCGTGTGTGTCTTCGAAGGTGTGTTTTATGCGTCTCCAAATAGGGTTTTCCGTGTGCTCGAGCTCGTGAAAAAAGTTGGCGTAAGAGGATTGAAGAAAAAAAAAACAAAAATTTCTTTTTATTTTACAAAACCAAAACCAGTTTCGCGAAACTCGAGTCTTTGGTGTTTTTTTTTATTTTTCGTGCTTTCGTACTTCTTCTTCGTGATTTTTCGTATCTCGTGGGTCGTGCCTTGTTGAAGATACGCCCCCCCCCCCCTTCTTCATCGTACTTCGACAGACTCGACAAAAAAGCTCCGCTTCGTTAGTCATAAAATCGATTCCGGGTTCGAAGATCTTTTTTCTCATCGTTTCGATAATTCGTTCAACGACGCGACGGAGTCTCGTGATAATTTTTTTCTTCAAAAATTTCATTTATTTAAAAAAAATTAAAATAAATCGAACGTTTTATTTTTGCAAATATTAATATAAAAAAAAACGACAAATTAATAATTATACGTTTGTATTATTAATAATACTTATTAAAATAAAAAGAAGAAAATAGTTTTTCTCTCGATTGCGCGAGACGAGTCGAGAGTCAATCCCGTGGTCGAGTCTCTCGCGTTTCGACTCGATCCATTATATAGGAAAATCCTCGTTATCGAGAAAATAAGATTTTTACCCCAGACGAACTCGACCCCGCCGTCCTGTGGCGAGTCGTAGCGAAATAAAAAAAGAAAATATAAAAGAAAAAACACCGTCGCTACTCGGTTGTATACGTGTCATACACGTATACCATGAAAATTGCAGCTTCGTTAGTTCCCGCAAATTGAGCGAGGAACCGTTGCACGCTGGACTCTTTATAGATTGCTCTTCTGGTGTTTGCGCCCATGGTCAGAGCTGTTCGCGTTCGCGTAGCCCATGCCTCGCTGGTTTGTTGCTCTTCTCTCCTTTTCCTGATTCTCTCTCTCTCGCTCTTTTTATATACTGCGTGTATATATATGTCTCTCTCTCTCTCTCTCTCTACGTGTGTCTCTATGTGTCCATGTGCGAGTCTATATTTGTTAGCTCCTGGCGGTGGATGCGCGCTTCACGGTTGTTGAGCGTGCAGAGAGCACGGCTTTCCAACCTCGTGCAGGATCTGAACGATAAAACACTAGTTCTACGTATATATATATATATATATATGGTACTCTATATATATATATATGTATATATGGAGTAGCACGGTTGCTTCTGCCGAGCACGAGCCGCGTTCTATATGGCCCGGGAAACGATTGCTCGGTGCAGAGTGCACGCCGTTTTAGAAAGAAAAATGAATGAGAGAGTGAGAGAGAAAGAAAAAAAGTACACGAGTTTTAACCGAGTCACGAAATCGCCGATAGCGCAGGTTAAACCTGTGCTACGCTACCGCGCTTCGGATTCTTCCGACTTCGCACGCTTCCATATATCCTTCACTATCGCTCGGAAAAGACCGCATCGACGATAAATCCCTCGATTCGCAATTATTCGAATAAAACGTGTTTACCCCTTTTACACTTCCGGTTTTCCCGTTTTTCGTAATTAATACAAAAAAATATCAATTATAATTCAATCTTTCGCGATAAAACTTTTTTTGTTCTTCGATTATTATAAATAAACATTATAAAATAAAATAAATATTTCAAATACATATAATTTATGAAAAATATATTTAACGATGAAAACAATCGATTTAAAAGAAAATAACAAGTATGTCGTTATCGCGACGAAAACCTCGAGAGAGAACAATTACGTTAAAAAAAAAAAAAAAAAAAAAAAAAAATCGTTACGAAGCATTCGCCTATATCGTGGCGCGATAAAAGATCGACACGTATATATACGTTTTTACGTGCAAATACTACGCTTTATATTGATATAAACGCCGGTATTTATCACGCACCGAGCGATATGAAATAAAACCCGGTCGGTGAATAAAAAGTCTGTGCGCGCAAGGTTACTACGAGGGCCGCGCCTCGTAACGAAACGCAACCATCAATCATTCTTCCATTTTATTTCCTTCCTCCTTCTCCTCCTCCTCCTCCTCTTCGCTATTATTCTCGAAGAAAACGCGTTGCCTCCTCCCTCTTGCCCCTCAGTCGCGCAACGCTATCACGCGCACCTGTTCAAACAGCCCGCGTTCTCGTATCGCGCATGCTCGAAAACTGAACGAGCTTCGTGAAAAAGCCGCTAGGAGGTTAGAGGAAATATAAAGCTCGTACCGATCGGTAAAAGACGCGCTTTACCTACTAGAGACGATCCCCGTTTATCGAGAGATCGGACTCGCTCTCGCGCCTCGGACCACCTCCTCTCGTTCCTCTTTAACCTCTTCTTCCTTCTTCCACGCGATATTACAGTATTTATAAATATATATATATATATTTATATCTATATACTTTTATATATAGATATATAGATATATAAAAGTATATACTTTTATATACAGATATATAAAAGTATATAGAGGAGTCTACGTATTCCTAGAGCGGGACCGATAGAGACAAGAATCTTCGCGGTTCGCGCATTTTCCTCGGTAAAGCGCGCGCTCCCCTACAGTAATCGCTGTTATTTAATGTAATTCACTTTCGCCACGATAAAGTCCCCACCCCCGGGGCCAGTGGGGAGGGAGGAGTGTTACCCTTCTCACCGGCGAATGCACCGAGAGTACGAGAGAAACTGACGCTCGTAGATCCACGTGGAGAAAAAGCTCGAAAATTATATAAAAATTTTCTTTCTCGAATTTAATCGCCGAAAAAACAATAAAATTTTGTATTTATTTATCATTATAAACAACAATTCAGAAAATTGGAAAATGAATGGAAAATAGCGCTATCGTCTCGAGGATTTCGAGGAGACGAGACGTTTCTCTGTGTGTTTCGCTTCCCACGCGGATTTGAAAAAAAAAATCAGCTAAGAACGTCGATTTGTTATCAATTTTTTAAAATACTCGTCACTCGTTATTCAAACGAGGAAAATCCTCTTATCGTCTTAACGACGATGGCGCCGGTGCGTATAGAGATTTATAAATTTATATAATACCGCGACGATCCTCGTTGCACGAGGAACTCTCTCTCTCTCGCCGATTTTCCCTTTCGTTCGACGCGTTTATCTCGTTTCACGTTCTTAGCTAGCTAGGCTTGTATTTTTTTTTATAATTCTTAACGTACGCGATACCACGATGTTCCTTGGTTCAATCGCGTCTGTGTGTTTTGCCCACTTGGTACAAATGACGATTAATGGGTCGTGCGAATACCACGCCTAACAAATGAGCGAGCGTGAGTGTTCGCGATTGCACGAGGCACAACTCGCTAAGATACGCGTGCGTATTCTTTTATATATATATCGCGTGTCTAAGAACGAACAATGAGACAGTTTACGATTAAGTATGCCTTCTCACGCCGTACTTCAACGGCTCCCTCGTACTATAATACCCTCGGCAACAGTGATAGCGAAACTCGTAGATACACCGGGCGAAAAAGTCACGAGGAGAATCTCGGAAAGCAATTTCTCTCTTCCGTTTTGGCGCTGAGGAAAATTCCGAGCGTTAATACTCGCTCCTCTTTTCACGAGGACAAATTATACTCGGCGAGCCCTTTACGAGAATCGAGGATCAAAGGGCTGCGAGGGTTGCGGTTAGCAAGGACATTTTTTTTTTTTTTTTTTTTTGAAAGAAGAAAAAAACGACAAAGGGAATAATTTTTTGAATCCTGTGAGATGGCAAATTTGTCATGGATTCTGTTCCAAAAAATCGATATATTCGCGTTGGTGGATGTATTTTTTTTCGTAAACTCCCACGATAGAAGGAAAAAAAGAGGAGCTGGAATGAATAATCGAAATTGCGTCATTTTCGTGAATTTTAAATCTCAAATTCGATTTAAAGATCGGCCCGAGAACCGTGGCGAAAGTGAACGCGCGAGTCTCGCGGCGAAACGAAAGCGTGGGTTGTCCCAGACATTGAAAGTATAATCGCAACTGAGAGAGAGAGAGAGAGAGAGAGAGAGAGAGAAAAAGACAAAAAGAAGAGAGAAAAAAGTCGCATCAACACGATTCTCTCCCAAGCTCGTGTGTTCCTCGCAGGGTTCAAGAAACGACGGCCTTTTCGAGTGTCTCTCCAGCTTGGCGCTGCCACCAGTTGCGGAATAAAGAGAAAGAGGAAGAGAGAGAGAGAGACAGAGAGAGAAATATACAGAGCAATATAACTTCGATAGCCTCGGCGTACAACAACGTGTGGTGCAACCCGTATTCTCTCTTACCGTATATGTATCTCTGACGAGACTTGCCTTCAGCGTACGTTTACTTTGATGTCATATATATATTATACGATACACATACATAAAAGCGTTAAAGCAGTATTCTGGTGAACGTAAATCATCCACCGCCCACCAGCTCTCTCTCTCTCTCTCTCTCAGTCGTCAATTTTTTATTATTTTTATATCTCGTCTCTCACGACCGATTCGTCTACTCGACGATGGGGTGTACAAGTTTCAGGTATCGCGACGACGTAACGCGCGTCACTCGCGGCTTCTATTACAAAAGCGTTTTCGTCTATGTGTGCAAAATCAATGTCCTCGAGGGTTGGAAGAGGAGAGAGAGAGAGAGAGAGATGCAGTTGCATAAACGAGCCTGGGACAGCTGACACGGAACAGTTTATATATATATATATATACAGGCACTTCCGTTTTAGAGAGATCGTGAAATATACGAGAGAGCGGGAGAATTCGCCCGGATGAAAATAAAACGCGGGAGGAGATGGGTAACGATTACAGCCACGGGACGATCAACGTCGTCAACATCGTGGTTTACGTTATGTAGATTTGCGTTCCCTCGCTCGCTTCCTCAGGATACGAGCGACGATTGAATAATTGAATTGCTCGAGTTTGTAAAAAAGCCAAACAACAAACGAGAATTTACCACGTGTGTAAAATATTCATATATATATATATATAGAGAGAGTTGTATCGCGTAACGAGCACGTGCGTATATAATTAAACGTTGATAATGCAGGAAACATAATCTCCAAAATTTAAGAGACACGTATGTTTTATTTTTATCATAAAATTATCCAGGGGGGCAAAAGTACTTGGGAAATATTTTATCGCGAGTCGAACTATCAATTTCGCGCTCCATTTCGTTGTATCCGGCTCTCGAGCGTTGCTCCCGAAGCGAAGAACGAGATAACGCGGAATTGCAACTACGTATTGTCCGTACCAGGACTTTCTCGATCTATAGCCGATGTAGAAGGATTAAAAAAGAAAAAAGCAACAAAAAAAAACAAGAAAAAAAGAAAAACGAAAAGTAGAAATCCCGCTAATAAATATGGAGGTGCCCACACGTGACGATACGTACGTGGGTAGATCACGAGCGTAGGTGCCAAAGTCCCTTTTACGATCATCGTTGTCCTCGCGCTTATACCGCGTATAAAATACGCGCCTTGATCTTTGGCTCGAAATGGACACGCGTCGAATCGTCGTCTATGACAATCCGCAGCACGATTCAAATAAATAAATAAATAAATATATATGTATATATATATTGAAAATGGTGGGATATAAATATATATATAGATAAAAGGAAAGAGTTATAGGAACGGATACAGGAGAATAAGCATCGGAGGAAAAACGAACGAACAAAAGCCTTCTGTTTCCATTCATAGGGCGGACGTTTCCGTCCTCGTTCATTATTTAAGTCAGCGCTACGTAACGAGACTATATTCTCGTTGAGTCGCTTTTATTTACTTTTTCTATTTTTTTCTATTTTTTTTATCAACTGTACGGTGAAATATCACTGTATGTTCGTCGATACGTTCAGGATCGTCTCGCTTGCGCATCGTGCTGACGCACGATGCGCGCGGCTCGCCGCGAGAATATTTATATATAGATATTGACGCGTAGGGCGACGAAGGCTGCGCGCGCATAGTGAGACATGGCGCTAAGACCGAGGGGAATCCCGGCTGGAGAGCCGGGACTGTCCTATCAGCGGTTAATAATAATTATTTGAGAAATTATCAATAATTAGGTAATTAAATAATTATTACTTGTTCAATAGTAATTTAATGTTTAATAATAATGTCGATTTTCTTACAATTTTCTTAAATTTTTGTCTACGAAATTATCAAAATATTTCCATGTTTACAATATTTTATACAGCAAAATATTCATAATTTTGATGAAAATTCCTTATTCGATTCTCGCGCTAATCAGCTGCGTCAATAGAAATAAACGGATAAAAGATGTTTTTTCTTTTCTTCGGTTTTGCTTAAAGAGAAAAAAACAAAATATTTTTTTCACACGTGTTTTTTTTTTGTCGAGTCGGTGGCTGGTTCGAGAGAATGATTTTACGAGGGGCGTAAATTGATCGGGCCCATCTGTTGCGCCGTGAAAGCGTGCCCCGGCCAACAGGTGTGTAATGGTACCACGGAGGTCAGGGGTGGTCTCTCGGGTTTCTACGAGCCAACCAAGAGAAATACTTTGTCCGACAAATTGCCCGGTTTCAACTTAATCTCAAGCCCCCTTTTATTTTTTATTCAATTTATCGTGTTATTTTTATTTTTCGATGCTACTATTCTCATTATATTCGTGATTTCTTCGAGGGATATAAATAGAACGATCGTGCGGTCGAGCGAGAACTCCAGTACGAGTTGTCAATTATTATTTATGACACAATTACAAATTCCTGATTTTCTATTTTTTTTTTTGTTTTTTTTTTCTTTCATCGCTGTACAAACGCGAAATGTAACTATGAAAATTACTCATACCGGCGAGTCTCGTTCGTACGGAAAACCGGGGCTGGGACACACGCATGAGAGATAGTCGGTGGGAGGTAGGGGTGAGGCATTGATTCGACGCGGCTATTTAATCTTTGAGCGATCGGGAGAACCTGAAATGGAAATGCGAGGCTGGGCGACACGTCGACATCGCGGTACATTATATAAACGCTCTCGTGATCGTCCTATGCATATTGATATATATCTACAAGACACTAATTATTTGCAGCTTTTTAAAGTGGAAAATGTGAAAAAAGAGAAATTTTGTACGGTTATCCGTATTTTACATAAGATTTTTTATTTCTCGAAAAATGCCTCGGTTATAATTTTTAATCGCACCGAGGAGAAATAAACAGAGTCGACGTTTTCACTCTTGAAACCGCGGGAAATTGATTATTTTATTTAGAGCTGTAAGAGAGGAAAATTATGGAAATTGGAAGGAATCTACCGGGCTCGCAATGACTAGAGGACTCGACAAATATTTTTTTTTACGTCTCATTTGCATGAGAGATTATCGTCGTGGTATATAAGCCACATACGTCGTATATAACGAATGAATTCTTCACGAGTTCTCTTCCTCCTCTTTATTTTACGAGGACTCGTACAAAAGCGGTTAAAAGTCTCGTCTTACCGTACAGCGGTGCTGTACCGGGACCCTAAGGTTCTCTCTCTCTCTCTCTCTCTCTCTCGCTCTCACTCCCGCTATCTCTCTCTTTCTCTCGACGTCGTCGAGTAGGCACAGAGACCGTTTTTATGCCTTTACGCCTTTTACGGTTGTGCCCTCCTCGCGCGTCTCGAGAGAACACAAACGAAATGGGAGAAAAAAAGGAAAATCTCTTCCGCGTGCGTTATAGTACGGAGGGACAACGGCACGAAAGGACTTTCAATGAAATTTCGCGATCGAAAACAGTGAACGATGCTCGAGAGCTCGACACTCGTGCGACGATCGCAAGCACGATGGTGGTGGATACGACGAGCGTGGTGGATACGACGAGCGTGGTGGATACGACGAGCGAAGGAGAGTCACCGTTGAATATTTTCAGCATTACCCACTATGGATAATTTCATTCCGATTCGTCTTTGAGTCACAATAACGTTCGGAGAAATATCTATTGCGTAAGCGATATTTTTTTGTCTCCGGCACTTGCATTCCATGCCCGTGGTAGAAATATAAGACGATTCCGCAGGAGACTCGTCGGAGCGTTAAAGTAGACGTTAGTAAATTACGTAATGTTATATATTTTCTCATTTCCGTTTGCGAATAACGGATGTACGTACGCCTTTCTCCATTCGTCTAATGCGTAAGACGGATATATATATTTTTTTTGTTTTTTTGTTTTTTTTTTTCATTCCCATCGATACAATTACGATTTTATCGTTGTACGAAACGAGGACGCGCGATTTCCTGAGTAATTTCCCGGGTAATCGATTATATTGACCAATCGGCGCGATTTTTCAGGCCAAGAAGGATCGATTCGTTCGAAATATCCGTTAGAATAGAAATTAGCGAGATAAAAGTAATATAATGGGGGGGGATAATGAAATAAAAACAATTCGAGATGTAACGATGAGTGTAAGAAAAATAATAATGCGCGTGGTTAGAAAAATTATCCAGTTTGTAAATGTTGAAAAGTATTCCTAACCTCAAAATCTCTTAGTTTTATGAATATTCATCTGTCACGCGTTTCTCGCGATGATAATTGAGAGAAAATGAATCTGATAATGTATGAATGATGGATAACAATACGAGGTACTTACATTTCTGACAGCCAGCACGAGGAAGAGCCACCAGATCTTCGACAAAACAGCAACGGGTCCAACACAAAAATCTGTCCTTTTCACTGACATCGCGGCGGAGATACTGCAATGAATCGTTTGTATATATATATATACAGTCTCGAGTGTCCAAACGTTTCAAATTCACAGACGCACGACGTCACGTTCGCGAAAAACAAAACAACTCGTACTTTTTTACTAACCTGTCGCGCAACTCTCTGTTTCTGTCTCTGACTCGTTTCCCACTCGTTGGACAGTTCTATCACGTCACGTTTCCATCGTTGCCCGAGAAGATTTTCCTCATTTCGCAAACGAACTTCTCGTTGTTATTGGCAACACACGGGACTATATGAGACGAGCCGTCACAATACCGTTTCTTTTTAAATTTCCTTCTTTTCGTCGCGTAATTTATTTTGATATTTTTTTGTCGTCGTATTACGCGCGCGTACGACGAAGGTCACGTAGAGAAAACAGTGGAGGTCTCGTGCTATGATCGCGGTTGTTTTATAGTGGGAGATGTATGCGATGTGTCTCAAGGGAAACGCTCACAGAAAACAGAAACGAGGAGTCGAGATACGTCGACGATGAATTAACGGAGCGGACCACGAGAGTGACAACCAGCTTCGAGCAGGTACGATAATGACTGTTGGGCCCCTCGATTCTACTTTCTGGCCACAGCAGCACGCTTCAGGGACGCCCGATGTATACCGCGAGCGGATGGGTGAAACATTTTGTGGTGGGGAAACACGACGATACCAGCACGACCGACCATTCTCTCGATCACGAAACGAGGAACGCGATCTCGCCTTCCCCGCATTCGTGTCTTCACCGATACACTACGTAAACATGATAAAAGACGCGATATTCGTTATCACGAAATTTCGTTACTGTCGAACGCTGTAAACACAGAATCCAAAATGGCCGACGGTAGCGCTTGACCAAGGATACCAACTGCTTTTGTTGTCGTCGCGTTACCACTAGTTGCGACTGGGATTCCCTCGAGCGGCTACTACCGGCAACAACGCCAGTTGGCAGCATCGGGAGTCGATACAGTAACTACCTAACTTAAGCTTACTAATATTTCGGCGGCAACTTCTTGTCACTTTGTCGCTGACATGATAATAAACACCGCTTTCTCGCACAAGACGTGCGAACTTTATGTATCTCATTTTGCGGTTAACACCAAAATTCGATTCTCTGTTCGTTGTTCGTATAAGGAAATGCAGATTTTATGGTATGTATCTCGTTGTAAAGATTAGACACGTTATTGCAGGATTTTTTGGGGTTACGACCCGCTGCTTAATTGCCATTTAGTTCGCACGTGAAGAAAGCATAACTTTGTTTGTTAAGTCATTTCGTGATTCGCGCCGGGGTCGTTGAGACTGATTATGATTCTTATTTCATAATTTTTAAATGATGTTGAGCAATAATAGAGAAGATCGCCGATCGTATTGTTTTTTAAAAGTTTTTCTAACTCAAGTATGTTTCAGACATGGTTATTCAAATTTAGATTCAAATTTTAAAAAATTTACATTCGTAAGATCTTTGTCAACCGATCCTTTACCCGAATTTCATTATTTCAAAAAACATCAAAGCATCTCTGAAACAAATGAATTGCAGTCTGTCTTAATATTCCCTTTAAAAAATCGAAGTTCGAATATTTTCTATTAAATCCCGTACAAAGGAGATTTTAACATTTCCAGGAACACAGACATAGTAGGAGACTGACACAGAATCGATTAACGAGTATTTAATGCGATTTAAGCTTTCTCCAAAATTTCAAAGTGTTTTCAAAGGGGATCTTAATCAGAAATTACATCTATCTTTCTCACACTTCCCAGCCCCGGAGGATTCTGCTTTTTCCTAATCCGAACAAAGAATATAATTTGGTCGGGTCGCGGTCCCACAATACTTATCCCCTAAATAAAAAAACTCTCGCTTTCCTCACAGTTCACTCTCGCTACCCGCCCACTTTGTCCTCGTCGATGATTAACCAGACTCTCATGTTTTTTACGCAATATTTGTCGAGTCTTAGGGTACCAACGGTTCACCTGCGTAAATGATTTATGGTAGTCGAGTACATATGTCCAGAGCTGGGATATGTGAGTTTAGCACAATTTGCGCTGGATGCTTCGCTAGCTGGACAACGTTCGTTTACACCCATTATATTATATGGACGATGGCCGCATGTATACCTTATGTGCCCGAAGCATTATTTGCTTGTGAGAGAATCAAACAACTAGGAGACGAAACGTTGGACGTATGTTGTATGACAAGTCTTCCGCTTTTCAAATTGTAAGCGAACATTCCGAGCTTTTACCACGTGCTTTTTACTCTCACTTTTGTGGTTACCGAAACTGTTAGATACGTATCGTGTGTTTCTACATCATTATTTTTTGCATCGAAAAATGTGCACACTCACTCGTTTGGAGTAAGTTGTCATAGTTCCCCTTGGTCACTGTCACGTCATTATTGATTAGCAACTTGTCAAAGATTTTGTTTTTCGTTGAAATTAATGCGAAGTAACTTTATAGTTTTTACACAATATGCAATAAAAACTGTACATGATTAAAGAGAAATGCATTTAATGATGAATCGTTAAAGATTATTTATATCTTACTATTCATTGGATAATTACTTATGTAATTTATTAAAAAAAATTCTTTTCTCTTAATGTTATCAATGCTTGTTCAAACTGTCTGGAAAATGATTTAATAGCGCATCTCCTCACAAACATCTGTTGCGTATTTTAGTGCAAGGTACACAAGTATATGTGATTTCGCAACGCGCCTGATCATTCGCGAACGCTATCTCCTTCATCTGCTGCTCACTAAAGAAACAATTGACGATAAAAAACGTGCTTGGAACTCTGATATATATCTCATTAGAGCATCATTGCTAATACCGTTGCTTAATGCAAATTGGAGACTTATAAACATCCCTGAAAAAGTGTGACGCGCTGGATGAACTTTATCTAGGTCTAAAGTTTGATTTAGTCATTTCCATCTGCGCTGTACAACTATTAATATCGTACCCTAATAGAACCTCAAGTATCATAAACGAGCATGAAAAATTCTTAAGTAGCGGATCGACTTCTATTTACATCTAATATCGATTCAATCATTCATTATATATACATCTTGATATTAGATTTTTATTTTCAACAGGGGCAATACACTCGAATCCACCATGTCTGCTCGACAGTCAAGTACATCGAGTATCTTATACACATAATACTTCGCCGTCTTACTACATCGATAATTTCGATATAAAATATAATGAGACGCGGTTTTGAGCCCAAGTGACGGAGCCATGATTGCCGTTGACAGTGAGGTAACATCGCGGTTCGTGTCGCATGTATCGTCCGGAATGACAGAGGCTCTTACAGGATGATGAGAATATGGCAAGACCGAATGATCACGAGGATGATCAAGAAGAAGAATCAGAATATAGCGATGCACGGGTGACCAGCCTCATTGTGGTAGTGAAAGCTGATCCTCGACAAGCGTACACCACGCGAATGATTATAAGAGCCACAAGTAATACGCATGATGAGGACGCGTGGATCAAGACAAGAAAGAGTAGGGATAGATCTCAGCCAGACTCTTCTTGCGGCTGACGACGAGGTGCGTATAATAAAATTTGATAATAGCGGTGACCTTTCATCTTCCCTACCGAAGAAATGACTCTTGGCGATGAAAATGCGGAGGTCGCCCGAGGCCGCTAACGTTTTGTCTTTTTTTATTTACTTTATTTTCTTTTCGCATTTTTTTTGCAAAGGTTTTTCAACGTTTGTGGCGTAAGTTACGTCGGGACCTTTTGAGAGATATTCACCGCACGTTTACATCGGTGAATTTGAGGCTAAAATCGAAAGAAAAAGGGGCGGGATAATGACCGTGGTCTAACAGCGGCTTGTTATTAGATAAGATTACGATGTAACGACGCTCATCAAGGCCCCTCCAGTCCATACCAGTCCCTGGAACGATCGTATGTAACATTTTGGTGGAAAGTGGATTTGTCATATTACGTTTCGGCAATTTCTATTTTCGTTTCTTTACTTTTCAAAGAACCGATGTGAGATCGATGAGAGAATCCTTTCTGGCATCTTACGAGTATTGCGAACGATGCCACGCTTGTGTATAGAGATCCCAGGCACTTTCTTTCCGACTGTATAGTGTTAATGAGTGGTTTAACGCGGAGAGCACGAGAGACTTATTATAATCGTTCAGGAAGTGTACTTATTACTACACTTTGTTTGTCCGTGTGTGTGTATAAGTCTCGAGGCGAGGTGGAGGCTCGTTATAATAGGGTCGTGTTAATCAGAATGTATTACGACTGTTTCGAAGTTATTCACGCGAACTCCCACATGCGTAGCTTATGCCCCAAATAATTGTATTCCAGTGCGTAAATTTGAATGAAATTTTTCGGGCCGGTCGCTCGACTGTGTTTGGTCTCTTATGCACGGGCTCTCTCGAGCATCTTTACGAGTGTCAGGAGGACTATTGTCTGGTTTAATAGAATGAATTTTAGAAAGCAGAAGTGGCGATGGAGATAGGGAGTGCAAAGGTGTTTGACACAGACTCGTGAATTCGAATATATTTCGAGTCAAGTATACTGCATGAGAATTGACTTTTGTATCGCTCAAGGCAAATTGTACACTATGCCTATAAAAGGTTTTGGCAATGTTTAAAATCTCGTCTCTTCGACTCGTGAACCAAAGGATTTCGTTAAAAAGATATTTAAAGAGAAATATAAGAAGATCCTTGGGACAATTCAGATGGAGATGATACGGTATAAATGTATTTCGCGCGTTGCGTCACGGGTACTTAAATTCTCACGAGGCGTTTCCGCCCGGTTAAATGGGCGGCAATGCCAACTATTCAGTAGCAATCGGTCTAATTTTGCAATTCGGCTTCCCGTGACGAAATTCGGCCGCGAACGATAATCAAGGAAATGAGAGTTTAAAGGTTTCATTAGCGAGGTCTAGGAAAATCTACAATGGATTTACAATCTTGATCGACGATTTATGAATCGGTGAACAATTTTTTTTTCTTTTTTGCTTCAAACTCTCCACGAATGACAAAATCTTAAATCGCTTATCCCCCCGATCGCCGGGCCGGCTCAAAAGTTCTCTCGAGTCCGTGGGTGTCGACCAAGATTTTTCAATGGGAAAACTGTGAAATCTCTCGCGCACGTGCGTTACAAAATCATGCACGCGTACATATATATACGAAGAGGAAAAAAATTGTCGATGAGATAAACACGCGATCTGAGAAGAATAAGAAAGTTGTCTCTGTCGTATATGGAAATTGGGACGGATATCTCAAATCGACGAATATAATGCTTTGTGTCGAGGTTGTGAATTCGCGCATTATCGTCATTACGCGAATACGTGGATACTCGACCGTTCTCTTCCGCACGAGCTGACTCGTCTCCCTACCTCAAGAATTCGCCTGATCAATACTTGATTTTTATTTACAAATTCTCAGAGACTATGTTGAATATAAACGATGATGTTACTCCTTCATTATATCTAGTCTTACTTTTATCACTTCAGGAACTACATAAATCTCGATAGGTTGAAAACAACTGTTTTTCAATAATATTTGTATCCTCCATTATATTTTAATTATTCTATAATTAAAAGATAGAATTATATTTTAAACCTACAGTTTTTATTTTAAGCCTTCGAACGTATATTATTTTCAACTAAAAAAATGAGTTATACGATAGCAATAAATTTCTGCAAATTTCATGTTTTTATCTGTTCTAGACGCGTAGCCCCTTAACAAATAATAATAATAATAATAATAATAACAATGTAACGTGTCGTTTGTTATCAAGAGAGCCGAGGCATCGAAATCTAAATGGTTATTCGTGTTTACAGATACTCTTGAGGATAAAGAGGGAAGCGAAAAAAAGAGATGATTGTACATATGCAAGAACCCTATAAACGAAGTACGACGACGAGGACGTGAGGCGAGATATGATGGAGTGGGTGGGCGAGGAGCGGAGGGAGAGTTAGCAAAATTACGGTAGCTATGGTGTGGATGGCGGTGGGCACGCGTACCTCTTTCTACAGAGGAGATACAACGAGGGGAACGAGTTTACCCGGGGGGGTACAATACGTATATATAAAGCTTGAATGAAGATGCTCCCAGGTATTCACTCTCACCTTTCTCATAAGCGCGTTCGCAGAGCGATCTCGGCCGCGAGTTTCGCGGTTTTCGATTCTCAATATCTCGTCTCTTGTTTCTTTTTTACACAGATTCGAGATAAACGAAACGACGACCCGAGCAATTCCAAGGATCTTCTTGCGTCTCGACCTCGTGAAATCAACGAGTTTTATTACATTTTTTATTTTATTTTTGTTTTTTTCGTGAAATCTCGACGATTAAAGGACTCAAGGATATAAACAAGTCGGTGAGTTTTACTTTTGCATTGTTACATTAAAAATGGTTTATTACTTTCATTGAAAGATTATTTTATTCGTTGTATAAAACTTTTTTACTGAGAACGATAATTTTTATTATTTATGTAAAATTGTGTATTTATTTAGTTAATTATCATTGAATACAGGTGAAGTCTTTTCACCATCGCGTTCAGAAATTCTCCGGCGCGATGATAACTTCATAAGAGTATTATTGTTGGTTTTACAACATTTCGTAACATCGGTGCCGGGTGAATCTTTCGCGTGCGACGAGTAACGAGTTCGCAGCTGTATTATTAAGTTCTCACGGTTATTCATAAATCTCACAGAAAACTCATAGTTGTTACTCTGTTCGAGTGCGTGAGGACCCCGAGGGGTGGAGAAAGAGGACCGAAAGAAAAACTGCGATTTAACGCGGTAGAACGCGCGCGTGCCTGGATTCGAATCTTTCGTGGACACCTCGCGAAGAAGTGTCTGGGAAAATAATTTGCTCACGATTCGCGCGATGATAAAACGATGACGAGACTGAGGATTCGAATTCGACCGTCGTGTGCGGCGAAAGTGGGAAAAAACTAAAGATGGTATAACGAGGATTTTCGAATTACGACGATGATGAGCTTGACACCGAAGATCACCGATAGATGGCGAGGCAGAGACAAAGAATGGTCAAAGAAAAATCGTAAAATCGAGGAACAATTTTCTTTTACGACCATATACAAGAGACACGCATCGTACGTGCATCGCTTCTTCGGTATATTTATTTCTAATGCAAGTACCGAAGGAAAGTGGTCATAAGATCAGAAGAGGGCATGTATGGATGTATCGTATATAAATATACCGTCGAAGCACTTTCGCTCGTCGCGTACATTCGGTATCATTAAGTGTCACGTGGCTAACGGAAAATCGGTCTTGTCGTCGAAAGTCGATCTTCGATGAATATGCAACGGAAATAGTCGGAGATTTAAACGATCTCTCGATTCTACCTTCGTTGAACTATTCTCTCTCTCTCTCGTATTGCGAATTATAAAAGTTAACTCGTGAAGTCCCAATTGATCAAATTTGTATTTACGTTTGTCAGCCTGCGTTATTCGAGAAAGTTATTCAACGATCGATCGATCGAGGATTAATGACTCTTTAATGGCTATTGAAAAATGTGTCCATTAACGCGTTGATGAATATTCAAATTGAGTTTTTTGGCTTTTAATGCAGATTTGTTTAATATCGCTTTCTAATAAATTTCAAGCGACACAATGAGTAACGAAGATCGTGTCATATTTTCATCGACTCGACAATTCTACCGTAGTGTTTTACGAGAATTCTTATGTCTATCTTTCGGATTTATTGACCCATTACAAAATCTATAGAATCAACTGTTTAAACGAATGAAAACTATGCAAATTAAAGATCGTTCGAGTGTCTCGATGCTTTACAATCGTCTCGTCGCGATTGTGCAAAGAGACTCTCGAAGAGAGAAGAAAGGCGGTGTGTAGACTCGTGTCGAGGATGATTATGATGATTGAGCCACGCGAAAGAGAGGTTTGCATTTGACGGTAGCTCAAAGAGAGTACGTACGCGTGTACTCGTCAACGAGTTTGTCTTTCAACGAGTGCTCGCTTATACGCGCCTGGAATTGCAAATATCAATAATTTACAATGGAGGCAAATTTTTTCTACTTGTCCCATAGACACAATTTTCATTCTGTTCATATGGATCGATCGAAGATTTTATATCAAGATTGATATTATTATTTATCCTACTCGAATTAGAAGAAATTAAGTCAAGGCTGTGAGCTCGAATTCATTTTTTACGACAGATCTTGGATCTTGTATAATATATTCTCAAAATTGATGTCTGTTAATTTCTAAACGTGCAATTTGTAACATTGTCGGTTGGAGGTCTTGATTAAAACCCGTAAATTGCTGGGTTTCCCGACTCTCTCTCGTTTCTGCAACCCTGTACTCTCGTCCATCTCTACTCTTGCCTCGCTTCTTCTTCTTTTTTTCTGTTTTGATCTCGTCTCTCTACAAACTGCCAGGAAGCACGCATCATCCTTTACTCTCGCGTATGACTTACACATTATTCGATTATCTCTCGGTAATGGTATCCCATTTCGCAATATCTCTCATCGAGAAATAATTTTCGAAGAAGCTTCAGAAAGCGAAGATGCATCTGGGCCGATATATTAAATTGATATCACGTTGCGATGCAGGAGACGGGCATCGAGTTGCAAAAACGCTTTACATCTCAACTTTTTTTTTGTCATTACGACACTAACGTCTTCACTTTCGAGCGTTCGAGCAGCCCGGAGAAATGCCGATGGTCGAGAGTCCTCGAGAAGAGAGCATGAAATTCTTAATCGTTTCCAACGTTAACGCTTTAATGACCAGGTTGCGCAATTAACGATGCGTTTCGATTCGAAACAAAAAATTGTGTTATCGCCGTTTTCCTTTTCAATAACCGTCGCCCACTATTGTCACAGCAGGGCGTCGACTCGTGGCTCGTTGCGGAATTACTAAAATCATGTTTTCAATCGATCTAAGAGCCATGAATTGATCTTTCGTTATGACTTGCTAAAACATACCAGTGACCTTTCTCAAAGTGCATGAATGTACGTATCGAGTAAATTCTTTCGACGTATCGAAACGAATGATCGATTCAACGATTAAAACGGACGTCGATGACCGTGGCATGGTTTTTGAATTAACCCTTACCTGTATATCGTTGCCATATGTAATCATACCGTTTCTCAATTGGAACAACAAAACATTAAAGTTGTGTGCTTCTGAATGAAACAAAGCAACCATAGAGTATTGAATGTAATCAGAACATATTCAGTTTTGGCATATTGTTGTCATATGGCAACAATATGCAGGTTATTTTTACTGTTATTTTTTTTAAATATACCAATAACTTTTATTATGATCTTTTAACTATTTTTTCGGATAATTGTACATAATAACGTATCTAATAATATTGTTTACATTAAAAAATACAAAATCATGCATGTAAGGGTTAAAAATGCACATCCGTGATGTAATTTTGACACGAGTTGGTAAATTATTTCTGAGTGCTGTTTGTATCGTTAAAGTCTCGTAAGAAAGTTAAACGATCCTTCGTTGATAAATAATCTTCGCCCATAATTACATAAACGCTTTCCGGAGTAAAGTGGTAAACGGTAAATTGTAGGTCGAATAAATAACGTTAGCTAGTTTAAAATATCGAAGGTCCGACAAGTTCCCTTCTCGTCAATGTAATAAGAGCTATGCCAGACCTTCCTGCTCTCCATCGAGAATAAATTATCGATCGTTATAAACTAACGATTCTTTATGGGCGTATTCGAGCAACTTAGGACTTTCGAAATTTTGTGGAAAATGTTAACGAATAATTCATGAGAAAAATTTCTTTGCGCTATAAGAAATATGAAGAAAAAATATGTTTTTGACGCAATGTTCGATGAACGTAACTTAAAACAACATTCTGTCGAATCATAGTAGCAAAAAATAAACGATTCGAGGAACGATTAACGGATGTTGACATAATCTAATGATTGATAAAAATGCGTATGTTGATCTGAAAAAAAATAATTAGATATCTTATTTTCTTCAACGTAGAGCTATCTTTAAATAAATCTTTGAAAAACTGCCGATTTCACTAAATAAATGTAATAATTATTAGCTAGTCGCCCGTAGTGTGAACCGAGTTGTGAAATTTAATGGAAAATGTGAACGATCGTTTCGACTCGTATATCGGTATCTCTTACCGAAGATCGTCTCTCGACGAGATTGCCATGATCCTCACGCGTGTAATTTATTCGCATACCTTGCACATCTCGAGACTCACCGAGAATCGCTTATAAGGAAATTCAATGTCCCCTTAACCCAGACCTATCGGTTGCCAGAGTTTTCACCCAAACGAATAAAGCTCCATTCGCAAAAATATTCTTTTCATCTCGATTCTTTCATCAACATTAAATACAAATTTGAAACAACCTCGTACCATTTCTGCGTCTCGATGATTAATTGTCTATTAACGAACGAATTCTTTGCAGCCCAAAAACGCCTCGAGGTCGATCTTGTTTCGCAACGATTTCGCATCTCCATGGAACAATGACCGGAATTCTTTTCACCTCGGTCACAATTAAGAATCGATTTCACACTGAGATCTAAAAAGAGGAAAAAGAAGTCATTGATGAAAAAAAAAAACAAAACAAAAAACGGTCTCCTTCCATCGTTCGATCTAGCTCGGACGACTTGACAGTATTTTATTCATCTCGTTTGAAACAAATATCCTTTTTGTTCCATGGCTCGTTCATTTCTATTCGGCAGCTTTGTTCATCGTCCGGTCTCGTTGCGAACACGCTCCTGATGAAAGTCGTAGAAACTCTCAGCTCGAATACTTCGTGTGTACCGAACGTCGTGCGTTACATTTACAATTCAAAAAAAAAAGGTATACATGCATAACACACGTGGCACGAGGATAACGAGATCGGTGAATTATTGCGGCACAAGGATATTAATTAGGCATTCAAGTTGTCTGGGAAAAACACCACCGAGGCCACTCCGCGACCAAGAAGAACCCATGTCGCTTATGGTTTCTTATGCTCTTTACTTTTATCGTATCTTTTTTGTTTCTTCTTTGCAGAAAGCCAAAGGGAGGTCACGAGACTCGAACGTATTCGCATCTCGAATTCGCTTTAGCCATGGAGAACCGAGAACAATGAGTACTACTTCGTTATACGATTACGAAATTCTGTCGAGCGTTTCGAGGAAGAGACCAAGAAGCCAAAAGAGTCCGCGTTTAAATCACTAAAACGAATCGGCACGAAAAGGGGTGTATGATAAAAAGGAGCTTCTCGCTTTGGTCTCTCTTCGGCGGTAAGAAGAGAGAGAGGTGGGAGACGAGGGTAGGATAAAATAACCGCAAAAATCACATTTTCTCAAGTCCACGAGGTTTTGTCACTTGCCACATCTAGGGCGTTCGAAACCACAAACGACAACCCTCGGTGGGCCCCGACTATAAATATCACGAGAATTTCGTACGATAATTACACCTTAAGGATCCTCCACCGTAATCCGGAGTGCCACAATATGCTCTCTCGTACTACGATGATACGATTATTAAATCGTGGTGATAATACAGCAGTGGCCTCTTGCTTGCATAGACCCCCAGGTCCCATCGTTGAGAAAGACTCTTTCGGTCTCGTCTACTAACGTAACAGCGAAAAGCAACGACGAAGACGAGGAAGGGCGTGAAGAAAAATACGAAGAAGGAATAATAATAACGACGAGAAAGAAATAGTAGAACGAGAAATGCCCGTAGCTCGCTAAGTGTATGGACATCTTCGTATACTTTGTAGACGAGCTACGTGTGTTAATTGGAGGATAATTAGGCGTCTCGCATTAATTCACTTTGCGATGCTCACGGGGTTCCGGTCATTAGATCGACGATGCAACGCGGAGACTCTCTTTACTATTATACAAGCTAAGATTCCTTGGAAATTATGGCCGAGAGAAAAAATAATGTAACATTGTTTCCAATGTTCATTTTCTATCTCGTGCGTAAGATATCTTGTGTTGGATTATCCAGGAGTTCTTTTCTATCGTATTCGCTCGACAATTAATTCAACGAGACGACGGAACAAGTCGCTCTATTTTCTCCAGTTTTTCTTTCTTACAATCTCGTTCGATAAATAAAAATGTATCAGATAGATTGATACCGACGAGAGTTTCATTGTGTCTTGGCAAGGATTATCTTTCCTTACCTTGCGAGGGTGTTTTCACCTCCTGACTCAACTTCAGTATTTCTATCCTTGTGTTTCTTGTTTCAAAAACGAAATTGCACGAAGTATATTCGAAAAATCTCTTGTTACGTCACGTTTGCAAGATGAAAGGTCTTGACAATTATCTTCCCAATTTCCGTTCAGAACTCTCACTAAAAAACAAAAATCAACAATGTTCGTTCGAACAATTTCTGTGATCACGTTCTTGCTTAATTAATTCTGCTCTTTTGCCCCAGAAGGATACGTTGTGGGAGTTTGGGACGAAAGAACCAGCACCGCGACACGAAGAGTTCGTCCGGTGTTTTTACGAGCGAGGCGCGATAGAGTTTATACGCTGCTACGGAGGTCGAAGAGGACGACGAGAAGGAGTCGAAGAGAGGAAGAGTTCTCTAGTCACACAGCTGTGGTACCTATACCTAGGAGACGCGACTTTCACCTTTCACCTCACCGAGAGCTCACGATTCTGTGCTGGAGCATCGGATACTCGATGTGACGATGCTGTAGAGAAGAGGCCTGCATCCATCGTACAATCGTAAAAGAAAGAGCGAGAAAGAAGTATAGATGCAAGTATCGGTGGAAAACGGTACCTTCTCGCCTCGAGACGCGCGTGAGCATCGACAGTCATCCTTCGATCGCGAGACGCTCGTAAAGATGTTTGCTCGTTCCACGTTCCATCGAACGCTTGTCTCTTTACCGAGATCTCGAGAAGTGTCTCTTGTAGCTCGTGGATTCTCGTGACGACGGTTAAACCGATCTGCCGATTAAGGTGGCAATGATTGATCGGCGCACCGGTCGTAAAAACGAAATCCTTCCCCAAGAAGATTTTTACTATTTTTACTATTTTTAATAGTTTTAATAGAAGATTACCATTTTGGGTTCGAGAGTCTACCAGTCTGTTAAAATGCAAGATGCTCATTTGAAAATTTTCAAGAAGCTGTTAATAGCTGACAATTTCTAGCCACATTGCATATTTGCAAAATGTTCCAATCACATCCGGCACAGGACCACTTTCTTTCCTCGAACATATTTTATAATCGTTCGCCCGTGATGTCTGCACGGTTTAAATCCTGTATCAAGATTGTCTCGTTCTTCTTGTAACGTGATCTCCCTCGACAAACGAGAAACCACCGCGAAAATCTCCCGTGAATAATGCTCGACCCCAATCTTGTATCCAGCTCGATGTTTATCGCTGCTCACCCTGCTTCACGGAGACAAGATTGGCCGCTCGTTCAATTGAATAATATCAAATCTACTCGGGACAACGAAAGGAAAGCTCTTTCTTTCGCGGTCTTGTCGGGCTTAGGATGCCAAGGTCGATGCGAGACCAGTGATGTTCTCGATGTAGCCGGCGCAATTTTGCTGCGAGAGCCGCATCGTTCTCGACGACAACGAAAGTTTTATTCTCGCTTGCAGTGAAAGTTTATATCGGATGTAGGCATTTTATGTGTACGTACATATTTATCGTACCTTACCGACGTGATACTCGTTCGAGAAGGTTGCCCATCGAGTATCACGAAGAATATTCACCAGAGGGTAAAAAAAAAAGAAAAAGCTCGCGCGAAATTTTTACATCCTATCGATCGAACGTTCCGATAGCTCGATTCATGCTCGTTTGATCGATTGCTGCGATGAAATCGTCGATACGTTCCTTTCATCGAGCCCGCGGGATAGAACGTGACTCGAATTATCACGTGTTTCTACAAAACGGGTCTGAAAGTAAAATGTACATTTTTAAAGCAATTCTTCAATTATAATTTTCAAGGTTGACAAAACTACAGTTTGAAAGTCTATTAGTTCTACTAGTTAATAGTCTTTTTTTTCTTCAGTGTGCGTTGTGCGACTTACAATTAGTTCCTGTCTGTCGTTCCTTGAAATGTCGGTGGATAAAACTTGTCGTTTTCGACGACGTCTCGCAAGATCGTACAATGCCGATTCTACTCCTTCG
The DNA here is from genome assembly GCA_951802705.1 of Netelia virgata. Classification (NCBI taxonomy): domain Eukaryota; kingdom Metazoa; phylum Arthropoda; class Insecta; order Hymenoptera; family Ichneumonidae; genus Netelia; species Netelia virgata. The sequence goes on along the minus strand of OX637866.1, from coordinate 3,131,557 downwards.
GTACTATTTTCTCTGTCTCGTAGGATGATTGAGTTCTATGGGCTATGTCTTGGCACTCGACGTAACACGAGGGCATAAATTTATGTACGATAATGCGTCTCGTGTGATGAACCGGCAGTGAACGTGAGCCTTTCGGTAGTTGAGTCGCGACCGTGGACCATTAATTTCATAATGACCACTTTCTCTGTCTGCTTTCCCACAGCTCTGTTATGAGCAACGTGTAAGCTACACAGCCACGATGATACTCGGGAAACGGAGTGCGAAGTTCATAGGACCACGATGATTGATAGTTATGAGGATATTGTGCAATATCCCTAGTGGGCTTTGAGCCACTCGATGCCGGAAATCCTTTAAGAAGATTCAACAATTTGAAGTGAACTCAATCATGGATGGAACTTGTGTGTGTGTTTTTTACCATTCTGAAGAAGCCTCGATCGAGGAAAAAGTACATCGCCGTTCGGTCATAATTAATTCCTGGATGGATAATGTTTTTATAGAACCGTAGAATTTGCAAAAAAATTGACGAGGTGCTTGGCTGAAAGTATCCGGATGTGGAGAAATACCGAAGTTAATTATCATCGGACGCAATTATTAGCGAGTGAACAATCTAAATTCTTGATGTCCCACTTCGAAGAAATAGGCCCACTTTCGTTATATGGCATTCGTTTGTTTTTTTTAAATGCAGTGCCTTGTTTCTTAACTATTTATTTTCAGGTTATAGTGATCTATGTTCTTTGAAATAGAACGTTTAACCTTTCTTTTTCTTAAAATCACTGGTAAAGTCCACTAATTCAATGATTTTCTTTTTATTATTTTGTTTGCAGAACTCGAGACCCACTCGATACTCAGGATGAAGTACCTCGCGTTGGTACTGTCCGGTGTTGCACTGGTCATTGCATCAACCGATGGAAGAGGTAAAAAGAAACAAATTTACAACTCTCGCCCGCGGGGCAATATTTGCGCAATGCCGTATCGCGCAATCGATTATGCTACGAGTATTCTTACTTAATAAAGTGTGATTAAAATTTACAGAGGAACACGGGTCGAGAGTCGTGAGAGAGACCAAGGGTTCGCAGGCGGATGTTATGGCGAGAAACATTCTCGACTGGATACAAGGAATTTATCGTCAGGGAGTCCGAAAAAGTGAGTAGACTGTCGCGAGAGTGAAATTTTTCCGGGGCTGAATTGTTTTCTTCCACGTTTACAATGGTTGTCCTGCTCTTTCGTTGTTTCGGGAGGTTACGCGCATGCGCGTTGCACTACCGACTAAGTTATGTGAAAACGTCAGTCGTAAATTTACATTTTAGCTTCCAGCTACGTTTTCTGGGCATTCGAGCTTGTTGAAAGAGAAACGAAAAGTCACCGCGTGCTTATTGCATATTTGCGTCACAGACTGCATGTAACATGCGATAATCTGTATATATTGGCGTAACGTTTGTATAATATTGAACGTTTTAACATTTTTTAAATATTATGAAAACGTTCGATTCATTTTACAAGAGTCTGGGATTGACGAAATATCTCTACAATATCGTTGGAATATTGTGTTTTTAATGAAATTTGATTATATCGTGTCACAATTAGATATAAAAAAAAGGTCAGAAAATTTGATAAGTGGTTAAAATCTACTACGTACTTTTCTGTAAGTATCGTGCTGCGGAGATCCCTCCCCGAAGGGAGACCGAGGTGCTTACAGCTGATGGTTCATTGATGATTTCTATTCCTTGGCTGCATTGGAACATAGACTTCGCGTGTTTGTGAAACTTTGCGAAATGTTCGTGAACGTCACGAGCACGAACTGACAGACATTACAGTTGGCGATGGTCACAACAATTTTCGAAAAGGGCGAACAATTTCCCTTTGAATAATTCGTATTTTGGACCAATACACATTGCGATCGTTATAAATATCATTGAATTATTATCGGCTAATATCACTGCAACCGTATGAACGATTTTTTATTAATGATATTGCAATAAATAATGCGATGATTGTGGATTCGAAAGCTACTCACAGAACTACGATGTTTCGTCTCCTCAACCGACGTCGCGTCTGTAACTGACGTTCTGACATCAGGCGCACGCATGCGTTGTGACGGCGCATGCGCGAATTCAAAATTTCAATATAGTAGAGGAGAAACTGTCCCACTTTTATTGTTTAAACAAATTAAAAGATATTTGCTGTTTTTTTAAAAATATGTTGATTACTATATAACATTATATTGAATGATTTCTCGTTTACAGCTCGTCAACAAGATACCAATGGTTATCTACCGCCTTACAGCACTCAACGCCCACCAGAGAAACCGAGGCCATTCCAACCAGCTTCTCCAGGCATTAACGAAGTGACGAACTATCCAGGGTATCAGCAGCCTGCCTACACACCGCAGACTGGATATTCTCCTAGTCAGCCAGCATCACCGACTTATGGTTCAACCCCGAGACCATCCTACATTCCTCCGAATCAACAAGGATCAAGTTTCGGTTCTTCACCGACTTATTCCAACCCTCCAACCTCTTACAATCCGAGTCCAATTCCCACAAGCCCTCCCAGGCCTTTCTCCGGTTCTTCACCTTCTAGTGGATATCCAGGATCTTCAACGACCTATGTGCCACCTGCGCAGAGTCCGACTTTTGCATCCCCTACTTATGGTTATCCATCACCCAATCCTTCACCAGGTTTTCCAACACCGGGAAGTTATCCAACACCGGGAAGTAGTCCAACCGGAGGAAATCCGAGTTATGGTTATATATCACCATCCCCATCCCCTGGCTTTCCTACCCCTGGCAGTTCTCCAAGCGGTCCAGGCGGTAGCAGCGATTCTTATGGATATCCCTCCCCAAGTCCTTCACCAAATTATCCCACGGGCGGCGGGCCTGGAACTTCTCCGGGAGGAAGACCATCCACTGGAGCTGGACCTTCTCCTTCTCCAGGAGGAAGACCAACGACCGGAGGTGGACCTGGACCTTCTGGAGGTAGTTCTACGACTTCTCCAGGAGGTAGACCATCGACTGGAACCGGTGCAGGTACTCCAGCACCTTCCGGCGGAGGTACACAAACAATTCAACGTATTAAACAAATTCTCGTAACGTTTGGATATTTACTCATGATTCTTGTATAAGGTCCCACCGGTTCAGCAGACACAGGTACAGGAAACGCTGTCGCACCTGATGATGATGATCTCAATCATCCTCCTCATATTCACAACATCGAAGTGCAATGCAGCAAGACCATGATGACCATAGACATAGAATTCAACCGAAATTTCGATGGAGTTATCTATTCCAAGGTTTCCATCGTCACATTTTTATCAAAACGTATCTTAAATGATTTGGAGGATGAATTTATTTATAAAATGCATTTTACAGGGCTTTTTCATGGAGCCTAACTGCAGATATGTGGCTCAGAATTCTGGACAAAAGGAATATACGTTTACAGTCAGCCTGGATTCTTGTGGTACTCAATTCATCAATGATTTCGAAGGAGATGCTGGCCAGGCTTATCTGGAAAACGTGTTGGTTCTACAGGTGACAATTTTCATTACATTTGATCGATCGCATCAATATTTCGTCAATTACTTGATTTTTTTGATTAAATTTGATGAACTGAAAATTGATGAAGTCGTATCGAACGATTACAGAACGAGCCAGGTATACAAGAAGTCTGGGACACGGTTCGTCGTGTTCGTTGTCTCTGGGAGGGAAACATCAACAAGGCTTTGACCGTCAGTCTCTCGGTTGACATGTTGAATCAAGAGATCGTGACTTTCAGCGGTGACACCGCTACCGCGAAGCTGGACATCCAGATCGGCAAAGGTCCGTTCGCACCTGCTGCGGATGGTCTTGTAAAGATCGGTGAGACCATGTCTCTCGTGGTATCCGTCGAAGGAGATCCAGGCTTCGATCTTCAGGTATATTTTCTTTCCTACCTCGGCAAATGAAAATCTTGGGATAAAATTATCGAAAATTAACCGAATGTTTATTTTCAGGTCCGAGATTGCGTGGCTCGCGATGAATCATCCACAAACGTTGTGCAGCTGACCGACGAGCGTGGCTGCATTCTCAAGCCAAAGTTGTTTGGTGCGTTCCAGAAAACGAAGGAAACCGGCAATACCGGTGCCTCGATAATCGCTTACGCCTTCTTCCAAGCTTTCAAATTCCCGGATGTGATGGATCTCTTCATCGAATGTAACATCGAATTGTGCAAAACTGATTGCGAGGCTTGTCCCGAGGCGAATCAACAGATCGAACCTGGTCGAAGACGACGTGATGTCTCTTATGCACCATCGAACATGACTTCCGGCTCGCTGTCCGAGCCTGTTCGAATGGGACGCGGTTTTCGGGTCATAATGCCAGATGATCTTAGTCTTGCATCCAGTCTTTCATTGGAAAAGATGGAAGAAACGGCGTTGGAAGAAATAACGCTTTCGAGAAACGTCTGTATGAGTTACAGTGGTTTCTACATCTCGTTCTCTCTTATGCTGGCTATTCTCGTAACGACAACGATGAGCTCCGCAGTTTTTTATACGAAACTTCAGAGAATAGGACGATCAAAGAATGCCGACTTGCCCAGAAGCTGTTAATGGCTTTTCACGACTAATTCTTATCTGTAAATCTACATGTATGCGAGTTGGAGTGTATATTTCATTTTTTTTTTATCTAACGCTTTTGGGCTCCGAATTATTGCAACGATGATTCTTTATCGCATTACCCTCGACTGCTGTACGTTTATTTATTATGAATCCTCTCCCATTAGACGAGGGAGGGAGGAGACAGTACGATTGATTTTGCCGCGGTGTGTGATTACACCGAGTTCATAACTATTCACCATAAGAGTAAGGAAAATCGATTTTTTTTTATATTCGTAGACGATATTTTGCTGAATTATTATTACTTGTAATACACCGTTCGTAGAATCTCGTCTAAGCCTCTATAGTATTTGTAACTCCTACGAAAGTAGCAGAATTGCTTGTAATTCGCTATTCAATCGACGATTGTTTTGTTATAATGAAATGTGCAAATTAGTGTGCAGCCATACCACCCGAAAGCAGCGTCAATGTATTGCGAAACCCTTGAAATAAATTATCATATTTTTAAGAATTCTTCGTGTGTCTCAATATTGTATTTTATTTTATTCCGACGAGGGGCCAGGCATTGATCATTATGCTCCTGTTTAATATAATAATTTTACGTATCGGAATTAAATATATTAATCGTGATTAATTCGTGTTCAAGTAATGGAAACATAATCATACCAGATATTAATGTTGCCGCCTTTGGTTTCCGGTTTCCGCGCTGCATAGCGGCCATTATGGGTACTACGCGATCGTGTCTACTTCATTTCCGGTTGGATCTTCGAAGTGACAAGATTTCCTGTTGTTGTGTTCCTCGTTTCTTCGACGATGTTGCAACACCCAGACACACAACTCCTGGTAAATAGTCTCATCCTAGTCAGAATACTTCTCTTTCATGTTGTAATTATAATATGCCCGCATTACCGTAAATAACCTCGTAAATCGGTAAAGTGTAATTGCGACGATCAACATAGCGGCCATAGCGCCTTGGCCCCCCCCCCCCCCCCCCCCCCGGGGCGGCGTCGCAGCTCTCGTGGCTGTCACGACGTCCGTGATCTCTCCAAATTTCAAATAAATCATACCAATTCGGGGTGCAATAGTTAATAACAAACCGGAATGAACAGTTATTTGCATTTATTACGTATAATACATATACATATATATGTATACATTTCCATACATATACAGGTATACAGTAATGACTTAGATTCGCGGAGGCCATCTTGTATTCGTGAGTTCCCCATGCGTTCGCTTCGTGAAACGTAATACATACAAGTGTTCACCGCGTACTTTTCTCTCGTGGACGACCTCCCCCGACATGTTAAATCCCTCGAAAATATTAACGATCTCGTCGGGATCGTTCTCTCGTACGACTACCAAGTAAAATATGCCCGTTTCGGAAAGTAATACGGGGATATGCTTGAATATTCGATCCATAACTTCGCGACCTTTTTTACCACCCGCCCATGTTTTCGATATCATTCTTTCGTCCGCGACTTCGAGCGATTCCGTCACCACATAAGGCGGATTAAATATTATCAAATCGAATATATTTCGCGCACGTAATGCACTAACTAGATCCATCCTAACGACGTCGACATTTGTGTTGTTCTCAATACTCGTGCGTTTTGTTATTTTGCATGCTTCGGGATTCAAGTCAATCGCTACGAAGTGAGAAGGCCATGAGTTTCTCGCAGCAAGCGCCAAAGCTGTTATCACTACGCCTGAGCCGCTACCAACTTCTAGACACACGAGAGGCTTGGTCGCTTTGAATTTTGACAAATCCGCCTCAAGCGCGTCTATTAGCAAGAAAGAATCCTCCGATGGTTCGTAAACCGTCTCGGTATCGCTACCCGAGAATTTTACTATGGGAGTTTCCATCTTAGGATTCTTGGTAAGGCGGAATGTTTCAATATACAGATATTTGCTTTTTTGAAAGAGGAAAAATATATGATTCTTCTATCGTTGATTATTCTTGCGCCTCCGGGGTTTCCGTTGCTTTATAATCTTCCGTTTCTGGCTTATCCACCTTTTCCTCCGGTTCTCGGTCTGGAATGGTTTTTGGTGCGCTGTACATCGAACTGCTATCCAGTAAAGCTTTTCTTTTGGAAGTATCTCTTTCAACAGCTTCGTGCACTTTGTTCAGACGCTCCTGCGTCGTTTGCAATATGTTGCTCACTATCGTCACGCGTTGTTTCGCGTTTATAAGTTTTTTCACATAACCGTCTAGCTCAAACGGACACTGTAGATACTCGGATATTTTTACAAGTTCTTCCGTCAACGATTCAATCTGTTGTTTCAGCTCAATTTGACTTATTCTGAAAAGTAGAAAAAAAATAGTCAATAAAATATTGACGCAAAGTATATTTTGAAGAAAATAAATCGTGCGCAGGCAACGCGATTATAGAATTAATTACAATTATGTGTCGTTTGAGGTGAAACATTTATTTTATAAGTTGTAAAGCATTACCGAAGAAATTTAAGGGTTGGCATAACCTTTAAAATATTTTACGTCGTTTTTCTCAAACTGCTAATTGAATTTAGCAAGATTAATCACATAATTTCTTTAATCGAATCCCTCAGACAGCCTCCCTTAAGTGGATTGATAGAATTTACCAGTTTTTCAGTAAAACATGTTGAACATTTTTTCATCGTCACATACACTTGATCGATAAATAAATAAAAATTGCAACATCCAATTATCATTGAATTTTTCGAGTCTTTTATTAAATTTGCGCTAAAAATTTAACAATGTTTCATAAACACACATTAAAAAGTCTTCAGAACGGATTAAAATTATGAAAAATTGAGAAAACATAGAAAAAATGTGAATCACAAAGTTCATTATTTTTACACACCTTGTTGCACGAATTCTTTCATCAAGTTGATCCACGGTTGGCTTGAGAAGGCTCATAAGACCCTCGGTCAGAGCATCTCGCGTAGGGTTTTCACAAAAATCCTCAGTTTTGTCATCTATCGAAGTATTGTCACTCGCCGTGTCCACGTCCATGTTTATTTTGCGCCGTAGTAAAAAAGAGACGAATTATCGGGTAAGACGTTCGACGTAGTGACTCATTTTGTCCGCGAGATGGCGCTGAACGTCGTGACAATCGAGGAATCTTCTCTGCTCGAGTGAGAACGATGAAAAATGAGAGGGGAATTTCAACCGTTGGTACTTATCGAAGTTACTTATCGACACTCGCAGGTCGATTCTTATCCAACGACTGAACATCAGGAACGTTACAATTTACTTATAAAAGGGAATTTCATCTGACGATAAATCCTAAAATGTTTCCAATGTGCCAACAACAATTATTGTTGTTTCTATTTTTAAATCTTTGTAATTTTATGTAAGAATTAGTAAATCATTTTTTTTCGGGTCAATGCTAATGTCGAATTGCTGTTAATTTCGAAGGAACGAGTTTTATCAAGACCAATGAGGCGCCACCCTCTTGCGCAACTTGAGGACGTCTGGCCTCTCGGGGTGAAACACCCTCCCCCGCAAAAACTTTGTAATGAGCGGAAGAACGAGAAAACAAGAAAGACAGCGTCGCGGCGGGTCGGGGGGGGGGGGGTGCTGTTTGCAAATCATTAGTCCACGATGGGGAGCACCAACTGTCTCGTGATGGAAGCTCAAGGGGTGAGCGATATGTTTTCGCAATGGCGTCTTATTTGCAACGAGAAAATAAATGGCGCTTCGTATTTCGCTCTTCTTACTCTGGGATAAACTCGTTCTTGCATTAAGGGAATTGCGTCAAGACGTACCATGGAGTCGAGGTATTTTTGTTTTGTTTGGGTTCTGACAATATTACAGACAAGGGCAAATACCGTTTATCAATTTGGCGAATTTATCGCATATTTATTATCACAAAATAATTGCAGAGATTAATGAATTTAATTATATTTAGAAAAAAAACATTACAGAATAATATAATCAAGTAAGAATTGAGACACGTGAAGCTATTTTCAACACTGAACAATGTTTATTATAAAACTAGTACTTAAGAACATAATTTTTAGTAACTTGTTGTTTTACTAAAATTCACTTCTACTAAAAAAATAGCAAATTAGAATTAAAAAATGACTTTCATAATCTTAAACTACAATATAACAAAAATTTGTCTTAAATCCGATGATTGTGTATCAGATATTAATCTATTTTAAAGAAAATACGAACGGGATTTGGAGATTTTCTTGTTAATTTAACAAAGTTTGGCCCAAACCAATAATTCTTACATTCCATTATAATTCTCAGTGTCTAGTTCGATCATAACGATCGATACGACCAGAATTAATGAATTTTCACGAGGGCGACGACACGAATGGACGAAAAGGAAGCAGTAGGTGGTTAGCCAAACAGTTTTATCGGAATAATATACAGACTACTTGGCAGTAATTTTTCTTTTCCTGCGTCCTCGCGAAAATCCCACGTCCCTGAGGATCTGATGAGAAAGCGCCTCCACTAATAACAAGAACCCTTCATTCGTCTATCGGACCACAAGACTTGATCCTGTTAAAGGGATCAATCCCCCACACGTTTCTTTATTTTCGTTCCCTTTCCTTTTTCCCCAGCAACTACGAATCTTCGTTAACGCTCGCTATCGACCTAAAAGACGATACACGAATATTAAAAAGAAGATAAACCCGATTATTCCTTCCACAATGACAAAACACACCACAAACTAAAATTCTAACTTTCCTCCAGAAAACAAAAACCTCCATTCAAAAATTCCCAACACAGAATGACAAATTTTCAAGAATTCCTTTAAGAATCTTTCGATATAAAAATCGATATAAAAATATAAAACTCGTCTCATTCAGAGATATAAAAACCGTCTAATTCATCACGACGATACGGAGATAGCTTTATTCTCATATACACGACGCTCGAACCATAAACGCGCCAGTGCTGGTTTCCGATGTAACGACGATTCGCAATGGTTCGTCACAATATTTACATATGCATATCATTTTATCGTATATATCACGAGGGATGAAGATAGAGTGAGAGAGAGAAAGAGAGAGAGGGGCTAGGAGGGAGTTCGAGGTGGTGGTGAGGGTGAGAGAGGGAGGGGGGGGGGGGGGATATGGGTTTCATTCGCTGGGAATAGAGCATATCCCACAGGACTCTCTCGGCACCAAAATTCAGCCACCACCGACGCTTCCATACCGTACACGCGCATACATATATCGCAAATCGCATTAACGTTGCTACGCTGGCCATTTCGTGCGGTTCTCTGGCTCCCCGCATGATTTGATATGCGTATGAGCTAACCGAGTTAACAATCCGAAATGACAGATGGTGGCTTGGGAGATGTTCGTTTCTGCTCCCATTGCAAGTTACACCATCGCCATGGTATATACATGTACGATTGTGTGTAACTGTGTACGTGATATGTACGCTATAGATATGTGTGTATGTATCTCTTTCTTTCTCGATCTATTTATCTATCTATCTCTCACTTTACTCGCTTCGCTCAATTTAACGGCAACCGTTCATTCTCTTCGTTGTACCTGTGAAATTGCTCGTATCGCTCGATACACGGAAAACCATTCGTTCGCTCTAGGTCCATTTGATATTAGCGTCAATGCGAGACAGGCATTGGCATAATTCGTCCGGCGGCAGCGACAGCGACAGCTCGCTGAATCATTTTGGGGAAAGTTCTTTTTATTATTTTTTATCGTCGAATGATGGGAATATCGCGAAATGTAATTTCGTAATTCTGTCGATGGATAATTTCAATTTCATGAAAATCATAGATTTATCGTCGATATCGATGAATTTACAGGAATTGACAATATTCGGAGAGTGAATTATGGGCGAGGACGTTGCTTTGATTATTTTCGATAACGAGGAGATAGGTTTACTTCGTAGTTTAATCTTGGCGGATTTTTTTGTTTTTTGTTTTGGTGGGAAAAGTAAAAAGGTTGGATCGGTTTGCGAAAGGATCGAGAAGTTCACAGTCCGGGTTCGTAACTTCGTTTCTGTCGCTGTTTGGAACGGTTATAATGCTCGGCCGATTTTTACTCCCACTTTAATGACGCTCGTCTTTGCCAACGAAACCTGCACTCTGCGTAATCGGCGTCAAAAAAAATTCTTTCCTCCTTCTTCATCGCTCGTCTTTTATCTCATTCGCTCTTGCAGTCTCGAGCACGCCGCTCAGCGTCGGCGGATGCCGAAGTTTTCTCCGAGCTCTGGAAGGAGGATGAGAAGAGCGAAGACAAAAGAAGAAGAAGATCGATGGGAACCGTCGCGGTTTTGTGTGCGGGTGCGACGACCGGATTCCCAAACCGCCGCCCGCTCATCCGACCGGTAAGCCACGTAACAAGTGCCCGAGCTTTTTATTCTTTCGGTCTCGTCCCGGCAAAACTGGGAGAAACCGAGAAAGGAGAGCGCGAGAAGAGAGAACGAGAGAGAGAGAGAAAGTAAGAGCGAGTGGGCGATGGTTACTTTTATGCCTCGTAATTATACATTCTTTTGGCCCGGTCCACGTAGCTTCGAGTTTTAGGGTTGCATTTAGACTCGTTCGCCGCTCCGTCAAGAAAATCCTGGCGGTTACATTTCTCTCTCTTTCTCTCCAGGACCGTGTGTTAAAATATGTTGCGCATAGCACAGGTCGAAGGAAGAAACGAAAAAAAAACAGCGCGAATAAAAGAAAAGGGGCGAGGGGGTGGAAAAAAAAGAATTCAAGAAGGTATCATCGCTTTTGTCTCTCCCGCGAGAACGTATTTCTCTCCCACGACCTCGTCGAAGATCGATGTCCCTCGGGCAACGCGAGAGAAAAAGCAGATCGCGAGAAAAAGAAAAACGCTCGCTACATTTAGTTTCTTGGTTATACACACTCGGCGTCGGGTACAATCGGGTAGAATTTTCAACGTTTTCGACAAAAAACGTCGCGGGGGGCTAACGATAACGACATATCGCTCTGAGAAACGATCGAGATGTCGAGTACGCGCTTATTACTCTGTTTTTAAATTGCTCGCACACTTTTATTTAACTCCGTTGCCAAAGGGCCAGGGCCAACTCGTCGAGGGAACGAGTCGTTCGCGAAAAACGAGCAAAAAAGATGAGAGATTCTTTAGTTAATTTAATAATTTCTCATCGTCGCAGCTTGAAAACGTCCTTTGCTAAAAATGGCTAATTTTAAGACTCAGCTGGATTCGATTAAAATTGATTTCAATGTTGTCATTTCTGTTTTGAGATTATAAAATTGGGTATACAGGTGTTATGCAGTCAGGTCAACAAAAAATGGGATAGAATTATGATCGCATCTGTTGCGACAACTCAAACTCGAACGTTTCTACAAACTCGACGTTGTCTCTCGCGTGATAAGGTTGAAGAAAAAAAATTCGCTTTCTCATAAATCCAAGAAACTTGCAAAGCGTGTCGATCGCGAACCTAAATGTTAGACCGTCAATCATCTCGGTCTCACTCGATACGTTCCTATCCTCCCTAATACGTTCCTATCCTCCCTAATACGTTCCTAGTAAACCCGATAGATATCCGAAATAATGAGGGAGAAAAAAACGTAACCGAATGTTTCACGGTTCATTTATACCGGCAACACACAAGATGTCGTGACATCACGCAAGATCTTCTCACGCGTTGACAGGCGAGGAAGCACTCATCGTTCGTAAATAAAAATAAGGATACAGGAAGGAAAGTTTTTTGTTTTTTCCCTAAGAATCTTCTCGCATTTGTTTACGCTTCTCAGACGTGAATTCTTTCTACATTTTCGTATCGAGAGTCAAAAGCTCTTTGGAATTTCGATGATGTTTGTAGCCTTCTGCGAGGGGGAGAAAATTTGTTGTTGACCCCCCGGTCATAGTCTCGGGGTCTCGCGAGAGTCAGAAGCATCCGCGAGGAGAACGGGCCAGCGTGAAATTTCCTCCCGGCATTGTTCTCACAATTATCGTGATCTACGGTTTTTAGGATACTTTTTCGTTTTGCTTCGAAAACACGAAAGGTCTCGGTCGTCTTTTTCCCTTTCCTACGCTCGTCTCTCTTTTGGGTCATCAGCGCGAAAGCGAAACAAAACTGCTAATCTCTCTCTTCTTCTCATTCTTGTTCTTCGTCTTCTTCTTCTTCTTCTTCTTCGAACCCTTCACTTTAGTAAATCTCTTCTCTCTCTTTCTTTCTTTCTTTCTCTCTCACCTTCCGTCTCTCTGTCTAACCCATTGGCTTTTGTCGACAGACAGACACAAATTCACATGAGGAAACGTGGTCCTGGTTAATACAAGCCGAAATGTTAAGAACACGGCGGTGGTATAGGTCTCCGTCCGTTTCTTCCTCTTCTCTTCACGAAGAGGGCAGAAGTCGAGAGTTAAAGGCGGCCCCCGCGCTCTCTCGTCGGACGAAACTTCACCTCACCTCGGAATCTTAGAAACTCTTAGCCCGGGTATGCGCTATATATACGTGTTAGGCCCCCATGGCGAGCCGCGACTATAATTATCCTTCGGGATACGCGGAATACCTTCGAGTACGTATAATAAAGGTACGATATGGATTTCGTGTATTATAGAAGGAGTAGAAACACACGTGGATGTCCGTTGGGCTCTCGAGTGCACGGGAACGAGAGATTTTTGGCTCGTTTGAACGAAAAATGAACGATTCTTAGCCGTAGGATCGCGTGGAGCGATTTAAATTCGGTAGCTCGATTGTTTTTTTTTTCATTCGCGCTCGGTTGCTTCTCCTTTCTTTTACACAGAAGTTATTGAATCCTTGGGAAAGGACAGGAGGTCGTAGAAATCGTGGAGAGCACAAGGGGTTAGCGATTGGGAAGACCTCGTAGGAAATAAGGGTAAAAAAAATGACGAACGTGCAGAAAATGAGAAAGAAATCAGAAACGTCCGCGAAAGGTGATTTATGGTTTTAGAAACGAAGAGCCGCGGCTGCGAACAACCCGGGCAAAGAAATTTCGGAAAGATCCGCGCGTTTATCCTCCTCCGCCTAATTCTTTCCAAGTTCTTTCCTCGCTCCTTGCCCGAGACTCTTGTTTTTACCGATTGTTCTTTTTTTTTTCTCGAGCCGTGATGATCGCGAGAGAGAGAAAGAGAGCGTGTAATAACTATCGAGGGGAGAACGCGAGAACGAAATGTATAATATAATAACGGATGATGTAGTTCGGTTGAAGAGTTATTAATGTTATTATATGGATCCGTGCGTGGAAGTTGTTGCAGAAAAATCCCTTCGACGCCGAAGATATAGAGTCGGCTTCTCTCTCACGATCGCGAGAGTCTGACACGAGCGATCATTGAGAGAAGAACTGCCTTCCCAATATTCACATTGAACAAGGATTTTTTTTGTCGGTAGTTCCTAGAACGATGATGCATCTCGCCTCTATGCCAATCGAGGGAAAGAGGATAATTATCGCGTGGGATGGTTCGAAACTTGTTCTCGAAGGGTTACGAGATCCGATAATTAAGCCTGTGATGTATCGCACGATTCGATTTCTTCGTGTCGATTGAGTATACAGAAAAATGTCTATACTGGATCGTCCACGAAATTCTATCAGAAAGATAATCGCTAGGAATTTCCAAAATGCATCAATTTTTTTCACTCTTATCAGTTGTTGAAAAATTTCCAAATTTTATTGATAATTCTCAGTTATCTTGAATTCTAGCACTTTACCCTCGTAGCAATTCTTACTTTTGTACTTCTCGATCGTATATCAGATCCTAGCTCGTCCTAGCGCCTTCGCCAACACCAAAAACCTACCCTCGTCGCGCAATTTAGTTTTCATGTGTTCATCCGGAATATACTGGTGTGCAGTGAATGGAGCAGTACTAGTCGATCGCGATTCTATTAGAGAGATAAATAATCCCTAGAAATTTCCAAAATGTAGCAATTTTTTTCACTCTTATCAGTTGTTGAAAAATTTCCAATTTTCATTGATAATTCTCAGTTATCTTGAATTCTGGCACTTTACTTTCGTAGCAATTCTTACTTTTGTACTTCTGGATCGTATATCAGATCCTAACTCGCCCTAGCGCCTTCGCCAACACCCAAAACCTACCCTCGTCGCGCGTTTAGCTTTCATGTACTCATCCGGAACATACTGGCGCGCAGGGAATGGAGCAGTACTAGTCGATCGCACCCATCGGACAGTTCAAATTAGGGCTATAATCCCTCGGCGAGAGCGACGCGATGGCTTACGTTTCGAAGATAGAAAATCTACCCCTCTATCGCGTCGACTCGTTCAACTACTATTTACCCATAGTATTTTAACCCTCGATTTGTCGTCAACAGCTTTGGCAAACCCATTGGGAATCCTCGGCTGTGGTCTACACTAGTAGCTCTTTCCTATTCCTTTCTCGCTTACACCATCTCTCTCTATATAATATTTTACAACCCTCTGTTAATATACCGTGGGAGTTGATCCACGAAGAAATTACCATACGTTACGAGACGCGAAGAAAAAAAATCATTCGCGCGATTGGGTAAAAAGCCAAAGTCGACGAAGATGAAAAGATTCTCAGAGAACAACAACAATAATACATTTACTTGATTATTTCCCTCGACACAGTGTTCATCTTTCGCGAATAACGGGGAGACAAAGACCGCAACGAAAAAAAGCTGCTTTCATTGCCGTTGTATACGTGGATGCGAAATCTCCCTCACCCTCTCTCTTCTTCCCTACCCCACTACGGAACATTTCGATAATTCCCTTTTTCGTTCGTGCACGAGGAACTCTTGGAGAGAAAACGCGGAGCGCACGATGGTTGTACGGTATCCGCGGTTTTCGCTTCTCTCTGTAACGCGAAAGAGATCAAAGGCGTCAGTAGCACCTGTCCCTCTAAAACTCCCCCTCCCGCCTTGTCATCCCCGTCAGGATTGCGCCAGGAGGCCGAAGAGCTCCGCGCTGTGCTTTTCGTGTATAAACCGTATATTTTACTACGTACAGGAATATTCGTTGGTGGGAGTGTTTTACTACCACCGCCATGGCTTTAAAAACATTTTGATCAACTGGAAGCTCTCTCGTACTGCAGACTATCAGGTGTTCCTTTTCTCCGGTCTGTTAACGGTACATCGTGTCTATGCGAGGGTGGAATATCGTACCTGCTCTTTCTAATTCCATTTCTATAGCTTCTGGGGATACGAGTAATCCGTCGGATTAAATTTTAATTATCTTTATTGCAGGCACGAATCCCGATGTCTTGGTTAACGCTGTCTCATTTTCCTAATTAGAAGTATGCATTATGCTTACTCTGGAGCCTGAGGAATTACACGTGTGTGCAGACTTTTTTTTTCATTCGGCTGAAATTTTCGGTTCCAAAATCTTCGCTACGTTCTCTGGGTTTTAATAGATTCGTTAGACGAATGTGTTCACATTTATGCATACGGAAATAACGAGGAAACATTAGGTAACGTTAAAGTATTTAAATATTTTTAGATTTCTCGACG
The DNA here is from genome assembly GCA_951802705.1 of Netelia virgata. NCBI lineage: Eukaryota > Metazoa > Arthropoda > Insecta > Hymenoptera > Ichneumonidae > Netelia > Netelia virgata. Next base: position 3,115,580 of record OX637866.1, on the reverse strand, counting down.
CTTTCTTCTTTTTCCGTTAAACAGAGCTTTTTTTGTTGTATATTAATTCTATGAGTTTGTCGATCAGGCTCGTTTGATAATAGGCTGAAATAATTTCTTTGAGAATTTCTCTCGGTTGTAAGTTGTACAGAAATTTGATCAAACTGAATTATTTGACGTTTGTTGGAAAATAAAGTAAAGAGCTTTTTCAAGGAACGAATTATTCATCGTACATTTTTCAGATGGAGAATAAAAATCTTGAGGGTTGTAAAGTGTGACAGGGATGTCCTTGCTCGTAGCTGGGAAGTGTCCAACCGATCGCCACAGGATTGCCGATGTAATAGGACCATCGGGAAGAACGAATGTTCGCGAACTCGAGGGAGGCGGAGGCGAGGGTAAAGAGAGAAGAACTGGACCCGGTTTAATGCACCGCAAGCCAAAACATAAGTCATCCACGTGGAGAGAGAGAGAGAGAGATGGAAAGAGGGAGAGAGGGAAAGAGGGAGAGAGAGAGAGAAGGATAGGGAAAGAGAGAAAGATCATACAGTCCTGGGCGCGCGTTCCCTCAAATGGCCTCGAGGCTTTTCGTTCGCCGCGTTCACGAAAGACAGAGAGAAAGAGAGAGAGAGAGAGAGAGATGGAGATCCCGAACAAGAACCCTAGAATTATCGTTAAACGTTATTGCCTAGACTCCATAGATCTTGCGTATAAAATAGTAGGTTAGCACTGCGAGATTCAGCTAAGAGACCTCATCCTCGGAGACTTATATTCGTTTTCTTTTCTTCTTCGGTAAAGCGGGGGTGGGTTTCGCAAAAAAACAAAAAAAACTAATCCACGTATCAATCGATGACTCATCGATCTTTGGGAAATTTTAAACCCTCGATAGAATTATTCACTAGGAAAATCTGTACATTGAAAGAGAAAGTAGGAAATTAAATTTTTCATAAGCGTTGAAATTTTCATCATCGTCAATATTTCGTGCGATATTGCGCGATTGTTTTTTCACGATAACAGCTATTTGTTTCGATACATTTTTTCCCGCGTTCGATCCAAATATGGGTATGGCGTTTGTCACTCGTTCAATCGCGTCGTCCATTTTCAGTCCGATCGGGGCTAAAATACCGTCTCTCTCTTTCTTTCTCTCTCTCTCTCTCTCTCTGTGTACGCCCACAAAGTGCCTTAATTAATTATGACCCCGATGAAAATAAAGCCCAGTCACACTGGTTATGTACACCCCGAAGGATATGGCGGAATAGCGTGGCAAAAGACGGGAGAGGGAAACTATTATAATAGGCGAGTCGTCTCGTTTATCGCCAGGGGCAAAGTGTGCGGCACACACGTGGTCGACGGTTTTGTTTTTACGTGGTCAAGCGGCCCAGGGTGTGTATAACTGTCCGAGAGGTAAACAGGTAGGCAGATAGATATACAACAAAGGTTATATCTACCGTGGACAACGCACGGAAATGTTGGGAATCCTCGAGCACCTGTACTCCACTTGATACATATATATATATTATATATGGGTCGTTTCATGTTAAACTTTTCACCTATAATTTATCAGTTATTTTTATAGTCGAAAAAAAATATAATGATTTATAATTCTACCATGAAATCATTGTTTTGTTAAAGAATTATTATTTGAAAATCGTAAAATTTTTAGTTTTAATTATTTTTTAGACGATTGTTGTGCCCTGAATCTAATCATCAATCATTGTTCAACTGTGACGTCTGGCAACAGATAGGAAATAGTATTATTATTCGGAATTGGAGTTTTACTCATCCTTGGCAATTCGAAAAAACCCGTCCTCCAAACTCTCGTTTCCACCTAACGAAAGTCGAGGATACAACGGGATAACGAAAAATTAACTCTCGAGTCTTAATAAATAATATCAATTATTATCAGGCAAGAATTAAAATGCGAAGAGAATATTATCTTCGTATTCGTGAAAATAATAAATTCTTACCAAATTTAATAAATTATCGAAAAATAAACATTATCGTAGAATTTTATCTCGTAAGTTTTTCAAATATATTATTTGATTTGATTTATGAGAATTGTAAATTGGAATAACAGTTTGTTATTTAGTTGATTCACTGGCTGTGGAATGACCCGTACATATGTTTATCTACATGTATGAGAGGAGAGGAGAAACCCGGAGCAATAGAACCAACAACGCACGCGTTTACGCGCTTTGTTGTGCGACAGGAGAGCGCTTCCGTTTTAGTCGTTGGTATAATATATCGCTCCATCGGACTTTGAGCGGTTTGTGGTAGAGTCAGGCAGAGAGGTACAAAGGTCAAAGCTGTTCGTTGGTTGCCTTCCCGCGTATTTTCCCGTTGCTACACCGGAGAGAGAGAGAGAGAAAGAGAAAGAGAGAGTTCCGACCCTAAGGCGTCTCCGAACCAAAACCAACCACTAATATTCCGCAGGTCCAACCGCAATCCAACTGTAGAAACGTTTATATCGAATGCAGCAACGGTGTTCGTAGTTCGCCGTTTATTCTTTTGCGCTCGGGGAAGCCCGTTGCACGAGCGCCGGGCCTTTCTCGCCTGTGGAGAACGCGTAGTACAATCGATTCTCACTAGAGGGATCGATCTTCAAAATTTCTCACTCTCGATTTACGAACGTTTCGAAGTTACTAATTTCGATAAGATTGTCAAAATTAACATTTGAAACTAATTATAATTTGTTTTCCCTGAATTATTAATATATTTGAAATAAAAATCTCAAAATGCATCTGAAATATTTTTTATAATTTCATGACAATTTTTCTATTAATTTGATTAGTTCGTTTTTTGTTGTTTCTTTTCTCTCTTTGTCTGTTTTACCGATGGATTTTAATCACGTGGCAATGAGCGCGCATTCCTCGAACAAATCTCGTAAATCTTCCTCTCGCATCGTTTGGCAAGGCTCGCTTCCACCGAGAGTAGATAATCGCGGCACAGTTGCGCGTCGCATTAAATTGCAAGATTTATATTACAACGATGAGATATATATACCCCTCTCTCTCTCTCTCTCTCTCTCTCGTTAATTCGTATCGACGTCATACATACGCGAGTTACATGAAAAATACGTGTGTTTGTAACCCAACTCGCCCTTACACTTTTTTTATTTTTATTTTTTCCCTCCCCCCTGTATAGCGTCCGAAAGGCGGGGGGGGGGGCGGGGGGAGCATTCGCGCTTCCGCCTCGAGGGGATTATGCTGACATTAATCCGCCATTTTTTTTCACCTTCGCGAAACGATCGATGCAAAATAACAGAGGAGGGAACAGGTGTAATTTTCAACCTGACGTATGCGCACAGGTAAAAAAATATTCCTCGAGATCTTTTATATATTTGACGTTTCGACGATGATATTCATGGCACATTACACCTTGTCATCGTTTATTTATTTATTTTGTTTTATTTTTCAACTCTTTATTACGCACAGCTTGATTACACACTTTACGAGATTTACCAAAAATCTCATATTTTTCACCGCATGCGTCAAATTAATTCCACCCTTGAAATAAAAAAAAATAAAAAAATTAATTACAAATTTAAACACGTACTCGTGGCGTTATATCGAATACAATGTTTTACGTTAAAAGTACAAATTTATTTGAACAAACGAAATTCATTAAAATTCAACGTCCGAGTAGAATTTTCATGTAAATTATATTCAACTTAATTAAAATTCACAATTAGAATATTTAAATATAAAAAAATAATAATTCCTCGAGTATTTCTCTCTTCGACGTATCCTCGTGGCGTTTCCCATTCTCACGTACGTCCTCGTAATATAAGTATTACGTATAAGGGACAAATCTACCATGAAAAAAAAAACAAATCTGTGCTCGAACGAAGGTTTTCCCGGTGAGCTCTCTCGAGCAGTTTCTCGGTGTGTCAAGATCCCGGCAACCACAATCACTCACGAAACGTCCTTTTCACTTACAACGCTCATACGTCCGAGCGACCGCATGAGATAGCGCGGCATAACCCCTTTCTCTTTTCTTCATGGGTGGCTTATGCCACGCTCGCTGCCAGTTTCTATGACTCTACTGTTCCACATAATAAAACATAGGAAAAGAAACAATCGGTAAATTGCATCCTCGTAAAAGAAATAAAATTAAAAAAAGAAAAGAAAAAAACACGACAAACGAAACAACAACGATAATAATTCGATACTAATCCTTTCAACGAATCCCATTCAATAATTTCATACGATTCTTCGGAAGGCAAAACGTTGCGTTATTATTACCTCGTAATTCAAACAACAATAAAACCATTAGGGCAAATTAAATAACATCGATCACTATCGTCGACGATTAATTGCTGGAATATCATTGCCTCGATATTTCTTGTACGTGCGGCAGGGAGAACGTTCACCGATATTCGTACGTCGCACACGAAAGGCCGATTTCCCACGCGTAACCATATCTCTCGTATCTCGCACGAGACTGAATTTACCTCCTGAAAATATCTCACGAATGTAACGCTTTTATTTATTCCGCGACTTCAAAATATTTGCGTTAAATCTTTTAAAAACCGTAGAGTGATGATTCTGGCGGTATTTCAAAGCATTAAAAGTTGGAAACGAAATAAGCAGAGAGTGAATTCGTCGAACTATTTTTTTTTAAAGTTATCGATATTAAAGTGAACAATTTTGTTGGCGAAGTGCAAAAAATAAAGTTTCAGTTTCGAGTAAGGAACGTCGCTTAAGCTTTTTTAATCAGGATATTTCAGGTTATGGTAAAGTCTTGGGTGAGCTTGGTTGAAAGGTCACCTCAGAAGTTCTCTATTCTCTATTCTATATATATAGAGAGAGAGAGATAGACAGGTCGGTCGCTTCTCCAAGCCAGTCTCGTAGAGATTCGACCCTTTGTGGTGCAGTGGCCCGAATGATTGCTCAAGTTCGTAACTGGTGCCTCGGACATTTCGTGGACTCGGGAGATCCGAGACAGCGGCGCCTCGGCAACTTGCCTACCTCCCTTGAAGATTATAGTGAAGATGCTCCGTATCTTTGATAATTAATTAGACGATTGCCTAGTCAACGATCCAAGCGGACTATTTCTTGTCACTTGCAGAATTTGTGCACAAGGCGTGTTCGCGATCTAATCCACCTTCGACCAACTGCGCAGTTTGATCGTTGGAGGGTGAAAGTCACTCGTGTTTAGGACCCGTATTTAGAATCGATCGTCCAAGAAGTTAGAGAAAGTTCGATCGATAAATTGATAAAATACGAGTCGATAAATCGAAAGATTCTCGAAGCAAATTTGAGCCAGTTAAGAACCGCAGTTTCTCATTTTGCCAGAAAAACTAAAAGTTTTTCATAATCAAATTCACGAGAGTCCAATTAAATTCGTTTCGTAAAAAAAAATTATTTTACAATCGCGAGGTGGTCGAAGATTTTTATGAATTTACGATTAAAACGTTCGAAGCCGAATTCTCGAAGAGAAACGTTATCGAGCGAATTTGTTTCCGGTCGAAAAAATAATCCCCCTACTCTCCTCGTCGTTCGATGATTTTGTTATGCAGAACGTAGGAATAAAAAAAGAAAAAAAGAAAGAGGAATTCTTTAAATCCTGCCGAGTCTCGCCACTCTACGAAATTCCGAATCGTGTACTTCCGGCACGGAACAGAATGTAAAATCAAGAGTGAGAGCGACGGATTTATAGTGGCCTCGCATCTCTCTTTCTCTCTTTCATCCCCCTCTCATCCCCTCGGCCCGAAACAGATGGCTCGAGTCTCAGACCTCGGGCCGTGTAACGCGCAATGGATTGGTGCGAGAGAGAAATATATGTCGAGAGAGAGAGAGAGAGAGAGAGAGAGAGAGAGAGAGAGAGAGAGAGAGAGAGAGAGAGAGAGGGTGGATGGGAGAGAAGAGGAGGAAACCCATCTCCCAGCGCGATTTTTAGCCCCTGGCGAACGAGAGAACGAGCCGATGGAAAAGTTGCATCCTGAGTGCTCCACTCTGTTTTTTGGTTTTCTACGTCCCCTCACGAGTAAGAAAAAAAAACAACGAAAAAAACAAAACGAAAATGCGTTTTCACCGTACAAGTCCCGATGAAAAAACAAAAAAAAAAAAAATATTCACATATCCTCCGCTTCGGCAAAAGCGTTCGCTCTCGCGCCAGGGATAATTTGCATTGCAATTTTTACATTATAAAAACGTAAGCTCGACACGTCCGTTCTCTTTAATCGCTCGAAGCTGCAAATTTAATCGAACGAAATTTGTATCGACCCATTTTCATCCCTTCTATCTTTTTTGTTCCATTAAAAACGACCAACCCTAATCGCAAAATAAATATCGATTTATCTTTATCGCTCGATACATTTTTTTTTTCTGAAGAGATATTTTTTCAACCTGGAGACCAGGGCGTGACTAAAAAGAGGACGAGTATGAAAAAAAAAAAACATCCCCGAAGAGATTGCGAGAACGATTGTCTCCGTATTATCCCTCTCGTCTTCTTCGTCTTGGACTCCTTTATACACGGTTATTCATCTCGTCTCTCGCTAGGCTCACCTTTTTACTATTTCCTTCCTTCGACACTGAGAGTGGGGGTAAAAGGAGGAGGGGGTAGGGGGCTCGCTCTCGTGAGCGTCTGTTTGCTTTGCACCGAGCTCATTAGCCCCAGTCGGTTCCATCCGCGCTCTCTCTCTCTCTCTCTCTCTCTCTCTCGTCCTCGTCCTCGTCCCGCATCGCGCACAAACACATTGAACGCCACGGTGATTAAGATGGTCGTTATGCCGGGTTAGCCATGGCGGGGTACAAAAATGAATGAAAAAAAAAAACATCAAAACTAAAATAAAAAAATAAAAAATCTAGACTTCTCGTCCCCGCGTCTCTCCCGTGATATATCGTCGATATTTGTTTCAGTTCGGTTTTTCAATAACCCGACGTTGGAACGTTCCTAGGTCTCTCTTCGGACTTTCTTCGGCAACGTGGCCGCCCAATCTCACTTTTAATCTATCGAATCTATTCGAGCCGCGTGAGTATCGCGACAGGAACAAAATATGGTCGAGGAAAGAAAAGAAGGAGAAGTAAAGAGGGACGAGAATTGGCCAGACGATATTAAAAATTCGATCGGAATCTTTTTCTCGGTGGTCGACGCGCGTTCCTCGTACGATATTTTATTATTTTTGTTGTTGTTGTTATTTATTATTTTTATTCCATTGTTTTTTTTGTTTATTATTAACTCCTTTTGTGTATTATGATCTTTTTTAAAACACTATACATCTCGTAAAACGAACGAGCCAAAGTTGCCGACAATTTGGGGTGGGATGAGACGAAGAGAGAGGTCTCCATGAATATTCAAGCTCGTGTGGTTTGCTCCACGCGTTCTCGTAGCTTCGCTACGAGAGGGAAAAAGGAGAGCCCTTGATGAGTTTAACGAATTTGGCACCGACAGCTACTCCGCCACATGTTAATGGCCTTTTTCCTCCTCTCTTTCTCTCGCTTCGAAAAATTTCCTACACTCGCCTCCTCCCACCCCAATATTCTTCTCGAAGTTCCTTCAACTCGTTACGTAAATACGATCTTTCCATACGTCACGTGAAATTTTGTTGTTTTTTTTTACCTCGCGTTTTACAGTCTCTTACAAGTCTCTCCCCCCCCCCCCCCCCCCCAGAAACAAAAAGAACACGCCCCCGGAGTATGATGAATGATTTTTCGAAGTTGACCGGGCACGAGCCAAGTTCAAGGTCGAAAAACGAGCACGAGACCGAACAAAAAAAGCAAAAAAAGAAAACACATCGGTAATTTATTTAAATATACGAAAGGAGAGAAAAAAAAGAAGCAACGGTGAGCACGAAATTTTTTTTTCGAACGAGAGATCCATAACGAGGGACGATTTTTCTTTCGAACTCTTTTTAATTGCTATACGAGAGAAGTATCGTCGTACATCTCGAGTACGTGCCACGTGATAATTCCTGGAAGTCATCGATTATTTTCCTATTTTGATGATCACTTTTTTTTCTTTGATTCTATGAAAACGAGAAAAAGGAAAAAAACTGTAAAACGCTAGACGGAATTGAAAATCCGTGGTGCGACGAGAGGGTGGGAGAGGACTAGGGGGTGAGGTCAGAAGTAATTAACGCGGACGGGAGATGGAAGCTTTCACGCAACCGACCAACGAATTAATTTCACGGATGAGTAAAGTTAAGTGTGCGAGCTCGTCGTTTCTTCTCTCAGTCGTACAATAATAATAATATGGATGATATATACGGCATATATATATATCGTATATCAGTATTGCGTCGCTCTCTATCTCTCGCTAATTAGAGCCGAGAATTTTTCTACCGACTTATATACATACATATATATATATAAAACAGATTCTATGCTCCGTTGAAACTTGTTCTTTTGCTCATTTTTTTTGTTCTTTATTCCCTCGTTTTGTTTAGGACTCATCCTTTTCTTCCTTCCTTTCTTCCCGTTGGTTCATCCCTCCACCCTCTCTCTTTCCATCTACACCGTTCACCATTTTTCTATCCAAGAACGAGAGAAAAAATAGATAGAAAAAATAAAAAGAACAGATAGCGAATCTTTTTCTCTCGGTAAGAACCAACGGCGAGCACGAGACGCGCTTCGTTATAACAAGCTTTGAAGTATAAGCCACCCGTGCGCTCTCGACTTCATCTCTTTCTCTCACTCGCGTTTCACCTTCGACCATTTAGACGTTGCGAAGAAAAATGTTTTTCCGGTCTTTTCCTACCGTCTCCTTGCCTTCGCTCTTCCGTTTCTCGTCTCTTTCTTTCTTTCTTTCTTTCTTTAACTTTTTTTTTCTTCGTTTTTTACCCTTTTCTTTTTTGTACTCATCTTTCTTTTCTCCCTTGTACCCACTAGGACTTTCGTAGAACAACCGGCGGAGAGAATTACAGTTTAATTCGCGGGACAAAGTTTTCATTCGTTACGGAGAAAAACTGCGCGTTTCTGCGGCTCTTGTGATATCTGTATTGGTGGAATTAAAGCTCTGCTCTGCTCTGCTCTCTCTCTCTCTCTCTCTCTCTCTCTCTCTCTCTCTCTCTCTCTCTCTCTCTCTTGCTTTTTTTCGCGTTTCTCGTTTCACGTTCGTTTCTGTCGGAGACACGAAACGAAGTCGTATCGTTTGTAATGCAAAGTAAAACGATACTATATATCTCCACCTGTGAACGCTTTTTATTTTCCTCTGTTTTTTAATTTATTGTTTTTATCTTTTTTTCCATCCCTCGCAAATGGAGCAGCGACAAGCCTTTCGTATAATACGTTTGCAGACTTTGCGTGTATGCTTGAAACCTCAATTTTAGAGCATCTCTGATTTGTGAGGATTTTCTTTTATCTTTCTGTCTTTTCTCATACATTTCAGCGTCGACAAATTCTCAAAGTAATTTTGCGGTCGGAGCGACGTTTTAATAACGAGCATCGTCCCAAAAATTATTCTAATTATTTTTCTAGTTAAACGAAGAATCATATACTTCAGATAAAATAATTTACCGTATAAAGAAAAAATAACAACGATTGCCAGTTTATTGTTATTTAAAAAAAAAGCAGAATCACGCAGTCAAAAAATAAATCTGACTCGTTACGCTCGATTCCGGCGAATATTTCTCGTGTGCAGCAGAGGTGACTAAATTACATATTCGTGGTTTATATAAGAATTTTAATAGAGCGTATCGTACGAAAATTTATGAGACGTATTTTTTCTTTTCTTATTTCTTTAAAAACTCCCCGTGGGCCGATACACGAGATTTGGTAATAAAAAAAAACAAAAGAAGAATCGAACGTAGCCTGTGAGAAAGTGGGTTAGGGTTCTCGTTGGAAGAATCGATCGACGAAAAATTTCATTTGAACGAGATCATAGCGCCATGAAAGTTGATACGGTTATCAGCGATGTTTAGCTCACTCCATTTCTCCCTTGAACGATACAGATATACATAATGCCGTTGCATCGTGAGTCCCGAGTGTGCGGTGAGCGCCATGTGGCAAGCCAAACCGCCTATTTTAACGCTCTATTGTTATGATTTATTATGGTTATCGGAAGCTGCCTCTCTCTCTCTCTCTCTCTCTCTCGTTCTCTCTCATAGCTATTGCTCTATTCACCCTCCCCCACCCCTTAACGCCTTAGGGGTATCGTCGCGGGTAGTAAAGAAGAACGAGGAGAGAGAAGCGAGAACGCGCGGAGGATGAATAAAAAAAGAAGAAGAAAAAAAAGAATCACAGGGAGGGTTTGGTTTTTCATCCATCTGCTGGTTCTTCGTTCTCGATCTCCTCCCTCGTTTCTCCAGTCACGGCCATGGCGATTTCAGTCGAGACTATATCACTCCCCCGTTTCGAATCTCGAACAAGCGCAAACCCCCCCAAAAAAGAAGAGAAACAAAATATACGCGTTCCTCGATATTTCAACGATTTAATCCAGTTTCAGGAATTTTCAACGAACATTGGGCAAACGATTTTTTCATATTTCACGATTTCACTCGAGAATCTGTCGAAAAAAAAAAAATCGACGTTTTCTGTTTTTTTTTTTCGACAGTCGTTCGAGAGTTAAAAAGAACGATAAGATTTTATAACGAGGAAAAAAGAAAACGAGCAAAGAGAGAGAGAGAGAGAGAGAGAGAGAGAGAGAGAGAGAGAGAGAGAGAGAGAGAGAGAGAGAGAGAGCGCACAATAAACAATGCGAGTATCCGCGTCAACGAAGGGGCTCGGGCACTTGGCACGTAGGGCTCGTCGTAGCGGCTAGAGCACATCGGTAAAGTACGATCAGTAATATATCTATATACGTATAATATACAGTGGAAGCACACACCGTCCAATTACCAGCTGGGCGCGTATATCTTCATGGGGGGTCCTACACGCAATTGTTGTATTTCCCCTCATTGTTCGTTCGCCACGACGACCACCGCGAGAGCGAGAGGGTAGTATAAGTAAAAAGGGTACCGAGCGCTTCGCTCGCGGTGATTGGATCCATTGTTTTTCTTCTTCTTGTAATTATTATCAGAACGAGACGACGACGACGACGACGACGACGACGACAACGACGACGACAGACGAGACGAATATCTATATAACTATGTGCACAGCTCGAAAGGGCAAGAGGGTGGGGGGCAAACAATTAAGCGAGTGTAAAAAAAGCATAAGAGCGTAGTTATATCTATATATGCGCGTATTAGCCGTCTCTCGTACGTGCCACAAGTGACGTCGATCGTTCGCGTGCTCGCTGAGCCCGCCGGCAAAATTCCAATTCAACCCGCGAAATGATAAAACAATTGGATCCTCCCCGATCAGCCAGACCAGCTAGCTAGCTAGCGCGCAGTTATGTGGTTACGAGAGAGAGAGAGAGAGAGAGAGAGAGAGAGAGAGAGAGAGAGAGAGAGAGAGAGAGAGAGAGAGAGAGAGAGAGAGAGAGAGAGAGAGAGAGAGAGAGAGAGAGAGAGAGAGAGAGAGACGCACAGAGATATTCAACGCGATTTCAGAGCGCACGGTCTCTCGTTATTCCCGCGGGGAAATCCCGCGTAGATTAAGTGATGAGCTTTGTGTAATTACCCCCTCCAACACGTTTTTCTCGTACGTTAGCTGGGTCGCTTAACTCATAGTCGTTCGTACGAGCGAGAGTTTAATATCGTTGACTCGCGTTTATATACCGATAGACACGAGGTTGATTAACGATCGAGGGTTCGTGGTATGGAATTTTTCGGCATTGGAGGGATGATTGTCGAATTTTTGTTGATTCTTGGACGAGTTGAGTTTGAGAATGTGTTTTTTTTTAATTCGCGATCGATCGATCGTTTACGATTATCGAGTCGATATTTTCGATAAATCGATAATAATTACGATAGAAAATTATCTCGTTTTTAAATTAAGAAGTTCGAGGGACGTTTTTTAGCGACGCGAGATGTTGGATTATCGCGTTTTAAATTCGATCTCGCACGATTGGGAAAAATCGGCACAACATCGGTCGCGTTTTCGGCGCGGTACAACAACGAGCGTATACGTATCTATAACCAACTAAAAACGAACGAGAATCGTTCATTTCCCTTGACGCAGTCGCGGAATATACACTCTCGGCTAGCGCTCTCCAAAAACCCCCTCGGTTGCGTTTTCGTTCACCGTCCTCTCGATTGGATCCCGTTAAATTTTCAATCAATGTCCGTACGCGTGGGTGAGCCCTATCGGCGAAGGTCGAATCGTACGTGAAAAACGAGAGAGAGAAAAAAGAAAATAAAACAAAAAAATAACGACGACGACGATAGTAAAAAAAAAAAAAAAGGACCGATGGGTTTTTTTCCCCGAGATATTTTGTGAAAACGCGCATCAAACTACAAAAAAACGCTCAGATTTCCATCCATATGCGTCTGCAGCACTCACTTGCAAAAAGAGTGCTTGTCCACCGCTCGTTTCGAATCGTGCCTCTCTTTCTCTCTCTCTCTTTCGAAAGAGAGAGAGAGAGGAAGAAAAGTAACTGACATTTTTCGATATTTAAACAAAACGTCCGCCTTCAAAACTCCATCCGGACGAGCGATTTTCTATCACGAGCGTAGTATCGAAGCTATTTGAATTAGCCCTCGTTACGAACCATCGGTCGGATGGAAAATCGTACGTCGATACGCGTCTCTCGCGAGATCGTTCAATCATTTTTGTTCCCTTTTGTAAGTCCAGTTCCAATTATTTCTTTTTTTCCCCCCGCGAATCTCCATCGACGTGGGATTTTGTCGAATACGAAAAAAAACAGCCAAAAAAGCACGATATCTGCGACAGAAATGAATTTGTTTGAAGTCAAAGGTTGAACTCACCGAACGAAGGGGGTAGATGATAAAACGAACCCTGAAAACGACGCTCGTTTTCGATTTTCTGCCCTCGGTATAAAAATTAATAATCGACGATAAAAAGTTAGAAACATTTCTAAAAACAAAAAATATTCTTTTCCCACCCCCCGTAAGTGAACCAGACAATTTTCCAACAGATTTGCTACCTTCGTAATCCAATTTTGCGATATGAAAAAATATATATCTCGTATTATTGTCAGGATGAACAATTGCACGTCCTGCGAATGCAATTCTTGGCAACCTAAATTTTGTCGCGTGTGGTCGTCACGCTGTACGACCAGAGAGAGAAAGAGAGACAGAGAAGGAAGGATAGAAAGGGAGAGAGAAAGAGAGAGGGAGAGAAAGATATCGAGTCCTTCGTATCACATTTCCTCCTTCGCCCCGGGCGCAATAGTTTATTATACGTCCTCGTAGAATAAAGATCCTTTGACAAAATTGTCCCCGGGGAAGCGCTTTAGGGAGCGAGGAAGAGAGCTCCGTTTCTCTCTGCTGGTGCCCAGTAAGAGCTTGCCCTATATATACATATATATATATCTATCGTGTATATGTATGGGCCACCGGGAAATGACTGAACCGCGTTAGGATATTGCGTTAGGTTGAACGCGCCGCAGTCGTCGTTATCCTCTATCCTTCTCTCTCTCTCTCTCTCTCCCTCCCTCTCTCTTTCGACCCTCGAGAAAAGATACCTTCGCAGCAATATTCACGCTCGTGCAGGAAGATCCTCTTCTCTCCACGACCTCGTCGCGTATCTCGCGTCGTAGCTCTTGCAGTTCAGGGTGAATCGTAGCACGAGCGACCAAGATCCTTACGAGAAACGATGAAGGACAATTCTAAGGTACATCTCGTTTTCCAAGCTGAACCAAATCTCGGGTTTTACAATTTATTTTCCTTTTATAATAAATTACATTATTCGTTTACATTTCGTTGAATTTTATCGGACAATTTTTATACCATATATTATTTTATTCTTTATTTCTTTTAAATTTTTGAAGAAATTTTGCAATATCGTCAATAAGAGAATTTTGTTTTCACATATTCGAGGCCGAACGTTTCACGTTCGCGTGGTTCGCGAAATCGACGAAGACGTGAAACCCGTGTCCGCGCGTAATTTAGAGTTCTTAACTCTCAGTAGGTGGCTCGCAACCCCCTGGGGTTCGAGACACCTTATCGCGCCAACAACGCCCGTTCAAAAACGTCTTTCTCTCTCTCTCTCTCTCTCTCTCTTTTGCTCCTCTTGCCTCTTCTTCTTCTTCTTCTTCTTCTTCTTCTTCTTCTTCTTCTTCTTCTTCTTCTCGCTCGCACGCTGTGCGATGATACCTCGGTCACCACGATCTTTTACCTTCTGCCTTCTCTCTTCGCTTCCTGGGGAGTCCCGGCTCGACCCTGTTTTTGTTCCGGCTGCCGGTTCCTCGGCACGCACGGCGCCATGACACAAAAATACAACGACGATGGAGCGCGTGCTCGTCTCTCGCGAGACAAATCGACGCGATATTTGAAAAAAAAAAACAAAAAAACAAAATGAAAACAAAAACAAAAAGAAGAAAAAACATTTCACGTGCGCGTTAATTCATTTTCTTTAACCGACAAAAATTTCATACATATATATTTATACGTAATGCATTATAGAAGCACAGAGGGTGGCCGTTACTTTCAATTTATGTTCTACCCTTTTCTCGCTGTGCCACGGGGGAAGGGGGCGGCTGCAAGATCGTGCGTCGATTCGTGAAACTCTACGTAGTAATAAAAAAAATCTCGAAACGTTGACTCCCCGTTGACCAGCGTTTGTACCACGTGCAACCCGCGACCATTTTATCATACGCACTCTGTCACCGTGTTCGAGCGGTAAACACGAACGCGACGAGAATTCATTCACGATTTGTCCTCGTTCCGAAGCTTGGCCAAAACGTAGATAATTTTTGTTTACATATAAAATGTACTTTATAAAATTCGAAGAAATTAATTAATATAACAAATTTGATGGTTTCAAAAAATTATTAAGCGAATAAAAATCGATGTAATTCTTAATTGCGAAATTTTTAGTCGATTTTCAGTCGCTTCCCTCGGTTCTAACTGTATTCTCAATTCGTCTCGACGATACTTTGAGTCCTTCGACATGTTTCTCTCCAAGGATACTTATCACTTTCTCTCTCTCTCTCTCTCTCTCTCTCTCGTCCCTTGATTTTTCTATGCACGAAGATGCTCGGAGTTTTCTCTGTTCGCTTCTCGAGTATCGCGCAGAGAGGGATGATATAGTTCGAAACGAGTTGCCGGGAGAGACTCGAGGTAGAAAAGAGCCACGTCAATGTCATCGTCCCCAGGGGTGGGGGGATGAAGCGTATTCGTGACTCGCGCGCGAATCGTTCGAGGACCGGTACAGGATCTTCTCCTGGTGAGCAACCGGTGCTCTTTCCTCGTATCTATACACGTATATATATAGAATAAAACATCCTTTTCCGAACTGTTGGATCGAGAGGGAGTGAGACACAGGGGGTTGAAATAGAAAGCAGAATCGAGCCCCATAGTATCGAATATATATACCTAGTGGTATATACGTGTATGAGAGTGAGAGAGTTTCGTAAAATGTATGCGCACACGGCCAGATTCACAAGGAGGGCTGTAAACCCCGCCTTGGGCCAAGTTCCGAAAGACCCACCCTTATATATCTATATCTCTTTATATTCCACACTAAATTTCACCCTGTACTCGTATACATGGCAAGGAAGGGGCGAATGAGAGAGAGAGAGAGAGGAGGGAGACGAATGAATTTCCATCCCTTTCTGTCTTCCTCCCTTATACTCGCTCACCCTTATTTCTCGTTATATGTTTCTCTCTCTCTCTCTCTCTCTCTCTCGATAGAACGCGTACGTGCGGCAATGTACGTAACACGAGCTACGCGCCAATGCAGTGACCCACGAGCCAACATATTGGCATTGTTTGAAAAACGTGAATTGGTCTCGCGACTCTCTCGCTCTCTCGTTTTGTGGCCGATGCCTGGCGAGACGCGTTGTATTTTGTACGCGAGGGAGAGTTTTCGTCTCTCTCTCTCTCTCTCTCGCTCTCGTTTCGTGGGACGAGACACGACACGAACGAGCAAATGATCGATCCGTCTCGATTGTCTTCGCATCCCTTTCGTTAAAACCGCGAGGGTAACGCCTCTTCGTTAATTGTCGCCGAATCCGTCGGACTTTTGTTCACTAAGGGAGATGCGAGAAAATAATTCGTTAGAATTTTCAAACTTTCACACAAAAAAAAGCGAAAAAAAAAGAAAACATTTTTCTTTAAATTCTCCCCACTTTAGAATCTCTTAAGGTCGTCACTCGAGGCGAGAACGCGCGGGTGGATACGCGCCGACGAGAAACAACCTCACGTGAGCTCTTTTATAAAGATAAAAAGGGCGAATAAAAAAAAAAGAAGGAAGGAACGAGCGAAAGGGAAGAAAGAAAGAAAAGAGAAAAAGGGGGACAGCGTGTCTATAATCTTTTCGCTGTCTGCATAGCCCAAGTAGCCTCGTACCATCATCTTTCTCCTCCTCGATATTTTTTTGATTTTCTTTTCTTTTTCTTCTTCTTATTTTACTCCTCGATGCCCGTTCTTTCTCTCATTCCTCGGCTTCGCACGAGAGAGCGAGAGACTCTCTCGTATCGCTTTCTTTCCCGCTCGTGCGATCTCGTCTCTCGCACGCGCGCTCTTTGAATTCTTTCATAATTGAGGTCTCGTCTGTGTGTGCAACATATACAAAATTCCCTCTTCTAACCGTGTCTCTCGCTCCCTCTCTCTCTCTCTCTCTCTCTCTTTCTCTCGTCAGCAGCGAGTAGAGGGTGGTATTTGCTCTCCTCGAAAAGGATAGCTCCCTCACCACTTGAGATTTAACCATCTCGCGAATTTCCCATATTACGCGGTTTCGCGTGCGATGCAACTCTCTTACCTTCGCTTGCACACCCTCCTCCTCTCTCTCTCTCTCTCTCTCTCTCTATTACACATCAGCTTACATATCTATATCGCCAGACGAAGAACGATTGCGTGCATGTCGCCCACGCACTTAAAGACGAAGACAAGTTCCTGACGGCACGTTCGTAATACGCGTACAATTTATTTCTCCATATATTTATATTTACGTTTCGATACGAATCAACAAAAATATTCAAAACAATTTAAATTACTCGTCTAATCGTTGATTATAAAATTCGTATATAATGTAATTGTCATCGATTTGCACGTGTTTACGCGAGTGTGGACGTGACGCACGTTCGTGCAAAGTGGGGAACGCTCTGGGTTCTCGCGTATATATCCTACACGCCATGAATTAAACTCACGAACATCCCCCTCGGGGGTTGCGCGATGCTCGGGAACCGCAGAGCGCACTAATGAGCTCGAGGGACGAACGAAGAGTTTGCTCTTCGTCGCAAGTTTATAAAATCCCGCAATTCCCATGAATTATAAAGGGTTGTATCGATACGAGAATGATAAGAAAAATCGTCAAATTTTTAGACGTTTCATGACCGAGCAATTTTTTTCACGAAAAAAACAAACAAACAAAAAATCGTTATCGAGTTCTAATCGATTTTCGTCCGATCGATGACGATTTATTTTATTTTCGTTGTATCCTGTTGTCTTTTTTCTTTTTTCTTCTTTTTTCTTATCATTAATTTATTCGAAATTCTTTTTACACGCGTCGACCGCGGGTGGTAACGTATCGTTTCTTCGGTACACGTAGCTTCTCGCGACACACCCCCACGGTTATCGCGCGCTTAACACACGTACGCGCATCTATATTTATATATCGCGCGCTATAAAATCTCGCGAGTGGAATATCTTGTTCGCGGACGCGAGAACGTCCGGATAATATTATGCGTTCTCTCGAGGAACGGTAGAAGCGGCGTTCGTTGGTATTTTGCGCTCTTCGCTCTCTGGAAGCGCGCGATGGAGGATCTCGGGGGGGGGGGGGGGGGAGTGAGGGAAAAGGAGTATACAGAGCGTGCCTCTCGGAAATGGCTTCATCGAAGTAAATCCTCGCGGTAGATAAATCAGTCGGGGTCCTGGACCGCGGTCCAGTCGTGCAAAAATAAAAAAAATCAGTAAAAATGCAAAAAAAAACAAATATTTTAATAATAATAATTTAAGAAAAAAAACAAAAATACTCGAAAATTCAAACGCTCAGCGTCACGTTTGTATCTTTTTCCATCGTCGGTCGAGCAAATCGAGGCTTCTCTCTATATTCGTTCCGCTCGCTTTATTTCTCGTGGTGTGGCGCGATGGTAGCGAGGTGGAAGCCCGACCGCCGATTTTTCGACGAGCCATGTTCGCACCGTGGGTGTTCGTCCACCCGACCTAATAAGTCCCGGACTAATGTTTTATCGCGAATTAGGAGCTGTATAGCGATGGCGATTATTGGGGTTAGCCTGTTTTTTTCTTTTTTTCTTTGCATTTTTTATATTGCTCCTCGCCGCGCACTCGACGATTTACGAATCGCGAGGAAGCGCACGTGAGACTTTTAACGTTATTGCCGGATTGGATGAAAAATGTCTCAGCGACACGCTAGGACGAAGATTATATTTAATATTTTTATTATCGAACGTTTTTATGCAGGATTTTTCAGTGATTTTGTCAAAAAATTGGAATCGAAGACAAATTTTTGACATTTTTTTTTACTTTGAGAATCTCTCGATTTTAAATGTTTTTTTTTCGACCGTAGTAACTCGACGGTAAAAAAATCAGGGTTTCTCTCCCCTCTGTATCTTTCGTACCTATACGAAACATTTTTATTCGTCGAATTGGCATCTGTCGATGTGAAAAACGTAAAAAAGAAAAATTCTTTTCTTTTTTTTTTATCGAATCGACGATTTCGCATCGTCGTTCTTTGATATCTCATTTCCATTCGGCCACCCTCCCGATCCAAGCGAGTGTCTCGATCGTCTTTCACGATTCCTCGTGCCGGTGCTTCGCACAATGGCGGAACGATTTCCGTTCGCTATTTTTCGAGCCGGTTGAATTTTGACTCCCGACTCTCTCACCCTCTGGACGAGTCTTCACCCTTTATCATTCTCTCTCTCTCTCTCTCTCTCTCTCTCTCTCTCTCGCCGCGAAACTTCAAAGCGAAACCCACGTTCCCTCGTTCCTTCTCGCACACGATCGGATTTAAAGTAGCGAGAGAAATTACATTTCGCGAGAGAGTCCGGGTGCGAGGAGGAGGATAGGTCCAGACGTTTCGCGGCGCATGTACCCCGGTCGAGAGGCAACGGTTCTCTCTCTCTCTCTCTCTCTTTTTCTCTCGAGCGCGCGCCCCCGTCAATTTGCATTTTATTATCGCGACTCGATGCTCGAGCTCCTCACCTCTCGCAAACTCACTTTACTCTCTCTCTCTCTCTCTCTCTTGCGCGCTTTCTCTCTCTCTCTCTCTCGCTTTATCCAGCGAGAAAAATCGTCTTAGTTTATTCCTTGCTTTTTTTTTCTTACGAATTCAAGAAAATTGTTTTTCGCTAATGTCAGAAAAGAAAAGAAAAAGGAAAAAAGACACGAATTTATAAAAAGTTAAGGGACTCGCTACTCTTTTTCACTCTGTAAAAACTCAGTCTTCAATAAAAAATAAGAAGAAAAAAAACGTCGATCCCCTTTCGACGAGAATTTCGATCGTTGGATCGAGAGGCTTTCCCAGCGTGGTAAATCGATCGTGCGGTCGATAAATAAAAGAACGCGAGACTCTCACGAACGTTGTGAAAAACCTTTTTTCATTTTGTTATTGTTGTAATTCTGTAAAAGATCGATGAAAAAAATATCATGTGTGTACGAAGATTTTTATCGAGGTTTGTTGTGGGCGTAATGCGATCGTCGCGAACCGCTTTTATGTATTCTCTTCACGGTTAGAAAGAGAGAGAGAGAGAGAGAGAGAGAAAGCAGTGAGTGAAATATATAAATCGAAACGCGAGTAGGAGGCCGATGTTTTGAGAGGCCAATTCGCCACGCGCTTAAGTCAACAACGTTTTTTTCCTTCGATCCCTCATCGTCCCGTGGGGGAGTGATGATGAAAAAAAAATCCGTGATATTCTATAGACGTTTTTTTTTATTCGCGTATCTCGTCGTTGCGTGTAAAGAATGTTTTCGGAGAAATCGTGGATGTATAATACGAATTTCACGGCGTAGGAATGAGAGACTGAGAGAGAGAGGGAGAGAGAGAGAGAGAGAGAGAGAGAGAGGAGAGAGAGGGAAGCACAGCAAGAGCAGCGTGTGGCACCTGACCGCCCCGAGGGGTCCTGGAACATTTTTATTTTTCGGGTTTTTTTGAAAGGATTTTTTTTTAGGAAATTCTCGTGGCACGCACGAACGTCCACGAGACGGTCCTTCGGATCAATAGGGGATCAACTATCGATCCTTCGTCCCTATCGAATCACAGGGTCACTTACCTCTCCTGTCCCTGAACACAAAATAGAAAAATAAAAATGTAACCGACCAGGCTCGAAAAACGGTATTTATCGCAAAGTTTGCCCTACAAATTTTCAGCCCACTTAGCATTGACAAATAAATCGAGGCTCGTCTCTGGAGAATAAAAGCCAAAAGGATCGCCCTTGAAATAAAATCCTCGATCATAAATCTCCAAACCCTCGAAAAATAAGGGGTTGAAAAATAAAAATTCAATATTCTCGACAAAAATTTAATTTGTAAATCTATACATTAAATATCTCTTAAATTAATATTACCCATAATCACGAGAATGAATCAAAGTATACATCGTTTATCGTCGAAACATTCTCGGCTCGATTACGACCAAAGGGTATACACGTTTATTTGCCGATGGATATAGTTGGCAAAGTGTAGAACGAGAGAAATCTGTTGACGTCGTTATATACGTTGTATATTCGTGCAGCCCCCGCTTGACGTTATAAACCTCCTCTCGACGTGTATATAACCGAACGTTAGCTTCCAACGTCATAGTCATCCCTCGTCCCTTCCATCGATAGATAAACACCTGCGCAGATTACACGCGAGCCTTAGCTCTTCCTCTTGCCTCTACGTAACCAAGTCTTCGAGGATGTATGTGTGCTTACGTGTGTGTCTGTGTGTGTAACGCGTATGTATATTTAGTTCGACGGCTATCTGGGCTATCTCGTGCGCGTTCACTGGCTCGCAGGGGGTTGTCGAGGCTTGGACCGGAACGGGGTCCATAGGTGTATGGCAATTTAACTAGTAATTTCCAACTTACATCGGCTCAACTTTGGGGGTAATGATGTGGTAGGTAAATTGCATCACACGACCGAGTTACGGAGTTATTGGCCGTCGTGTTCAACGAGGGCGAACGATGTGGAACAGGGAGGTGGGGATGGAGCGTGATAGCGACTGGAGGAGGAAAGAGGATGCTTGCGAGGGAAGGAGGATGAACGATGACGATACCGATCGTTGCGAAATCCTGTGAGCTTTCCCTCTTCTTGAATATCAACGGCTTATCGATATATATTCGATACGTTATGTCTCGTGTTTCGCACGACGTAACGTCGGGTAATACGGACCACTGGAACATTTATATATATTTTTCTTCTACTTTGTAACGAAAACGTTGATTGTCTTTTTTTCAATTATTTTCTTATTTTTATTTTTTAATTATAACGTGATCTTTATTTCTCATCATTTTTTAATCGCGATTAAAAACTACTTTGTGCGTATCGATGGATCGAAGTTTAAAATTGAGAGAAATGGAAATTTTTTGAAATTATTCGTTTTAAATGAAAATTTGTGTTGCTTGATATTTTCTTTGACGAGAGATGGTTCGTATTTCCCACAGTCGAACGATATGTATTTCTTTCGCTTATCGTACGTTCGATCGGAATTCCACGGTAGAAAATAGCCTCGGTGAGGATGACTTGGGTGCTTCCGCCGGTCGGAACATTGTCATTAATTTTCAAGTATCGTCATTAAAGGTCTCCATCGTGAACGCGAGTCTCGCCCGCTCTGACGTCCATACAACTTCCGGCTATCGTCTGGCTTCATCGACATCGACGATGCGGCAAATCGGTATCTCCACGGTGAATATTATATCTCATAAACCACCTAATAATTTATCGCGCGAGAAGCACATCGGGTGAGAGCTCGTTTGGACCCAACGTGCGTATTCGATATATCTATATATCTATATATATATATAATACGTATTATGGATGAGAGTATGGACGATGCGCGCTAGTGCGTAACATGCTGGAATGATTATAATAAAGCGACGACTAGTCACATGCCATTACACGCGCCGCCTCGTTTTTCATCGTTTCTCTCATTCTTGCTTTTGTTCCTCATTTTTTTTTCGTCGTTTTCTCTCGTTTTCTTTTTCTTCGATTAAAAATTTCTTTTCTTTTTTTTTTGGTTTATTATAACACGCAGTCTCTCCGCCACTTTACGCTCGATCTAATCAAACACGCCGGTAGACCATCGCTTCGGGGTGAATGTCATTTTAACTGGTTCGTACTATCTCGAGATTTATCACTTCTCGCGTATGGCTATCGGTAAATACGCTATTAATTATTCTATAGGTAAACTCTTACAATGTATATACTTGTGTTTGTCTTTGTATTTGTATATTTGTGTGTTTGTGCGTGTGTATGGCTCGAGACGAATTAACATTCAAATAGGCCCCTCGAGCAATCGCGTTGATTATTTCCAGATAATTTTACGTGGGTGGTACTTCACTCTTTCACATTTCTTCGAAAGATTCTCGCTAATGGCTACGTTTCTTGTCGTTGCTCGGGCTTGTTTACCGCACTCGCGTTCCTCGTTAATCGATTGCCAAAAATATTCTTTTTCTTGAATTTATATTGATATTTGTTTTTTGTTTCTTTTTACCGGAAATTAAATTTTTCTTTACATGAGATAATTTTTTTTGTTTTTTCTTTGGCTTATCATCGCGATGTTGTTTCGTTGAAAAGTTGACCGTAGGCGGCTGCCGCGGTCACTTCGTGCACGAGCCACGTATAATGCAGACAGGGCTATGTTTTCTCTCTCTCTCTCTCTCTTTTGCTTTGCTGTCGATCGAGTCACGATTCAACATAGGCGTGGTGCATGCTGTGTGCATGTACCGAGGGCTAGAGAGAGCCGTCGACTATTTGTCGGCTTTTTCCCGAGAGCGTGTACACCATCAGCAAGAAGATGGACGGTCTGACCTCGCTCGCTCGTGCAACGTAGCGCGAGGGGCTCGTAGAGCAGCGGATCCGCCATCGCGAAAGGGAGAGGTGCAGATGCTATTTTTGTTTTGTTTTGTTTTTTAATGATAAAAATAACAAATAACGAATAATAAGAAAAATAAAAATGAAAACAAAACAAGTAGAAAACGGTTTAACGCTCGTCGCGATCCACTTCGTGCCTGCTCCTCTTCCCAGACCTCTCCTCACGATGGTTTATGATTTCGAGCCATCTGCTCTAGGGAACGATCCTTACTATCGATTATAGCTCACTCTACGATCTTCGTACTCGTCGTACGAAGCTCGAACGTAGCATAGTTCCAAAGCGGATATGAACTCTGGCACAGTTATTCTCGTTGCATTTTCCATCTTTCGTCGTAATACAAATTTCATACGTTTTAATTGATTAATTCATTTTTTCATCGACCAAAAAACATAAAAAGAGCAAATTCGAAATTAATAAATGTCTATATAAAATATAAGGAAACGATATTTATTTTCCGATCGAACGATCTCTCGTATAACTCGAAGAAATAATTCGCGCGAGGCAAAAGTCCCGTCAAGCCGGACGACGGAAAAGCTTCGCGAAATATCTTATCAAGCGACATCGCGAGGTGAGAAAATGGATGTCTCTGATGAACTCTCTGCAGTATCCGGGAACAAAAGAAGGGTAGCTTCACGAGAGCCTGAAAGTGGCGAACTTTAAACAAAAAACGAGCTAGAAATACGAGAAGAAGAAGAAGAAGAAGAAGAAGAAAAAAGAACCAAGTAGGTAGCAAGCCAGAAGAAGAAGAAGAAGAAGAAGAAATACCGAGAGAAAAGTGAAGAAAGACGAAGGTGAAGAAGGAATCGCGAAGAAAAACAATAAGATGAAGAGGGGCCGATGTAGCAAGGGGGTTAGCCTCTATCTTCAATCCACTTCGTCGTCTTCGTCTCGTCGAGTAGGGGGAGTTACCTCTCTCTCTCTCTCTCTCTTACTTTCCCTCTACCTTCGGTAGAGAGGGGAATCGATCGTTTGGTGCGCAGACTCTGCCCACTAAAGCTTCGTACATACCTACCTATATATATATATATATATATATATATATATCTATCTCTACAACACACACACACACACACACATATATATATATATATATATATATATATATATATATATATATATATATATATATAGTTATACACGTGTATAACGAGAGGGTAGTGGAGTTCACGTGGGTGGGGACGTCGTCGTCGTTTCTCCGCGTTCCTCCTATATCTATACATCTCTCTTCTCTCTCTCTCTCTCTCTCTCTCTCTCTCTCTCGTCGTACCACGAGAAGCGCGCGCGTTCACGTTTCGGCGAGGCGGTAGACAGAGAGAAGGGAAACGGTTTCGCGATGCGAGGGCGGCGGGGGTGTGGTATAAACGCGGAGGCGCGCGGTGGTGGCGCGTAATCGGCGTATGTGCCGAGGAACGAGCATGGGTAGGAGACAGAAAGGGAGAGAGAGAGATAGAGAGAGAGGGAGAGTGGGGGATGGTAGGAGGTCGGGACAGGAGGAGAAGGAGCGAGGGTGAGAGGGGCGGGGGTATACGAGAGAAATTGATGGGAGGCGTAGGGAGCGAAGGGGGAGGGGGCTTGGCGACGAAGACAGAAGATAGCGAGGCAGCGAGTGCGCCGACTCTACGAGGAGGCTGTGTGCACGTAGGGATGTATCTCGTGCTGTAGATACGTACATATCGCGCGTGGTTCTTGTACGAGGCTCGTGGATACGGCGGCTCGCGAAGGGTGCGAGCGAGATGAACTATCTATATATATATATATATTTATATATATATATGAGGGTGTGTGTATATGTATATAGGAGGGTTGGAGGTGGGGAATGTGAAAACGAGGGAGAGAACGAAGGGAGATAGATAGATAGAGATAGATAGAGAGAGAGAGAGAGAAGGACGAAGATCTCGTGGATGCTGGTCGACTGGAGGCGGTACACCCCCAGCACCAACCCCCGGGCAGCGCGGGGGCGCCACGGTACTTCTCGCCTCGAGCGCAGTGCGACGTCGCGACGCGCCACGTGCGGTCCTCTCGGCGATACACCATCCAGCCCCATATACGACAAACGTTATCAAATCTCGTTTTGCGAAACCTCGCGAATATCACGAATAATCAGCGTCGAATATATTTTTTTTCTTCACGTTTGTGCACATTTTTTTCTTCATTTTTTTTCTTGTCCTTTATTTCATGAAGTCGACTTGACAATTTCTTCGTATTCGAATTTCCCGGACTACGATACGAGTGAGAACGAAAGAGGGAGAAAAAGAGAGAGATAGATAGAAAGAGAGAGAGAGAGAGAGAGCAGACGCGAGTTTGCGCAAAGGACGATAAACGTGTATCGTTATATCTATATGTATTTTTTTTTCGTATGTATAGTTAATGTTCGACGTATATATATACATATACATATATAGTATGTCATATATATATATGTTGTACGAATGAGAAGAGAGAGAGAGAGAGAAAGCGAGAACGATCGTACAATCGTGTCAGTATCGTTCAAGCGCGAGAGTCGTGAGCGCGCGCGCGCGCGCCTTTCCTTGCCTCGATAGTTTTGTTGTTGTTCGCGGCGTTCATTCATGCGGAACGACGTACTGATAACGACGAAACACGCTCGAGACGGACTTTTGCGTGATAATTTTCGTCGCACCTTGTTAACTACGTAGGTGCGAGCGTGAGAGAGAGAGAGAGAGAGAGAGAGATAGACAGAGAAAACCGAGGACGATTTTTGTGGAGATTCTACGAGTGAGAGAGAAAGAAATAGAATTTTCGCACAAGGAGTGGGGGAAACGATAGTCAAGAGCGTTACGAAGCACGTAACTCAATTTGCGAGTCGATGTCGCGCGACGTACCGAACGACGTTCGCGCGTAACTTTTCGTTTTTCTTTTTTCTAACTTTCGTTATTGCGAAATCGCGTTAATCGGTCGCGTTTTTCACGTGCCCTTGGAAAAACAAAGGAAAACAAAAAGGATCGAGGACGAACGGACGATTTATCGTCGTGATTTTACACTTTTTTGGTTCGTTTTTGGGTGGCGAAAAAATTTATTTCGACCGCGCACACACAGACACACGCGCACACGTTCGCAACAATTTCTTCGTTTCTTCGCTCGAGGGAGAAAAAAATTTGACACGCTTGTCGAAGGGGGTGAGAATAATAAGTGGGGGCTGTTTCACGGATTGCCCCGAAGCATTTCGTTGACGTGATCGGTGGCATTGATCGACGGGTCTGGCTCCGACTGTCGGTGTGCGAGAAAACGGTGAGTTTTCGAGTTTTCACCTGCCATAACAAATCTCTCCCCCCACCTCCCCCTTTCTACTCCCTAAGTAATTATTAACGGTGAAATTAAATTATCGAATTGTTATTAATTTTCCAAACAAATTATATCTTTTATGGTTAATTATCGATGGTCACGTCCGCGATTCGGACGGTAGGACGAATTTCGCGATGAATAATGGCGAATAAAAGTCCAAGTTATTTTTAACGAACGAGATAATTAAAGTTTTTTTTTTATTTTATTTTTTCCAATAAAAATAAATTAATCGAGTTAATCGAGTTGGAATAAAAACAATGTTTGTTAAAAATAATAATCGTTACCTCGTTCGTCGAGAATTATTAATATTCGTTTGACAAAAAAATTCATTCTCGTATTTTTATCGAAAATTGAAGAAATCTCTGGGGACGTCAAACTTCGCCAAGAGTTCCTGTATTTTCAAGAATTACCTCAGTTGAATGAGATACGAACGGATAAAAACTCTTCGCGATTCCATTTTTTTCACCATCCTTCATCTTTCTTTCTTTCTCTCCTCTCTCTTTCTCTTTCTCTCTCTCTCTTTTTTGCCACCGTGGCGCACAGAGACCGTCAAGTCGAGAAAGTTTTTTTTTTGCAATTAAAAGACCGGCGGTTTTCGCTCGCGTTTTCATCCCTCGACCACCTTCCCCCTCTCCCTGTTCCCTCCCACGCTCGGCCCTCGGGACTCGTATTTAACTTTGCTTAACGAAGTTTTTGGGGCTCTCGCGCTGACGTGGAGCCCTGGGGATCGCGTCGAGTCGCGCCGCCACCTGCTCAACCACCTCGAACCTCTCTTTTTTATTTTTATTTTTCGTCCACCCACCCCCAACAGAGCGGCTTCCTCCCAAGCTTTTTTTTTCTCCACCGAAACGAAATTTCATCAACTTTTTGGCATTAATCAGTCGCAAACAGTCGATGAAAAACAATTTTTTTTTGTTTCTACCGCAAACAAACAAATTTGCCGAGTCGCGTCGGTAGAATAAAATCTAATAAAGATAGAAATAAGAAATTTAATATTGTTGAAATTCTTGACGAACGAACGTTTTTTTCTTTTCTTTTTTTTTGTATGTTTCAGGTTCTCGTCGATAAAACTTCGGTGATTCGCGCGTAAATGATGTCGCGCTCGTGTACATTTATAATCGCGTACGGGAGTGTCAGTCTTTCGTATCGTCGCGTTTAATTACGTCTCCGTACTGTGCATAAATCTCTCGTTGTTCGTTCGTTCCGTTTTTTTTGTTTTGGTTTTTGCACGAAAAACAAAAATAAAAATTAATTGTGAATCGGACAAGGTGTGTAGTGTCAATCACGGAGGGCCTAACGAACGACGTCATCGGCACCAGCAGCTTCGGCGACACCAACAACAACATGTCCTACCTCGCGCTCGATTCCAACGCCTGGCAGGTACGTGGCCAACAAAAAAAATTATTCAATTTTATGTGTTTTTAAACGTTTTTTTGTGTTTTTTTTTATCAAAAATATTGAAATCCTTATTTTTGTCACGAATATCGTTCGATCAGCTCGTAAATTAATCGAGAATTACTTCGATTCTTCGTTATAAAATGATAAATCAGTGGAAATGTCGTTGACGAATGAAATTTTCATTCAGGGTGCGGATTTTAGTTGCTTTTTTTTGTTTTTTGTTTGTTTTTCTCTAAGTGCGCCCTCTCCCCCTTATTGTCCAAACTGGCGTTAAACCGTTGTACGACGAGGTATCCCAACCTACCACGTTTATTTCCCGTTTGGCTCACTTTGAGATCGAAACTCGGGGAGGCGGATAGTAAAAGCTCTCGCTGCCCCCGAGAGCCGAAGCCCGAGACTCGACGGAGTAACTTCGTTACCGGAACGAAGAAAAATATCCGGGAACTAGCTTCTCGCACCGGGCTTCTCCCCCTCCCTTCACCGGTTATTCGGTTAGAGCCGACCGCTCACGCTTTCGACTCACTCGCCGAGAGTCTATAAACTGTTAGACGCGATTTATCATTTCTTTCCCCCTTCTTGCGTCTCGTTGTTTCACAAAGTGAAGTGATTTTCTACTGATTTTGCTTCCGGTTTCGAGTGAAATAGACGAAAAACTAACGAGCTTCGTCTCAATTTTTCTCTCAGGGGGGTTGGATTTTTTATGAAATGCCGTTGAATGAAAAAACGTATATAAAAAGTTTCGTTTTTAGTAATTTTTTCAAATTATTTCAAACTTTTTCACCCCCCAAAAAAGAAAAATCGAGCAAAAGATTCGATAGACTCGGGGGGTTTTTTGTTATCGATAATAACCATATGGGCGTATCGCGTTCTCTAAATATCGGTCCGTCTGTTGCGCGAGTTACCCTCGACTTCCGCGTTTTCAACCCTCCCCCCTCGTGAAAGACGAAAGTCCGGTACCGGAAATACAGGAAAACAGGCCGTGCGATCTCAGGAACCGTCCGGTTTCCCACAAAACGAGATTACTCCTCCAACTTCGAGGAAATTCAATCTCCCGTGGAATTTACCCAGCTTAATACACACGAGAGAAGATCCTTTCATCCCTTATTTCGTAGTAACGCTTACCTCGATTTTGTTCATGGCGTGTTTCTTCCTTTTTTTTTTGTTTTTTTTTTGTTTCTCTCGACGACGACGCGCCAGAGTCAACGAGGGCGTGCGCAATGTCGATAAATCGAGTGGATCGCGCATTCACTCGGTGTTGTATGGATAAATATATCGCACGCGCGAGCTGGAGGGGTGGGGGGGGCAAGGACCAAGTTACCAAAAGGGTATTTGCACATTTTCCAATAAAGCATGATCCGGTCGCGTGACCCGGCCGAGTGCCGGTTCGTGTCTTCCCTTGGAACAACAAGGGCTCATCCAGGACTAGACGACCGCACACTTCGAGAATAAGGACACACGTACGATCGTTCGTACGAAGGATTATTGTCATTTTCTACCGCAGCGACCCTGAACGAGCAAACTTGTCACTGGCTCGCACGAGAGCTTCGCATAATAATTCCACGGGGCGTGGGACTCTCGTCACTGACGCATCTCGTCTCAATTATTTCGATAATATCGTGAATTTATTCAACGCCAATCTTGAATTATTTTACATCGCAACAATTGTCGATTTTTTATTGAATTTTTGTTTCATCAGTGTAAAATTCGACAAATTTGACTTTTTCGTAGTTTGAATTTTTTTGTAAATTATTCGCCATATCGTGGGCTCGGGGTGTTTGCAGGTTATTTGTTTCAAAGGACTATTTGAATTCGAAAAAATATTGAAAGATATTAAATTATTAGGTCTTGCGTTTATTTTTATCGTAGACATTCGTTGCAATTTGTCGATGGAGATCGTACACTTATTCTTCTCCCTTGATACGTGATTCACTGTTTTGCATATCGCTATGTATATGTATATATATATATAGATATATTATAACGTAGTACAAAATAAACGAGAGGGAGAACAGTTGGTGGCAACATCAAAAACCCCGACGCACTTCAAAGTTAGCCGGAGATCTGTCTATACTTTGTCTCACTCTGCGGCAAGGGTGAACGAAAAATAAATGATATCCGAATTAGTGTAATCGCGTGATGGTTTGCGAGGGAAATAGTCAGACGGATGGTTGGTCTCGTCTCATTCTCTCTCTCTCTCTCTCTCTTTCTCTCGTTCTCCTCTAAACCGAACGGAAAATTGTAGGGGACGCCAAATTGCGTTTCAATTTCATTTTGGTTTGAAATAACCGTGATGACGTGCTGGGACGAAGGGTGAATATACCGTCGAGCCAAAAACTCGTCTCAACCCTGTTCCCATTTGAAACAAAATTTCTCTTATCCGTCGTATCGATCAATTTTTACGAAACGCTTTTCATTTCGTCGTTCGAACGAACGTTCGTCAAAAGATCTCTCGTCGATTCTCCGCACTAGCCCAGGCCGGAACGACGTTTGTTGATTTTCTGAATGAATTATGATCTCACTCTCTCTCTCTCTCGGACCCTATCGTTTACACGCTACGATGATTTACCCCGTTGTTTAAACCCAATGACAATGAGAGACGAGAGTGAGAGCGAGAGAGAGAGAGAGAGAGAGAGAGAGAAGTGAACGAGGTAAATTTACTGTTGGCAGCCTGTGACGAGTCCATTGAAATGGAATATAGTTGGGGAGAAGGGAGTGGTTTCTACCATACAATAGGGGTTCGAGGGGTTACTACCCAGTCTCGGACACCGCATACATAGTCACACTTTGCACACGAGTGTCAACCCACCTCTTCGGTACATTCTTCTGCATAATGCAAAAGGCAAATTTGAGCTTCGCTTACACCCCGCAGACCGCGCGAAACGATTTAGGGAAAAAATAAATAAATTTGTAACATAAATTTGTTATTTAAAAAAAATAACGAAAAAAAAACAAAAACAAATAGAAAAGTCTCTAATTGTACAAATAAAAATATATTTCGTTATTTGAATTACTAATTAGTGTAAAAATTTCGCGATTTATCAACAAAAAAATTAGTAATATTATTTTCTAACATATTTAAAGAATTTCGATCAAACAAATTCTTCGTTTTTCTCGTATTTTTCGTTCGAAGAAACAACGTGTCAGTTCGTCGCAAACATTCAATCTACCAAAAATCGCGAGAAATCTACCGACGAGAGAGAGCCCTCACCTCCCCCACAAAAGAACGAAAATCGCGAGATCGTTTCATTCGGCACGTCAGTCGTTCGGTGGTGCTTGATCAGTCAGAGCGAACCGTCTCGCGATTTCTTTTCCCTCGTATTCCACATTCCCTAATACACGGAGACGCGCACGCGAGAGAGAGAGAGAGAGAGAGGTTGATGGGCGAGGTAAAAAAAGCGTGATGGCGCGAAGAGCGCCAAAGAAAAAAAAAAGCAAAGAAACGAACGCAGATGAGGGAAAAAGCTTGAGAAGAGGAGAACAAGAAGTGGAAGAAGTATTAAGGGGGTTTGGGGTGGTTGGTCCGTAGTAACGGTGGAGTGGAGAGGGAGAGAAAGCGAGAGAGAGAGAGGAGAGGGATCGCTCGAAGCTTCGCGGGCTATGACACCACCCATCCTTTGTTCTGCCCTTTTGCGAAAGACACGCCGCGCGGCCTGTGTTCCGCACAAGCCGTGGCACTTTTTCCCTTCTTCTTTCTCTTTTTACCTTCTGTTCTTCTCTGTTTTTTTTACTTCACTCACAAAGAGAAATAATGACTAGTCCAGTGTTCAACTAATATTTGCTTCCAACTTTTTCCGAGATTTTTCTACTTCTCTCGCTGTCCTACGCGAGAAATGTATTCTCTCTTCTTCTTCTTCTTCTTCTTCTTCTTCTTCATCGTCTCGTTTCTTCTCTCTCTCTCTCTCTCTCTCTCTCTTTCGTTTTTTCGTAATTTTTTTTACCTCGTTCTTTTTTTTTCCTCTTTTTTTTGTTCCACTGAAGACACGAAGCTGCCTTTGTCACGTGAACTAGACGAGACGGACGGGACGTTGACACAGTAGATCCTGCATCGCTTGGAGTGGCACACGTAGGCATACAAACGTATAACTATCTAACTTGACGACAGAAACGACGAGTACGGCTCCCTTGAAGATAACGGTACAGAGAGAACCACCCCCTAACCTCCCTTTCGTCCCCACTACACCTTCTCTTACTCTTCATCGTAAAAACTTACACCGGGGTATACATGCCGGTAGCTCTCTTTCCGAGAGACACCCTTAGCCAGTGTGCCACCTTCCAAGGTATATATTTATCATCCACGCACGAAGGAGAGTGCTTTTCTCTCGTTAGCGTCTCGCTCTGTCTCATAGACTCAACGTACGGTACAAAAGGCCACGGTAACGTTCAAAGAAGAGAACTGCTCGAGAGCCTAGGCAAAAAAGGTCGAATAGACTCGTTCCTTCTCACTCGCTTTTTTTTGTTTTGTTTTTTTCTTCAAACTCTCTTTCGCTCCCCTTTTTCGCCGGAGTACCGTCAGTCAACTTTTATTCTCGTCATAAAACGTGGTTGTAGGCATGCCGGGACTGACGGCCTGTACCTAGTTCTCGTGAACGGTCAGTAGTTAATGAACATTCCTTTTGTCGAGGCGCAGGTTGCGCCTGGCTATGGCCTGTATTTTCTTCAATCCCCTCCCGCCCGTAGCTTCCCCATCTCGACAAGTCACGAGTGGTGGAAAAATGTTTCTTGACTGTTTTTGTTTTCTATTCTCGTTTGTCTTTTAAATTGCTCGTCTTCGTTGTAATTAGCGACGTGAAATATTCGTTTTTGTATATTTTTCGGGGGGGAAAAAAAGAAAGCATGGTTCTTGACCGAAGAACCGTTTGGTGACGAAAACCGAGAGTTGTGAATATATTTCGTACAACTCGTCGAAGCGAGAGAGAAAGTCTCTTTGTAGAGGGTTCGAACTTTCGACCCTAAACTCCTCCGTTCGTCCCTTGGTTCGATCGACAGGGGGTTGCGATAGGTCGCTTGGTGTTTTTTCTGCACAGCCTCGTCCAGACCCGGGGTGTCCTTTCCTTAGGAGCGTCCACACGGGACACGCGTTAGGGGTTGGGGGCGGCGGTGTAGATCGAGTTAGACAAATTAACCATGAAATAGACTCCCTCTCCGGTCTGACTTGCCCCTCAGTTTCGCGTTTCCCATCTCTGATCTACCCAAAATCGCTATAGTTATATTTTTCATACAACCATAATCGAACCTACGCAACAAGGGACGAATTCTCAAAAATCTTCGAGCCTCGAAAATTTGAATATTTCGACAAAAATTTCAACCCTTATTTCGTCTCACGAATTTATTGAAAAACGACAACGATCGAATATTATAAATACTCTTTTTCGCATAGATTTGTTTTTCTCGAAGTGACGAAAATCACTGTCGTTTAATTCGTTCGCGTCACGTCGCGAAACAAAGAATATATATTTTTAATACGGCGCTGATGGCTTTGACAAATAAGACGAGCGGTCGAGATCTCCGAGGATCGGAACGAGAAAAGAAATAAAAGAGAGTGAAGGTGAGGGAGGGGAGAGGGGATGAAGAGCGAGCTCGGCAGAGAGACCTTTTTCTCATTAGCGGCACTTTGAACCGACCCGCCCACAATTATGACAAACTAGATTAATTCGCCGGGTCTGTAGAATAACAAAAATAATATAACAATGAAACAAAAATAAACAAACAAAAAAATAAGAGAAAACAAAAAATCTGAAAAATAAAATAAAATATAAGAAACGTTAGTTCGCGTTGCCGCGACGAGTTATCTCTACGCCACGTTGATCGTTTATTACGAAATTACAACTGTCAGCCGAATTCCTTTGCACCTGTTCCAGCCCGAAGGGCTTGATGAAATTTTTTTTTGTTTCTTTTTTTTATACATATATTTTTTTTTGTCCGCGTTAATGCTGTCTCTTTTTCCATTGCATGGCGACAGACGTCACGCGTACGCGCTTCGCTCACCCCCGCCTACCCTCGTTGGTTCGATTTTTCTACGAGCGAAGTTCTTCAGTTCCCTTCGGGGTGCCGAAGGGCCCTCGTCGTCGCAATACACATAGGCATCCTCCCTTTCGTACCAACCCTTTGTACCTCGTCCCGACTCAAACATTCTCCCGTCACAGCAAACAATTTTCGTAACTTTACAAAGAAGAAACTCATTATTAGAATCATTAATATTTCAATTATTAAAAATTGCATCGTTCGACAATTTTCTTATCGCAAATATTCTCGTTCGAGAAAACTTTCGATAAAATGAAAACGCGTTTAAAAAACTCATTCAACGATCAATTATCGCTGATTATTTTGTACCAACTCTATCCTCCTTCCTCCCTCGCCCTCGATAATTCGCTCGTAATAACTCCGCGGGAGTTGCGACCCGAGAAATCACGAAGATCCTCCAAGATTCGTGAATTAAGAAAAAAAAAAAAAGTCACTCTCGGTGTGGTCCCGTAGATCTTCTCTTCGTAAACTAGCCATCCGAGGTCGTGGGGAGAGAATATTTGGTTGTAAAGATTTTTCGATCGTGTTAAAGATATTCAGGTGGGTCTCGAGGTGGGGTGAACGCGCGCCTTGCGAGAGTCGATGGCGCGGGTGGAAGGAGAGAGGAAAGAAGCGACGAGAAAGAGGTGAAGAGTAGGAGAAGGAGGAGGAGGAGGAGGAGGAGGAGGAGGGGGGGAGGTTGCGAAGGAGAAGGGGGGGGGGGAGTTTATAACTCACGTCAGGCAGGTAATTAGCCGCTTTTGCCCAGCTGTAATGGACCCAGCGCGCTAAGCCACTAAGCGAGAGAGTGGAGACCCTTAACTTATTTAAATGAACCGGTAACCCATGTCCATGTCCGGGGCGAAGAGAAACAGAGAGAGAGAGAGAGAGAGAGAGAGAGAGAACGACGGAGGACGCGAGAGCCCTGAAAACACACGCGGTTGTGCATGGCAGACGCGAGAGGCAATATAGAAAAACCATTTATATTAACCGGAGAGAGCGCTATTCCGGATGCCCGAGAGAGATGAAATTCTCCCTCCCCTCTCCTCCCCTTCATTTATTCCACTTCCAATCTTGCTCGCACCGCTATCTCGCTGCTCGCGTTTTTATTTCATCGCGTCTCGTTCCGTTAACATTGTCGGGACTGTGACTCCTACTTTATTGCCGTCGTATGTTTTTTGTTTCGTTTTTTTTTTTTATATATATTTATTATTTCTTTTTCTTTCGTAATTTTATAGAAAAATAATGGAGATGATTAAATTTGGATTTTCAAGGTTAATCGAATAATCGATCCCGTTGATTAGGGAATTGATTAAACCGAATCGACGATAATTGTGAGAGCTATCGAGATCCAAGCTCGTCGTGTTCTTTATTTCTTTCGATTACGACAAATTAGAAAACATTGTTATTCTTATAATCGAATAAAAAATTGTATTTGTCAGTGAGCAGACGCGATTTTTTTCATTTTATTCTTTGATTTTTATTTACTTTTTTTTTCGCGTTTCCCCAAATGGCAACAGCCACACGGTGGAGAATCGGTTATTGATTTTATGTTGAACCGTGCAAAAGTGTGATTTGAATTTTGATTGCGGACTCGAATGTCTGACTGTGTATGTAGTATGTGTATGTATGTATGTATGTATGTATGTGTGTGTGTGTGTGTATGCAATCGCAGCGAGAGAGAGAATGATAGAGTGCAGGGTAGAGGAGGAGGGGAGGAGTGGTGGAGAGAATCGAGATCGCGTAACAGGATAGTGCACGCTTTGCCAGGTCCACAAGGACCCTTCAAGCCGAGCTTACTCGACTAGAAAATTGAAGGAATATACGTTTTAAAGTGGCGAAGTGAAAGCACCATGCGAGAGAGAAAGAGAGTGAGAGAGAGAGATAGAGAGAGAGACAGAGAGTAGGCGCTTCTTCCCATTTACCGTACTGGCGGTGAACGCGCGTGACCGTTCCTGAAACCAACGTATCCTCCCCACATATATCTCCATCTTCGAGAGTTTAACGTCTGTAAACGCTTTTCTTTACCGTAGAGACGATAAATGATTTTTGCCAGGGGGAAAAAAATAGTGCGAGCAGCTGCGACGAAATATTTTAAAATGACGAAAAAAAATAAAGTTTACGCGTAAAAAATAATAAAAAAATTAATATAAAAAAGTGCAGCTCGTAGGCGTGTATTTTCGTAGGCGAAAGGGTTTTTTTTTCCCGAAAGATGATTACGATCTTCCGCGTCGTGTATTATAATTCGATAATGATACGACCCCGAACGGGGTCTCCACGCTCTAGCTAACATCACAATTTTTATATGTATATATATATATGATAAAAAGATGTTAATCGCAGCGTTAGTCGTAACCCGAGATGACTATAATCTTGTCCAAGCGCGTTTGGAACGTTTTTTTTGTCCGGAGATATAAACCGAAAAATGGGTATTAAAACATCATCACAGAACGAGAGATCGCGTTTCGGCCTCGCTATCGCGACTTGGCATCGAGATCGAAAAAAGCGCGCGTTCTACGTACGAAATAACAAAAAAACAAACAAAAAAAAACAAAAAAAAGAGGTTTTGCGAATATTAAATTTTATGCAAGAGTCTCTCGTTTTATTCTCTCTGTCAAAACGCCATCGGCGCTCGAACGTCGCTACGCGATCGTCGTAAAAAATAACTTTGAGAATTTCTCAAGAAAAAATTAACAAAAAAAAGAAAAGAAAAACGTTCTTTTTTTTCACGAGCAAAAATTTTTGAAATATTCTGCTGGAATTTATTCGTCGGTTTTCCTCGTGCGAACTCGTGATGCCGAGCATAAATTACGAATTATGCCGAGTTAGGTAATGGAAATCGGCCTCCCCCTTGCTCAAGTGCTTCGAGCTACACGGAGGAAGGAGTTAATGACTATTTAATAGAGCGTGTGCGTAGGGGAACTCGTCGAAATATCACCAGAGAGACGCGAAATCCTGCAATACACGTGTTTATTTAACCGCGGGGCAATGAAACATCGCGCGTAAAAATTTTGCGTATATAAACTAAAAAAATCGAAAAAAAAAATTGAGAACGACAGTCGTCTAATTAGGTAGAAATCTTCGTTCGGTCCTCGCTTCTCGTTCGGCCACTTACGATGGTTAATCGACTTTTTTTTTCGGAGAAGCTTCGAATTATCATTCATCTCGCGTGAACCCGGTGAGACGAGTTTGAGTGAAAGTTTTCGAGGTACGCGAGTTAGTCTCGCGTAGGAAGACTAACGAGAAAGCTGGAGAGAGTGAGTGAGTTTTGGAACTGTTTGGGAAATAAGCAAGTTCTCTCGTTTCAAGTTTGCCCCCCGAATCGCGATTGCTTGCAGGATAAATATATACACGTGTGTATAAGCAATCGAATCGATAGAGCGGATCTATGGGTCGTTTCGTCTCGAAATTTAATCTATTTTATAATTTTGTTAATTGAGCAATCAAATAAATAATAAATTTGGAAAATTATTCAATAATAAATTAAAACGTTCGAAGAATTAATAAAAATCGCGTATTTAATTGATTTTTTATATAACAAATTCACAAAAACTATTATATTTTAATAATTTTTTTGTTTTTTCAGAATTTTTATTATTTCAATTAGAACGTCGAAATTTTATTTTTCATCGTTTCATCTCATAAATTCGTGAGTGGTCGAGACGAGGAACGAGGATTAGAAAATAGCTTAAACAAACTCGCCCGGCGGATCATCGCTCGTTCGTTTTCGCGAGACCAAAACGACGGTTCCCCTTTGGGATATGTGTCCAAAGTTCTTCCGAGCTGTGCAACCCTTTGAGCCCTTTCGCGTACACTTTTGGCCTTTCGAATTCTTCTTTTTTTTCCCTCATCTCTTTGCTTCTTTTTCTTATCTCTCTTTTGTTACGTTCATCCTTCAGTTTCGTCCCTCTCTCACCCTCGCCTAATATCTCGTGGCTCCAATTAGTTCTGAACGTCTCGGGACCCCCGTCCGTCCGTTATAGTTCGTTCCTTCCACAGTCTCTCTTCCTCTCGTTCTTCGTTCACGTTCGTTCGTCTTTCGTTCATATATGAGCCCCCTCAGCTTCATTAAGAAACGGTAATGCGTTTTGTTTCTCTTCTCTCTTCTCTCTCTTCTCTCTCTTCTCTCTCTCTCTCTCTCTCCTCGTGCCATCGCGAGAATGGAACGAGTGGCTTGTGATAGCACTATATATATAATTTCTGCTATACTTTACAGTCGCTCTCTCGCTCTTTTAATAATCCCGACGCGTAGCATACAACACCGCGCTCGCTTCCGAGATTTATTATTTTCGGACTATACGTTGATTCCTCGGCCATCCTGTCCCCCTCCCCCATTCCTGTCGCCTATAGATAAGCACATGTGCACCCTTTGCCAATTTTATACCTATATACAGTTTTTTTATATTTATTATTCATCGTTACATTTTTTCGTTACATCGTCTCTCGAACCGACCCATCTTCAACCTGTTTCTTCTTTTTTTTCTTCAAAATATCGCGAAAGAACTTTGTTACACAAAATTGTAAATTGTATTTGTTCCCGAAGTTGATCGATTAAAAATCGATCGTGATCGATCGGTCGTGAAATTTCGCGAATAAAAAAAATTTGGAAAATTTATATGCCCCCCCCCCCCCCCCCCCCCACCCTTTCTTGGCAACTCGCGATCTAACGACTTGACCATGCGTATAAAAGAGTTCAGGTAGTTATACGCGTTATACGACAATCCACTATAAATCACTCCCCCCCCCCCCCCCCCCCTCCTTCTCCCCACCTCTTCTTCACCGTCGAAATCTTTAGCCTAATGAGTTTTTAGTATGCTTCGTCGCGGTTCTCCGCGCGCTCTCGTTCCTTCTGTCCGTTTCATGGCGTATACCATTAAATCGCTTCCGAGGGTCTCTACGTGGATCGCTCGGCATAAATTTTCGTTTTTTAATCGATTCATCAAGGACGATAATAAATTTATGCTTTGAGATAAAAATATAAAAAAGAGATACAAAAAATCTTCCGATTCATCCAATTTAAGGAACAATCTTCATTGGGTCTTGATCGACGAGGATATCAAAAGTACGGAAATTTGTATAACAGATTTGTCAAATATTGAAATATCTTTGAAAAATCGTTCGATCGAATTCGTCTTGCGTATTTGGATAAGAACGAAAGGAGGTGAAGCGCGACGAAGTAGCCGGTCTAAACAGAGCTCTATCGAATAACACGTAAATAGGCCCGAACGAGCAAAAGCCGGGGGGTCATTCAGCGCGCACATCCGTCATGGAACGGTTATAAGCCTCTCTCGCGCCTTCCAACGGGTGAAAGCAAAAGTATGAGAGACGGGGCGAGAGAGAGTGAGAGAGTGAGAGAGAGAGGGCGAGAAGTGGTAGTGAAGAAGTTGAGGAAGAGGAAGAAAGAAGGAAGAGAGGAAGGTGTCGGAGTTGAAGCCCCGCGGGGTACCGCGACCCCCGTGGCGAGCGCACGACTCCCGTAAGAGCCTCCGTTCGGAAATCGCGCGCGAAACCTCGCTGATGCTTCTGCTTTCTGCTCCTGATCTTGCTTCCCTTCTGCGTTTATATGCTCTTTCTCTCTCTCTCTCTGTTTTTCTGTCTCTCTCTCTCTCACACGGTCTTTTTCTCTCTCACTCGAGTGCGAGAGAACACACATCCTCTCGACGTGAGAGGGTTCGACCTCTTGCCCCGACCTGGTGCACCGACCACTCGATCCTCTTCACTCTCCCTCGAACTAGCCTCACAGCCGGACTCCAATTACGTAATCGCTTCTCGTCTCTCGCTCTCTCTCTCTTTTCTCATAATTTATTGAATTTCTTTGCAAACAGAAAATATTGAAAGAAAATGAATTCGATACTAGGAATTTCATAATTTGTTTATTTTCACTCTTAATTTTCAATTCGTCAATATTTCCATCCTTAATTTTAAGTCAGGTTTGATTTTTCATTCATCGATAGTTTTAAGATTGAGAAATTAACCTTCGAGCTTTTCAGTAGGTCGAATTCAATGTTCGAAGATGTTTTTTTTTTACGAGTATGAAAATGTTGCAAGGGTGAGACTTCTCTTGTTCGTTCAAGGGTGAAAAAAGAGACGTTTCTATTAAGGTGTGTGTGTAAACTGGTCTGGGGCCTCTGCATTGCGCGATCCTCTCTCTCTCTCTCTCTCTCGCTCTCTCTCTCGGCTATAACGGGGCGTAGGGTCAGCCCTGTAATTAACCGGTAGCTCTTTTACTCCGCGGCTTCCCTCGAGAGCGAGCGAGAGACGAAAGAATCGAACGCGGTAACGTAGGCGCATCCTGAGTGCGAGCGAGACAGCGAAACGGAGCAACCAGCGAAGAGCGGGCCCCAGCGCCGTTTATTGGCCGCTTATTGGTTATTTTTGGCTCGGGACCGCCTTCGGCATCAACGGCTGAAGCGCGAGAGGCCCCTCGGGGCATCCCGGAAAACGGAAGTACCATCCAGAAGAGATTCTCTCCCCGAGAGGTCTCTTCCCTCTTTCGCTTCTCGGTTTCGCGCGTCTCGCGTCTCGCGCGAGCAATCTCCAAACGCGAAACGCGAAAGGCACGTGCTCTCGCGTGCCGCGATATCCAGAACCGCAAAAACCGCGATTTCCTCCCTCCCCCTTCGACCCACCCCACGAATAACTGTCGTATTGCTTACATAAATATACCCTTTCATACGATCTTGCCACATTCGCAACGATTTTCTCTCGTAATTTTGTTTTTTGTTTTTTGTTTTTTTTTTCAACAACTCTTCGAATAAACTATCCCTTTTGGCAATTTATTTTAATCAGGGTTGAAAATTGATCCGCTTATTTCCGCGGGCGACAAAGTACTCGAGAGTCTAGTGATCCTCGAAACAGGCGTATCGACGGCTAGGGGGGGTTTTTGACGGTCAGGGGGTAGCAGTAAGGTGGAAGAGGGGACGTTGCTTCGAGAAAAGTAAGAAGGCTCGTCAACGACGTTACAGTATCATGATTTTAGCTTCGCTCTCGCGCACGTGTCACCGCCTTGTGCTCACTCGAGTCGTGTGTTTGGCTAAGCGAAGAGGCACTCGAAAACGTGAATACCGCACCGCCGACCCTCCCTGACCCCTCTCGTGATACGCATGCGCGCTATCCTCTTGTTTATTACTCGTATCAATTAATTGTTTAACGAGGCACACCGCCGTGATTCGATCGTAAAATGCAACGAGGAGAGAACGAGTTTGGACAAACGAGGACGAGGGACGGGGGTTAAAATTGTAATAATGAGAAACAGCGATTGTGCGAAATGTAACGATCGATTCGTGGCTTTATCGCTTGATTGAAAAATCAAATTAATTACAAATAACGATTTTGATTGAAAACAGGCGGAAAGGACAATAATCGAACAAACAAAAAATCAAAAGACAAATGCTGAAAATCGGAGAAACGCGTCGGGGCGTTCGAAAATACGAACTGTCGGTGAAAATTCGAGTCGTTGAATGAAATTATAGTAATCAATTCCCCACCTCCCTACTTCTTCGCTGTACTCTGCGCGAAAAGGGTCATTAACGACGAAATAAATTGAACTAACCTCATTTCGCACAATACGTTATCATATTTGCTCACGCGATATACGAAATACTGGTATTTTAGCGTTATTTTCATGATATCTCGTTACCACCGACAATTTTATTCATGACAAATTTAATATATAATTTAATTGCGTTCAATCATAGTCCTTCATCCCCCTCGCTCTTTTCTCTCTCTCTCTCTCTCTCTCCTCACTCGTACGTTCTTGTAACAATTCGTAAAACACACCGAGGGTTGTATACGCCAGTCTCGCGTTTAAAATTCCATTAACGTTTTGGAGAAACGCGTGAATTTTCAACCCTCGTAAATATTTCGCGATGTAATTTTACCAGCTTTTATTTCCATTTTACAATCTATATATAAATATATATATATTTGACCTCGCGTCTTTTTTAATTTCTTTCATTCTTCACGCTGGCTACACGCGGGGTATTCGCAGATCGGCGATGAATAACCGGTCGAATATTAATGCCGCGATCTTCGCGTACGAATGCGGTCCGGAGAAAACAATCAACGGAGAAGAAGTGAGAAAAAAACGAAACGAAGCCGAGTCGATATACGTTGGGTCGTTGTGTATAGTGAAACGAATCGAGAGTAGACAGAGAGAGAGAGAGAGAGAGAGAGAGAGCACGTCTTCTTCGAGAAATTATCCGTAATTAAACGTTGTAACTACAGGCTCTGACCAAATTGGGTTATTTTTACCGTGTGGCAAGGGTGGTGAAGAGGGGTAGGGGGTCAGATTTGCGCTCCCGCGAGAAGAGCTCTACGTTTCAATCAAGCCGTCAACGACGTCCCCCTGAGCTATACCGAAAGTTTCGCCTGAGCCTGCAATTACTACGTTAATTAAATCAATATACAGCCGCCACTGGCTCCTTGCCCGAAAGCCAAACTCTCTGTGTGCTACACTTCTCTCTCTCTCTCTCTCTCACTCTCTCTCTCTCTCTCTCTCTCGTGGTTTCATCGCGAAAGATCGAAGGATCGCGTATAAGACGCAACACCTCTCGCGTGTTTGATGCGACCGGGAATGAAGATCGCCCGATGAATTGACCAAACACGCCCTCTCGAATAATAATCAATGTTTTTTTTATTGTTGTTTTGTTTTCTTCTTTTCCGAAAGTTCGATGCACCGGTGGTCGAAAAATGCTCGAGCGTATTAATAAAAAAAGAAAAAACAAATTGCTCGCTTATAAATTCGTCGATGAAGGAGGGATAGAACAAAAAAACGTTGTATGAATTTTATTTAATGGATAAAATTGATGAAAAAACAATAAATGAAAAAAGAAAATTAATAAATGATAATTTAAAATGTTTCTCGCTGATTATTCGAAAGAAATTACGAATTTTACAGCGATACGTGAATTTCGCACGAGCTTTCTTTCCTTCCAGTCGCGTCTTTGCGTTTCGTACGGTTTCTTTTATTTATTTATTCATTTTTTTTTGTTTTTGTTTTTTGTTTTTTTTTCATTTTTTTTTCTCTCGTTACGTTCCCTCCTCGCGTTCTCCGGTAACACGCGTATACATAGCCGAGAACTGGCAATGGCGTGTCCCTTCCCGTACGAAACCTAAAACTGATGGTTAATTATTTTTCGCCCTCATCCCCCGTTTGTGCCACGCGCCGCCACGTGACCCGGCCCGAGAGCAAACGAACGGCCAGTTCGACCGAGCGGTAAAAAGGAAACGAACACCGCGTCGGACGCGCATCGCTCTCTCTCTCTCTCTCTCTCTCTCTCGCTCTCTTTTACTCTCTTTTTCTCTCGCACGTTTCTTGCCCCGGCCACGCGCGAGTGTTATACCGATAGCTCGAGAAAGAAGAAAGCCTCTCGTACAAAAGGCCGTCGAGAGGTCCCGGGACCTCTTCGACGGGCTAAACGGGCCAAGCAGCGAAACACGAGAGGGAAAGAGAGGCAAACAACACACCGGGATTATCGGCCGGAAGATTAAATAATTAAACGCTCACGCTCCCGCCAATTTTCGACACTGCAACCCTCTCCTCCCTCCCTCTCTCTCTCTCTCTCTCTCGCTCTCTCTCGCTCTCGTATCGTTTCGATGTAAATAAACTTGTTAGCCCCGCGACCTCACAGCCTCGTGCATCGATGCACTTTTGTTGCAATCGTTATCGACCCCAACGCCGATTTATTGTAATTACACACCCTCGATAGGAACAAAAGCTCGCGTTAATCAACGAAAACCTTATGATTATTTTTCTTTTCGTATCGTTTTAGTTTCTGTTATGTTTGTTTTTTTATTGTTGTTGTTTTTTTTTTCGCGTGATTTACAACACCGCAAACATCATTCGCTCGAATACAACGCTATTTATTACGCTACGAATAAAATCGTGTATTTGTCCAATTCGTTCGATTTTATTTCGCACAAATATTTTCAATTCGATTTCGATCAATGAATTTATTGTTACGCGATGAAAATAAAATTATCGCTTTACGTCCAAATTCACGATTGTTGGATTTTATACCCGCGATTAATTATTTTCTAATTTCAAAATGATTCGTCGTATTTTTGTATTTATTATTGTTAATTTTCACGGAAGAAAGCTTTTTTCGTATTAACGTCGAATATCGTTCGCCGCGAGCATCGTTCTTCCGTCTTATTATTATCGTAAAATCGGCTCGAGCCGAACTTTCAGACCAAGATTAAATAATTAAATCGTTTCTCTACCGACAATTTTCGCAAAACCGAGAGAGAACGAGACACGAAGATATTCTCTCCCTCGGCTCATACCGAAGTAGCTGGATGCGATAATCGAGCGTCAATTTTTAGTCAATTATCCGAGCGCAAAGCGAGGATGCTTTTACGTTCGAGCAACGCGTGTAAAATCGTTTTCGTTCTCGCGTGGCGTTTCGGGCACGTGGATCTCACAACGATAAGACCACGATCGATATAGCGTACAACACATTTTTGTAAAAAATCGAGGTAACAAAAAGCGACAACCGAGCAGCGCGCCCTCTCGTTTTCGTCCCGAATTTTTTCTCCTCGCTTAAAACACGTACGATTGTTTCGTCTTTCTTGCCTCCCCTGCGGCGAAAAGGTGTTACTACCCTTCGTCGTTCGCAACTAAAAAAAAAGCAACAGTTCCGTACGCGCGAGAACAATTTTAACTGCCGGCAGAATTTCCGACCCGAACAATACGCCACGTGCTTTTTACCGATTACAAAAAAGTGTCGAAACGTTCAATTAGGATTTTTATGTCAAATTTTGGTTTTATTTTTAAAAAATTGTAAAATATTTATTATTATTTAGGTTTGTTTGTTTTTCTGTCTTTTTTTTTTTCAACCAGAGATTATTCGAGTTTTCGAGGGATTTTTGGTGGGACAGCTGCGAGTGCGCGAGTCGAGAGAGCGATTATATCAATGTGAAATTATGGTAAACGCGCTCGAGACGTTCACTGCGTAGATGGACCGTCCCGATCTTACGGAACCCTAAAACTCCCGCGTGCAAAGATCCGGGCCAGCCTCTCGTATTCTTTCGTACCCTTCGTACCCTCCGGCTGACTTTGGGGCGCATCGATACACTTTTACTTCTCGAATTCTCATTCTTCTCTTACTCTCTCTCTCTTTCTCTCTTTCTCTCTC
The DNA here is from genome assembly GCA_951802705.1 of Netelia virgata. Lineage (NCBI taxonomy): Eukaryota > Metazoa > Arthropoda > Insecta > Hymenoptera > Ichneumonidae > Netelia > Netelia virgata. The sequence goes on along the minus strand of OX637866.1, from coordinate 3,070,784 downwards.
ACCCTTGAATTCTTTCCTCGGCAGGTGTTTGCCACGAGAACGACGATATAGCATCGGGATCCATCGAAAAACACGCGTATAACCCATAGACTCTCGCGCAACAAATTAATTTCATCCAACAAAAAAAATCGAACTTTTCATTTTTTAAATGCATTTTATGATCGTTTTATTCGCCACGATGAGAATAAATTTATATTTTCTTCTTCAAATGTCATAAATAATAATATTGGATAACTTTCTCACGCCGACCGACAGTCGATAAGTCCGATAATTGATCAATCATTTTTATTTTTTATTGTTGCATTTGTTTTTTTTTCTTCTTCTAAATTACAAAATTGCACGAAAAATACAATTCCTCTCGTTCTCGCTCACGATGATTGCCGATACACGAACCGCGCACAATTTTACTCTCGAACGTGTGTTAGCGCGTTGGATCAACGAACGCCAACGTTCGAATATCAGTTAATACATTCGCTACGAGACTCGCGAGTAAATTACGCGTTATTTGCATTGAAACCGTTTCCATCAGCAACATTATTGCATTCGTACGTCGAGGGGGTCCGTCTCTCGTCGTTGCACAAGTCTTCGTCGCAAGTTGTACCGACTTCTGCAAACATAGACAGGCTTCGCGCGTACGTTTCACCGTGGTCCGTTCCACGGTATATTCAAACTTGGATTTATAGCGATAGCCATAGTAATATCACACTACAACGTGATACAAAATAGTCGTACAGGTAGATTGAACCGCGTATATCAGAAGATACCACCGCGCATATAAATATATGAGTCGTTTCATTCCGACTCGACACTTTCCAAAATTTTCAACCTCCAATATTTCCCCATCAATTTTTATCCACGTCTCTTACAAACTTCATAAACCTAACACAGTTTTTCAAAAAATATAAACAATTAAAGATAATTGAACGAATGAAATTTTAAATAAATACAAAATTGTGCCAAATTTAAAACAATTTCGACGAAGGAATTTTTGGTCCTATGGACATGGAACGCCCCATATTACGTGTATATCTATGCATTCATCTATCTATCTATCTATCTATCTATCTATCTATCTATCTAGCTCGCGTTCCTACTCCCTTCTAGCGAACTGCTATACCCGCTTCTGCCTGAGATATTCCACAGCTCCATCTTGAATTCCGCAAACCGGCTGGCGTTGCACGTAATCTCTGGCGTACACTCTCCTCACTCGCCCCGAGGGCATCGTAGTAGTGAGGACCAGGGGTGAGGTGGGTTGATGGCGGTGGTGGTGGCGGTGGATTCGTGGTCGTCGTTCAACGTTAGCCGTGATACTACCGAGCACACGAGAAAGCCGTTGAGGAGAGTTGGGGGTGATTGGTGTGGGTGAAGGAGGGGGAGGGGGTGAACCACGACTATTTCATCTCCGCGCGATAAGTCACGATAGAAATCTCCAACCCGATCGATCCCTCGGACTCTGTCTCTCTCTCTCGTGCGCGCTTTAAAATCCAACCCCCATAGAGATCGACGAGAAAAAAAAACATACGCACGAAACGCAAACGCACGATGAGAGAAAAATTAAAAAAAAAAAAAAGTCACGACCCACTTCGCATTAACTTTTTTTTCTTTCGTCCGTACCGTACGAGGGTAAACTTTTCTCGTGGGTTTTTCTTTCGTTAACATTGCGCGAAAAAATCAACGTTCAATATTTGAGTTCGACGTTTGATTTTTATAACGCGCTACTCTTGTTGTTTTATTGTAATTTTTTTTTACTCCCGCGCGATTCGCACTTTGTAGAGACGTATACCACATGGAAGATTGTAATTATTATCGTTTCAATTTTTTGACGAGATTTATCGACGATTTTTTTAACTTTTCGTGCATTTTTTTATGTTTTTTTTATTTAATTTTTTATTCTCTTAATATTTATTTTTATTAATCGTATATAAAAAGTGTATAATCTGACTTTAAATTATATTTGCGCATATTACGCGCAAATCGCATATATAAATATACCGGTAGAGATGTGTATACCGTGTAGTAGTCCGCGGGGTACGAGCCTCGTTCGTTCGCTCGCTCGCTCGCTCGCTCGCGCGTTTAGTCGTTTTATCGTCACTCGTAAAGTGTCAGAATTATGCTAATACAAAGTGGTGTGTTACGGTGAGCTGTGTGGCACACTGTTACGGTATTATACGGCTCCTTCTACCTTAAATATATATATATATATATACATATATATATACATACACATATATATAAATATACGGGCGTGACGTTATACTCGAAGAAAGTCCTCGAGTCTGTGCCCCGTAGGAAAAGTGACGTGACAACTCGTGCCTCGAGGGCCCTGCTTCTCTCTCTCTCTCTCTCTCTCTCTCTCTCCGCACACGAGGTTATATACCTCGAATAGAGAAGACCAGAAATTTCAAAAAGAAAAAGAAACAGATAAAACAAAACGTATACGAAGAAGACAAAAAGAGAAAGAAATAAAGAAAAAGCATCCCAGAAACGCGTTCACTCGTTACATCTAATTGTGAGAGGGTTTTGTGATTAATCCTCCATCGGTGCAAAATATATGCGCTGCTTATAACATAGAGATGGTTAGTGCATTTCTCGTACATACGTTCGTATATATATATATATATACATATATATATAATACTCTTGTGGAATGACTTCACCGCCGCGCTGCTTCCAGCTAATCGCAAATCATCGTCATCCTCGCGACCTCATCGCAAACAACTCGCCAGGTATTATACTATAGCACACATATATATATATATATATATATATATATACACATACCGTTCGTATCGTTCTGAGAGAGTATATGATTGCGCGCTTAAAGCTACGCGCTGAGATTCTCTCTCTCTCTCTCTCTCTCTCTCTCTCGCTATATAGAGAGTCAGATTAAATGACAGTCGCTCGGAAGCCATTCGTCACTCTCTCTCGGTTATACTATATAGCTGGAACCCCCTCCGGTAATCATCGGAGCTATCGGAGCAATTACCCAGTTGTAATTCCAAGCGTACCTTTACTGCAATATCTTATATACGTATATTCTCGTATAAATATATATATATGTATATATGTATGTATTTATGTATGTATGTGTGTATGCGTGTTTATAGATTGTACGGTGCGTATTATCCTCGCGGTTTCCTTGTCCTCCTCCGCACATACTCGCGGAGCTTGCAATCTCCGTGTATCGGCCTTCTCAGAAAGACATCAGCGCCAACGAGCGATATGGCCTTCTGAATCGAGAGAAAAAAAAAATGGAAGAAAAAAAAACACTCATATATGTACCGCGGTACATTATATTCACTGTGTCCCAGTTATCTTGGTAATTGTCCTACGGGCTGCGGGGGAGTTTTTCTCGTGGGAGGCAGGATATTATTTTCAGTGTAACTCCCGTTTTGCATATTTCTAAGAATTTTAAAATTTCTATCACTTTATTAGCCTCGAACGATTTTCCGCATCGTTATTTTTCTGCAATGGTGATTTTTTTTTTTCTTTTTATTATCATTATCGTCGATTATAATCGAACAAAATTGTTACCTTGTTTCCCTTTTGCTTTTGTTTTTGTTAAAAAAAATACAGACGTTTTTTCTCGTTTCGAAGGATTTATTATTATCGCGAAGTGAATTTTATTTCGAGATCAATTCGATCGAGGACAATTTCATCGTTACACGAGTCTCGTAAAAGAAAATATATAAATATATATATATATATATATATATGAACTACCCTCTACGGGGGTAATACGTCTCGGAGAGCTGGGAGGGATGCAATGAAGGACAACGATGACGATAACGTCGTCCCGGTCAGCAAGGATTAAGGGGTGGACCCACGGAGGGAACGAGACGAAGAGAGAGAGAGAGAGAGAGAGAGAGAGAGAGAGAGAGAGAGAGAGAGAAACATGCGATATACGAAGAGCTGATAGCTTCGGGCTGATAGATGTTGGCTAATTATGTGCTGGCCCGAGAAATCTTGGCCTCGGCTCTCCTCCGCAAGCCGTGGCGAGGACTCGAGACGACAGAGACGGAGAGCAATATCGTCCCGCGTGGAGCGACCCTCTCTCTCTCTCTCCCCCCCGTTTCATCCTTCTCGTTCTCGTCTTCGTTCCTCTTCACCTCTCGCACTTTTCTCTTTCTCGCCCCTCAGCCATATCGTCCACCGACCACCCATTGATACGAAAAATTCGCCAACTCTCTCTCTTTCTTACGACTCGGACACGCGCATATATATATATATATATATATGTGAGTGTATATATATATATATTGTACCTGGCACAATCGTTTCCCTTCCGTTCCTCGTTCCCTTTTATTTCTTTTGCTCGAGCGCCCTTTTGTCTTTTTTCGTCCCTTTCGCTCATTGCTCGTGGCTCACTTTTCTTATACACCTGCTCTCCTTGGCACCCAGGGCAGAAGAAATAATGCCATACGCGTCCAAATGAACCGATGCCGCACGATATTTCACTTTCATCCCTCGTCCACCCCCTCTCTCTCTTTCTCTCTTTTTCTCTTACCCGTGAAATGATTTATAACTGATTTTTTTCCAATTTTGTTTTATCCCCCTTTTCTTTAATACTTTTCTTTTTCTTTTAATTATTTCGACTCGTTATCGATCTCTCGATGATATTATTCTACGTTTTTACAATCAGGTGGAACGTTAACGCTTACGTGAATTACGAACTTCGGAGAACTCGTCGCGCGAGATATCGCCCCCTCGCGGCTCGCGCAATTATCCGCTCTCCTCGCGCTTTCGTTCCCTTGACGTTTTTTTTCTGTTTTTTTTTTTTTTTTTCGTTCGACCGGTAGGAGGGACTCTCGTCGAAGTCCTCGGAACGGGATATATACGCCGTCCGACTCTAAGAAAATTGACGGCTCTTGCTTCTGCTCGCGAACGCATACCGAGGTTCCAATCGAACTGACTGTAACGCAGCCACCACGGATGAAGCAATTATTACCGTTTCGTATATATATATATATATATATATGCGTGCTACAAAATACGAACGAGACTGGAGGAGAATGGTTCGATGGTCGAGATGAGGATATAATAAACAAGAAAGTTCGAGGATGAGGGACGAGCGAGAAAGAGGGAGAAAGAATTAACGAAAGAGAAAGGGAACGGTTAAAAATGTATCATACATACGCGTTATATATAAGGGCGACGAGACGAACACATCGTAAAGTCTTCCGTATTCCCGAAGGAATATACTTTTTCACCGTTGTCCTTAAAATCACCTACGTTTCGTTATCTTTCCTTTTCTTTCTTTCCATTCAAAGTTTTCTTTCTTTCGTAACGTAATTTTTTTTCGTTTTTTTTTTATACTTTCCGTCCGAACGCGCGCTGCATAAATCGACCCTAAGGGCGTCCCGAGGGACGATGCGCGCTTCCTGCCTAACGAGCTTCGCGGGGTCTCGCGCCGCAATCCGGATAATTCGGTTTTTCGTTGTTTTTTTATTTTTCGAATCGCTGCGCATATAACGAACTCAACGTGCGAAAATCCCGTAAACGCGTGACAACTCGAACGTTCTTTCATCACGATTTAATTCATCGTTTCTTATATTTCGTTGATGTTGATCGAGAGATCGAGATTTTATTCGCACGTTTTTGTTTAATATTTCCGTTGGGACGTTTTCGCGTAATCGAATTATCAACGACGAATTGATTTTGATTGGGAAATGAAGTTTTCATTAATCGCCTATGTTACGTGTCTAACCAATCTATATATACATATTTATATATATATATATATATATATCTGTCTATGTTATATTAGCCCCAGGGACGGTTATAGGAACGCGGTGATTAAGCGACTTTGCATTGCCGCACGTAGCTCCAGTTATAAACCTCCGAACTCTTTCTCTCTTTCGATAAATGAAAACCTTTTGAAATTGCGTTTGCGCGGGCGTTCGTCCCCCCGCGCCGGTCCGTGCGTTCGACATCGGATATCTATGGCTGATCGATTTGACCCGGGGCACGCAACGCGGCAGCACCGTACTCTCTGTACCTTCGTGTATGTATATATATATATGTGTGTGTGTGTGTGTGTGTGTATAGTCAATTGTAGTTGCAGAGCTCACCGTTTCCATATCTCTCTTTTCCATTCCCTACGCGCCCTCGTCGTCGCGCACGCACGCACACACCGTCACAAGTATGCATTTCGAATATCGTCCGGTATTAATTGCAATGTAGCGTACGACGAGAAAAAAATAAAAAATACATGAAAATAAAAAAACAGAAGAACACAGAGTGGAAGTAGAAAGAAAAGTGACAGATGGAAGAAAAAAGCTGGATAAAAAATACAAACGCGAGAGAGAGAGGGGGATTGTTTTTTTGCGCAAAGATAAAAACCGTGACAGGAAGAAAAGCGTTGTATTTGTTTAAAGTAGCGACGTGATTTTCGCCTAAACGACAATTTAATTGTCAATTCGCAGGACGGTGAAAACGTTTGAAATAAAAATGCAAGACAGGATGAAATAATTCTACGATTTCGCCTAAGTGACTTTTAATTGCGTTTACAAAAATAAAAAAAAAAACAAATTTAAAAAAAAGGGAAAAAAGGTAAAGAAACCGAGGGGGGAGAAAAAAACTAAAACGCCGCGCATAACACATTTCTTTCTTTCTTCATCGCTCTTCTTCATGGTCTCGGTATTCTATACTTTTCTCTCCTCTGTGTTTATTGGACAGAGGGGTATTGGGGGAGGGAGGATGAACGCGGGAGGAGATGAGATACTCTTTTCTCCAGAGGCGCCCCCCAGGGCACATTCGTCGTCCACCCACAAGCCGACGATAGAGAGAGAAAGAGAAAAAAGAGAGAGAGAGAGAGAGAAAGTGTGTGTGTCTCGAGTTTGCGAGTTCTTCTACGACCTTGGATGCGCAAAACTCGCGTACATACACACACACACACACGCACACATTCGAACACACAGATTTTTATTTTTATATATCCGAGACAGAGGGAAGAACAAGAGGCGAACTGTTGCGCGATCGCGATGGACCAAAACTCTTCTCTTCGTCCTCTCTCTCTCTCTCTGTCTCTCGCAAAAAGAGAGAAAGAGCGAGAGAGTCACGAAGACGAGAGACGAAACAGGGACGAAGAAGAATAAGGTGGAGGCGTTCGTTCGGTGGTACTGGCCCTGTAATTGGGCCCAAACTCTTAGCTCCGCTCTTCTGCACTCTCTTTCTCTCTCTCTCTCTCTCTCTCTCTCTCTCTCTCTCTTGAGCGCGGCCAGCAAAGATTATACACCCGCATGTCCCGAGGGCAACTCGCGGGCCAAGCAAACGCTCTCTTGCTCGCGCGCGCCCTCGACTCTTCGTTTCTACATACATACTTATACATACATATATATATATATATATGTGTCTATATGTATATATATATATATATATACGATGTATAAAGTTCCGTTTCACTCTTTTACTCGGTTTCTCGCTCGTGTGATATATTATGCTGTAGATATACCTGCGTATCTGATTCACGAGGTGAAACGGCGTAAACGGTGTAACTATTGCGAGTCGAGGAACATCGTGCCTGTTGTCGAAGTAGTTTCCGTTTTATATTAGTATATATATACGTGTATATACATACGAGAAAGGTTTCTCCATGTTCCTTCTTCATTCGTATAGAAAGGTGCGCTCGTCTAAAACTTTATTAAAAAGATAGAAGAGAGAAGGAACGTAAAAAAAAAATGAAAACAAAAAATGAATAGAGCGAATCGATGAATCGAGAGCTATGCGAGGTGTATATCGTTCGAGATCGACGATTCCTACCGCTCTTCGAGTCACGTTCGGACACTCCTGACTGGTGGAACGGAGAGAGAGAGAGAGAGAGAGACGGAATAAAGTCGAAAATTATATAGCAGCGTTGCCTAATGCCACGAACTCTTATATAAAATTGATCGTGTGTGTTATTGAACACGAGGACGAGAGACCCGGTGCTTAAATCCTCGAGCTGTCAGTTCTACATGTCGAAATTGACATATCGAGGCTCTCGACGATCGTCGATCGGTAGAGAATTAAAAAAAATCGATTTTCATTTTTTTCCCCCTAATTGTATTTAATTTTTTTGTTTTCACTTTTTTTCGTGCCTTTGCTTAAAAATAATTACTTCGTGAATCTCTCGAGGAGAAAACAAAAACGAGAATGTCTTCGATCGGCGTTAACGCTCGCGCTATTCGCGTAGCGTCGAACTCGCGAGATACGTAAGAGAAGAGAGAAACTATGGGGAGAGAGGAAAAGAAAAACGGGCGAACTAAGAAACGAAAGAGAAAAAAAGAGAAGGAATAAAGAAGATGAGAAAGATCGCTGGCAAGCATAAGAGAAGCTGCACGTACTCGTTGATCCGTGGCCACGCCCGTGGCGGATTCTTGATACGTAACTCGTGCGGTGGCTCGACCTATACCAGCATCTCAGGCAGCAAAGCACCATCGGCATCAGAAGCAAAGAGAGAACGAGAGAGAGTGAGAAAGAGAGAGAGAGAGAGAGAAATAAGAGGAGAGAAAGAAAGAGAAAGAAAGAGAGAGAGAGAGAGAGAGAGAGAGAGAGAGACTTTTCTCCCTCCTCTACCAGCATTCTCACTTTTTTTCTCATTTCTTCATTCCATCCTCCTCTCTTCGTCTCTCTCGCACTCCTGCACTTCGTAAGATTACGTGCTTACTGTTTTTATTGCAATTGAATCCCCGGAGCTCTCCGCCGCAACCACCATTTTTGCCGCTGCGGCTCTCATCTCGCGGTATATGAGATATATTTTCTTCTTGCCGAGACATTTTTTTTCTCCCTTACATTTCTTTTTTTAATTTTTTTTTCTTTTTACGTTTTTATTTTACATTATTTTTGTTTTATATCAAGTTTATTTTCATTTTTTTGTTCTTGCTCTTTTACATCGCGAATACTTTTGTTTTCTGTCTTCGCGGCGTATCTTTGCATCTTTCTCTGTTGGCTACGAGAGCATTATTCGCTCTGTCCTCTCACCCACCCATCGGCCTTCTCGCGACTGTCTCTGTCTCGTATTTCTCATCTGCCGCTGCTGCGCTTATCAACCTTCTTCCAGTCTTCTTTTTCACCCTAACTCCCTCTTCTCGGTTCATTAAAACGATGCCTCCTTGATCCCCTAATTACAAGATGGCGGGTGCGGCTATATGGCCGCTAAGAACACCGAGAGCTTCGTACATACGTATAGTCTCGCTTCGAATGAAGAGGATTGGCCCGCGCAACGAAATCGTCGTTGAAGTAAAAATCACATTTTTCGAAAGAAAAATTGGCCCTGTTTTTTCCTCCGTGCTTTCGAAGATTTCGACACGAATATTTCGAAAAGAAAGAAAACTCAAGGAGAAAGGTAGAAATTTCAGTCGTGAAAACGAGAACAAAGATTCGCAAATTTTTTCTTTCGATTTAGAAAATCGCTTTTAAATCAATACGTATTCGTTTGTCGAGACGAGAATCGATCGTACGTATTTTCTTCGAGTACCAAAGAAAAGCTGTGATTCTTCTCTCGGGATATAAACCAGCGAGGATTCTACGCTCCAGTTCGCAACCATTCGATCCCGGAGGACACTTCTCTCTCTCTCTCCCTCTCTCTCTCTCTCTCTCTCTCTTTTAAGCGGCAATGTAGCATTTTATCGCTATTCCTCTCGATACGTCCGTAAAAAAAAGCGAGAGAACTAAAAGCTCTTCCCGCGAAGCCGCAGGGGAACTATTTTTCAATCGATCCTTTTATACTCGTGCGGAAATTCTCCAAGTAAAAAAGACCAAAAAAAAGGACAAGAAAAAAGAACCGAACGAAAGAAAAATCGCAGCTGGGGGTACACCGTTCGAAAGTACACGTAATATAACCGATGCCGAGCGGCGTTCTCGAGCTCGACGTCTAAATGTTATCGCTAAACCTCCTCTGCTTGACATTTGAACCCTTTCCATTCCCTAAGTATATCCCCGCTCTGTACTTATACCGGGTGAAAGCGTTGTGCACGAAGAAAACGATCCAAGTCATCCATGGAATCGGATACTTCACCGCTTCCTCCATCTTTCTTTTCTCCCTCGATCCTCGCTCGATCGATTTATAACACCTAGATGGCAGCACCATCCCCGATCAATTCGAATTTTTTAATTTTCCAATAAATTCTTTACATATTTATTTCCAACCCCTTGAACTAATTTTTCGCATTAAATGCAGATTCGATCGAGTCGCTCGATTAAATTAAACGCTCGATGAGTAGATAAGAACGAGAGGCGAAGAAGAAGAAGAAGAAAATAAAGAAGAAAATAAAAGAAAAAGAGGTGACAAACGACGAGTATCGTGGCGAGTTCGATCGTGAGATAGGCATTGTTTTCAAGACGCGTGTACATCACTTCCCATCCTCCCCTCGTCCCTCCGTCTCGCCCCCGTTCTGTTAGCGTATGCGTGTATGTTTTGCGCCCGAAGCTCGCTGCAGCTTCTTCAGGGTGCCGTGGTCCTACCGACCGCGGCCCACGCCAACGACTGCCGAGCTCTCGAGAGCTCATCGACATATCCCGAGAGACGAGATAAGGCCCCGCGGGGACTCTCGATCCTGGCCGATGCGCGAACGAAAGAAGAGGAAAGAGGACGGTGGCGGAGGAGGAAAGATTCGAGCTGGTTAAAATCCCTGAACGTTATATCTATAGACGCGACGTTGTACGTAAACCGTACATATCACACTATAAACGCTACAGTGAATCGTCCGTTGGCAAAAAAAAACAAAAAAAAAAGAAAAAAAGAAAAAAAAAGTAACGTCGAACGACCGAGCGCTATAATTATTGGCACCCCTCGATCTTCTACCCTGCATATTCTCTCATGGGCCAATCACTGGCCCATTGTCGTCGATTCACAGAGACGACCCCCCCCCCCCCCCCCCCCCCCCCCCCCCCATCTCGGCGTTCGTTTAATCTACCGTGCAGTTTCTTTCCCGGGCATCATCCCCCTCCCTTCTTTCGTCTTTCCACCTCTTGGCACTTTTCGTAGCGTGGGTGTGCGTGCCTTCACTTTGCCCCGGTATAATCGTATGTAAATCGTATATAGAGGCAAAAAGACAGAGAGGGAGAGAGAGAGAGAGAGAGAGAGAAAGAGATGGGTGAGCTCGATCGCTCGGTGGCTTCTTGCGCGCATCAGTGAAAAAGACAAAGATGGACGCGAAGCGAATGAAGTACGGACAGTGCACGAGTGAGAGAGCGTGGTTTGGGGGGTGGGGCTGCGGGGGAGGAAATGCCAAGAGCTGCCAAGTGAAGAAGAGAAGGAGGAGAGGGAGGAGGACGAAGAAGCTGCGCTCGAGGCCCCGGTGAATCTGAGAGATGGCCCTCGATGCATGGTCCACCGCAACTGCCGCCTCCGTCGATTCTCTCTCTTCTTCTTCTTCTTCTTCTTCTTCTTTTACTCTTTCTCTCTTTTGGTCGCTGTTTCTCCACCGACGCCGCCAAGCAGAGCTTGCACAGAGAGCTTCGACTCTCTTCTCTTCGGCTTCTCGCGGGGCCCTCAGGGCCCAGAAAGCCAAGAACCAAGCCAGAGAGAGAGAGAGAGAGAGAAAGACGAGAATCAGAGGACGTCCGTAGCAAGATACCGCGTTGCTCTCGGACGTTTCACATATATATATTATGTATATATTGTTGATCTCTCTCTCTCTCTCTCTGCTCTCCTCTCCTATATTCATCGCATTCTGTTTGTCTGTATGCGTTGCTCGTAAACAAATTATCCGGACCCAAGGGTCGAAGGTCTATTGAACCGCGAGGAGGCGATCCGTTCTCCGTTCTCATTTACATAGTTAGCCCCGGAGCTGCTCCTGGCGAGAGATATTCCCCTCTCCGAGTTGGCAACTACGAGAGCGTGATGGTACCGCGCATTATCCTCTTTATACGCGTAACTATACGTCTTTACACGCGAAAAAAATCATTCCCCCCCCCTCCAATTGCGCTCTCTTGACGAAAATGTCTTTTCGTTTCTTCGTGAAACATCGATAAACGTCCGATCGATCGTTTTTTTTTTTTTTTTTTTTTTTTCTCGAACAATATATTTGAAAATTTCTATATTTCCGATCGAGCGATAATTATTATTTTACGACAATTTCGTCGTGTCTTGTGTGACGAACGAAAACTTTCACGACACGTTGCCGGGCAATTTTTGTATATTTATCATCGTGTTTATTTTCATCCCTCTCGCGTAGCTCCACCCTCTCTCGTGTTACCAAATTTGCGAGACTCGTGCTCATTATGCGTTGGACACGCGGAGCGAAACGCGAGCTATACAGAATTCTCATCTACGATGTATATATATATATATATACCTATATGTTCGCATACTCTACATATTCTACACATACATTACCTAAGTACGGCCCTACACCTCGTTTTGTCGGCGTTGTACCGCGCCGCGTAATCACAGTGCCCTGTAGCATTCTGCAGTCTGCATACACACACACACGCGCGTACACGTACACGTGCACACACAAATACGTACGAGCGGAGAAAAGACGACGAACGATAAAGGGATGAGCCACACAAAGTGGGACCCGTGCAAAAGAAACGAAGGGATAGGACACGAAACACGTAGGGAACGAGGAAAGAAAGAAATTCGAGTAAAAAGACGTTCGTGAAAACGAAGCGGAGCAAGAAAGAGAGCGAGAGAAACGGAGAGAGAGAGAGAGAAGAGTTTCATGCTTTGGCAGGTTAAGTCGTTGAGGGGCCTCTTCACTCTATGTGGGTCTTCTCTTACTTTTCCTTCTCCTCCTCCTCCTCCTCCTTTCTTTTTTCTTCGTTCGTTCGTCCGCTTCATTTCTCTTTCCTCCTTTCTTTCTTAGCCTCGCGCGCGCCCGAGCCGCCCCCGCAGCCCGCCGCGCGTGATTGCTTCCCCGAGGCGAGCGCATCGCGTGTCAGGCCCCTCTTACACACCACCCTCTCTCGTGCTGCTGTTCCTGCTGCCTTCTTCTTCTTCTTCTTCTTCTTCTTCTTCTTCTTCTTCGAGCAGCCTCCCCCTCCTGCCGACCCTCCTCCTCCTCCTCCTCCTCCTCCTCTCGCATGCGTTCTTTTCTCCACGATCTTCTTGCACAGGCCTCGCCTCTCTGCATCAAGCCTATATCTATATACGTAGCGTGCACTGCATTTTTTCTCTTTCTCTCCGCCACCCGCTTCTTCCTCTTCTTCCTCGAGGCCCTCTTTCGCGGACTCGCTGCAGTTTTCTGTCTCTTTCTCTCTTTCTTTCTCTCTGTCTCTCTCTCTGTCTCTCTCTCTCTTCCCCCGCTAGGGTAAAAGTAGGGAGCGGGGGGTGGGGTTGGCGCAGGGACCCTTACGATGCACGGACCCCGCCGGCGTATCTACCTGCAATCGTGCTGCACTCGCTCGAGAGACCAAAGAGAGAGCGAGAGAGTGAGAGAGAGAGAGAGGGAGAAACATTATAAAAGAAGAAAACAAAAAAAGAAACGCTGTACACGCTTTTCATAGTTCACGAGATACGAGGACCTGTAACTCGTACGTGGTACGATTTCACGAAGGAGTCCGACTTCGCTTCTCCTTTGACGATAATTTCCTCGTAATAAGTACGAGATATATGTATTATGTATTATGTGTGTGTGTGTCTGTGTGTTTTTTTTATTATGGAGATTTATCGATTCTTAGAAATGGGATTCGTGCATGGAGATACATAATTGGTTAATTGATCGCGCGGGAGATCGCGAGAATTGTGCTAGAGATTGTTTTTTTTTCTGTTTTTTTTTCTTTCTTTTTTTTTTTCTATACCGAACAGGAAGAAATTATAGTTAATAGGGGGGAGAAACAAGGTCGGTATTTAAAAGGATATCTCAGCGAGAAGATATATTTATATAGTTTTTTTTTCTCGACGAGGCGTAACTGTAAAACGCCCGCGCAAGAAGATGGCGATAATTTTTCCCTCGTTTTTTCTTTCCCGAGAAGCTCGCTCCGAGCTGCTTTTCGACGTTTAAGAACCAATGAGAAAATGACAGCAAGCCTGTTGTCTATAGGAACAATTTCGAACGATCGTCCTTACTTCCAATCGTCCTCTCGGATTTCGCTTCGAGAATCTTTCGTTCGTTTTTCCGATTTTTATATACCGACCGGTAATCGATCCGGCGCCATTTCTATTTCATCTTCGCGATGGAGTCTCGCTCCAGTGAAACAATTAGAAAATAATCAGTTTTTATCGTTTAAACGACTTTTTTCTTGTCGTGACTGTTTTTATTTTTTCGAAAAAAAACAAAAAAACAAAAAAATAATAAAAAATAAAAGAAAATTAAAAAAAAAAGATTGTTATCTCTCGGACTCGAGATTTCCGACGGTTCTTTGCCCCCCCCCCCTCTCCCTTCCCCCTTCTACCTCATCCCGCAGTCTCTCTGTGTTTTCTTTCGCACTTGGCTATTCAAGCTTTTCTATTCTTCGCCGTTGTTACACACTGACTGACGGGAATTGCCTCACGTCCCTCTCTCTTCCCGTCACGTCTGTTATATATCTGTATATCGCGGGTGTACCTTATATCTCATAGCGTATTCCCTTTAGCTTTGACCGTACGGTATCGTGTAAGAGGGATAGGAGCCAGGCCGTGGGGAGCGTCAGGATTGTTACGGCGTGAAAAGTGAATATTACCACCCACGCTAGACGTATTCAACTATCCTCAAAGTCACTGCCACATGCGAAACGAGGCGCGCGCGCGGTCTTTCTCTCCGTCGACACACGCCATCGGTATTGCGAGATCCTCGGAGGTAGAGATACGTTTCGCTCGTGAAATATATTTCTTTTGGCTAAATTTCGTTTTACTTCGAATTAAAAATTCATACATATATATATTTTTTTATTAATTGGTATTCGCGATTAATTTGTACGATATAATATTCCAATTTAAAAAAAAATTATGTTTAAGCGAAAAAATTCGAACGTTACGTTATCGATCAAAAACGAAGTCGACACTCGTTTTATACATGCGTGACCGTAATCTTCCAATTACGAATGTTTCGGCTTGGGATTTTTTTTTCTTTTTCTTTACGTTCTTTCTCGTGATACGATAATAATCCTAATGGGTCATGGACTATACGCTTGCCACCCTCGTCTTTCCGCTGTCAGGCCGAATCCCGTAACCGCCGCAATCTGTGATGCCCTCCAACGATCGTCAAAAAAACCAAAACGCGTTTATACATGTAGGTATAATATCACGTGTATATAAGCTACGGACTATATACTTTTTATATATATAGTACGACAATCGAGAACTGGCCCTTAACGAAAATTTCTATAATACCATACACGTGAAGTATCTTCACTCGGCGAGGATAGAGAGAGAGAGAGAGAGAGAGAGAGAGAGAGAGAGAGAGAGAGAGACGAGGTCAGTTCATCCTCCCCGATAGTTGATCCTCCTCCCAGCTATTAATTACGAATTTAGTCAAATGTATAATATTACCGACGAGATATCCAAAGGATCTCGTTTATGCGTTTATTTCAAAGCATATTCCTTGTAACAACCACCCTCGGAATATCACGGCGAAATCGTCCTCGTCGTCGTCCTCGTCGTCGCTCGCCCATCTTATTCCCGTTTCCATAGCCCCGAGGACGACGTAACGATTCGAAAGAACATTCTTTTTTGCGATCATCGACGGGGGGCGCAGCTCGAGACTAGCCAAAAAGAAGGACGTTCCTGGCATCTTTGACTGCGATCTTTAGAAATATAAAAATTTCTCGCGTCTCGCTGAACGCGAATTAGAGGGTTGTAAAAATCCTGTGTCATTTGCGAATAGCGCGGGACTATACGTATAAACGACTCTTTATTCGATAATAATTGCACCGACGGACCATTCTTATACGACTTATATGTATAAAGGAGGCGTTATAAACACTCATTTTCTCGGATTCGTCGAGTCTCACTCGTTCACTAATTCCAGGGTATTTCTGCATCCCGCGTATTTTCTATATCGTCGGTCGACTACATGTCATTTCGCGATGGTTACCTCTCGTATTCTCGCTTTCGTCTCTCGTATGGTTCTTCGCTTATATATAAATATATATATATGTGTGTGTGTATATATATAAATAAATATAGATATAGAGGACAGTGGCTTGACGCGGTGTGGAACTCGATCGGAGCGAAAGACCTCGGCGTCTCGTCCCTTGGCGGGACGCCACTCTCCGCCACCAGGAACCCTGTCACCGCCCACAACAGCGTTCAAACCGCAATCCACCTGTAAAACCATCGAGTCGCAACTTATCCTCGTTCTCGTCCTTCTCTACACCGTTTTATATATCCATATACATTTTAATCTCTTCGTATTTCCCTTCGTCTCCGATCTCGTCTGACGTTGTCCTCGACTTCGTTTCGAGCTACGCGCTTCGTAACCCTCGATTCAGAATTCATTCGTCGTATTATTTCTTCGTAACGATAACAAAAAATATATAAATTGATAGAAAATTTGGATAGAAGTATTTTTTGTTCGAGAACAATGACATCGAGGTAATTTAGCGCAAATAAACGAGGGAATATTCATTTGTAGGTAATTAACGAATTACGTTTGTTCGATGGAAATGTTTGTATTGGAAATAAATATTAGTTTCAGCAAACCAAAATACCGAGGCGGATTCGTGATACGATACGAAGAAATAATATTCGCGTGTGTATTTTAACAAAATTTTGCAACGCTTACTCCGAAACAGAGATATAACTCACGATCGTTGGGAGAACTGCAAAGTTTTAAAACGTAGGTACTCGATGTGTACTCGAAACTTGAATGGGTAATATTCTCTTTGCAGCACCTCTACCTGCTATAAATTTTTCCCTAGAAAGAGAGAGAGAGAGTGAGTGAGAAAGAGAGAGAGAGACAGAGAAAGCGGATATATACGAGGAGTTTGCCATAGACGGACATAAAACATGTTGAATGGCATGCATGCGATGTTTATGGAAAATATAATTAACAGGTCATATAAATCCGTTTGGGTGCGCCTCGGCTTGCAATATCAGTCAGTGCGGAAACTTCTCGCATACGCAAGCTGCTCGAAGCAACGGAGAGTCATTTTTTATCACGCCTAAAAACGACTTAAGGAAAAATTGTTAAAAAAAATAATTACGTGAAATTATTTTTATCGAAAGAGACAAAAAATGAAAATTCAAATCGTAACCTTTCGCGATCAATGAATAATCATTATCGAGATTTATTTATTCTTAATTATTCCTCATTATTTAGTTATTATTTTTATTTATATTTTCTCAAGTACATTTTCGCGACGGCCGCTGTCTCGACTCGATCCTTCAAATTTTCGACTCTTCCCTCCGAGTTCCCGGTAGTAAATAGGCGAGTCTCGATTCTTTGCTCCACGGTTTCGCGGTTCGAACATTTCTTTCTTCCTCTCTCTCTCTCTCTCTCTCGTTCTTGCGGGAACGACTCCGCCCGCAACTTCTCGGTAAACCGAAAAGTGGGAACCCGGCATGAAAGTCTCTGTCTCACCCCCTCTCGCCTCCTCCCTTCCCACCGACTCAGCATCCCCCAGTATATCTCAACTCTTCCTTTCCTCGCGTTCCTCTCTCTCTCTCTCTCTTTTGCCCGTCGTCTCTTACATTTCTCTCCGACTCACCCTCGCCCTCCCAAAAACGAAACCACAAATCTATAATTTGACTCTCTCCCTCTTACTCCGGGCGAATCTCTTGGCGAATGCGTATAATCTTCGAATACCAAAAACTATCCTATTCATTATTTTCTTACTGGTGCGTTTGCTACCAGTAGATGTTTCGCGTACGTATTTTTATTTTATTTTATTTTATTTCACGTCGACCGAGCGAGAGGGCGAGATGTATTTCAAAAGCTTCCTCTCCCTCCCCCTACCCCCTCTCTCCCTCACTCTCTCGCGGCTTTTGCCTCGTCTTCGCGAATGCTCTCGATGCTGCGTTTGCGTCGGTGCCCAAGGAGATACGCGAAATCCGCGAAGTCCCCGGTCATTATGCTAATCCATCCGAAAATGATAGTCCCTACCGAAAAGATTCGCCGATTCTCAACTCGCTCACGTTCTCTTGAATCTCTTTCTCTTTTTTTTTTAATTTTGTTTTGTTTAACCTCCCTCTCTCGCTGATCTACCTCGCGTATGGAACTCGTATCGTTCGGGATTAAATTCTAAAAACACGAAAGAAATAATTAATTTTGTTTTTCTTGAAAAAAAAAAAACAAAACAAAAAAACAACGAAAAATCAAAGAAACGATCGAAGCCACATAAACATCCTAGACGCGAGGCACGGACGAGCCTCACGTTAATTTTTATTTCATTATCTCGATGCCGGAGCTTGAAAACCACCCACGCGTCAGAGGGCAACAGAGTTTTGAATTACGATCGAGGATACATACGTATACGTTCGCGCACCTGATCCGCACGGATAATCGTCTCTAATCTTCCACTTTGGCCCTTTTGTTGGAGGGCATCTCTGCATTACACTCTTACATCCTCTATTATACATATATATATAGTTATATATACGACGATATACGAGTTGTTAGCCGGAGCTATGCCATCGCGTTTAGCGTTTTGCGCCGTTACGATAAATCATCCTTGGGTCGGTAAATCACGTGAGCAAAAGCGCGGAAAGTTTAGGATACGGATAAGAGGTTCTCCCTCGTACGAAAGATATCGCGAAAGAAATACCAGGGGGTGGAGTGACGGCTCGCTCGTGTTCGAACTAACAAATTTTGTTGTTGTTTTGTTTTGTTTTTGTTTTGTTTTTTCTTTCGACCTAATAAACTTCTCGGCCCAACACCGTCTCGGAAACCCTCATATTACTCGAGAATTCTCGCCACAATTAAGTAATCCCCGAAAGAGAGTCTTCGGGAAGATATAACCCTTTGGAAAGAATTCAGCCCTAATAGCGGTATTATATATAGTTGTAACTTATACGATAGTTTCGACTGCGATTTGGCTCGGTAATATTTTTTCTTTTTTTTTGTTTGTTTGCAATTTTATTTTTCACATTTCTCGTGTTCTTTTTTCGTTGCATCGTAACGACGCGATACAAATTTCTTCGAAAAGCAATGTTATTATCTCTCGCCCTCTTCCGCGAGAGATATGCGAGAGGTGCGTAAAAGCGTGTTTGTACCCCCGCGCGCACTCGTTTTCCTCCGACGAATTATCCGCTCGGTATATCGCGGGTGCGCTCTCTCTCTCTCTCTCTCTCTCTCTCTCTCTCTCTCTCTCTCTCTCTCTCTCTCTCTCTCTCTCTCTCTCTCTCTCTCTCTCTCTCTCTCTCTCTCTCTCTCTCTCTCTCTCTCTCTCTCTCTCTCTCTCTCTCTCTCTCTCTCTCTCTCTCTCTGTCTCTCGCGGTGCAATTATTAATTATGCGCAAGGTGCGCATGCCACGCGAGTTGCACGAAAGACTCTTTTCGTCGGGGCCTCAAGGGCCAAAACCCGCCCGCCACCGCCACCCTCTCTTCGCAACGTTGAGACGGATATATATACGATGGTATCGTATACTATATAAATGAGAGAGATAGATTATAAAAGGCGAGGACGCAGTGCAAGGCGAGGGATATATACCGGTCTCGTCCAGGGCTCCTATAACAGTGGTCGCTCGTTGCGAAACCACTTCTCGTCTTCCTGCCCCGGGCAAAATCTTCCTCAGTTTCGTATATATATATATATATATATATATATCATCTTTTCCCCCGACTCCCTCGTCCCTCGCCCTTATATCTTGCTCTTATTCTTCTGCTTGTACTTCTTCGGCTTCTTCTTCGACCATCGTCTTCGTATTTTTTCTTCTGCATATACTTCTTCATGTCGGCGCGCTCCTGCGGCCCACGCACGTGCATTCCCCGAGCCGTCGGATACGAACGAACGACGGATGGACAGACGGACGGACTTTCGGCGATGAAACTACGAGTTCAAAACAGGAATGACGCGTACATTTTCTAGGGAACTTCAAACGGACGTTTTTCCCTTGTGCAGGATTGCTTTCACGTGAACTTTTCTTACTTCGCTGTTCTTTTCATTCGAAAATATATCATTTAAGCTTCATCGTCGCTATTGATTCATCTACGTGTTATACGGGGAATATCTGATGAGAATATAATCTATATCAATTTTGAGAACATTTTTTGTTTATTATTTTGAGGCCCCTATATTTGTGAGCCTTCAAAATTTGGTCATATTTTTTGTTCTTCTTCAGCCAATTTTTTTAGGTACTTATAAAATCACCAATTTCTCGCCGATCACGAATACGACGGTCGTTTTCCTGTCGCGTAATAATTTACAGGTGTAACGGTTGAAAAAAATGCGAAATTTCACAGTTTTTTCGGGATTTAAATCCGCGTTATATCGAATTCCGGTGAATTTTAATCGATTCCGACGTTCTAAAAACCTATGTCGATCGTAAATTTCCCGTACAACAAGAAAATCCCGGTTTCGATTTGGATTTTTGAGATTTTATCGATCTTAAGTGGGAAAATCGTTATTTCCGGTTTTTTGCACTTTTCTCCTAGAGTTTTTGAGTTATCGGGGAAAATAACCCGGTAATCTTCATCAGCACGAAATTTTCTATCGAATGGCATAGGTGAAATGTTTCCGCGGTAAAATTTTTTATTTTCCAACCCCCCGAGTCGCAAGGTTAAACATTAGGGTCGAAAAATCGACTTTTTTTAATTTCATCTTTTTTTCGAAACTCTTAAAATCTATATCGATCGGAAATCGCGCGCTGATCACGAATCTGTCGGTAGTTTTGAGGTCGGGCGATAATTTCTAGGTGAAAACGTGAAAAAACGTGAAATTTCAGCGTTTTTTGGGGATTTCGGCCATTAGATTCGAACGATCGAACCAATAACCATGATTTTCGTAATGCGCGGGAAATTTCCGATCGAATAACGTAGTGTTGAAATTATTTTTGAGAACAAAATTTTCCCACCCGCGGGGCTATTATTTTGGGGGCCTCTTTCGTCCAAAAATCGCGATTTTCGAAAATTCACCACGGCCACAAAAATAAAGCAATCCGGATGTTTCTGGTCCCATTCTTCTCGTCTTGGCGAGCTCTTCAAAAAGTTATTTGTGAAATTTCCTGTAGGACTAACGAGAACCGAGATACAGAAGCGCGAAAAGTCAATGTTTTCGAGTTGTCGCTTAACCGACGAAAAGGTTACATTTTTTAAAATAATTTTACGATTTCTCTCCTTCGAAAATACCCCATCCATCTCGAATACAAGACCTTTGACCATTTTTCTCGTAGTTTTTCGTCCACCAAATGGAATAGCGTTAAAATATATCCTCTGTTTCCAAGGACACGTTGCTATTGAAAATCGTTCGAACCCGTTTTCAAGCCCTTTCGACATGTTCATAAATAATTCCCCATTTTTTCTCATCTCTGCTCCGTATCATTTTTCTCCTCGAACACCAAAACCCAAAAACGCTCTCTCGTGTCGAACAGAGCACACCGAAACCGTGTCGCCGCGAAATACTCGAAATGCGCCCGGAGGCTAAGAATCGTGAAAGAACGAGCGTTTTCGCATGTAAAATTGCGCGAACATACTCTTCTTTCGATATAGCGACGAAAAACCGAGCGTCTCTCTCTCATCATAACCGCATAAGATATAAGGGATGAAATACCAACGGCTCTATCGTCTGTCGAGTCCGACCAAAGAAAACGAAATTTTCGTGCCAGACGAGACACAGCCAAGTCAATAATTTTCTACTGTCTTTCCGTCCTTCTGACGTTTCAAATCGAATTTCAATGCTGAATTTCGCATGCGTCACAGACAGCACGTATCTGTTATCGGACACGCGGTAACACATAAGCGCACCGAGAGACAGATACCGAGAGGAGAGTATGTCGACAGGAAAGTTGAATTCTACGCTATACTTTGTGCACTGTACATAATCCGCGATGGTTTTGCCGTCAGTTGAGCGGGAATATAACCGCTGATGGAAGGGGGGGGTGGCTTTGAGCCTCTTTCTTTTTTTCTTTTCTCTCTCTGTGTACGTGTGTGTGTGTGTGTGTCCGTTCTCGTCGTTCGTTCATTCGTTCCGTTCGTACATTTACTGTCAGTTTTCGCATCGCAACTTGGCCCTGTCTACCCGCGACTTTTGCTGTCCGGCGCGCTTCCATGTCACAACAGCTCGCTCAAACCGCAATTATATTTATATCATATACCATGGAATTTATTCCATTAAAATTAAATTATAAAATGTATTTATCTAACTAACGGATCAATTAAAATGTATATTAATTATAAATTTATTAAATTGATTAAAGTGAATTTAATCGTTGTTTTCTTGTGTGTTTTTTTTGTGTGGTTTTTGGATCGATCCTACTCATGCTCGTTATTATCATCGCGTATTGTTTCTTCGACTTTCTTTTCCCACAATTATCGAAAGCCTCGATTATTTTCGTGGAAAAAGATGCAAGGTACGAAAATACCCCGAAATATCTCTCTATGTATATAGATATATAGGCAATCCGCCTAGAATAATGTTCCGGTGCGAAGCTCGCGGGTTCACACGGCCGAATTCCCGCGGTGTGCGGCACATAGGGAACCGTGAACAAAAAATCTCGAGAGAGAGAGAGAGAGAGAGAGAGATAGAGACTTGCGTGTCCAGACGTTGTCTGGATTCTTCTAGACTGGAAGCTAGACTCACCGGGATTTTACTTCGGCGTTACCAAAAATCCGTACAACGGCACGGAGGGTCATAGGTAATGGGCCGAAGGTCGAGACGTCAAGAAGATCCTCTTTTTTATTTGTTCGTGTCTATCGAAAACGAGGCAATGGGAAAGAGAGAGAAAGAGAGAGAGAGAGAGAGACACGAAACGTTCGTAGTGGTCAAACGCGAAAGGGTTAAATATCTCGCCGGTACGAAAACCAGCGATAATTATCGTTTACGTGTCTCCAAAAGTTTCGTCGATCTTTCGCCTCGTTTCTTGTTCTTTCCGTTGGTCCTTTATACGAGAGAAGTTTCTTTATGGCGCCACGAAAATTATAAGGTTCGCTGCGGGGCGCATCGAGACCACACTAATAATTATATACTTTGTAGCTCAGTCTCACTTGCTCTCTCTCTCTCTTTTTTTCTCGGTCTCTCTCGATCTCTCTTCTGTTCCTCGTCTGATTTTCTCGGGCGTTACCTATATATAGATACGCGAAGACTGAATGTAGCGATACTCGTGTGGCGTAGAGGAATCATTGCTCGCTCTGTTGCGTCAATGTTTTTGGGGATGAGCTCTCTTGTTCACCCTACCTCACCTCCCCCTCTCTTTTTTATAGAAACGGCGCGGCGCGATTCCTCGCCGCGGCAACGAGCGCGGCCCACACCGAGGTTACCTAATGAAAAGGTTACTTGACCCCGCCAGAACGCCCTGGCGCCTCCCTCGCGCTTCAACAAAAAGCCCACAAGTCCCTTAGGAACGAAAGGATACGTTCCGGAGGAATCCTTCTCGGTCCTCTCGTTTCTTACTTCCTCTTTTTTTCTTTTCATGTTTTTTTTTTTTTATTTTTTACTTTGTTTTATTTTCTTTCTTGTATCTCAAACACCCCCGCGGTCCCGGAACTATACACAAGATCGACCATCTCTTTCGGTAACCAAAAGATCAAACGCTTTTCGTACGAGGGAGGAGAAATCGCGGAACTCGAATGATCCATGAGAATTTCCTTCCTTCGAGAGATCTTTCTTCCGAGAAACCGACTCGCCGATTCCGCAAACAACAATAAAATCACGATAATATAGCTAAGATCTTGATTAAACGAAATTCGATCGAATAAAATCGTCAGCTATTTTCTACAAATAAAAAGAAACAAAAATAACAGCGATGAAAAAGAAAAATATATATGAACACCTTTTTATTTTATTTTTGAATTTCGGAATAAATCGATCCCGTCGATTCACAGGCTGAACGTAAAAAAGAAAAAAAAAACGAGAGCGATTCAACGAATTCCAGTGATCGCGGTCCAGCGGAATTCAAAAATTGAGAAAAATCTCGTATTAGCCGTTTTGCCGATACGACTAAACAGCGAATTGTATCTCTCCGTTCCGAGTGTGGTTTCGAGAGAAAAAGAGAGCTATCTAGGCGTTTGTGCATAGCGATTACGGGAGAAGAGAGCCCCTAATGGAAATTACAGTGGTGTCCTAAGTGGCGTGAGGATACACTCGTATATCTTTCTCTCTTTCTTTCCTTCTACGAGTTCACGTTAGTAGCGCTTTTTAGTAGAGTTTGACTCGTTCTCTGGTCGTTTACTAACGTTTCGAGCAGAGCGCATCGAAAAACGTTATATATATATATATAGAAAATATATACATATAGAGAGAAAGAGAGAGAGGGAGAGAGAAAGAAAGAAAGATAGAAAAAGAGAGAAAGAACGTACAGACGTTAGTTCCTCCTCTCATTCTCTCTCCTCCGCCCGCGCGAAACTCTCACCGTTTTGCGCGCTCTCTGTGTATTGTGTGTGGGAAGAAGCGCGTTTCGGTAATCAATGGTTCTGGCAGGTAGGCGCCCTTTTAGCGTAGCTCTTCTGTCTCTCCGTTCTCTCGTTTCTTTTGAGAAACGAGCAACTCGCACAACCGCGAGTTTCGCGATGTTTTCGCCGACCTAGACATCCCCCTTTTACATTCTCTTCTTCCCTCTACGAAAACGAGAAGAAAAAAAAAACAATTCTCAAGATGATAACTCCCACGAAATAAGAATTAAAAATCATTATTATTTTGTTTACAAACGACCCTTTTTCGAATTCCTAGGAAACAATGCAAAATTTACAAAAAAAAAAAAATTCTTTACGATTTTTCTACGATTAAATTTTTCAAAGAAATCCCTCTTTTATCCTGTACAATCTTTTATATTCTCTCTCACCCTCATTCTCCATCTCTCTCTCTCTCTCTCTTTTCTTCCCCTATCTTCGAGATAGGAAGAAAAGGAGATCCTCTCCTTATATTCGTCGACCGCGTCGTATTTGGGCGGACGGGAGGGCGCGAGCGACGGTACGCGGCCCGGATCGATCGAAACCTCCCTATAACGCGCCGGGGTGTGTACGTGTGTGTGTGTGTGCAAAGAGAAACGAGAAAACTCAGAGCGAAGAAGCGGGGACGAGTGTGTGTAAACATACGCGACAAAGCCAGCACGTTCGATATTGGAAGCAACCGTGGAATGATCGATGTATATATCGCGTGGGCGACACAGAGAGATAGATACGTTCGAATCTATATACGTAACGGACAGCATTGTATATATATATATATATATATATATATATATATATATATATATATATAGCGTGCTGTATAGATCTGTAGACCGTGAACAGTGTACACACGGCACCTTCGCCTGTTTGGACAGAAGAGCCACTCCCGCGGAGGAGCGACGGGGCAGGGGGGGGAGGGGGTAAATATATATATATACAGTTCTCTCATTCCTAGTTTCGCCCTTCAATTCGTATACGCGACCGTCCGTACTCCGAGGAAATTTTCTCCTCCTCCAACCCTCGTACCACTCCGCAACATTCGCCGATATATATTCGTCCCAGTCGTTATTAAACTCGTGCCATTCTCGCGTTTGACTCGTTCGACGATATTATCATTATTATTATTATTTGTTTCTTTGTTTTCTTTTTTTTTTTATTCAAGGACTCGAAATTTGCATTCATTATTTTTATTTTTATTTATTCTCGTTAATCGTATCGACATACGGCGTTTGATCTCGTTTCTTGGTGAATGCGGGGGAGTGCGAGAAGGAGAGAGAGAGAGAGAGAGAGAGAGAGAAAAAAGAGGAGGGTTAGGAGATCGAGAGAGTGAGATAGGGAGGTAAAAAAAGCGATATATAAGAAGAATGTGTCGATGATGGCACGAGCGCTATCGAGTGGGCATAAATCGTTGGCCCATCGGTCGCCTTTTTTCCTCTTGGCGAGTCTCACTGGCTCGCGGGGTTCGCGAGGCGTATATACGGGGTATATGTATGTATAACGCCGACGTCGGAACACCGACGGGTCCGACCTCCGACCCTTTAGGGCCTTTGGCTCGTTCTTCTCTCCTCCGGGCCCTTCGAGGAGGGCCCCGCTTTCGCGAAAAACAAAACGCACCGCGGAGATGTTTCGGCCTCTCTCCCTTTCTCTCTCTCTCTCTCTTTCTCTCTGTCTCTCTCTCTCTTTCTTCAACATGCCGGTATATATGGGCGTATGGTGCGCCACGTCGTAAACGTATTTTTATTAAATAATTAGAGATTAGGGCTCGACCTAATGGGTGGTTAGTTCCTCGCGTGCCGTCCATTCCGGGCATACCAGCCGAGAGCGTACGTGAGATTCCCACACTCTATTCTTGTGTCTCCTTAACTCTTGCTTTTCCCTCTCTCTCTCTCTCTCTCTCTTCCTCCCTCAATCCCCACCCTCGCTGCGCGTTGCCCTCGTAATTTTAAATTCGAACGCCACTGACGTCCACGCGGCCCTTTTTTCTTAACTTCGCGATTCTGAATCTTTCTCCTCGAGCCTCGAGCTCTTTCTCCCGCGTACTTGAGAGATTAAAAGGAAAACCGACGAATGAAAGAAAACGAAACTAAACATAAAAAAAATGAATACGAATAGGTCGTCTTTTTTCCTTCGACTTTTAGCCGCAAAGTATACGTTCCTCGTTTCGGAAAAACTCGTGTGTTCGCATTCATCGAGGCGCTCGATTTCACCCGATGAAAGGAAGATGGAACGCGCGCAAGAGATAATTCATAGACAAAACGCGGTCACGTCGTCGTCGTCGTCGGCACACACGCTAAAAACTCACCTCCTTTTTAGATACGTTCGTGCCTCAAAGTTTTTTTTTCCTTGACGCTCCTCCTCGTATCTCTAAAAATAGTTTTACCACTCGAGTAACCGAGTGGAGTATTGTAGGTCACGGGAACGGGGGAAACATAGCGCGCAGGGTCGCCAGTGTGTCAAAGAAAGAACGAAACAAAAACTATCCTTAGTTTTCATCCCCCGTTGAATGTGTCGAAAAAAAGATGAAAAAAAAAAAAGAGTTCAAAGAATGTAGCGTGGCACAGTTTTGCCAACGAGCCTATAAAATTAAACGGTCGTGTCAAAGATTTTTACGGAATATTAAAAATCGTAAATCAACCCTTTTACTCGAGAAATTCACACGTGGCAATTTTTGTTGCCGCGATTCTCGTTTTACCTCGAAATCATGTGAGATTCGAGGTCCAGGTGTTAGGGCCCATTTGGCAATTAATCGAGAAAGGTCTAGGCGCGGTACGGCAAACGGGGCCCCGAAGGCGGTAAAATCATAAGAACAGAAGACTAAGAAGAAGAGGAAGAAGAAGAAGAAGAAGAAGAAGAAGAAGAAGAAGAAGAAGAAGGAACCCCGCGTGCCGAGGTTCTCTCTCGCTAGGTCGTGCGCGCTCACGGGGAGGCGGTGCGAAAGCGTTAAGAGCGCCGACACAAGGCGCGCACCGGTACTCATTCAATTATGACGCTGACACAGGTCGCATCAATCTTTTCCCTGGCCCGGACTATAACATCGTACGCTCTGTAGTACCTCTCTTCCCTCTCTTTTCATCTCTTGGCGAGGACCTCGCGCGCTCATTTCGACGAGAGCGAACCCCGAAGGGACGGAAGTAGCTTTCGCCAGAGTGGAAAATAACGTCGAGGAATCGTAAAGAAAAGAAAAGAAAAGAAAAGAAACGAAACAAAACGATACTCGAGGCTAATCTCGACGTGACAGCCGAGATATTCGCGGGGCGTGCACTCGATGAATTCCAGACCGCGAAGTCCTTACGATTTCATTAATACCGCGTTGGGGGTAGTTTTTTTGTTTCTTCTTTTCTTTCTTTTTAACTCTTCGCGTCTCTCGTCCTCTAATCGTTCGCGAATCATCACTTTGTTCTCTCAAGAGAGAGAGAGCGAGAGAGAGTTTCTCCGCCTAATTAGTCACGCTAGGTAGGAAGGCCTCGATTAATAAACGCGTTTGACGACGCGAAGTGGTTTAAAGGGGGGGGGGGGGGAGGGATAATCGAGCGAAGCGGCGGCGGCTCGTGTGACAGGGAAGTTTCATTTCGATGTTCGTGCGATCAATCGTCGATCCTATTAAAGAATCTACTCTCAGAAAATGAGGGACGCTCGATCGAAATAAAATCGTCCCTCGTAATAACGTGACGACAAATTGTCGAAATATTTTCAATAATTGTTTTTCGATTTTCGATATTCGATTTACCTCCTCATTTCCCTCTCTTTTATTAAACTCAGCGATAAATTTGGTCGTTGTTCGATCTCGTCATTTCGCAACACAAAAAAAAACGCAAACGCTATGAAAACCGTTTCGCGAATCTCGTTGCAGCGATCGCGAGATTTAATAGGCGCGCCCGAGTGTCCATGAAGCCATGCCCATGTCCATGAAAACAAGGCCATTTTTGGTTCTCTGTAACGACGGGAATATAGATAGACGAGCGAGAAAGCGCGGCGTGGACAGACCGACGTACATAGCGCAACCGGCAACGGCAGCGTCCTTTCGCGGATGATGTTTTCCCGTGAATTTTTTTGTTTAGGTTTTTTTTTCCTGCACCGCTCCTCTTCATGTTTACGCTTCATCCAGCTAAATTGAATTTTGTCCCGAGGCGAAAAACGAGAATGGAACTCGGCGCCCGGATGATCGCGTATGTTTACCCGAAAACAGATGGCGCAGCCGGCTCGAGAATAGCCCGGGGTTGTAGCGAGAGAGAGAGAGAGATAGAGAGAGAGAGAGAGAGAGAGAGAGAGAGAGAGAGAGAGAGAGAGAGAGAGAGAGGATGGCGAGGGGAGCTCTTCATCGCGATTCCTAATCCTTTCGATCCCCCGGCAAAACTCTCGGTCGAGGCTCTCGATAGCGCAAAGAATATGCTTTATAAATCGACGAGATCCAAGCTGCCCTCTCATTTGGGATTTTAGGTCGTTGCTTCGTAACGAAAAAACAAAAAAAAAATAAAATTAAAAACAAGTTCTTTATATCAAAACGAGTGCACCTGGTCAACATCGATCCATAATATTTGTATTAAATGCGAGCATCTCCAAGTTGTCAAGAATTGCATCGCTATTTAAACTTATTCGAGATAAATTCCTCTCGCGAGGCATTTTCGAGATACGAAGCAAATTCTCATGAACAAAAGACAAAATACATTCCCAATAACCCAGCGTTCGACAACATTCCGGAACGTCCGATCGACGCGGAGGACCGCGAGCTTCGTGTCGTATCGTTGATGTTTCCGGTCGATGGATGAATTCGAACGATAGAAAAATCCCGCTACGCAACCACTACGAACACTACCACCCTGCTACCCCATAGTCCATTCAGCGCACGAAACGGTACAGGTATAATAGCGAAACTGCCGGACGAGCCAGGGCAATACACACACATATGCACACATAGCTTGGTGAACTCGTGATCGTGGTTATACGAGAACGAACGAGAGAGAGAGAGAGAGAGAGAGAGAGCGAGCGAGAGAGAGAGAGAGAGAGAGAGAGAGAGACCAGAGGCGCGTGGAATTTTGCGAAGCCGCGGGACACAAAGCGAAATGTAGTCACATCTGGCGAAGCTCTCAGGGTGTACGATCGCTAGCAAGCTCTCGGTTCGGCCACGATCGCGGGACCACCATCGCCATCCACCCACCAGCACATCGGTAGTATTTCTCTCTAGTTTACATAGCGCGTCGAAGCGGGATGGAAAATCACGATTGACGGTGGTACGAAGGCCTGGTAGAAATGGTTTCGAGGGCACGAGAGAGAGAGAGAGAGAATGGGGAAATAGGGGTTGTAGAGAAACAGGGAAGTGAAAACGCGACGGAACGAGAGAGTAGTAGGAGGACGAGCGAGAGAGGAAAGCTCTCTCGTATACATGTACATAACAAGCACGCCCGATCCAAGCATTACATCGTCTCGTTCAACCCTCTCTCGTACCAGCAACCCCTCTGGGTTGCACTCTCTCTCTCTCGTTCTCGTCCGTTCTCACTCTCCTATTCACGCACCTACCACATCTCGATTTCCACGTTCGTACTCCCTGTCCTCTCTGCCTCTTCGGCGAGCCCTCCTCCTTCTCCCCACTTCCTCCCTTGCCCGTTTCGTAGCCCCTGTTCAGCACTTCTGCGTCCATGTATATACGAGTTTCCATCCCTTTTCAACCCACCTCCATCCCCTTTTCCCTATCCTCGTTCCATCGTCGATCTATCTCGATGTAGGACGTATTTATGTACGAGGCACATGGAATACGGTCGTATATGGGCGATTTTACGAAAGACAGTGATGGTGTGCATTACGTGTGTATACGCAACGCGAGGGAGGAAACTGCAACGAGAGGTTCCCCCTCATTTCGATCGCGTCTATATAGATGGCCGCGACGGCGAAGCATGGCCAACGCATGCATGCATACTCGAAGCGTCATTTCACGGCCACCGCAGAAGTAAGCAACGCGAACCACGCGAATATCCATGAAACACATCGACGGACGACCCGTCGTATAGAGAGAGAGGGTTGCGAACGAGGCGAGGGACGATGTTCGGGTCCTCTCTTTGTGCACGTTTTGCGATAGAACAAGCGGGGGTTTCTGCATGTGGACAGCGAGACTGTAATTTCACGCTCCTACGTATGTAGCGATCCGGAAACACACACCGTTCTATTGGAAACTATGTGTATACATATAGGTATATATATATATATAGTAAACCGTGATATATACATGTATATATATATATGTATATAGAGCACGGTTTACTATATATTCATGCACAGTTTACTGTACTCGACAGCGAAGCGGTAACAGGAAACTCGGTTGATCGGTACTAAATGCACCAAGGGGGTGATTCATCCCCCTCTCTCGCTTGCTCTCTCTCTCTCTTTCTCTCTTCTCTCTCTTCTCTCTCTTTTCTCTCTCCCACTCTAGTTCGCTCATTGCACTATGTGCCGTGTGTCTGCGTCGTATCAAATGAACGTTGATACTACGAGCGAATGCCGGCAAACCTCTCGTGTGTTCCTCCGTCCTCATCTGTCTCGTTTCTCATGCGTTTCTCTACCGCCCGCCGCCCTTTGCCCTCAGCAACACCCTCAAGCTTCAACTTGTGTTTTGTCCACTTCGCTCTCTCGCGGTTGTATACTCTTCGTGCATTATACGCAGGTGTTTAACGCACCGATGTGGAATTCTCCGAAAATGATAGGAGAGAGAGAGTGAGAGAGGAAGAGAGAGAGAGAGAGAGAAAGAGAGACAGAGAGAGCATCGTTGCGCGTGGCTTTAGGTTATGATGTTGTCGAGAGGTTCACCGGAATAATATTCCACGCATCGTACGAATAACATTGTATTGTTTGTTCGAAGAATTTGTTTGATTAACGTGATACATTTTTTTACGATAGCTCTGAATTCGAGCGTTTATTTTGAAAATTCAAATAGAACGAAATTCATTAATTTTCGGACTGGCGTTCGGGCTCGTTGTACGAGCTTTGATCGTTTCCCTTGACTTTCACGTACGATCATAAAAGATCGGTGTTACCGTCAATTTGCTCGCTGCATGGCGCTGCGATTATTTTGTCAGCGATCCGATTACGAATCGCGTTAGGTCGGGGGTTTACCTTTACAGGAGATTCAAGCTTCCGGAGAGAATACGCCAAAGACAGAGAGAGCGAGATCGAGAGAGAGAGAGAGAGAGAGAGACGGTGGCGCGCCTGTGTCAGACGGGGGTTGCACCTTCTGGCCCGGTTAATAATTCAATTCCTTCCGCGCGCGCTCGCGAGAGAACGCGACGACGACACAGAGAAGGTTGGTTTCTCCTCGGCTTCTCAGAATTCTACCCCTACCCCATTCCTTCTCGACGTTCATCCCCCTCGGCAGCATTGAGCCCGCGAGTATCTCATCCCCGTCGCACGATTCTCGACTCTCTCTCTCTCTCTCTCTGGCTCCTGCTCTACTCCTAAGGTGCATCGATTTTCCCACACCGCAAACGAGAAACGCGAAAGCTTTCCACGTTGTCGTCGTCATCGTCTCGCGCTACAGCCAGCTAACTCTGCCTATGCTTTCTCTCTCTCTCTCTCTCTCTATCCTTCTCTAGCTGGTACCAACCCCTGTACATATTCCAACCTTTCCCTCGAATATACACCGCAGACAAAGAGACCTAGATAGAAGAGTGGAAGAGCTTTCCAGCACCAGCAGAGAGCACTCCCTTGCTCGCTCTGTATACGCGCGCGCGTGCGTGTGTGTGTGTATGTGTGTGTGTGTGCAAGGGTAGGAATATAACGCGAGGGTTGGTTGGCTTGGGCTGGCTGCGTTGTGGATGCTGGCGGACGTCACGAGACCGTATAGCGCGAAGGAATGGAACCGCCGGCATCAGCCATTTTGTAAGCTCTTCCCGGAGGAATCGATGTGACGTCGCCTGAGGGGCGCTTGCGCCAGCGGGCAACCCTCTGCTCTGGCTCTCTATCATTCTCTCTCCCTCTCTCTCTCACCCCCTCTTCCTCTCTCGCTCACCCACTGTGTGTCTTTCTCTCTCTCTCTCTCTCTCTCTCTCTCTACGAACATTCCGTCCCTCTCGCCTCTCCGATCAATTCTAACTTGGGCTATGCTGCTGCCGCTGCTACACTCCGTATCAACCCACTCTCTCTCTCTCTCTCTCTCTCTCTCTCTCTCTCTCTCGCTACGTGTCCCTGCTCTCCCTCACCGACGATTTTGGAAGCCTCGCTAGTAGATAGGGGTTGTTCGTCAATACGCTCACGTTGACGTAACGTCTACGCCTTCGTATTCGTCGACATAGTATGGCGATAAACGACGAGATATTAACCACTACCCTCGCTTATTATGTGGACAGTTGACTAAAGAGGCCAAAGGTTCGACCGCCAAGGGTTGTTTTTTTTTCCGAGACGAGAGAAAACAAAATTCTTTTTCACGACGAAATTCGTGGATGAAAGTTTGTCGATGCGATCAACTTTTTCAACGTTTATTTACGAGGAAACAGAGAGACTTATACGCGATTTCGTACATACGCTTTATGAACGTAAAAGAATTATTTTGATTGATTTTATGGAGATAATCGATCATTTTTCGTTTCTTTCCGTATAATTTAGAGATATGAATATTTTCATCATATTTTTCGTATAATTTCACCAACGAAAAATCTCAGCTCGAGGTTCGCAGGACGAAGTCACCGGTTATTATTATTATTTATCGTACGTATTACTCGTTTGCTCGCGGTGCGTATCTCGCGGCTTCTCCATACGTTTTTTTTTCCCCTCGAGAATATTCTCGCGTATATTTAACCGACGCTCATATATTCGCCGGGGATATACGGACCCAAACGATTTTCGCCGTCACCTCGTGGTGAAAGGGCCGGTAAAACGGCAGAACGCTTTGAAAAAGAGCGAGCGAGCAAGAGCGATCAAGAGAGAGAGAGAGAGAGAGAGAGAGAGAGAGAGAGAACGGTGAACCGAAATTTATAACTCGACTAATCGTCCTACGGCTTTTGCACGCACCTGGCCGCGCGCTCCTCGTGATTTCGGTCTCGAGAACCACATCGCGAGTTATAAGGGCGCGCATATCATACCCTCCTCTTGTTTTTGGTTTCTTTTTTTTTCTTTTTTTTCTTTATTTCCTCTTCCTTTCTCTCTCGCTCTTTTGCCAAACGCACACGTTATTATGATTAGCTACTTTCGTACCGCGACGAGCCCCACCCCCTCTACTCCTGCCCCTCTTCCTGCCATTCTCGGGGTCCACTGAACGTTCTTTCACCGAAGAAAACGTCTTCTCGCGGACGTTGTAGACGACCGAACTCTCTTTCTCTCTCTGCCTCTTACCAAGAGGGTGAGAGGGTTGAATGTGAGATGGGGGGGGGGAGTAGATTCCGATGGGATACGCGATACGCGATGCACACCTCGGATTACGACCAGGATGATCCTCCCGTGGATGCCTCGGGCCGTCGTCAGGTACCTTGCGATCTCGTACCTATACATAAGTGTATATATATATATATATATATATATATATATATATATATATATATATGTACCTATATATATATATATATATATACATGTAGCGAAGTTTTACTATACACCCTATATCGAAGCATACTTCATTTATTATGACTGTGATCATCGATTATGCACCGACATCTTTCTTCCTCCTCGTCTCTTAGAAGCCCACGTTTTTCTTTTGGCGATTTTTATTTTTATTCAAAAATTCTCAACCTCTTCTCGCGCCCGCATTATCCCTTCGCTAAAGGGCCAATGCGAAAGATTCCCGCGCACCTCGCATTACCCGACGTATAGGGTGCGCGCGTCTTTTATTTTGGTTGAACGAATTTTCGTCGAAAATTATCATTTTTTTTTTTTTTTCTCGACACTTACGTAGGACCCCTCAATCTCATTTTTTATACGGTTATTTCCGTCGATAGGAACGCGGGGAAATAATATCGAAGTGTACGTAAGAGACCCGGGTTGAATGTTGCTTCGTATATATATAAATCGCGAGCGAAGGAGAGGATGAGAACGCGGGTTTGCCGTTTCGAGGGTGAATACGAAGTTCCTTCGCCGAACCCTCGCGGTGTGGCTCCGCTACGCCATAGTGGGTTACACGCCAAGAGCGGAATCGAGACGCGTAGGTACGAAACTCGTACGATATTTCAAGCGGGGTAGAAAGAAAAAAAAACGAATCACAGTCGCCCTCGCTCCGTTACAAAGAGCATGAAAAGAGAGAGAGAGAGAGAGAGAGAGAAAATCTCGGGCTCGGGGTGTGTAAAAGATTTTACGTTGAGACAACGCAAAAGCATCAGTAGTAAAAGCATGCTACGGATCAGACATACTATACCATATATATATATATTCATTTCGTTTGAGGGGATATATATATATATATATATACCCTCAAACGAAATGAAAGAAAACCGAATCGTGAATTTTTGCGTCTGCGCGACACTCGCGAATTTCTCCCACACGTTACTCCTCCTCTCTCCCTTTCCCTCGTTTTCTTTACTCTTCTCTTCTCTTCCCACTTTGTCCTCGCCCCCCTCTGTCTTCTCTCCTCTCTGTCTCTCTGGCACGATTCTTTTTTTTCGTTCTTTCTTTCTTTCTTTCTTTCTTTCTTTTTTTTTATTATTCCCTCCCGTTTCGCAAAAGTCTTGACAACCCCTCGGGCCAAGAGTGTTTCTAGCTCCTGGTGATTGGGAGTTGCCCCTCCGGGCACGGAAAACGGACGACCCACGCGCTTGCGCAACTTACACACACTTTCCATCTCGCATTCTCTCCTGTCTATACTACACACATACACACATGCACACACATATATATATATATATATATAGGTGTATGTGTATGTGTATAGGCAGCATCCCTAGCAGCAGGAGCAGCAACGGCAGCAGCCACCACGAGAGATCCCCTTTGCTTTAGGGTTAGCTGTGCGGTCCTCCCTGCGGCCAAACAGCCCAGGATGACACGCCCCGGGCTACCAGATCAATAAGATACCTTATACCCACCTTCTCCGCGCGCGCGTTCCCCCCCTCTCTCTCTCTCTCGCTCTCTCTGTCTTTCTCTCTCGCTCTCTCTCTCTCTGTCTCTGTCTCTGTCTCTCTCATTCTCTACATCCGTATATACGCGTATAAAGGTATTCTCTCTCTCTCTCTCTCTCTCTCTCGCTCGATCCTCTTCCAGCCTATCTACCAACCCCCTCTAAACCTCCACGGTTACGCCCTGAGACACACGCGCAATTCGCAAATTCGTACTGTAGGTATAATATAACTAAGGCGCACGGGGTGGTGTTTCTCAAGAGTGAATATACGTTTTTCGAAAAAGAAGAACCCTTACGGTTCTTTACATTATTCACGATCGACACGATTTTCCAAAGCTACATTAGCGATCCAAAATTTCATTTTTGTTTCTTCTTTCTTTTACACTCGTCAACCCTCGAAACGTTTCTTCGTACGTTTCGCATGCGAGAGAGACGGATATTATTATTTCTACATTCGATACCGCCACTTTCGCGCGAGAGTTTAAGAATGCAAAAAGAATGCAAAAAGAAAAAAGAAAAGAGATCGCGGGTGTGCGGTACACGGCGCGGAGTTAAAACTTTGCATACACAATTACGGCAAAGAGGAACCCCCGAAAGCCCCGGAGAAAAAGTTCGCCGCTCACCCGCAGCCTAAGAGAGTAGCGTCTGTATAGGAAACGTGCATATATATATATATAAATATGTATATAGGGGGCTAGTATAGCGCGGCCACTGCGCGTCTCGTTAAAAAGTCCGCCTTCCTTCGTCCCCCACCACCACCTCCTGGCCACTTGCTTATATATTTGTGCTCCAGGCCAGGGACGATAGCTGAACACACACTGCAACAGTGGCCTCTCTCTCTCTCTCTCTCTCTCTCTCTCTCTCTCTCTCTCTCTTTCTCTCTCTTTCTTTCTTTCTGCATGATGTTGAGGCATCGGGACTCTCCTTCACTCCCCTCCCTCTTCCAATTTCGTCGGGTCAATCGCAAATTTTCTGGTAAGCTCGCGTGTGCGCCCTGGGCCGTCACGATTCCGAGTTAACCGCCGCGCGCGGTTTCGCGTTCGGTATAACCGATTCAGAAATTCCTCGTAAAGCAATTTCATCGTCGGGATTCCTTTCACGCCCTTGCTCACGGGTGCCTCGGCATGATACGACGGAACGGCTGTATGTGAGTATGCGTGTGTGTTGGTTACATCTCTCGGAGCGAGAATCGCGCGAGACCGCGAGCTAGTGCCCCCTCGACGAGAGTCCTCTCGATGCATCCGCTGACCGGCAAACATCCCAATTTTTTGTTGTCTTCAAGAAGCATCGAGAGAGAGAGAGAGAGAGAGAGAGAGAGAGAGAGAGAGAGAGAGAG
Organism: Netelia virgata; assembly: GCA_951802705.1. Lineage (NCBI taxonomy): Eukaryota > Metazoa > Arthropoda > Insecta > Hymenoptera > Ichneumonidae > Netelia > Netelia virgata. Next base: position 3,034,042 of record OX637866.1, on the reverse strand, counting down.
AGAGAGAGAGAGAGAGAGAGAGAGTCGCTATTTCGCCTCCAACTCGGCAATTCGCGGTCTTCTTCGCTGCATCGCGTAATGCACCGCGCCCTCGGGTCGTAATGACGAAGTAGCCAAGATATTATAATACTCGAAGCACATACGCTCCGAGGGGATGACCTATACGTACGTAAATCATTTCGTGTGTATACGAGAGAGGAATCGCAGAATCGAGAGACGAATCAGAAGTTCGAGGTGAAGCAGCTGAAGTTGCAACATTGCCTCGTATGCAAATCGAAGAATACGAAGAAGAAGTAAGACGATTGACGGGAGTTGAAACGCAACGTTTATATCGAGTGGGAAGGGGTAGGAAGATTGCAGGAGAAATTAGACGATGTAAGGTACTAGTGTGTAATTCGATAATATCATCTTCGCTCGTCGAGACACACCGGTACTCTTTCTCTCTCTCTCTCTCTCTATCTCTCGAGTTTATCTCGAATTCGATGATCGCATCATTAACACGCACGATTGACACTTATACACACACTGTATTTTCCATTTATCGAAAACTACCCCTGGGCACGTGTAGACGACTCTCCTCGTCACAGAGTCAACGTACACGCGTAATCCTTCAAAGACTCGACACTTCCTCGTCTCGGCTCGATGATCGAGTCATTAGAGAGACGCGTCGACCGACTGACAAGAAATTGCTGGCTTGTCACTGTCAACGTAAAGGACCGCTCGAGACGTAAATCCTGTTAGAGTGGGGAAAAACAGGTATTTCTTCACCATTGCCCATCTTCTCTCGATTCATTCCAATCGTATAATATATATACGTATTTCCATTGTATACGAGAATCGAGAATATATAAAGAGAAAGAAAAAAAAAAAATAAAAAAAGAAAAAAGAAAAATGACGAAGAGAAAAGCGATGGCGTCTTCGTAGCGGTAAAAGGTCGACGGTATATTAAAGTACTTTAGTACAGGGTTAGATGCGCGGCGGAAGGGGATAGGAGTGGCCCGAAAGTTGCCTGCCTCGTCGCGTTTAGTTCCCATGGGAATTTCGTCGACTCGCTGGGGTTCTCGCCAGCCAATTGGAAGTCAACCCTCGAAAACCCACCCTTCGCCCGGTATTGTGTATAAGGGACGTTGGTAATTGGGACGGGGTGGTTTCGTAGCCGAGGACTGGCTCGCGCTTACACGCGCGGATATTCTGGACTTTAGGTCGATGAAACTTATCGGTCGTCATCCATTTAGGGATATCTTTTTTTTTAAAACAACGCGAGCTTCGCACTGATTTTGTAATTTTCAGCCAATGGAACAACCAATGGTGAAACTATCGAACGCGTCTAGGCGACTAATCACTCGATTAAAATCTAAGTTTTGGTCATGGTCGCGTGACAAATTCGTCGAAAACTAACGTATAATTAGCGTGTTTCGATTTTCGCACGACGGGGGTGTTTAAAATCACCCTCGGATCTCGTTATCGTCCACGTTTTTCTTCTCTTCTTCGAGCTTGTTTACGAGAATGTGGGACTTGTACCTATATAGAAGGAACGAGGGCAGGCGGTAGTTTGCGGTCTGTAGTTTCACGGAAGACTGCGCGGCCACGACTCTCGCGCTCTTTCGCGTATCCACGTAACCCATAGCGAGAAGCGATGCTTCTCGGTTGAAATGGGTCGGTTTCGCAAACGATGGTTGAAAAAAAAAAAAAAAAAAAAAAAACGAAACGTAAAAAAGAAATAATGAAGCTATTGGGTGTTTGACCGAAGCGGCCTCTCAACAACAAGAGGACAAACGCGAAAAACCGTAACGCGAACCAGGACGTTCTCATCGTTAGGAATTCCTTCGACGCCAACGCGATAAATACCCCCCACGAGAGAAAAATGAGCAGATCTTGGGAGGAAGAGGAAGAAAAAAAACAACACCGCCACCACCATTTGTCGTTTTTTTTTTCGGTGCAACGAGAGATAAATAAGTACAGCTTCGGGCTTGAAATCAGGAATTCCGAGAGTGAAGCTTGTTTGCTTTGAGTAATTCTCACGATGCTCGAGTCGAGCAATTGCTCGTTTCGAACTTGCGTCTGACGTAACTCGATCAAGGCTGGATTTTTCTTTTTTCACTAACAAACAATTGAAATTATAAAGAAAAAAGATTCAATATTTATCAAAAAGAAATTTCTATCGTACGAATTGACGTATTTTCCAATCACCCGAGGAATCTTTAACTTCCCTCGTCGTCATTTCTTTTTTCAACTCTAAGCGATCTCTCTCTCTCTCTCTCTCTCTCGAAAAAAATATATATCTAGAGGGAGGCCCGCGAAGGATCGACGAAATTCCCCCGGTGGTTTGCACATGCACGGGAGCTTATCTCGGTGGTTCGATCCGCGAGCCTGCACTGGAGAATCGCGGGGCCCTATGCGAATTCGTCCAATCCGGTCGAGCAGGCGTTTTACATCGGGGACTTAACCGCGTGTCTCGTATCCCGTCGTAGGGCCCATTGGGGGCCCGCTCGTGAGTAACCCGTCCAATCGAGAATGGAGGGGCCTCACCGGGCCGTGAGGCAGAAGCACGAGGCCCCGTGGAAGCCACGCCTACGTTCCCACCCTGAACGACGAGCCGCGACGGGGACCGCGCGCGCGCGCCTCGCCTCTCTTTCTGGTAGCTAAGGCCCTGCGGGCCCAGTAACCCTCGAGTCCTTCTGTACGACGGTTAGAGGCCGCAGAGAACAAGACGAAATTCCCCCGTATATATCGCGATAAAAGCTTTCGTACGGAATACCAGAGGGCTTCTCACGACGCTTTATCGTATCGAAACAACAATAAACCCAGGTCTCTCGACCAACAACAGCGTCGACCGCGAGATCTTGTCTCGATCGAGTTTAATCCGTGAGTCCCTCGGCGGGGCACTCTCAATTATTTTATTTATTTTACCTTGTTTTTTTTTTTTCTTTTTCGTTTTTTCTTTTACGCTTCGCTCTCGATCGACTCGTTTGTCAAGCTCACCGTCGGATCAAATTTGCATAATGTTCGGTGACGAACGACGCGCTACCCTCGACCAGTGACTCTTATTTAACCATCTCGCAGGAGAAAGCTGTTTTGTGTGTGAGATTGAAAGCAAAAAAAAAGGTTTTTTTGTTTTTTTTTTTTTGACAGAGTTTACGATTCAAGTGGAATAGTAAAGGTGCTACGGTTTGACAGTTTTTGTGTTCGGGAAATTTTGCATCGGGACTGGGAATTTTGTTTTTCGAAAAGTGCGCGTTTCTTTAGAGAAATCGAGAAGTTGGGGTGTGTTCGTTTGTTTTTCGGTTTTTGGAAAATAGTCGTTTTTTGCTTCGTCTCGAGAGCGAAGGACTTTGAGACAGCGATGGACGCGTGCCGGTGATCCGCCGGTTTCTCGCAACGACGATCCTTCTCGATCGTATTATCGAACTCTCTCGTAAATATATTCGTGCGATTATCAAGCAGAAGTGGAACAAATGCCGAATCTAGACTACTATAACACCGCGAGGATGCACCAAATGGTAAACATTGTTTTTTTGCGCTAATAATTCTTTTTACCAAAAAAAAAAAAAAAAAAAAAAACGTTAAAACGCCGTCTCGCGACGATAAACACATTTCCGGCCGTCTCGTCGTTATTTTCCAACGCTGTTATCTCTCTCGACGCGAAAATCCACGAATTTCGACCTCCAAAAATTACAAACTACCCTTGTTATTATCACGATCTCGGCGACGGTAAAAAAAAGAAACTTTCACATTCCCCCAGCGCGTTTAGCAAAGTACGAAAGAGAGACGAACCCCCGTAATTGCTCATAAGCGAAAGAGCCATGAGATTCCGGTTTAATCGTCACGCACCCTCCGCACAAATTTTCATGGTCGTAAAGCGCCAACCTGAAATATTTGACTAGGACGAGAAAGAGGGAGAAAGAGAGAGAGAGAGACAGAGAGCAGGAGAGACGGAGAGACAAAACAGAAACTCGACTAGAGCTCTGCCGGGCATTTATAAATGCGGGCAATTCGTCTCGCTGTTGCCACCGCTACTTTTCTACGGCATTCGTAGAAACAGGTGGCAATGGGTCTCGTCGTAAATTACACGCTTTGCATAATATTATCATACGATAAAACATCCGTATCAACGCAGTCTCGTGTAAATCTGGCATGTGTGTGTGTGTGCAATATCAAGAAAAACAAAAAGAAATACAACGAAACTTATAACACGCGTACGGATAAATACGGCGCTGCCCGGGGGATCGGACACGCGTCTACCCTAAGTGAAATAGATACGTTAACCGTTATGGAATATAAATTTACAATATTGAGCAGTAAATCAGTGAGATTCTTCTCTCTTTCTCTGTCTTTTATTCTGTCGTACTTGGTACAAAACGAGAGTGAAGTTCGCCGACTTGCGTTTTACATAGTTCTCTCTCTCTCTCTCTCTCTCTCGTCGTACCACGCGCCATGCAACAACCGCAGACGCCCCGTAATGACAGGCCTTAAGGAGAGAACTTTTAACTCGTAAAATCTCTTGGCACAATGAAATCATCCCAAGGCCCGTTGGGAACAGCAGCGAGAAAACGTTCTTGCTCAAAGCGCGCGTTTATACCACGCCGTGTTAACTCTCCGTATACCCTCGAACTTTATATACCTACACGTCGGTGAAGTTCTCGAGCCTATAGTAGATTTAAAAGACGTGCTTCACTCGAAGATTCGCTCATGAAGGCGCGCGTGCGCGGATACTTAAAATACCGACACTCGTTCCTCGTACCTTCCGTCCCTCTTTCTCTTTTCCCTGCCTGGTCTCGGATATAAATTTCCCATATATTCTTTTACCACCGAGAGAATTATGGTAATCTCGTCGGTTACGCAGGGAAAAAAATGAATGAACGAAATATTCACACACACACACACACAGACACAAACATAAAATAAACAAAGTGGGTGTCGTAGATAATTCTCGCTTTTCCTCTCGTCTCGTTACAATTATCGTCATTATTATCGCTTATATTTATACAAAGTGCGAGCGTTTAACGAGTTCATTTGCAAGTAAATAGTGTAAAAGAGAAGCGAGCGAGATAAGGAAGTAGGGAAAAAAAGGATGGCTCGTGTGCCCGAGGTGGTAAAGCACACGAGGACGGCCTGGGGAGCGGAAGAAAGTCTCGCGCGCGGCCTGTCTGACCACACACGGGTCTTTACTACTGGCGCGACGATTAGTCTCGCCTCGCTCGTTCCGACCTCTTCGGCGTTTCTTTATTCTCCTCTTCCTCTCTTTTGGCGTGTGCGCTCGTGTCTCAGAAATTCGCTAATATCTCGCCGTGGCCAGGAATCCCGCGATGACTAACGTCCAATTTCCATCGAAGGGTCGAGAACGAGAGTCCCGATCTCATCTTCGCTTCGGTCGTCGCGAGGGACTCGAGATAGAAAAAAAACAAAACAAAACAACAAAAAGGAACAAATTCATCGCGGCCATCGCTCGTCGACCGCGTGCGTGAGTCCATCACAATGAGAATTTTGGGACTCTGTCTCGTTTTTAATCGTCCCTCCTATCCTCCCTGAGCTTAATTCTCGTCTTCACTTTTTCCTCTCTCTCCCTCTCTCTCTCTCTCTTTCTCTCTGAACACGAGGAACAATCCTCGCATCGAGAACTCCGAGGAGAGTAAAAAAAGAAAACGAGCCACGAAACAAAATTGACGATGCAGGTTCGCCGAGGGTTTCCTTCGACGTTCCGACGTTATTGTCCGAGCTGTTAGCGCCTTCTAGATGCTTTATGATCGCCAATTATCTCGCGCTCTCTCTCTCTCTCGAGCCCTTATCTACTCGGGAATAGGCACACGTGTGTCACGTGCACTGAAATACGAGGCTGCTGTACGATCTGCGCACTAAAACGCATATATATGTATTCGCCAGGGAGTATCGAGATGTGTAACTCGTGTGTACATAGCTGTTATACTAATCCAGGTATACGTTATGTACCATATAGTCAATATATACGTATACATATGTATAGTATGTACGTATGGTATACGAGGAAGGTGCACCATGTACAGCAATCAAGAATCCATGGCCATGTTCGACCATCCAGTCCATTGCACATGTAACCCTCGTAGCCACTCGAGGGCTACGTGCATCTATCTTGTATTCTGTTACATATATATAATATATATGTATATATATATTATATATATTATATGTATATGTGTGTGTGTGTGTATTATCGATACATTGTAGCGAGCAAACTGGGTACAGGAAGGGAGAGAGAGCTCAACGAACACACCACCGGGCACATAACTCCTGCAACGCTGACGTTTCAATCAGCCGCGAAACGCGTGCGTTACTCCTCATCAGTTTTATCGTCTTATCGTTTTATCGTTGTATTTTAGTTTCGAATTTATTTCGTCATTCCGACGATTTCCGGTGGTTACGTCTTGTTTTTTTTTTTTTTCTTTCTTCGAGACACTGTTCGTTCGTACGTCGAGAAGGGTGAAAGTTTTTTTGTTTTTTTTTCTATGCGCGTGTTTTTTTTTATCGTTTCGAGAATGTCTCGAGAACGTTTGAAATATCCTTAGAAACAGGGGACGAGGGGTGCGCGTTCCTGTTGGCAGAATCGAAAAATCGAGTCTCGAGAGCGTATTTCTCTCACCTGTGCCACCGACGAGCAATAAATAACCGCCAGCTTAGTGCTGCCGCTATTTTACTGCCGCTTCGGTGTTTGGGTGATCCCAATAACGGCGCGTAGGCCCGCCGCGTTTCTTCGCGAGAGCCAATCTTCGCGCTAACTAGCCGCGCTCTCGTGAGGGGTGAGAGAGAGAGAGAGAGAGAGAGAGAGAGAGATGGTTACTTCTTCCTCTGACTAGCGACCAAATGTTATATATATATATATATATATATACACGTGTGAAAGCCCAGACAGTACCTCCGGGACCCTGGTTAACCTTTGAACGAGAGAATAAGAGACACCGGTCCTGCGAAAGTGCTCGAAAGCCTCCCCCGAGTATTATTAAACGTGGACGTGGGTGTCTTTTTTTCATTCTTTCTCTTTGTTCTCTCGAATGGCAATCGTCGTCTCGTTCCCGAAACGTCGGTTCCTCCCGCGGACCTCGACTCATTGAAATACCATCGATCAAGAATGAAAAACGTTTAATTTGCTTCGCCTTCGAAAATATTAAGGGTGCGGAAATTTATACGTGAAAGAAACAAAAAAAAAATAAGAAAAAAATAAGGAAATATCGTAACCGTTTACGATCGAAGCAAGATCGAAAACGTTTCGTATCACGAATCGTAGGTGTAATTCGATAAGTCACGATTCTATTTTATCGTCGAGGAAGTTTGTCTCTCGTTTTGCATTTAATGAGACAAGCGAGCGATGCGGAAACAAACGTTGTTTAGCCTAATGGTGAATGCGCGAGTTATTTGTTCAGTCGGCCGAGACTCGATTGATAATGAGAACCGACGACGAGACAAGTCGTGGTTATAATACCATGCGAATTTTACAACTCACGCGACGACGAGGCGAGTCCCTCGCGTGTGGTGAAAACATGCGTCGCTCGCGAGCCGACCTAACGATATTCCGTGCTAGAATATTAGCCATCGAGTCGGAACGATTTATCACCGTCTTTGCAAAGAATCAGAAAAATTTCACAAACGAGACGCGAATCTTGAAGAAATAGAGAGAGAGAGAGAGAGAGAGAGAGAGAGAGAAAATGGTGAAGGGCGAAAAGAGTCGAGATATCAAGCAGTTCTACGATCGTGTAGGATCGTTCGTGAATTTCGTGCGGTTAAATAACAGCCGGACAAATTAATCAAAGGAGAATTTTAATGACGGGGTTATCGAGGATAATTCCCATAATTCCGACCTTATACCGCGAGCTCGGGACTAGAGCTCGCGCGTACGAACGGTCGAATTTTAATTTGATCGTCGTAGAAGAAAAAAGAAATGCGATTTTATCCCCCCCCCCCTTAACCAAACCCCTGAACACCCCATATACTTTGTTGTTTTCAGCGAAAATAAATTCCAAGACTATTCTCTCGCTCTCTCTTTCTCTCTCTGGCCTCTCTCGCTCTCGTGTCTCTTATAGTTGAGCCGGGTCACGAACGGAGTCATCATATAGTCGAGCGTGGATAATAAAGGATAATTCATGGAAGAGGAGATACGATTATATCGTATATATTGCACGATTAGCGTTCGCCACAAAGATATGTTTTTTTTTAATTGCACACACACACACACACAAGCTCGAAAAAAAGAAATAATTGACGATATAAAGTCTACGCTAATCGTCAATAAAATCATTCCAAGGCTCATCGCCTAATTCGAATTATTACCAATTAGGAATTTCCTGTTATTAGATTTCGGTGCTCTCTATGCAAACGAGAGGAGAGAAAATTCGAGGGAATAATCACAAAAATTAGAAATAATGATCGTTCGAGGGAAATATTCGTAACGAGGCGGGCTCTCAGGTTGAGAACCAAATTTCACGTCGGGCACGTTCTTTTTCAAGACGCGTATAAGGTACACACCTCGCACGCACGCAGCAGGGGAGAAAAACGAGAACAGGAACGGAAGAGCATCGAGCCACCTTTTCTCTCTCTCTCTCTCTCTCTCTCTCTCTTTCTCTCATCCCGTCGCTTCTTCTCGTCGTGAGCGAAAGAGAGAGAGAGAGAGAGAGAACGTCTCTATATAATAACTGGTTAAATTCCAGTAGTGGCCATAGGTATACGAACAGTAGCCTCTAATCAACTTAATTCCAGGTTCGCGAGAGAGCTTTGCCGCGCTCTACCCCCTCTCTCCACCCTCTACTCTGTCTCAATACGTTAGCCCAACGTATCTCTCGGGATCGAAATTATTCGGTAATTGCGACTGATCGAGAGGAATGTTGCACCCGGAATTCGCTCTTTAGGTATCGGTATCGGTCCGGTCTTAACTCCATCCTCTTCTTACCATTTTCGTTGCTTTTATTAATGATTTAAATCAATCTTTTCTTTTTTTCTTTTTTTTTTTCGAAAATCCTGTCGAGAAAAATCTTTATTCAATATTCGCGAGCGAACGTCACATTCTCGCGTTCGCGAGACTACGCGACCGCCAAAATCGTGGCGATAAAGCAGACCGGTAATAAGCAGGTGAGAAGTCCGACCCGCCCCCTAATGCACGGTCTAGGCCCCGCGCCCCCCCCGTACGAACCGGCGCGAGAGTCTCGAAAAACGCACGTCCGGGCGACGTTACAAATCATCGCGGCAATTAAAAACGAAACATTGCCGAGGGTCGAGTCGCGAAAGCGATTTTTTTTCTTACCTAATCCACAACGAGAGTAACGTCTCATAATTGGATAGACCCGAATTAATTTTTTTCTATCCTTCGATACGCGAAAATATTTCACGATTCGATAAATTCCGAGAAAATTGACTTTATTGAATTTTATTGAATTCTAGGCCGAAAAGCCTAATTGCCCATTTTTCCGACAGATGGCGACACGCGTCGGTCCACCAAAAACTCGATTTCTTTTTCGTCCATTCGATGATCGATCCTACGTCATCGATCTCGTCAATTTTTCTTTGATTTTTTTGTTTTCTTGCCAAGCAAGTAATTCGCGATTAATATTCCAACTTGATATCCAACTCGCGTATATAATACACGCGTGTACGGACGAAAACCGATCCTGTGCAAATACGACACGCAAAATCGATTCTCGATGATTATGGCAGACTATTAGAGTGATTAGTTGGGCAGTTCGACCTCGTCGTATACACACACCCCTCGACCAGCGAGTTTATCGATGTCAAAATGAAACACACGAGATACAACACAGCGTGGTATAGTTCGTGCAAATGCACGGTACGTTTGCAGTGCGAACGTATAATATCGAAGCGCCTCGGCAGGCTCGAATAGAGAACGCAAAGAGAGAGAAAGAGAGAGAGAGAGAGAGAGAGAGAGAGATTGAGCGGGTGGGGGGTGAGACAGAGCTATGGCCGGGATATAGAGAGGCCGTTTCCACCCTCGTTAACTCGATTTAATGGCACGTCGTTAACAGTCGTATACAGTCGCGCTGAGAGACTCTCTAGTGCACGATCGTAAAAAAAAAGGAGAAAAGAAAAAAAAATGAAATCCCTGTCGGTATTCGGGATACGAGGAATCGTTAATTCTTCTTGTCTCTGGCGAACTCTCGGGAGACCCCACAGCACAAGGCGCATATAATGCGTCTATATAGGTATATCTGTATATATTTGTTGAATTGGAGCGAGAACGATATCAGTCTCTCTCTTATTTCTTCGATCTCAAAGAGAATCCTCTTTCCCTCTCTCTCTCTCTCTCTAGAGAGAGATACGTATAGATTCGATCCATCAGTCTCCCTCTTTCTCTATCACGCAGTCACCGAGACGCAGCTATATTATTCGCTTCGATGAGCATAAATTCTCTCTCTCTCTCTCTTTCTTTCGTTCTGTGTCGAATCGTAAAAGAATTTTCCAACATCAAAAGAAATTCGTTTCAATTTTCCCTGGAAATGCTATATAGACATTATATTTATAACAATCTTATCGAGATATCGAATAATCCATATCGACTTCGCAAAGCGTTCAAAATTTCAACGTTTCTCTAAGAATCACTTCGGTCGAATAATTTCTAAACTTTACGACGTGATCGATCGAAAAACGTGAGAAACGATCGAAAGATCGTTCGACGTAAAACTCTTTTATAATTTCCGGGTGTTTTTAAATATTTTTTTTTTTTTCATAAAAAAAATCTGACATCTGCGTTTCTTGACACGGTCTCGGGTCGATAGTGAAGCGATGCATCGTTTATACGAGATGCAGAGATGAATATTAAGTCGCATTATTTCTAAACCGCGGCAGAGATATGGTACTCTGCGAATCAGACGATGGCGAGCGAAACAGAGAGAGAGAGAAAAATGAAACGTTTATGCAGCGACGGCAACGAGAAGAACGAACAGACCAAGCGAGCGAGATCCAAAGAGAGAGAGAGAGAGAGAGAGAGAGAGTGAGTGAGTTTCAATCTGGAGGTCCAATTTCGCAAGTTGGATGAAAATACGTATTCGGGGCCCATTGGAGCGGCTAACACGCCAGGAGAGAACGCTACGGCTCGCTCCATATTCAAGCAGGTAGCTCTCAAACTCCCTCATCCCTTTCACCCTCTCACTTCCTCTCTTCTGTATCAAGCTCTACTCTCTCTCACTCTGTCTCTCTCTTTCTCTCTCTCTCTCTCTCTCTCAGGCTATTCTATACACCCCCTTCCACCGTTTCGCAGGAGAAACAGAGAGAACACCAGCAGCGATATATAGAACAGCAACAGCAGCCGAACGAACTCTCCTCTCCTCTCTCTCTCTCTCTCTCTCTCTCCAGGCTCGGCAAGTCCGCGTGGCTGTGCAAGCTTCCACGTCCATGTATTTATGCGATATATACCTTCCTATATATATATATATATATATATATATACAAACGCGTGTGTATACGGGGGTGAGATGGAAGAGGATGGAAGTCGACGAGAATCGGTTACGGACAAACCGGTGGGAGGGAAGGATGAAAAGAGAGAGGATTGAGGGGCAGAAGCAAGAGAAGGAGGGAGGGAGTACGAGGGAGCGAAATATAGTCTGTACGGTCTGGAGGCTTGCACATAGCTGTGCGCGCATTATGAATATTCAACTTGGTCCTGGCATGGCTGCGCGTTCGAATCCATTATTTATTTCTGTGGCACCATCGCGCGTTCCTCTCTCACTCTTCTTCATATACCTGTATATACTCGCGTCTATGTGTGTATATATATATATATATATATATATATATGTATATATATGTATATGGGGTATAGCTCTCGCATGTTCTTTCCTGCACGCACGTTGCACGCATCGCCCATCGGCTATGCATATAGGTTGCATTATCAGGTTCTCCCTCATTTTCCCTTTTCGTGCCGTTCTCCGTCTCACTCGGAGCTCAAATTTTGCAACATTGTTCCTGAGAAGACGAAGAAGCATTGGTCCCTGGCCCGTTTTCTGTTTCTCTCACTCGTTCGATTTTTCTTTTCTTCGTTTTAATTTCACCCCTTCTTCATCATCTTCTTCTTCTTATTCTTCTCATTCTTCCTTCTTGTTTTTCTTGTTCTCGGTGTTCTCGAGGAATTCTTCTTCCTCGAAGAATGCGAGAACGGCTTCGGCTATAATATTCACTTCGCGAGGAGTCGAGACCGCGTGGCCCGCGCGCGCTTATGCAATACACGAAGATTCTCAAGATTTTTTTCCTTTTTTGAGATTCCCGAACGGAATGTTCGAGACTACGAAATTACAGACGTCTCGCGGATTTTGAGAGGGAAATTATTGCGGGATTGAAATCTTCTTCCGGATGAATGTTTTGATATTTTTGCTTTTGTCGAGGGTGATTGGTGAATTTGTTTTTTTTTTTGTTTTGTTTCTATGTTCGATGATTTTAATCGTCGAATCTAATTTCTATTCTCCGATCTCTCCCTAATACGTCTCGATCTTATCAGCGAGTGTGATCGAGGGGATTAACGTACGTTATGGCGTACGGTCGCATAGATTTGACGCGGAAACCTCCGTTCCACGTTCTCGAAGATAACAACAATGAATTGTTAGTCTCACCCCAATGAACCGACGGTAGAGACGCTATAACGTCGAATATATTGGGTCACCCGATTGGCCACGGACCTCACTATCTTCCCTTCGCTCGAATCACCGGCCTAATGATCCATTACCGTCCCGTTATGGACTCATTATACAAGCGCGAGGCCACAGCAGATTTCACGATACAAATTACTCGACGATTAAGTCGGGCGTAGGCAGCTACGATGATATTATTCAGATTACCTCGCAATTTCAACAATAATTGCGATATCTTCATTATTATTATGCAAATTTATTGATTTTGTTTGTTTGTATTTGCACGATATTCGTGACAAATTTTACTCGTTTCTTTAACAATCGTCGAAATAATTTATTTTCTTATGTAATCGAGTGTTTTCTTTTTTGTTTTCATTTTTAGGTAAGTGAACGATGATCTTGCAACTCGATACGTCGATGGGATTTCAGGAATTCGGAAATAATTGTTGGACCGCTTCCTCGGTGAGTCCGAAATAAAATATTCGTCGATCTCGCACGATTTTTATTGCGATGTTTCAGGGCGAATTAAGAGTTGAAACGTTAAGAGAGAAAATAAAATACGAATTAACGTGAGAATCTAGAGACTCGAGTCGATATAGACGATCGTTGAGACGCGTGATAAGTCGTGCGTCGTTCGTTTAGAAAATAACAAAAATATCGAAAGATTCATAAAGCAATTTCGTACGAGAAAGACGCGCTCTAGAAACTTCAACTCAATTTTTCCCGTATTTTTGTTTTAACGTTGCCTTTGCGCGAAGGGAAATGAAGAGAAGAGGAGAGAGGGAGAAAGAGAGAGTTTCGTTCAATCTTCCGCCACCGTTCTAGCGCCTGCCTGCTGCCCCCTCGAGTAAATAACTCCTCTCGTCGTCGTCGTCGTCGTCGTCGTCGTTTACTCGGCTTGGCCTCCCAGTTTATAATGGAGATTATCTTATTTGTGCCGAGACCCCCGGAGACAACTCGGCATCTTTCTTGTGCGAAAGAACCGAAGTAGAAGTGGATGGGAGAAAAAGCGCTGCCCCGGAAGGATAGACGGCGTCGTGTTTCGCGAAAGGAAACGACGACGTAGAGGAAAATTAGAGACAGACTAATAAAAAAAAGTGGGCTAAAGAGAGAAAGATAGATAGATAGAGAAAGAGAGAGAGAGAGCAACGGGAGTTTAAAGGGGAGGAACAAATTTACGAAGCCTGAAAGAGAAGATTAAAATTACTTTTGCCTCGGAGTTATTTTGTCCGTCCCTCCTCTATAATCGCGAATATTTTCCTTATTCCAACTCAGCGTCAAACATCAAAATTACAATCTCTCAAGAACAATAATTTCTCGTTACTTTGTGCGCTATTCTGAAAATCCAAGATTAATTGTCATTGTTGTCTAAAATTTATGTGCAAGCATCTTATTAACGTTCTCATTATTCTCTCGAAATAAATTTAATCGCAAAGTTATCCTTTCGCGTTTGATTTTTATTATTTTCATTCTTTTTTCTAAAAATCTATATAAAAAAAAAAACAATTCCTTCACAATTTAACGGACTTTCAATTAAAACGACGATGAAAATTGATATTACCGTTTTTTCGTAATATACAATTTTTATTATCTCTCTTATTTCAGTACTCGCGAGAGAAAGAAAAAACGAGAGAACGGAGAGCAAGAGACTTTGAACCGCGCGCGCGCGTATTATTAATTATCAGCCTCGGCCACCGTGTTATTAGTGCATTAGGCGAAACCGCCCGTTCTCTCTCTCCCGCGTATAGCCCAGGGCAAAATTCGAAGCGGCAGCGGGTGCAGAAAAGAGAAGAAAATATTGAACTCTGCGAGAGAGCTCCTAAGTCAGCCAGTGATAAATACCCAGCGTCCACTTCTCTTGCTCGAGTAGATTTTTATATACGTATATTGATAAATATACGGACACAGGGGCGCGTCATTGCGTTAAGGCGTGTTACCGGTATGCACTTTTGTTCGTCTCTCTCTCTCTCTCTCTCTCTCTCTAGAGAGAAAGAGAGAGATTGAGAAGGAGGGAGATCCGCAAGGTGGGAGGAGGAGGAGGAGGAGGAGGTAATAAAAAAGAGAGTGACACACATACGTATAGCGTTCGTAATTACTGTTATCAGTTCGTTGAGAATTCCGTGTGTGCATTATGTACCTGTTGCTGCACCAGAACCATCTATCAGTGGGTGGGTTGCCTAGAAATTCATGCGAGAGTGGGCGTGCGATTGCACGTACCCACCGGTGGCAAAGAGAGACCGAGAGTCATAGAGCGAGGGAGATGGACTATCGGAAATTAAGGTGCGACCGGTAAAGGATCGTGGTCGAGGACATTTTTTTTCAATTACTTTTTTTTATGTCAATAAAAATCATTCGAGACGCGATAAAATTTCGTTTGACGAATATCTCCTTCGTGCGACAGGATCGTTAGCGACGATTAGATAAAATTAAACGAATTCTCGCGACGTTAGACCGGGGGAAAGAAAAACAATAGAAAGAAAAAATGATAAAAGATTATCCTTCGACGATTTATCGCGTCGATTATCGCTTTTGAGGTGACGGTCTCTATCTCGCCTTGTTCGTGGCGATGTTAGGCTCTCGAGACGTTCGAGAATCCGCATCGTTGACGGATCTTCGCCTCGAGGGACGTTGATAAATATGCAACGACGACAAAAAAGAACAGATTTGAAAATAAAAAGAACGAATAAAAATAGGAAAATCGGATCGATCGTCGGTGACGATCGTCGGCGAGGTCTATCTCCTTTTGCCTCGGCCGATCGTTCGAATCGGGGCGGGGGGATAAATGAGAACGGGGTGAGAAAGGTAACATACAAACTAGCCCGTAACAGCAAAGCTCATAGCCCAGAGAGGATAGTGCTGCTATCCTACTAACTGTTATATATACGTTGGTTGGTATAAAAGAGGATGAAGCGAAGCGTGCGCTCCTCTCTGGGGCGCGTTGAGGCCCTGAGGCATCTCCCTCTCTCTCCCTCTTTCTCTCTCTCGTTCGGTCTCGAGCATCTCGCGAACCAGGCTATTTGACCAGACTCACGTAGCAATTAACGCTACTAATGCCGCTATGCTATAATTATAATTAGTGGGCAACGCCCTTCACACACACCGCCCCCACCGAAAACTTCGCCAGAAGGGATCAACGGCGAGAGACCGAACGGGGGTTGAGATTGAAGGGCGGGAGGGAGGGAGGGCTGAGTTAGTTTATAGTGCATAAACTTTCGAAGGTACTTACTAGGGTATCGTGATATATACGGACGGTGTGAGAATTGAAGGATCTCCACAGGACGAGTTCAACGTCCCGGATTTTCAATTTTAAAGAAAAATTGACAGTTCAAGTATCGTTCTTCCGTCTAGCGCGCGATCGAACAAGAATCGATATTTTATTTGCGAGTGATATCCTACTATTGGATTTTCATTTGTTTGGTCGTTGAATAAATAAATAAAAAATAATTCTCGCGATAAAATAAAAGAAAAAAATATATTTTGAAAAAACTTCAAGATTTCTCGAGGCTGTCATTGAGCGACCGAGTCGTTCGATGCTCCGGGTCTCGTCCATTACTTAACTCAATTAGAACCAAGTAGAAACGAGCGAGAGTCAAGCACGCGGTCGAACGTTTTTGTTGTACGATGTTTTTTTTTCTAAATTAATTGCCACGGCGCACGCGCGCGCGTTGCTCGAGGGCAACTTCGAGGGTAGGTAACTAATACCTACCCTAGTAAAAAAAACAAAACAACAACAAAAAAAATAAAATCGAGTATCTCATTCGCGCACGTTGGAGCCTCGCATTACCCCTCCTAGATGAGAAAATACGTCTCGCTTATTTTCGTCCCGCGGTTCGAGACAGCGAAGTGAGCGTGTTCGCTCGGTTCGACGCGCTCGTTTCATCTTTCCACGCGCCGAGTTCGTCTCTCTCACTCTCTCTCTCTCTCTCTCGTTCTCGTTGCTCTCTCGCGCTAAATGTTGATCGGTTGCGCGAGTGTCCTGGCGCCATCGCGTACACACACTTAAAAAACGTAATCGCGTTTGTGTGTAAAGTGCACACGCGGCGTACGTGCATTCGCCGAAGCCCGTCAGAATTTATGACCGACGTGGTCGCTGTTTGAGACGAGGCCCGAGAGAGCCAGTCCGAGCGAGAACGTCCTGACCAGTCGAGCCGGCCAGCTCAGATCTCTGCTTCGTACACAGGTATACGTATCGAGGAAGAATCCTTCTTCTTCTTCTTCTTCTTCTTCATCTTCTTATTCTTCTTCTTCTTCTTCGTCTTGTTCTTCTTCTCGTCCGGACCTTTTTCTCCTCGCTTCATCCGCTCTTTCGCCTCGATGACCATGCGCGCATCTTCTCTCCGTCGCGAATTCAAAGACTGTGTCTCGCTCTTTCTCTCTCTCTCTCTCACTCTCTCACTCTCTGTCTCTTCCCTCGTGTCTTCTGGCAGGTGGTGGTCTCTTCGCCCTCGCGCACCTCCTCTCCGACATCAGCATATAGAAAGGGAGACGAGGAACTCGAGCGACCGGGTCCTTTTCTTGGGTTCTACCGCAGGAGGCGTGGCCATCGCGTCTCCCTCTCGTGCTTCGAATTAACTTGTATCCTCGACACATTCTTCGTTCCACTTTTTTCATTCGAAATTTCTTCTTCTCTTATCCGTAATAACTATCGCGCATTTTTTCAAATTTTCGACGACGACTCTCACTTGGAATTTCATCTTTCGTCTATCTTCTATTTTTAAATACAACGAATTTTCAAGAAAAATTTGAATTCTCGTTTTTCATGGATATTCGTGACGGAATTAAAGAAATTTTCATAAATGGCTCGCACACCTCGAGAGGTTCGAGCCGATCGCGAGGAATTACCTTATAACATCGCTCTGGTAAAGGGTGGAGGGAGAGAAGTTGCGCGTGCCTCGAGGCGCCGAGGGAAGAGGGAAAGAGTCTTCGGGGTGGAGGATGAGGAGGAGGGGGAGGGGGAGCTTCGCGTGCCCAACATAGCCTCATGGCCTCGCACCACTCTCTTCACGGTCAGAGGTCATCATCGAGCACGAGCCACCTCGCGAGGTTCTCAACTCGAGGATTGAAGGAGAATCGAGAAGGAAAGAGGAACTTCGTTTTTCTTTCTTTCTCTCTCTCTCTCTCTTCTCGCTCTCGCTCTCGCCGAGAGTCAGGATAATGGGCCTTATATCGTGCAAGGCGATCCCGGACCACCGGCTGATTTTCCCCGTTCATCCGTATCTACGTTCGATCTCTCGCTCTGCATAGTTTACCTCGCGAGTCTGGAAAGAAGAAAAAGAAGAAGAAAAAAAGTTCACCCGCATCGTTCCGGGTTGAACATCGAGGCGATCGCTCGTCCCGTCATTTCTTCACTGCCAATTGACTCGTCAATATCGTTTACGACGTATCCTCAAGTTCAACAACTTTCGAACTATTATCGCGAAAGATTTCTCCGACGCGACAATAAAACAAAATTCATCGTAATAAAATAACTTTTTTGTTTGTTTTTTTTCGGTTCTATAAGGGTTGACAAATTTGTTGACGGTTTTATCGATAATTTTAAGATTGTTGGGTTATATTATTATCCGCGTTACGTAAACTCTTGAGAGAGAGAAATAGTCCGCCATAGTTTTTTTTTTACTTCTTTCCCATACGCACCGGAAGGCGGAGCTCACGGGCAGTAAATCATCGAGTTCCTCTCGAGAGACGGAGACTCGCGCTAGAGGGAGAACGAACACGACGCTCGTCGTGTCGACGAGGCCATTAATTGTATCAATTTTGATGCCTCGTTTAGTGTTCTCTTCGTTAAATGAATTCGTGGCTTTCCCCCTCGCGTTTTGTTTTACCCTCGCGCCGGGAACGTTCGATCGTCGAACGCGAGCGTAAAGCGAATAGTTTCCTTTTTTTTTGTTTTCTTAAATCCTTCCTTCACCACAATTTCTATATTAGAAAACGTCTAATTGGCCGAGAAATTTACTTCGCCAGATTCGTGATCGTTGACGAGTCGAGTCTCGAGTTCGCTTCACGGTTATTTCACGTCCGTTAGAAAAACGTTTGACGAAGGTGTTCACCATTTTTATTATTATCCTTTCTTTTTTCGAATTTTACGACGACGAGCGTCACCGTGCGTAGCTCCGGTTTGAGAAGAAGAAGAAGAAGAAGAAGAAAAAAGCAAACGTCGCGCTCAAAACCCTTTCGAAACTACACGCCACGCGATATAATCGCGTAGACGAGACGAAAACATTTCATAATCGTTGATTCGTGAGAAAATAGAGAAGGCAAGAACGATCGGAGAGAAACGCGTGTACGTTTTTTTTGTTAATGACTATAAATTATAGGTTTGCCCTGTATGTGTATGTTTCTATACGCGTGTGCGTGACGACGGTCAGACCGATCGAAACCTTGACGAAGATCTCCAACTCTTTACTGTCCGAATGTATTTTTATTTTTTCTAATTTTCATTTATCATTTCGTATCACTCTCGAATTTCTCGACAGAGAAATCTCGCGTCTTCGCGCGAGATTCTTGAAAAATTCGTCAAAGTCCGACGAGTCCAGGTCGACCTCGCGGTTTAATAAAATCATCCGAATTTTCACGACGTTCTCGTAATCGAAATGGTCCAGAGGTCGATAATTCGTTCCTCCCGAATTTAGCTCGAGAATCTCTCGAGGATTCTCCGCTGTATCGATCACGGGTAAAATCGACGGGTTGAGATAACGCACCGTCCGGGGGTAAGCGAGGTCGTAGAATTCTGCAGCATCCGCGGTCGAGCCAGCGAGATGAGATCTTACTGTTCGTGTCAGAAGTCGGTAAAGTTGAGATCTCGTTCGAGGAAACGAGTTTTCGTAGTTGCGACAGTGACTGTCTGGAGTCACTTCGTTCCTGCCAAGGATCTCGCTCGCTCCTCGGATAATTTAATCCGATCTTCGATCCCCATTTTCATTTTTTATTCGATATTTCTTCGTTCTCTGTTTTTATTTATCCTCCGGATATTTACCATTGGTATTTACAAAAAAATGTATGTACTTAACTTCGGAATAATAAAACGTTCGTTAAAATTCATTCACACCCGCAAATTTAATTAATCAGGCGCGAATAATTTACAACTTTGCGCAAAGGTGCAAGCTCACCGGAGAAATGGCAGCTGCGAATACGTGCCGATGTTTTTTTTTTCTTTCATACGTACCAATGTACACCTCTCGCTGTGTATTATGATCAACGCGTCCTATATATACGTAAATAAACCATACGCGGACGTACTTTCGAGATTTACGAGCAGATTAGGCCCGGCGCGAACGGAAAGTTAACGCGCGGCTAATACTCTCTCTCTCTCTCTTTCTCTTTTTCTCTCTAATGCCTCGAGTACATATAGTCGCCAAATTTTTATCCCCCTCGGTATGAATGCGCGAGCGAGAGGCCACACGGGGTTTTCTTCACTTCTCATGTTCACCGTACGAACTCCGGGGAAAGATATTTCGCTCTACCGTTATATACAGCGATAATATCTTTCGTTCTTATCGACGATAGCGGTGCGATGAGTCGCGCGTGGGGTAGAAGGGGAATAGGGATGAGGCGGTGGAGGGACGGTGGAGGTCCGAGATGGAGGAGAGCCACAAGGAGTCGAAGGAATTTTTAATCAGCCCGAAGCGCTTCGATTAAATCCTGCCGAGTAATTACGAGTGATCGCACGCACCATCGGCCAAACGCGTAAGAAGAGGACGAAATACGAACGTGTACGTAGAGATACGAGAGAGGGGTTCGCGCGTTCGTGATCGAGAAAACGAAAATGTACGGCGATCGCGACGTTACGCGGCAAAAGTTACGATCGCGGGTATAAATTCGTGTAAGAGAGGAGGTAGAGTGAGGGCGGGGGGAGGGGGATAGGCGGTAGGACGGGCGTCGTACGTTGTCGTCTCGCCCTCTTGACAAAAGCTGCCGCCCGATGCGAGAGAAACATCGCGTATTTCGCGGATGGAAAGAGGTAAGTCGGTTCGAAATAACAGAAGCGAAACGACGAGAGAAAGACAGACAGAGACAGAGAGAGAGAGAGAGAGAGAGAGAGAGAATGAGCGAGGGAACGATCGAATCTCCTAATATGGACGAGAGGGACCCGAAGAGCCGATGTGCGTCTTGTAGATTCGACGAGATATTTCGCGATACGCGATACGTACGTGCGCGTACCCCAACCTATATACGTAAATACGTACGCGTATGTTCTCTTTGTCATAACGTCGACTCATCATCGCGGGCAATTATCTTTCGAGAAATCGATTCGCTGGGAAGTAAGACGGATAGAGTGAGTGAGTGAGTGAATAAGAGAGAGAGAGAGAGAGAGAGAGAGAGAGAGAGAGAGACGGGTGGGCAGACGAACGAACAGACGGATGGACAACGAGAATATCGATTCGTTACAATTTCTTTCTCGTTCGATCATCAACGCTACGACCCGATCGATAAATCGGATCATCGATTTATCGAGCTATTTTTCATTCGTAATGTTTTCTTTTTCTGTTTTTTTTTTTTCGCGATAAATCCATTAGCGCCTCGTCTACCTGATTTCCCCGATTCACGAGCGACGATAATCGTACAATCTCTCGTGTTCCTTAGTGTTTATTATTCGCGGCGAGATTATCGATCGTTCTCGAACGGAACATCTTCGAAGTCAATGGTGCAAATCCATACTACGCCAGTCGGTGTAAGTTCAGTAAGCCATCACACGCGTTGAGAAGATCGAGGGTATTATGTGCGCGCATGAGTAGCGAGCCCCGAGAGGCGCAATCAGCGAGTGTTGATTTTCCGTTTAATGGCACGAGTGAGCGAGTGAGTCAGAGAGAGAGAGAGGGAGAGAGAGAGAGAGAGAGAGAGAGAGAAAGGAGGAGGAGGCTAGAACGTTGATGATCCATGATGATCCATCGACGTTACGTGCCTCACCGACCATTCGAGCGTTTAACAAACCCATGGAGAAGCTACCCATCCAGCATTAATTAATCCAACCTCCCCTCTCGCCCACTCCCGATCGATGATTCAAGATTTATCGATCGCGCGCGTGTACGTTTTGTTTATTTTTTATTCCTTTTTTCTTCACGATAATGCCGATATCGCGCGTTGCGAAATTGCAGTTACTATTGAAAAGGATGTACGCCGTGTACTCGTCGATTCAATGTTCCGAAGGAATAAAT
Organism: Netelia virgata; assembly: GCA_951802705.1. Lineage (NCBI taxonomy): Eukaryota > Metazoa > Arthropoda > Insecta > Hymenoptera > Ichneumonidae > Netelia > Netelia virgata. The sequence goes on along the minus strand of OX637866.1, from coordinate 3,012,297 downwards.
TTATTTTTTGCATTTTTTATTATTATCGAGGATGATAAACTCGTTACAAACGCAATTGCTAATCGGCCTAAGGGTAGATGGAAAAGGGCAGTGGGAACGGGTCGAGTCGGTACAGAACACAGTTTCATTGAATTCTTTTTGTTCCTTTGATTTTTATTCGAAAACAGTAACACGTTGCAGGTTGTACGAAAGAGCGTATGGTCTGTAACAAGCTGTTTATATAGAATTTGTTTTTTGTTCTGTTTTTTTTTCTTTTCTTTTTTCATCGAAAGATGATTCTCGCTCCGTCATTGAACATATAGGCTTGCGCGTTAAGGTGGTCTATCAGCGAATGTAATCTTGCAATAAGGCTCTCTCTCTCTCTCTCTCTCTCTCTCTCTCTCTCTCTCTCTCTCTCTCTCTCTCTGTCTCGCCGATATATCGACAATTCGAAGCGCCTCGAACGGAGAGACTTCCAATCTTCCTCACTCGCGTTTTGACGAGGACTCGAACCAGAGATGGGAAGCGCCACAATGCGATTCCTCCATTATGCACACGTCGTTACCCGATCGATCATCGATTCCGCGGTATAATCAAATATATATAGACGGTGGTAGACGGGAACTCGGGCTAAAGTCCGAGAGAGAGAGAAGGGAGAATGAGGGCGGGAGAGGAGGAAGGGGCGGGGGGCGAGATGTATATACACGCGCGGAAAGATCACGAAATGATAGAAAGTCTCAAAGTGGACGGTCCTCTCTATCGGTCAGGCCTCACCCCGTTTGCGCGCCCTGATCGAAAAATATCTCTCATGCATTAATCATAAATCATATAAGAACGTATGGCCGATATATCTATATAATAATCGTTCGAACTCGAATATCTGCCCGCGGGCATTTTTCAAGTGGCGACCCCGCCCGGGAGTTCGTTCGCGGGAGAGCGCGCGAGCTCGACACGCGCGCCTCGCAACACTTCTCTCTCTCTCGGGCAATCGATGAAACAAAGCTCGCAGAAAAATTGAACCCGAAATCAAGCCGAGTCATCGAGCGTAATTCTTTGATATTAAAATATCCCGAAACGAATTGCTATTTTTACCGTTTAATTGAGAGCGCGGATTTAATAAAAGTAAAACGGGAAGGGCGTATATGAAATATTTCGAGATTGACGTTACCGAGAATTTGAGACAATAGCGAAATATTCACGCTGACGCGAGAGAAAGACGGAGAGACAGAGAGAGAGAGAGAGAGAGGGAATTTGTAATTTGAAATTGAAAAAAATCCCGTTAGATCTGTCTGGCTCGAGTAATATTGGGCCAAAGTTTTGTGGCTCTTAATAAAGAGAGTAATAAATCGAGAAGCGATATTTCACGCTTCGCGTTTCAAACCTGAGGATAGTTCGAAAAGCCCCACGGCAATATTGTGCGACGGGCGCGAGAGATCATCTCGCGTCTCTCGATTCACGAATGTTTCTCGATCGACGCCAACATATCGCGTCGATTCTAATTTGAGGCGACGCTTGCGCAGCAGGTGCCGCTCATTGTACGAATCTCCCGAGAAATCGCGAACGTCCTCGTCTCTTTTTATTCTCGGTTAATTAACACCTTCTGCATCTCCTCGTGCTATTAAACAATAAAAAAACAAAAACAAGAAAAGAAAAAAAGAATTATTTCACATCACGATCGACCGCGACATTGTTCCCTCCGAAGCTTTCACTCGATACCGAACCGCTGCTCGAATCCCCGTAACGGTACGTTACAATTTCGATCCTAAGAATTCGCATCCTCGCTAGTAGCTCCATATTTTTCCCCAATAACCAAATCTAACTTCGAACATATCGATTTCTCGACTTTGAGACGATAAATTTTCAATAAAGAATTAAAAAAATAATCTCACGGTTCTCGCGATCTCGAAGGAAAATTTTCGAGTCACGAGACTGTGCTTCCCTCTTCAAAAACACTTCTCATCGAAGGAACGTGTGCGTTGGCTCAAGAATCTTGAGATATACCGAGCTCTCGAGGAGAAGAGGAGGGAGAGCTATCGTTTAATATGAAACCGCGAGTCGAGACGTTTTCGAGTACAATTTCGTGGCAATTAATAATACTTGACCTATTGTGGCACACGCACATACACATCAACATAAACACACGTGCGGTGTTGCGCGCCTGGTAATAGGAGGAAGACGATACGCAGGTGAATAGTAGAACCAGCGAGAGAAATATATATATATATTCAATATATAAAGAAAATATTCCACGCGTGATAGGTGGCTGTGTATTTATCACGTTGGTTATCGTGGATCATCGGATAAACGGTGTGGTGGATGTTTGGCTCGGCGAGCTGGCTGCGCGAGACACCCGGGGGGCACGACGAATAGAATAGTGGAAAATAATCGCACCTCGCGGTGCGCGCAAACTCTCGTCGTATTCATCGGTGGAACACGCGGCGATTCATCTCAGAATGGCGAAGAGGCTGCAACAAGTTGCGAGTCAAATTCAGAAGGGATGTTGGAAAGAGGAAGGGGGGTGGATGGAACAGGTGCGTCTCGCGGCGTTGGCGCATGCGCGGTTGAGAATCGCTCAGGAACGAAACGCGAAGAATGATCGATGGTGGAAAAAAAGAAAAGAGGAAGAGTGGGTGGGGAGAGAGAAAGAGAGATCGAGAGAGAGAGAGAGAGAAAAGTACACCCCTTTAATGATCGTCCGAGTGTGTTCTCGATGTAATAGAAGAGAAACATCTGCGACCGAAATGAAAACCTTCGGGAACACGTCGCGAGCTCAATTCTCTCGTCCAGAAGGAAGAAAATATATTTACAAACGGTCACGCGCCGCGAAACTGCGCATGCGTAATTATTATCCCGGGTGGGTTTGTCTTTTGTCTCGACGGGACGCTTGCAACCGGTAATGTCGCGGGTAAATCCTGGTCAACGCTACGTGCTGAAATAAAACGAGACGGAGGGAGAAATGAGATTGAAGGTCCGACTGTAAGAAGCACCGATTTCTTCGCTCGGTATCTTCCGCCCCCCGCTTTCTTTCTTTCTCTCTCGGTCTCTCCCTCGCGAAGACGAAGAACATCGTGTCTCTTTGGTGCACGCGAAAAAATGCAAAATCGGTAATGGCTTTGCCGAAGTCGTGCGAGACGGCTCTCGCACGCTGCGCGAGTATGCATCGACGAAGATTCTGTGGTCAGTATTCTACCGGTGGAATATTTATCATGAGATACAGAGAGAGAGAGAGAGAGAGAGAGAGAGAGACGCGAAAAGCTAGAGGAACTTTAGAATGATTGAAGACTCGACGAATAATGAAATTATCTAATGGCTTTTGCGCTACCTGAGTCATTATTAATCGATAATAGAACGCTTATCGATGGTTTTCTCTTACTGAGAATTTACTGAAAATTATCCTCTGGAATGAGAAACACTGAAAAAAGAAAAAAAAATCAATTATACTCGTAAGAATGACAGTTTGGCCAAAAAGTCACTGCGTTTCTAACACACAGGCTCTTATGTAAACTCGTGCGGAAAATACGCAGTGACTTTTTGGCCAAGCTAATATCGCTCGACTATTCGAGCGGTGGAAAAAAATTTTACGATCCTGTCGATAATGCATGAACGTAAAGCCGGCGGTTTAGCCGGTAGTCCGTGACACGCTAACTCGTCATCGGGTCACGGATACTCTCGAAGCCACACACGCCAGAGTCTCGTTCGAACCGGGCAACGTGTTTGTCTTGTACGGTCTCGAGAACGTCTTCCCAAGGCCAATGTCATCACCGCGGTATAATACGCGAGAGAAGTCCCACTTGAAAATATGAACAAAAAAAAGAAAGAAAAAAAAAATGAAAAAAGCCCCTCGCGCGCCCGACGCTCTATGAAAACGCGCGGAGTGCGAGAGATCGTTATTTTACCTTCGTAACGAACATAATATCGCGGTATACCAATCGCATGTTATGGCAGCACGGTGTTGGGATCGCTCTCGTGTCTCTCTCCGACGATGCTGATATTTCTCTCTCGACGTATCTCGTAACAGCTCTAATTAGAGACTAATAATCGGTTTCTGATGCCGTTGCCGTTTGCTGCTGCTGCTGCTGCTGCTGCTGCTGCTGCCTGTCCGTCTTCTGTAACGAGCGTATTCCAATGTAGGCCGGATACACGTGGCCTAGATTGTCGCGAGACCGGTGCGCGCGTTCTTACTCTCGTTGAAAAACCTATATATAACACTTACTTATAGTTTAATCTCTAACGTCGTATCGGTTCGTAAGTATATTTTCGTTTGGATGTAAATATTTGTCATTAAATTGACTCGATTATTCATCGTATAGGTTCTTGGATGTTTCGTATACGTAAATGCGATCTATCGTTGATTATCGATTGAGGAACGACGGGAAGTTTACGAGTGACTGACGGTTATCTCGAGAATCGTCGAGGGTCACGAGTGTGCGTTGTTGCAACGAGGAAAAAGAAGATGAGAGATAGAAGCACATAATGTAGATCGGAGTCGAAGAGCGAGTAGAGAAATGAAGAGAGTCTCGAAGAGAGGAAGAGAACGAAAAAGGTGCGCGCTGAGCCTCGCTGGTCACTAGGGCGTTGACCTGATGAAGCGGACCAGAGGCTGCGAGCTCGACTGGCGGCTCGGACCAAACGAGTGTGAGCACAACGGAATCTCGGGGGTTAAAGGAGGAACGGATAAGAGAGAGAGAGAGAGAGAGAGAGAGAGAGAGAGAGAAAGAAGAGAGGAGAGGGAGAGAGTCCTCAGCTTCGCCGATGCTACGTCGTTCATGTTGTTTCTGCAGCATCGAGAATGAGGCGAACAAGCTCAAAGAAAAAAAGGAGATAAAAAAACATCGAATTGATAAGACATTATTTGTATCCACTCCTGAACTAGAGGAAAAGTAGCGAGTCTTCGAGTTCTGAAACTCGACAAGCGGAATGACCAGCGAAGCCTCCTCTTCCCTCCGCTCTCCTCCTCCTCCTCCCTCCTTTATTTATTACTCACCCTAGAAGCCCGGCGCGAGGTAACTCTCTCTCTCTCTCTCTCTCTCTTTCTCTTTCTTTCTCTTTCTCTCGCTCGCAAACGAGAAAACACCGCGAGAGACAAAGATAGAACGAGAACGAGATGACCAGAAGGCGAGTTCGAACCGTCATGAATATCCTTCCTCGACGTCTTCGTCCTCGGTAGGAACCTCGGGAGAGAGACGATCTTTCAATGGCGTGTACGAAGAGCTTCTCTCTCTCTCTCTCTCTCTCTCTTTTGTCTCTTTTTCTCTTCAAAGAAGAGAGAGAGAGATAGAGAAGCGTGTGGTGCTGTAGTACACCGGCGAGCACACCGGCTCTTTCGCGTAAACGTGTCCGTAACGATAAATTCCGGGCGCGACGCCGTGTGTACGCCTGAAAACTCGAGCTCCGAGCATCGAGCCCATCAGGAACACGAGGGAGAAGAAGAGAACCGCAACGGTTCCTGAGTAAAGCGCCTCTACTCTTCGTCCATCGGGGCAAGGGGGACGTTGGAGCGCCGAGATTTCCGGGAAGTCGTTCGCCAATCAAGACTCATCCCAGAAAGAGAGAAGATTTCAACCCGGTGAATTCCGGAGGACCCCGTTTCTTCTTGCGTTTCCTTGTATTATATATAGACACGTTAGTTACTTTTTTCTTCTTTTATTCCTTAATTATTTTATACAATATATATAAAAAATCTATACGTATTTCGACTTTATAGACAATAATTAAGAAATAAAAATGTAAACCTGAGAGATATAACGATACAGCCGGTTTTCGCATCGTATTAAATATCTAAGTGTTACATCTCCCCGTGTATTTAATTCCACGATCATTACTTTATAACCATTCATTATTTCAACTTGGTATTTCACGACTCCGGTGGGATTGTCTTCGATCGCAACGATTTGCCCTATGTGCTCTGCACAAGTCTCCGTTCGCCTTTTACCCCTTTACGTCGTGCGGGTTTACTCGTCGTCGATTCATACGTCGATCGTATCGACGTATCGACCTGTGTTTCGATCTCATCCTCGAGATAGAGAACGACCGCGAACAACGGTTTGTCTAAAGGAAAATTGTGTCGAACCCTTCGTATAACGCATGGGCGAGAGAGGCGAATGACGCGGCTCGAATTTTCAATGACTCGAGAGACTGCACAAGCATCGCCCGTACGAGAATAATGCGAGGAGACGATGGAAAGAAGTAAAAGAAGAAACAAAAATTGTATTCATCGCGAGATCGCTCGATCGTGCGTTTAGGAAAAGTTTTGATTTCTCAATTGGGTCCTGTTACGGCTCTCGATAATGTCTCAATCGGACTCGGTCCGGTCGAGTCGCTTTTTCCGGATCGTGGTCGCCGTTTACTCTCGTTAGACGACGAGATCGTACATATATATATATATCTATATATTCACTTTCGATGGGCTTAGCTCATCGGGTGAATTGGAGCGCGTCGACGAGACTCCTCTTCGGAAGGCTTCGAAGCATCGGGAGTGTATCTCTCTCTCTCTCTCTCTCTCTCTCTCTTTTTTTTTCTCCCTCGCGGTACACAGTGCGTCGACATCGATTCCGCCGGTGTCCGCGTCATTGATTTATCGCATGGGAACGCGTCTCGCGCCGGACATGTCCTCGTTACCCCCGAAATCCTTTGTTCTTACTTCGATCGGCTCGCATCCCGGAGGTTTCGAGACGCGACGAGAGAAGAGGAATACGGAACGAACAACGAAAAAACAAAAAATAACTAAATAAAGCAAAAGAAAAAAGATCGAGTCGCGTCTGACGGACGCGAGAAATTCGCAAAGTACGTTTTTTTCCTCGTGATCGAAGAAAACTTTGCGGAAGCACGGATGAACTCGTTCCTAAAGAATCCTACCGGTTATTAAAACTCTGCGGAAAATCGGAAATTATCGTCGCTCGTACGTCCGAGCATCGACAAAGTTCCTTTTCTCGTCGTAGCTCGTGTAACGAATTCTGGATTGTGAACGAAACGAAGTTATCGATGAAGAATCGAAGCGATAGGAGTGCGTGTAAAAAAAAAAAGAAAAAATAAACGAACTCGTCTTGGGCCGAAGCGATAAAAATAACGAGGCGAACGAATTAATCGATTTTCCGTCGGTCTCGCTCGCGAACGCTGCCCCTACTGCGTATCTACCACGAGTATTAGACCATAGATCGACGGTTACCTACGTTGCGTCGAGTATCGTCGGTCGCGCCCGGCGTGGTCGGACATCGGTTGCCGAGAGTCGCATGGCCGCGCGAGAGTGAGCGCCCGCTCCTCTAATCGCCTCTGTACTGCTACGTGATTGAAATAATAAGAAATCTCTTGCGAAGCGAGGCCACGCCTTCGGAGAATTATCATTGGTCGACAAGCCAGGGCTTGATAAAACGTAAATGCTAATGGCCGTACACGTTATTGCGTTGCGAACGGAGGTTTGCGCGAGATCTCGCCTCGCTACTCTCTCGTCTCGCCGCTCGCGCACAAACGTTTCATTATCGATCCCTCTTGACGGATCAAATATTATCGATTAATAATTATCGATTATCGTTTCTACGTCTCATCGTCACCCTCGGACCAAATTTATCCGCGCGGTTTATTACGTTGGCCAAGAAGTAATTGGGGGGTTTCTATTTTTATTTTTTATTTTATTTTTTATAAGATAGACGAAGACGCGGTTGCTTCGTGTATTAGAAACGCGATGAGTTATCGGACGACCCAATATACCTCGATAACCAGTTGGCTTCGAGGAGTAAATCGGTATCGGTGTTCGATCTCACTGGCGTTGAGATAAACCGATGTACCGCGACTCGGTACCTACTTCGTGCTCGCCCGTAACGTTTATTTATTACAAAAAGAAACGAGTATAAAATTATGATTACGCGGCGTCGATAACGTCGAGTGACTGCGCAAAAGTCAGATTTACCCGTCCAACGTGTAACGCTCTCTCTCTCTCTCTCTCTCTCTCTATTTCTCTTTCTCTCGGCGTGCATTTTACCACACGCGTTTTATCAAGATAAATCGTACGGCTTTTTTCTTATTGATTTTTATTTCATTTTCATAACGCCCTGCGGTCTCTCGAACGTCCTTCTCACCTTTTCGCGCATAATAATAAGACGCTCGGATGAATAGAGGCGCGAGAAAGCCGCGCAAGAAGTCTGGGACGGGCCCCGTAGCCGGATGCGGATAGAGTCCATCCGATGGCCATTTTTGCAGCAATATTTTACCACGGGGGTAAACCCAACGTCTCGCATTGTATAGAAAACGTCTTCTATATGAAGAAGTGCAAGGCGGGAACTCGAGATTTTTCGTCGTCGATGCTCTTCAGGATGGCCTTTCCCATCAGGGACATTGTGACGCGTTCTTACATAGCCGAGCGTGTGTCGAGGGCGAACGACGTCAGAATCGCGCTATCTGCATCCGGCAGAGAGATTCTCCTCGCTCTTCTCTACCCCTACGGAATAGACGTGAAAATATGTTCAAAGATTTCTCCCGGGAGCCTCGTCAAAGGCAAAAACTTTTCTCGAGGGTGAGAGATGTCGAGAGGAGGTACATTCATGATTTTGACGTTGGTGATATTTCGTAGGCATGTTTAGGGTGTTTACGAACGCGACCTTATCCCGAAAATATACGCGTTTCGGCGAGAGAAAAAAGGAGGAAGGAAGACAAAAAAACGAATCGTGGTTCGGCAAGCGGACAAAAGAAATCGGACGTTTATCGGGAGAGTTCGAGAGTAGGAAAGAGGACAGGTGTGCGCGGTTATAGGCCGAAGGGAAGGATCGAAGTATATAAGGGCAAGGAGAAGAGAATGGTTGTAAAGAGAGAGAGAGAGAGAGAGAGAGCAAAAATAAAAAGAAGGAGATCTGTCTTGGTATGCCGTACGGTCCAGAACGCGACGCGGTGAGTCTCGGGTGAAAGCCTCGAGGCCCAAGGTCCACCACCGCCTCACCGGTTTACGCGTTGGCTACTCGCGAGAGATCGATCTATACGTTAGAACGTCTTATTAATATCCCGACACAGCGGTAAATCGCCGAGGAGCGATCTTTAAACAAACAAACAAAAAATGAAGAAAATCGGTAAATATCGTCTCGGCACGATGAAAATCGTTTCGACAATTTCTCAGGCGTTAATTCCTAATTCGTCGACGTTAACGTTTAGACACGCGTAATCTCGATCTATACGAAACGATTTACCGTTAGATCTCGATGTAATACGACGAAATTACTCGAAAATCCGTCAGCTAACGTCGTACGTTAACGAGCGCGACAATATCGCGGATAAGTCGCGCTCGTTTTGTTACAATCTGCTCCTGTTGAGCCGTCTCGATAAATGTGGGTCAACGCATGAAGAATGTCCGCATCGTGACAAGCCAATTTCGCGGTGTGCGTATCGACCGAAGCAAGGAGAGAGAACCGATCGGCAAGGACTGTCGGCGCGATCGCGCGCAAACCGTCGATGTACCTGCTTATATCGAGAATTTCTTGTCACAGACGACGGCCGACATCATCCCTGGTGGCTTCGATGTATCTCTCGGATCTTTCATTTCCTACCAACGACACTCTCGGCAAATAATTCGTAGCGGGAGTTCTATCGATGTACGAGAATTAAGGGACGATGGTGAAAGGGTATGGGGTTGGGGGAATTCTCATTTAACACCAGAAACTACGAAGACGATGTATAGTCGATCGAAATTTGTCGTCGTCTGTATTTACATAAGATTGATTGAAAATCTCGCTCTCTCTCGCTCTTTCATCTTGCGACTTTGATGTTTCGTCGATAATTATATAACACGAGAACCTGTTTATTTGGGGTCTGATTAATCATAGAGAATTTCCGAAACGATGATAAATTTTCTAAGGAAATTCCGCGTCGTCGAGACACGTCGGGCAATCTTGTCGATCGAGCGAAGACGATCGACGATCTCGCGCACGATAATTAGTAACGTCGTGATTTGTCGAATCGTTAATGTCGTGCTCTCTCGCGTTCTGACAAGATAGGTGAGGAAAGAAGAAGAAAAAGGTGGGTAAAGAAAAAATAAACAAATAAAAAGAAGAAATTAAACTCCGGTTCGCCATGTGTGCAAATCCTTGGCCCCTCGGCCAAGAAGATCGGTAGGAGATCGCGCTAACGGATCGTACGGTAATCTGCGAAAGGCCAGACGCGACCCGATGGGGCGAGTTCTCCTCTGTAGTTGGCGATGGAACGTGCGTCGAGAGGAAACGAGAGCCAAGATGCTTTTCTCGCGCCCGAGACGACGACGCGGGGATCCGGCACGAAACGTGTCGGACCGAGGAGTAAAACATTCGCGATGCAACTCGCGTCTCTACTTATCGGTCGAGCGCTGATTTCTACGAATGGTTGATTGAGAAAACCCGAGAACGAGAGGACAATGAAGCTCGTAACGCGAACGACCCGTGACTATGCAAAATCCGATGACCGGTGTGAATGAAAGAAAAGAAAAGAAAGAAACTTGACGAGAAAATGATCCGTCGTGTTGAATAAAATAGCGCGAGCGCGTTCTCGTTAATCAGGGGTTGGTGATGGTCTTACGTCGGAACCCTCGATGAGACAGAGAGAGAGAGAGAGAGAGAGAGAGAGAGAAGAAGCGCATCGCCGTGAAAAGAGAGAGCCGACGATGGAACACTCGATCGCACAGGTGAGGATACCGCAGACTCCGTTAGAGAGAAACGGAAAGAGAGAGAGAGAGAGAGAAAGAGCGTAAGAATGTAGCGGTGGTACATCGAGAGACAAAGACGAAAGATCGTTGGATCGGAGAAGTATCTTTCCCATACGAAAGAGAGAGAGAGAGAGAGAGAGAGAGAGAGAGAGAGAGAGAGAGAGAGAAAGAGGACGTGGACTGTTGATCCCTGGGTGAGTGAGAGACGTGTGTCGACCGAACGAAAGAGAGAAGGAGAATCAAGGAGCAGGTGTGTTAGTGCCAGCTCGTCCGTACTCGAGATAAATTCGTGTGTTGGTGACAGTAGCGAGGATTTCTCGTCGATGTGAAAGACAGAGAAAGACAGAGAAAGAGAGAGAGAGAGAGAGCATCGATACAAAGACCCATCCATGTTGACACATGGCAAACCCATACGATCTCCCGTATCGTTTATATTAGTATTGGTCATCGAGGAGGATGCTGCACGCTTCGAGCTGACGTCATTACTATATTCACACACATATACATACGCACACACACACACACATGAACGATATCGTCATTATCGGTGAGGCTTCGATTCAGACCTGTAGTAATGTCTCGATGGTGGTGGACGATCTCGAAGGCGGTGGTAGTTCTCCAATCGGTTTCTCAGTGAGATGGTTAAGTGGTGGCGAGATACGTCGGTAGAAGCCAAGAGGAAGGTGGTGGTGGTGGTGGTGGTGGTGGTGGTCAAGCCAGGGGCATATCTCTCTCTCTCTCTTTCTCTCTCTTTCTCTCTCATGGTACGCACGGTTATTCCATGCTCCTGCCGTTGCCGCCGCCGCCGCCGCCACCGCCGCTCTCCCCCCTCCCACCTGCCGGAGGCGCCTCCGCCACCGCGCTCTCGCCGTCACTCCACACGGCTTCTTTCCTCTTTTCTGCCTCTAGGCCATTCTCGAGAGGCGCGCGCGCCAACGCGGTGCGGTGTGTACAAGACCCCGGCGCACGTTTCGTGCCTTCTTTCACCGACCTCAACCACGAGCCACCTCGACGATATTATACCATATCTAACCCAACGGTGTGTGATACGCGAGACTCTGTCTATCTATATATCTACCTCTCTCTCTCTCCCGTTCCTTCTCTCTCTCTCTCTCTCTCTGTCTCTCTCTCGCCGCACTGTTTTACACACACGATCTCGCTCTCGTGTGTTCTGCGTTTCTCATACAACCGAAGCCCGAGGCGCGTACGTACTGTTTCCACCGGTGCGGGACTTTTCGAAAAGCCCCTCCCTAGACACGAAGACACCATAATACCATCGTGGAGGGGACAAAGACGGAACTCTCGAACGCGCTTGCCGCTTGCCTCGACCACGTGACCGTAACTTCGCCGTGCCATATTACCGGAAGTGCGAATCGCGAGATACCGGTGCGCCTCGGGGCTTGCGCATCTCGAGAGCTTTCCACGCGATACGTGTGAAATTGGGAACTGCGAGTGTGACGTTTTTGTTTTTTTTATTTCGAGCGGTGATCGTCGATCGATCGATCGATCGATCATCGGTGATTACAATTTTTATCGATAAACTTTGATATCGATTTTTGGTTTGTTTGTTTGTGAGATCGATAGATCTTTGTGTGCTTATACGCGTGTGTGTTTCTGTGTGTGTGTTTGTTTGTTTGTTTGTGGATTTCTGCGATATCTCGAAGGGACTACGTAATCTCGAACGGGTGAAGCCGCGTGCTCGTTCGGTACGAAACTAAAGACGTCGTCGACCCGGGACGAGAACAGGTGTCTCTCTTATGGCGGACGGGGTCACCGGCTTTGCTGCAAACGTAAATGAATCTTTATCGTGCCCAGAGGCGCGATAGATCTCTCACTCCGATCGACGATCCTGCTGCTGCGAGCTTCGCTTCAAGGTCGACCAGCGACAGTCCGCGAGGCAACGAAAGAAAGACAAGGAGAGAGAGAGAGAGAGAGAGAGAGAGAGAGAGAGATATTGACCAGCTGATCCAACTGCGACGGAAAAGGGCGAGAATTTAGTTGAGAATCTTTGTGATAAAACAATAATAATAGCAACAGCATAAACCGATCGTGAGAACGAATCACCTTCGAGATTGAGAATTCCGAAAGATCTTGATCGAGAGACTCGTGAAGGATCGTCGATTCAATCTTGGAAAAATGCGCAATGAGTTCGACTCGAAAAGTAAAGACGATGTTGATTGGCAAATTTTCTTTCATTTTTTCGGAATACAGTGAAAAACGTAACAAAGTCGATAAGAGCTGAGGATAGAACGATATTGTAACGGAGATCGATATAAAAAAAAGAAAAGATATTCGGTAATATCGACGATCGTCGATAGTTGGAGGTGTTATGTCGGTTTTGGAAAACGCCGACGGAGCAACGATGTCGCCCCTGGACGACGTTGGTTCACCGACGAGCGTCGAGTCCGAGCTCATGGTAACGGACATGCTCGACGATCACGACTCGACTCTTAACGAACATCATAATCATCAACAGCAACATCATCATCATCACGAGCAACAGCAACAGCATCACAATCAGATACGCGACGGTAACAAGCGTAAGAGAGGAGACAATACCGACGGCGAGGAGCTCAGCCCGCGTAAACTTCCATCGTTGAGCAGCAACAATAACGACGTTGGATTTGTTCTCGATGAGAGCGGCGATGACGGTCTTCACGATGACGTGGACGACGTAAGTTTCGAGAATGAATCATTCCATCTTTCTCTCTCTCTCTCTCTCTCTCTCACTCACTCGCTCGATTCTTATTTATTCTCATACTCGTTACGAGGCGATCAAAACCTGTCGAACGAGGTACACCGTAATCGCTCATCGCCCCGGATATCCAATCTGGATCGATAAAAAAATCTCGAAATAAAAAGTCTTGAAAACAAAAAAAAATAAAAAAACATCACGATTTTTCGTCCACGACCAATCTCGATCGTCGTAACACCATCATGAATATGCATTCGCGGTCGAATCTCTTATATTCCCGAACGACCATGAATTTATATATATAAAAAAAACGGATAAAAAAAACCCAATCGAATAAATCTATAGATAACTCACGTACCATGGTCCAGACTCTGACCCCGTCGGAACGTCCGAAAATTACGTTTTATCGTCGGATACGTAATTTACAACCGATGTATTTTAATACCGGAAACCAGTTTGTTGAGCGCGGCAATCGTCGCTTTATCGTATCGTTATGTGTGTTACCGTCACGGCGAAGAGACGATGATCCTGCGTGTGACTCTCCTAGGCACGCATTTCGCCCGAAGGCATTGTGTCGAGGATATTGGTGCAGGAGTCTCTCCTATATATACACACATATATATATATATATACGTATATGTATATATATAACTATATATCGACACGTATTTCTCGGTCGTTCTCTTTCTCAGCCACTGAATCATTTCCTCGTCTAGCTCGTTCTCCGTCCGACACGTGGCCTGGTAGCCGTTCGCGAGAGGACAGCCACGGCAATATAGGCAGAGGGTTCCCCAGTCACCCCGAGGGTGCTTCGCCAGCTTGACTCATTCTGTTGATGCCGTTTGTACCCGATGCCTTTGCTGCCTGAATGGCTCGTAGCTTCGGGCACCATATAGATATATATATATAGATATATATAGATATATAATAACTTCAGGGACAGTCTATCTCGCGCACTTCTGCGTTCCTACACCGCCAAATGCCCGGGGATATTTTTTTTCTCTCCTCTCCCACTCTCTCTCTCTCTCGCTCTCTCTCTCTTCTTCTTCTTCTTCTTCTTTTGGTTCTCGTCAAATTGTATAGGCAGGTTGGGTGTCTCGTGTATCGAGGATCGTGCGTAAACGTCGAAGACGAGAAAACGACGATTAGCGAGTAAGAACGAGTATGGAGAGTTTCTCGACTGTGTGTACGAACGAGAATACGTCTCAATGTCTAAGCGGTATCGAGTGGAACGCGTATGAGTCGTCGACGACGACGACGACGACGACGACGACGACGACGACGACGGAGACGACTCGGCACAGGAGGAGGTGGCAGTAGCACTCGCGAGGTCACGAAACGGGTTTCAGGAAAAATCTTTTACTCGCGCGAACTCTTCTCGCTGTCGCGTCTAGCTCGTCTCTCTCTCTCTCTCTCTCTTTCTCTTTCTCTCTTTAGATTTCTGTCGTTTCACGGGAGTTCTCTCCTGCCTCGGGCTAATAACGCGCATAGTAACCTCTCTCTCTCTCGCTCTCTCTCGCGCGCGTATTACTCGCGTTATCGAGCCTCCTAATGTTTACCCTTCTTTTAAGACGCTCCCGCAAATTCGTTCTTTCTCGTCGCACCTGTGTCTCGAGAGATTCACGAAGCGACAAAGTTTTCCTTCTTCCATAAAAAAGAAGAACAAAAAAACAATTAAAGAAAAAACCCACAATTTTTAATTTTTCTTACAAGAATGGTTTAAACGGTAGGAAACAAAAATAATGCAAACGACGATAACGTTACATTCCCGGTAACAAAAGCGAAACAACAATGCCCAAAGTTCCGGGACCGTGACCGCGCATTTTTGTTAAAAACTCGGGGCGAAAATTTTTCCGAGCCCTCGGCTCGCTCGTCCTCCTTTTCCAGCCTCGTCCTCGGCAATTACTTTAGCCGGAGGTCCGCGAGATTGTATGCAACCTCCCGGTACGAATATTTGCACGAGCATTATATATCTCCGCGTTTCTCGGGGCGACCCGAGGAAGTATATTGCTCAGCCACATATATAGCATGGATATTATATATATATATATACATATGTACATATATATGTAGATATATATATATATATATATACCGGTATGTAAGCTGCACACGCTAATATATAAACGTGCGGGTTAGAGTGCCATAAAAGTTTTTACCGCGGAGAGTTCTCTGTGGCTGCGCGAGGCGCGCACAGCATACTCGCGCGGTGCGTACGCGCTTGTGGAAAGTTATATACCCTTCTCACCCTCTCCTCCTCCCTCTCACCCTCTCTTTTTTTCTCTCTCTCTCTCTCTCTCTCTCTATTCGAGGTTTTTGCTGGATGCTGGGCAATTCTACCGTAGTGTCCGTTGCTCTGTTCGTCTCGTACTGCACTTTATACGTAATATTGTATATATATATATATATATATATGTATATACACGAGAGAGATGTTCACTACCATTTTATTATGTATCATTTGCCCTTTGCTTCGGTCAAGTCGAATTCTCACGTCGCTCGTACTCGCCAAATATATACACACGTATATATCTCGCTATGTGTATATATATATACATATATATATGTGTGTGTATGTGTGTGTTGTATATACATGGATATGCACATGCAATACTCGGTCTTTACCGCAACAAGTTATATCCGAGCGAGACGAGAACCCGAACCGATTTAATACCCGCTAATTATGTTTTAAAAGCTGTCGCGGTTCGTCGAATGACGCGGAAGAAAGAAAGAAAAGAGAGAGAGAGAGAGAGAGAGAATGATAAACGTAAGGATCGTAGAAAATATCGCGAACAGGACCGAGTTCAGCCTCAAAAGTATTCCCGGAGACATTTGGAGGCGTCGAGTCAAAGTCTCGGCGACTATTTACAACTCGTTTTTCCGCTTCTTCTTACGTTTTTTTTTATTTTCTATGCAACCTCGACTAGACATTTTCATAGTTCTTGCGAGGATTTTATACACTTTGTTTTGTTTTTTTCTTCTTCTTTTTCACAGGCGAAAAGTCGCGCGTGGTGAAAATGTGCCGAGGGACGGGGTGAAAAAGACGCATGACGCGATCAACCTCTGACATTTTTACGCTAAGGACGGTATCGATACTTTAATTGCCGGTCGACTCGTTGTGCACTTTTTTTTCTTTATTTATTCGTAGTTAGTTTTCCGTTTGTCTTGTTTTCTTCTTTTTTTTTCACCTCGACCACTTCATCCACTTTTTTGTCGTTGACTGGGCACGTGTCTCGTCTACTTCGCTACGCATACGGATAGAATTGCCATTCCCGTAATTACGAGCGAAGCGGCGACTCTGGCTTCGAGGACGACAACGACGATCGCGCGAACGCCAAGTTATTTCACGTCAGAAAATTGTCGAAGAAAAAAACAAAATCAAGTAAAGTTTCTCGCTCGAAAAAAAATATATATATCGATATTTCCGTTCTATCGATGTCGAAAATTGTTCTCGGGTTGTCTCTCCCACGTGCTCGCTCGCGCGTGCCTACGTGGAAGTTAACGAGACCGAACGACCGACGTATTCTTCGCGATCGTGTTTCGTATACGATCTCACGCCGGAATACTCTTTTAAAGAAAAGTAGGTTAATCCTCCCGGTCAATGAATCCGGTCTCTCGAGCGAGAAAATATTAAGCGCGAGAGCTAGTCGATTAGCCCTGGGATCATAGGCGACCCAGCGACGTATTGAAATAAAAAATCAAAAATGAAAATAAAAATAACAACAAAAAGAAATTAAATAAAAATCAAATCGTAAAGAAGATATTTCGAGCGTTGTATGTTTCTTCTATCGAATGGTCGATATAGAAAGAGCTTCGTGAAATCTCAACTTCGACATGAAATCAAAATTACCGTTCGTTCGATTTCGCGTCTCTATATTAATACATTTATGTATATTTATGTGTAAACACGTATTATACATACGCGCGTCAACCTGTACGTACAAACATACATAAATACCGAAGGTAAAGATAATAATCGATGTTTCTGTCGAGTGGTAGAATTTTCTATCGAGAATCATAAATGTATGGAGCACCGACGTACGAGACGGAGCCCACAACAACACCACCACCATCAACACCACGAGCGTATAAGTGCGGAGGCGAAAAGTGAGAGGAGAGCGATGTAAGAATTTCGTGAGTTTCCGATGTTCGGGCCCACGTGTCGTTTCAACGAATACCTTGTACGTGTCACTCATTAGCCCCTCGTGTCAATAACAACACGGAAAAAATTTTCACATTTCCCCCGATCTCTCTCTGTCTCGTCGACGAGCCCCGGTCTGGGCGCGTCCGCAATTAACGGAACACTAATGAGACTGAATGACCCTCGACTATGCACGAACGTCTACCAACCCAGCGACCTTTAACAGCTTTTTCTTCTCCATTTTGTTTTTTCTTTTTTCTTCAACTCGAGCTTTCTAAAACCATCGACGACACTGCGACGATGTCAACGGTAGCTGACAATTTTCCAAGAAACGAGGTTATAATCGTAAATTCATTCGTGAATTAACGTTTCAATCACCAAAATTAAATTGACGTAACGAACGTACGGTTTTTCAAGTTTTTTTTATAAGCGCCACGGTAGTCGTTGCACATCGTAGTTACGTTGTGCCTACACGAGAGAGAAGTGTAATCCATAAATTTATGATTTCACGCGTGAGATAGAGAGGCACCTGCAGCAAAACGGTGTATATACCTCGGCCTATACCCGTCGGCTCTTATGTACCTCTGTTACATTAAACTATACCTCTATATACATATATATATATATATATATATATATATATATATATATATTTGTATGTCTATATCCATATATAAATACATATATACGCGTCTCATGCCGCGAGTCTCGCCCCGCGAATATTTATTCATGAGTCTCTCGTACATACGTAGCATACAGATACATAAAAAGGAATATATATATATCGTTCGCTCGTCCGCAAAGCGCA
Source organism: Netelia virgata (assembly GCA_951802705.1). Lineage (NCBI taxonomy): Eukaryota > Metazoa > Arthropoda > Insecta > Hymenoptera > Ichneumonidae > Netelia > Netelia virgata. The sequence goes on along the minus strand of OX637866.1, from coordinate 2,994,020 downwards.
CAGCACATCTACCTACCAATAATCTCGATTCGCGTGAATATATATAGTTATACTCGCATAGGGTATTATACGCGCAGAGCAGTCTTTTCCGCGCGAGTCTTGTCGCGCCCGACGTCGCGCATATTCGATTATACCGCAGGGGCCCGTATCGAAACCCGACAGTAATAGTAAGGAAAGCTCGGGAGTTATATATCAGAATACATCAGATATGTATGTAGGCACAAACGATGCTGGGCGTGGATAGCCCGTTACTAATTCAAACAGGTACCCCCTTTGCCAATAAATACCTATATATATATATCGATACATATATAAATAAATAAATAAATATATATATATATATATATATATATATGTGTGTGTGTATATATAGTTTGTGCAAAGAGACAAGAATCAGTACAGAGAGCGCGGAGACAAAACGGATTGATCGATAGATCGGTAGTGATGGCGCGTTTCGAAATTATCGTTTGTCACTCGTGCGCCAGAGACGTTTGATATTTTCTCATTCGTAACGTGCCCCAACGTCTCATTTTTCTTCGAGACGAATTTCAAAGTCCTGGATTCGAAAAGAAAAAAATGCACGAGAAAGAGAGAGAGAGAGACGAGGGAGGAAATACGCGAACATAACTGCGCAACCGATGAATAGCGATCGCTGCGTTTTATCCGGACTAAAAATTGTACAGCTATTTCGACGTGTGTATAAGCGAGGATCGACTAAAGAGTCCGAGCTCCTAATCGCCAACTAGCAATTTTCATGGCGACGATATTATTACCTCGGCTATTACTCGCTTCTGTCTTTCATTCGTGTAGATATTTACCTATATAAGGCATAGCTCGTGTACTCGGTAGTCGACTCGAAGCAAATCGCTTGTTTCGAGTCAACGTATTATGCGATTATTATAGAAATATATATATATATATATATGCACGTGAGATTTTCTATTTAAATATCGCAAGTCGCTTCGCGAAAACACGTGTTACGGTAAAACACCGATAGGCCAAAGTACGTGCCGCGCGTACAACCTATAAGCCGCGTTGGGTTCGCGTTTCGAACTCGCGGACTTTTTGAGTTTGATTTATATCACCGCGAGGACTTTCTAACGATTTCGATTAACGAACGTTGCGGTGTCCGCTTTCACGCGTCTCTTCTCTTGTCCGTCCCTCGTCTTATAATTTTCATGCTCCTACGGACGTACGAGCCAACGTAACACGTTGCTATATACACCTCTATGTTTATAATATATATATACGATCGAGCTTGTACTACGCGTTGGTACAAATGAATGAGTCGTTTCATGCTTGATTATCGTACACCGACGGTACTCGCCCGGGTGGTTCGCACGATGCGCGATCACGAAGACGATACGATAATGATCCTCTATTATTATCGGCGTTCATCGAGCGGCTCGAACATTTTATTGTTTTTTTTTTTTTCGAATAAAGACGATCGCGGCACGATGGAAACAATATCGTGTGATTGGAACGTATGGTGAGTCGTACGACGCGTCGCGAATGAATTTAGCGAGAGGAAGAAGACGAGGGGAAAAGAAAGAAAACGATAGTATATTGTCTATCGCTTATCAATCGCACGCGATCTTGCCCTCGAACGTTTTATCGTCCTAGATAAATTTCCTTCGCGTTACGATTCACGAAGTGGCGGATCTGGGAAGATATCTGCAGAAGGAAGAAGTCACAGTGAAGTCGTTCGATACGAATACAGTTCTATAGTCATATATATATATATATATATAGATATGTGTGTGTTTCTTATCGTCGTCGGCGAACCATGCGACTATAAATCCTTCCTTCTAATCGGAGCGAAGGATCGATTGTTTTAATCTCGAGATCCTCGTAAACCCCTCACCTGTATAAATATATATATATACATGTATGTTCATAGGACAGAGCATGGACCATAGTTCCGCGTTGCCCCGTCATTGATTCTTATCGATATCTCGCGATATATATATATCTCTCTTCAAAATTTACATATCACATATAAATTTTGTGTTTACCGCAACAAATCTTCGTACGTTTTATCGTTCGATTAAACTATCGGGCGATTGAGGAATAGAAAATTTATATTTTTTCGTACGTAGTTCAAATAAATGGTGTACGAAGTACTGTATTCATTTTCATATTCGGAAGCCGTAAGCGTTTACTAATTGCATTTTAACCCACCGAAGTGCACCGTTACAGATTTTTTTTCTTCATTTTTTATTCGTGTTAAATACACGTATGTACATATATATATATATATATAATATGTAATATACAATATATATATATATATATATATATATGCATCGTATATCGCGAATAAGGGGCCTACTTTAAGAAAAAAAAACTCCGTATGGTACTTCGGTCCACGGGTTCCGTCTTTCCTCCTCTCGTCACTGCACACGAGACGTTTCTCCTCCGAGGACTCGCGTCTCCCGTATAAACCGTGTGCTCTGCACTCTGCCACGTACGTAAAGACGTACACACGCGCACACGTGATTCCTTTGCTATAATTTGAGGGGAACCTGAAGAAACGACGCGAGAGGTCTTCTCTCGTCGTCGTCGTCGTCGTCGTCGTCGTCGTCGTTGTCGTCTTCGTCGTCTTCGTCGTGGAGGAAGAATGCGCGTCTCGAGACCACCCGCTTCTACGCTCCGGGGAGAGCTTCTCTGATTTTTAAATCGCCCGATGCGCTCTCGATTTCTCCTTCGTATTTATTCCTTTATCCTCGGACGATCGCCGAACGCGCGCCGATGTATCGAGGTTTTGTTTCGACTTTTACAGAATTCATCGCGGAGACACTTACCTTTCTAGGCCAATGCGACGAGTTTTTTATTCAAAAAATTTGGCACGAATGAAAACAAAAGAAAAACAACGTTAATTTTGTCTTACATTTAATTCGGTCTTTAATTATATTCTTCGATTTTTATCCGAATTTATTATCCTCCCACTTTGTATCTCCCGTAAAAATACAATTTTCACACATATATTCGGGTCGATTAAGAAATAATTTCTACCTTATTTATAGCTACGTCGAAATCTTACAAAAGTAGATGTTTTTTTTGTTGTTATTCTCATCATCGCTTCGCTGAAGTACGGGACAAAAAATCATTATGATTTTTCGGTACTCATTATAATGCAATTAAGCAAAAGTAAAACACGCTCGAGTATATATATATATATATATATTTTTTTTTCAGTAGCAAAGACTTTCTAGGCGATTGGGTGCTTTGCTTACACGGTGGCGATCGGACCTCGCTCGGTCTTCTCTCCTGAGCACACACACACACACGCGCGTACACATGAACACACACACACACTTATAAGCTCGCGCTCACGGTAATTGATCGGCATCGCCGCAATTGCGTGCTGGCAAACGAGCCGACACAACCGCGCGCGGTGGCGGTCGACCGGTCGATCTCGCGGCGTGTGCAGCTCCTGTGCTCCTGCTGCTAAGGCGAAATATAGCAATATAGAAATCTCTCTCTCTCTCTCTCTCTCTCTCTATATATATATATATATATATATATATCGTACGTTGATCTCGTCGCAGTCTTTTCTATAGATTCGTACAGCTCGTTCGCTCTAACGGCGCTCCCGTAGACTGCAAAAGCGGCGGATACTGTGGGATTCCAGACTTTGGTACACAAATCCATAATCGGCAGTGCGTAATTAGCCGATACGACGGGAGCTTACGAATCGTTGCGGCTCTCTTGGACGAGAGGAAAACAGAGCCCCACCGGAGAGACTCTATAGAATCGCCGTGCGATCTTTTTGAAATGCCCTTCTGGCTTCCCGCTTGCATCATCGCTCGCGACTCTCTCTCTCTCTCTCCGCGAGGCGATATATACGCGCGAGAAATAAATTTAAAAGAAACGAAACGCGATATTACCGACGATTCCGTGGCATTATTAAACTCGCGTTCGTTGAAAATAATAATAATAATGAGTAAAATGCGATAAAAATTAATCGTAGAAAATCGCAATCGAGTCTGTGAATAATAAGTCATTTTTGTTTTCCTTTCTGTTGAATTATTATTTTGTTATTTTCCGTATCGTAATTTTTCGAATTTATCGATTTCCTGCACGCGCGAGATCCGGATTCGTATTATTTTACGTGCCTCGGGGAGGCGCGAGTTCGCGTCGATACGAAAAATCAATTTATTGTACAACTTTTCAATAGCTTTCGGATGCAAAGAAACGATGAAAAAGGAAGAGATGGTGGTACGGTCATCTTTATCGGGAATCGACCTTATCGAGAAAACGATCTATTTCCCGTGGAAACGATCGACCGTGTCCGTCTCTCGTGCCGCCGTATCGAAATACACTTTGTGTACGAGACACGTGTGTGTGCCGGGTCTCTCTCTCTCTCTCTCTCTCCCTCTTTCTCATTCTTCTCGTGCGGTAATGCTATCATTATCTCTCTCGCCATCAAAACGAGCTCGCGTGGCTATCAAGAAGCGTGTTATCGTTTACCGTAAAAAGCGAAATGGTCCGGGACATGATTCGTTGCGGCTCTCGTAGCTCGAACACGAGTCTCGCTGCATTAACGATCTCTCTCTCACGGCCGGACTTCCGCGACGTATTCTTTGTTTTTTTTTTATTTTTTCGTTTTTCTTTTAATTTTATTTTTCGCCTTACGCGTATTGCCGGTAACCATTCGAGAGTTTCCTGAATTGCCAGTGAGTCGAATTAGCCCGAAGGTAATAAAAAAGTAAGTAAAATTGTCTCGAATCGACGATTCGTTCGTTGGCCAATTATTGATTTTATCGATCGTTACCGATCGCTTTTAATTCGCGATCGATAAGCTCGAATTAATTGTCATTTATTGCTTTATCTTCTCAACCGTCCCTACTCTCTTCCGTTATCTCTTATCAATCTCGATACGAATTTCCCACATGGGACCACGTGAGAGACGTACGATAGAATGCGGCAAACGATCACTAACTCGACGGTTATCTCGCACCGTAGGGGTACGTAAGGTCAGACGATTTTTATTAATCTTCTAATGGTTATTATATGCGCATAAACGTTGTGTTGGCACTAGGCATTAAATTGATAATTCTCGCGCTCGTTGCGTCGTACGAGGAGGTACCCCATCGGGGTGCTCACATAATTTTATAGTACTTCTTTCGAGGAAATCCCGCGAACGCGGTCGTTAGCCTTAATCGTTTATGGAACTATGTAGGTGTGTATATATATATACAAGTTCTCGTAGGACTCGTAGTACCTACTCCTTGTCATTTTTCATACAATTAAAAATTCTTGTTTTACCATACGAGGAAAAAATCAAAATATATATTAGGATATATCTCGGTCGATAATCGATTTTCTTAAATAATCGTATAATAACTTTGGTATCTAAATAATAAAAAAAATCGATTTTTCTCTCGCGATATACAATAGTTGGGTTATTGTTCGGAGAAAAAAGTGAAATCATCGATTCATCAAATAATGATTGATCGCTGTAATAATAATAGAAGGTGATATATTTTAGCCAAGGATGAAAGGATAGGTACTCGTTGAAAACAAAAAGAAAAGGGTTAAGCTTTAAAAAAACAGCTTTCTCTCTCACGCTGGTCCCGAGACCTGTGCTATAATACACGCACGTGTACGCGCGCAACAGATATACGATGTACCTGTGAAAGCGCGTCCACGCACAATACACACACGCTTGCGTCTCGGTCTCGTCCTCGAGGCAGGTCCCGTTAGCTCGAACCCTCGTCGTCCTCGTCGTCTCTCTCTCTCTCTCTCTATATATATATATATATATATTATCTGTCTCTCTCTCTCTCTCTCTCTCTCTCTGTATGATGCCCATTGCTCGCGCGCGAGAGAGTCTTGTGTGTCCGAACCGGCCTGTGGCCATGTGCTCTCTCTCTTTCGCGCGCGCGAGAGAGTTGACGTGCCGGGGTTCGGGAGAGAGAGAGAGAAGAAAAAAAATTATGGATGGTTCAAGAAGCCAGTCGACCGATATCTCTCTCGCTCTTTTCTCAAAGAGCGAACGAGGTGGAGGAGACGAAGAGAGCGAGAGAGAGAGAGAGTCGAAATTAACGGTGAATTACCGACTCGTTTTCATTCGTGCTTAATCGTCATCGATACTCCACTCGATTATTGTTCCGAAGCCACTCGAGAAATAAAAGACTCGCAAAGATCGTCGAAAGGTAGACATTAAAAATATACTCGATGAAATATATATTGATTAAAAAAAAGTTACTTCGACGATCTTTCAGAACGAAGATAATAATTTTCGTACTAAAACAGATTTAAAAACTGTATTAGAAGGATTCACGCGAATGCCTGCATTCTCTCGATCTTCCGTCGTGTCTTCCATCTGTACCACGCGCTATTATACCCCTTTCTTTTTTCTCGCCCTTCTTTACCTCACCCCTTAAAAAGGATGTGGTGTATAAGGTGTGCGGTAAAAGCTCCCGCTCTCTCTCTCTCTCTCTCTCTCTCCCTCCTTCTCGCGGTCACAACCGTCAAGAGCTGGTTCGGCCTATAAGGTTTTCAGGTAAAAGAGTTAGAGAGATAAGGGCGTTGTGCGTTGCCGGTTACCGTTGCGAGTGTGGCGCTGCGAGCATGAGACGCTTGGAATGTCGTTTAGCGACTTCCCTCTCTTTTCTCTCATCCTCTTTCGCTTCTTTTTCTTTCTTCGTCTACTCTTCTTCTTCTTCTTCATCTTCTTCTTACTCTGCAGCATCAACGGCAGCAGAGCGCGAACACATTCACAATCATCTCTGTCTTCTCTCTCTCTCTCTCTCTCTCTCTCGCATTCTCATCTTCGTTTACGAACTCTCGTCGAACTTCAATTTCAACATGTATATATATATATATATATTTGTTTCGAATTCTTCTTTTCTCCGCTTCGTTCTCGTACGACGATGAGGAAGCGAGAGCGAGGAGAAAAAGGTGATAGAGCCAGGTGAGAGCCCTTAATGACCCGCGGAGCTCGTCACTTAAATTACACCGGCGCTGCCGCCACCACCACCGAAAATCACTCCGCGTATACTTAATTTGTTAACGCACACGCCATACGCCGCATATACGAGCCACTCTCTCGTACACCCGCTCCGATATAAACCTCGATCGCGAGAGGCATCTCGCGCGTTTTCTCTTCTCCTCGCTTCATTTTTTCTTCGATGCCAAAGAGACGCCGGCAAAGTAGTCGGTGGATACAGACGATAATTTTCGCGACCTCCGCATTACGCATCTCTGTTAAACGCGATTCCGGGAAGACAATCATCGAGGGGACGGGAAAAATTATGTATGAATTAAATTTATGCGGCGTGCGTAGCGAGAATTAAGAGGTCCGGGATTCCTCGCGATCGCGATCTCACCCAGAAATTTAAACGAGTCGTTACGAGTTTCGTCGTTCTTTTTTTCCCGCCGGAATTTCTTGTCTTTATTTATTTATTTGTTTATTTTTTAGAAAAAGAATCAAGATGCCCCGTAATTTTTATATAGACGGTGACTCTCTCGCGATATTATCGAACATTTGGAAAATGTGGTGGGATGATTTTTTCTTTTTTTCAGAAAATTGCGACAATTTTTTAAATCGAAGTGAAACAAGTCTTGATATTTTTTGAACCACGTATTATCCGTTAATTTGTTCATACGTAACGTGACGTCGCATATATATCAACGAGCGAATTTGCCCCGTCGTCCTATATATGCGTTATTCACACCGCGGCTCGTATAACGGTCTCTCGGATTTTTTTCCGACGCTCCTTCGAACCTCGTCTATTAAATAACTGCAACGTCACTCTAATGCGATAATTGCTATTAACTCTGCGCGAAGTCACGATCCTCCCTCTCCCTCCCTCTCTCTTTTCGCGCTATCGTTCTTATCCGTCCTCTCGCGTATCACACGGCAAATCAATCTGTCATTATAATTTTCTCTCTCTCTTCCTCGAAATCTCAAAATTCTGTCTTAATTTTTCAACGATAATAATATTATACAAATAAATTAAAAAAAAAAACAAAAACAAAAATAAATAAAAATAAAAATTCTCCGATCGTTTGAAATTCTGACACTCCCACGCATCGTTTCTTCCCCCATCCTCGACACGTTTCGCCAATTAATCGTCGATTGGAAATCGCGTACAAAATCGTTTCCGTGTAAATCGACGATTATTAGAGATATTTCTCGGCTCGAGCCGCGAACGACGTAAATAGGTATCTCTCGTGTGTACGATCTCGGCACGCGCCCATCGTGGGTGTAAATCCTGTCTCGGTAATCTTTTTCACCACCGGTCTCTCTTCATCCCCTATCCTTTCCTCTTCCTCTGTTTCTTTTCTCTCATTCGTCTCGTTCCACGGGACATTAGGTACTTGGGACAGCCACCTCGTGCGCCAAGTGCATGAGCCTCTCTTAGCGCGTGCGCATGCGCACACGCGTTTTCTCCACCTCCGCAATATTCTCTCGTACGGCCGTTCGTTTTTCTCGCGACGTTTGTTTTGCCTGTGAGATGACGAGGGTCGATAAGACGGTAGTAAAGTCGCGTGTGAATATTTATCGCTCGTCCGAGAGAGAGAGAGAGAGAGAGAGAGAGAGAGAGAGAGAGAAAGAGATGCTGTTTGAAGATCGTGTACGAGCAACGCGCGTTTGAGGGAGAGGAACACCCTGTTAGCGAGTCGAGGTAAACGCGCGTGCAAAAGGAGGGAAGTATCGTCGTCTTATTCGCGAAACGGCTTAACACGAGCTTTTATAACACCGTGAGAAACATGGAAATAAAGCCGCCTCTGAATCTCGCATCTCTACTACACATTCAGACATGATATATATATATTTTATATATTATATACACGATGTATAACAAAATATATATAGGATTTTCTTCCGGCGAATGAGAAATAAAAACACGTGATTATACGCCGCGATAGAGAGAGAGAGAGAGAGAGAGAGATTGGGAAAGGAGCGTCGGCAACGTGTGTTCGTTCGACGGGGGGGCTGATTAAAAAAACACATATATATATATACTATAAAGAAAGAACGAAAAAGAAACAGGTGAATCGAAAAAAGAAAAAAAAACTACCTTGTACAACAGCACTTTTTTCGTCGATGAATTATACTTAATTATGAGCAATCCGCACGCACGAAACCGGTTGGAAAAAAAAAGAAGCATTGTGGTTATACAAAGGTTCTAACGGCCGCTACGGGAATCTCACCGTTGACGTTCATTAGACATTCTAATGACTCGTTTCTTAGAAATAAAATATCAAATATTTATTAATAAAATATCGAGCAACGGAGTGTAAAGATCGTAATCGGATGGGACGAGAACGAGGCTCTCTCGTGAAATAGGACGGGTTGGTCCGTGTAACCGGTGAGATACACGGAGGTACGGCGAGAGCAAGAGGATCTTCAAACGACGAGGTAGATAGAGAGAGAGAGAGAGAGAGAGAGAACTGTCAGTCTCTTTTCTGACCGACTCTGGATCGCGGAGAAGGCTCGAAAGAAATATTTTCGGGCAGGTGTCTCCGGTCCCATGTACACTTACACGAGATAAAAAAACGAAACAACAACGTATAAAATCGTGTGTACGCATATGAGAGAGAGAGAGAGAGAGAGATTCGAAGTTTATGTGAGTTTGGATTGACACGCGGGTCGTTATACTTTCGCCGTTCGAAAACGATCGAGCTGACCGAAGAATTTTCGTTTTACTTCTCAAAATGTCTCTCTCTCTTTCTCTCTCTCGTTGTTCAACATACGTATATGTATAAACGCGCGGTCAGCCCGTGTTTTAATATAACACAATATTTTGTATTTGCATATCGCATTACAACCGTCCGTCGATCCTTTCACATTTCGATCGTTCTCGCGGCACTCGCGACGCGTGACTAATTTCCTAATAATAAATTACGGACCAATACGAATATAGGATCGAAAATCAACCAAGGTCGATTTAAGATCGATGACAAAAGAAAGAAAATTAAAAAATATGAACTTTCTAATGATTTCGGCCCATAAAACTCCAGTCCGGTGGTTCATCGTCCTTTTCTAGATCGCTCTCTCGTTATAAATTTTAACGCGTTTGCGTACATACACACACACACACACACACGAAGTTCCTACGTCTCGCGCGCGTTTCACGAGAACGAACGCACGATATATTTTAGGACGCGTGTCTTATCGACGGGACATTCGTCTTGTGTGTTTTATTCCAACTACGTCGAGACAGTATGAACTCTCTCGTCCGACGTCCCGTTGACAAGAGAGTCTCGCTCGATATATCGAGGGACTGACGCGCGTCCGTCGAACAAATATTTTTTTCGCCTCTTTTTTTTTCTTTTTTTTCGTTCTATTTCGTCAAATTCTCTCGTATCGATCTTTCTCGATAGGAAAATAAATTTTAGCAGTGCGACGGTAATGAAAAACACAAAAAAATATCGGTAGACCCGCTGATTGTCGAGAGACTCGCAAGGAGACACTTCGCGACTATCGCTGTCGCAGTTCGGGCTAGGATCTGCCTATCTCTTGTCACGAGATATACTTAACGAGTCAGCGAGTGATCTACGCGATAGTACTCGTTTATTCATATATCCTACGTCTACATATATATATATATGTATATATACGTATCACGTTATATGAGAGAACGCTCGAAGCTTCGTTCGTATATCCAAAACGATTTGGAAATAAAATGCAAATCGTTCTGATCGACGGTCGCGCTTTCGCATTCGTCATTATACACATCAATCGTTCCTACGTACGTCGAGTAGTCATTTCGTATATCTATATATATATATATATATATATACACGTACGTTGATATATAAACGTATGTGTAGCAAGTATGCGTGGATAGATCGCTTGATTAATAGGTAAAATCGCGGAGGTTCGAGTAACGCGAATGAAAGGTACGAGGAAGGAGCCAAAGACAGTGAGAAAGACAGAGAGAGAGAGAGAGAGAGAGATGGTTCTAGCAGGAAGAAGGTAGCGCGTATAAAAGATTGACGTAGAATCTCGTGAGACGATACACATTTACGTGTATCGAAGTCTTGATAAGCCCAGAGGGTGGAGCAAGAATCGAGATACGAAGAAGCACACAGGGAGAGACGTACGTAATCGCCCTACGGGTGAAACTTCTTCCGCGTTGCGGTTCGCTCATGACGTTATACCCAAGATTCGAAATGTGCCCCGAAGCTTTGACTCGCGATTATCGAAAGTTGCAACGTCGAATGAGAAGATGAAGAAGAAGAAAAAAATAATCTTCCGTAACGTATCACACACGGGGGGTGATGAAAATGCGACGGTAAGGTAACGAGCCACACGAGATTAATAAACGAAACGAAACCTATCGACTTTCTTTTCGCGCACGAAATTCTTGCCTCTACCGATGACTCGTGTCGCGACGTACGAGCGATTTAACGATTTTCCAATTGGCCTAGTAAAGTCCACGTTGAGTACGTCGCGAGATGACAGGATGATGGTAGAGAGAGAGAGAGAGAGAGAGAGAGAGAGAGAGGAGAGCACGCGTGAGATACCCGTGAGCTTCGCCTACAGGGAAATACGCCCGGTCGAGACTTATCGTCTTGCCAAAGTCCTGTTTTCTCCTCCGACACACGCACGACGCGTAGATCGTCGCACGGTTCGAACAAAAAAGAAACGTTCGATTAAAAAAAATCTAATCCAGCGAAAGATCGCTCGGGGTGACGAAAAATTTATTTTTTTTCACGCTCCTGGACGAGATCGCTTCTCGGCCCTTCTCTTTTATCCCTTACAGCTTCGTTTCATGATAAATTACAAGATTCGCGACAAAGAGCCGTTTTCTCAGTCGAGAACGAATTTTCTAAGAGCCTTCTCCTCGTTCTCTCTCACCTGCGAGATGTCCAACGTTCGAAATTTATGCGCGTACTACCGCGCGCAGCGAGGATTATTAATGAACCGTGGCTATAAAACGATATCAATGAAGTTGCATAAAATTGAGTTTCAATTGCCCTATACCTTGAGAACGTAAATGTTCACGAAAGTGGAGTACTGTTTCTTTGCTTCCTGCATATATATATATATATATATATATATATATATATATATATATAGACGTGGTTGGTCGAACTGCAAAACTCGATAATGCACTGGGTAGTGCAAGGCGGGAGTGTAGACCGCAATAATCGAGAGATCTCCTTTTTGCTATCGACGATATCTTAGCGGCTTATGCCCGAGTCGCGGGGCACCGTGAGCACACGGGAGTTTTATTCACCTCTTATTCTTGGAAATGTCGGAGGAACGGGGATATGTAATAATGCCGGGTCGATAAAACGAATGAAAAATCACTGCTACCGGTCTGTCTCATTCACCGTCTCTTTCTCTCGCTCGTTCTCGCTGTGTCCCTTTGCCCCATACGGTACGACGTATGCTTACATACATATATACATATATATATATAGATATATATATACATATATATAGATATATAGATAGATGTATATAGAGAGATATAGATATAGAAGGTTGGAATATAATCTTTTTTTCGCGATTATGCGATCGAGCACACACCCACAGATCGCCGCGAACCAGTCCAACCGGACGGTAAAGAGTGTCTCGTACTCGATAGTTGGGTCACTCGAGTACACTGACAAAGCACCTAAGGTATAAATATTCGTGCCACCTGCTCTCACAATCCTCTTTCTCGTTCGTACACGCGTCTATTAAACCATCGAGAACGAGGAGACACCCACGCGCTTCGTGCGCGTTCTTTTTTCTTTTTTCTTTTCCCATCTCGTTCCGAAAGAATATTCTTCTCAATCGGAATTCTTGGCTCGAGCACGGGGGGGGTTTTCACTCGAGAATCTCTCGAGAGTCGTGACCGCCGAGCCGACGACCCATAAATTATAATCGGCTTCCGGCTCTCCGCGGTGATCAATTTTTTCGATCGTCGACGCGCGGAACACCTTTCGAACTCGGCAATCTTTTTTTTGTTTTTTTTTTTTTGTTTTTTGTTGACTTTTTTATTCTTCTTTGTTTTCTCGTTTTTTGTTCAACCCGAGTCGAAGTTAGTCCGATTATATTATATGTGTCATGATAATATTTTTTCTGACGTTGGGAATTTAATTCCTACCGAACGATCTCGACTCGTCTCTCACCCGCGATTTATTTATCTCGCGAGTCCTGCGCCTGCGTGCGCGTGTGTCTGTGTGTGATTTCACAATATGTGCTCCCCATGTATGCATCGCGCTCCGAATAATTCACGAGTGTTGACAGACTCTGAGTTTTAGCGACGAGAGGAGAGAAAGTTTTTTTTTACTTCGAGACAGAGAGAAATAGAGAGAGAGAGAGAGAGGAAACTCGCCGCGTACAATAATCGCGTTCTCTTTCGAACGATTTTCGAAATTAAACCCGAACGATATATATTTTTCATTCCTTCCCTCGAAAATAATCCATTTAATTCGCACCTTTATCAACTCGTTTCATAAATTTATCGATTCATCAATAATAAAATAATAATTTCCTTATTTTGTTTTCAATATTTTCTCGAAATTTCAATTTTCAAAAAAAAAAAGAAACATCCTTTCGAACCCTGCGAAATGACGAATTCGCACCAGGTTTCAACCCCGACGCAGCCCATTCGTCGTCCTCGAGTCACGAAGCTCGAGTGACGTCTCGTTCGCCAGTGTACGCCGCGTGGACGCGAACGTTCTCGCCGCGTCGGCGTCAAACCGTACGCGTCGTCCCCCGATGCGGAGAAACCAATACAAACATAAACGAACACACACATAATCCCCCCTCTCCCCCGTTTATCCGCTATTCGTTCGGAGGGCGTCCCCCAGCTTCGTTCGTTCGTCCCGTCTCGTCCCTCTCGTTCGTATTTCTCTCTTTCTCTCTCTCTCTCTCTCTCTCGTTGACTGGCAGTCGAGTCTCTCACACCGAGTCTCTCGGGCGATTCACTTCGATACGAGATGGTGGGGATTTCCCCGTGGCGGTGCGTCTAGCCTCCACGTGGTGCGCGGAGCGTGCGCGCGTTCGTCCTCAGCCTGAATTTCGACTCTCCTCTCCTTCCATCCCCTCCCTTTCCAACAATTTCATTATCCCTCTCTCTCAATCACATACATATTTGTCTTCCATTCAGAAATAATTATTTCCCTCCTTTTTCCTACAATTTTCAGACGTTATCGTCGATTTGAAAAATTAACCCTCTTTATTCCTGTCCTCCGATCGATCGTTTCTCCTACACTTCCACGATTCTTATTTTTCATAAATCTCGCCTCTGCCGTAAAAACATCAAAATTTCAATATAAAATGAATCAATCTCTCGGAGAAAGTCTTCGATCGCCGTCACTTCCGGTGAAGTTATTGAGAACTCGAAAGAATGAAGAACAAAAAAAACATGGAGTAACGAACGAAAGTGCGTGATTAGTCGAAATGTTATCGATGAACGGATAAGCCAGAGATAAGAAAAGTTTGCCGAGAGTTTGTATACGATTGGTGGTGGCAAAATACTCGTTGCCCCGCTCTCTCTCTCTCTCTCTCTCTCTCTCTCTCTCTCTCATTCTCTCACTCTGCGTGCGTAGGATAGAGTAAGAGCAGGGGTAAAGCGTAAAAAGCCCCGCGTGTGTGCTCTCGTCGATCTCTCGCCGGCGCGCGGGGATTTCGTATCGTCTCTCGGTCGGGGCCCACCCGAAGGTGGTGGCAGAGTAGGTAGCTAGCGGCTCATAGCAAGAGCGTATCCGGACGCGTCGAGGGACAACCTACCTACCTCCCGTTCGTTCGTTCGTTCGCGCGCGCAACAAACCCGCGAGCTCTCCTCTCGTGCCGCATCGACTTGTGTTCGTGTGAGAGAGTTCTCGTTCGTATTGGTGCGTCGATGCGTGTTTCGAGTGTATGCGCGGTTGTCTCACGCTGGTCTCTCAGGGGGGCTTTTGCCGTCACAGGCCGTCACTTTCGTACGTCTCGTATAGCCACGGTTCGGCGTGGCCAACTATCCCTCAGTCAACGGCGCATCACCACAACGCGTTCAGCTGATCAGCTGTTTCTTCTCTCTCTCGAGTGTTTTTCTCGCGGTTGACTTTATCCGTCAGTTCGCGTTCGCGTCTTCGTAAATCGATCAATGGGATATCATCGATTTACGATTTTTGCGAAGATCGACGTATCGAGATTCGATCGTAAACGCCTAGTTGAGGGAAGAGGGTAGTTTTCATCCCGAGACATTCGGAAAATCGTCGATAAAATGCGATGTCGTCGCGTTTTCTTTCGTACGATCGTTTCTCGTTTTAACACGAGAGATTTACACGTGGTTCGAGGTTCTAACAGTGACGAAGGATTTATCAGTCGTTCTGAAAATCAAAGGTTGGATCGGGATCGATCGACTTTTGTTTTGACGATATAAATCGCGATCGTTCCTCTCGGTTTGGAATATTCGATCGATTCGTCGATATCGTCGAGAGGATTTATGGATCGTGCTGATAACAGGATTATCGCCAGGACGTTTCGACGACGTATTACCAAACGTTGAAGAACTTTTGGCAACTCCGATCGTAATATTATTTTTGTTGGTGATTCGTTCGATCGACCCGCGATCGTCGATATCTTCGATAGATCGATTAAATCGTAGATCGTCGCACTACTTTCGGGATAAATAATAATAAAGCAAGGAAATAAATATATATATATTTTCATCGTATCGCGACAACGATGTGCTCGAACGAATCGCGTATTGTGCAGTGATCGATGAGGTGCTGGTGATAAAGAAAATTGGAGGGTTGTAACGGTGTCGTAGATTACGGGGCGGCGGCCAGATCGGCCGACTCGCCTCGAGTATCGAGCAAACTGGAGGTCCTCGAGATGTTTCCCCCGCGCACCGATGTCTCAACAGCTGACAAGTTGGCGCTGTGTTACGCGCCGCACGTCGACATGACGACTGTCATCGAGGTCGAGGTGAACATTTTTCGCTCATTTCAAACCCCTCCTCCCTGCCGTCTCGTCCTACGTTACAAAATAATTATCGTTCGATAACAGGAAGACAATCTACAACAACGAAAAAACAGAGGACGGGCAAAAAAATCGAAAGAACATGAAAAAAAAAAAACAATCGCGCGGTTGTTTCATAAAACGCTACGATGAAAAATTTCGTAATTCCCATCGTGCCGAATTCGGCGTGTCCGACGCGCCACCGGTCATTTAACTATAATCATCGAGTGAGAGTTACATTCTTACATGCGAGGATCCTTTTAGTCTAATAACGCGTCGGGGAAAGACGTTAGGGGGGCGAGGAGGGTTGACGAGGGGACAGGAATTTACAGTTAAACGTGATTACCGTCATTAGGCCGACGTTCGATGAGTGCCAGCGCGCTTTCACGTTGATATTTTTCGTCCATGACCGAATATATATATATATGTATATACGACGATACGAGACGTATCTTATCTCTCTCTTCATCATTTTTTTCATATATCACATTTAGATATACATATATATATATATATATATTTATATACTTTTAATTATCACCATCGCTCTCTCTAACGCATTGCGATATTTCCTCGTTATGATTAATGACATTAATATAGACACGATACGTGAATATTTCAATTTCGTAAAATGTTATTCAAGCCACGTATCAACGATCTTTATCTACGCGCATTAGCCGGACCTTTCGATATTCCATTTTCCTCGCTCGATATATTTATAAATAATGATAAAAAAACGTAAAACCAAATTGACACGAACGTTTCAATGCGACTTCGTTGCAAATCGCGATAAGAATCCTCGATGTGTATTCGAAGTGAGAGAGAGAGAGAGAGAGATTTTACTCGATGCATTGAGTCGTTACTTCGACGCTTCGATTACCATCGGCGTTTCGTACACGTGAGAAAGAGTGGTGGCTGCAAAACGCGTAAACTCGTCCCGATGAATCGAGCACGTTTAATACACGAGGCGTGGACGAAGATAAACTCTCGGCTTTCCCCATTGATATCTAAATATCGTGTAATATCTTCGTTCGATCGCCTAGTCCATACAAATATTTCAAACTAAATCGTAAAATCTAAAAATGATATAACGTGTTTCTATCACGAATAAATTTCACCCTTTTCTCGGATATCGATCATTCCTGAAAACAAAATGAAAAACAAATTAAATTATACACGAGGGTGAACAAAAATTGAAAACAATTATTACTTATGAAAATCGTGTCTAAATATATAATTACGTTTATATAGTAAATTTCTACGAACGTTTCGAATTTGTGATTCGTAAGTTATATTTCTGTACGTATTTCTATGATATGGAGGGTGGTTCGCGTAACCCCGTTGAAAAGGATATAGACAGGATACGAGAAGTCAATGCGCACTCTTCGCAGGCTACTTATCTCGCGCGCGCGTACTGAAAATTTTCACGAGCAGAGAACATAACCAGGTTGAAATTACAACGTCAAGTACAATAATATCTCTCGTGAGGAAGAAGAAGAAGAGGCGAAAGAGAGAAAGAAAGATGCCGATTACCATGACCGTTGAGTACAAAATCAAACGTAATAAATAATCACTAATATGTACCTTCTAGCCGCTAGCACACTCGCTTCCCTATACATACACAAATACATACACACACACACACACACACACACACACACACATATATATATATATACAATAAAACCGGAGGCCATAAGTGTTTTCTTCGTAATACTTTGGTCGTGTATAAACCGAGGCACATCTGCCCGCTACATAGCAGCTCTCGTTCGTGCACACGCCGTGGCAGTAAATCATATGCGCGAAACCGTCGAGAAATTTGCTCAACGCGTCGTTGAATTGTCGATGCTCTTCAAGCAGCGGAAGTAAGATGAGGGGGGGGAGGTATACGTGTACGTAGATTACGAGGGGATGGAGAAGCTGCTCGAGCGCGGGAGGGAGTGTTTAAGAATCAACGCTGGGGGTCCTCGAACTTCGCGAGTTGAGAGAGAACGTTGATAGTTTGTATTTCTCTGGCTGTATTTTTGTTTTCTCGTTTTCTTTTTGGTTCTTTAGTCGAGCGAAACGTCGTTAAGATTGATTCGATAATAAGGTTTCGAGAGAGTCTCGAATCCATCGTCGAGAACTCGCCATTTCACTTTTGACGGTTCACTCGCGAGCGATTTCGAGTCTCTCTCTCTCTCTCTCTCTCTTTTCTCTCTCGGATTAAAATCGTCGCAGCAATATATTTTAAAGTACGATCGCGCGCACGCGGGCTCTCGGAGGTTCGGTCTGTCGGTCGGCCTCTCGGCGCGAGACTCGAACGTGTCGCCGGGACTTCAACGAGATCGCACGGGCAATCCGTCTCTGACTACTCGGTGAAAGCCACGGACAGGCTTTGATTCGTTCCGCGCAAAATTTTCCACGTTACAAACGAGACGAATATCGAATAGACGAACGCGTGGGAGGGGGAAAGAGAGTATAGGTACGCGATACGTACGATCGAATCGGGTATTGCCCGATACCGCGGTTTTATACGCGGCGGCTCTTTTATCGACCAACTCGATTATACGAAACTCGGACGGGAAAAACTTGGCGATATTTTTCTTTCGCTTTTTCCTTTTTCGAATTTTTAATCGCCATGGAAATTCCAAGTCCGTCCAGAAGCGTCGAACTGACTTTTGGAAACAATAAAACACAAAAAAACATATTTTCTTTTTGTTTTATTTTCTTCTATTATTTATCGTTCGAGAACAAATGTCGAACTCGCGAGAGACAACTTTTACAAATGTGTATCGATGATCGCGCGAGCGACTCGCCCATGACTCGCGTATCGATTCGCTCGCGGTAAATCCGCGTTCGCGGGATTTCACGTACGTCGAGGAGAACTTGTAGGCTTACGTCGACGATCGGCGAACGACGATGTCCCAGACGTTATTACCAATTCGAATGAACCCGGAGATATGTGTCCGGTTTAACTTTATTACGGTGCCTATGCGCTCGATCCCGGTACGCGAACGAGATGAACGAGATGAACGAGCGTTTTGCCCGAACGGGGATCGCTCGATAATCCTCCATTCAACTTATCGATCCTTCTATATTCGCGATACATCGAACAAAATTATTCTTCGTTCGAAACTAGAAGATTCGAAACGTCGAGAAAAATCGTATCAAAATTATAATCGACCTAGTCTCGTGTATTTTCGCGAAAGTATCTCTCGATCTTTCTCTCCTAACTGTAAAAATCGGTCGATGTTGACAGACGCGGTTCGTCGCGCGAAAGGTAAAATATAATTCATCAGAAATTATATTCACTTCGATCTCGCGAGCTAGGGAGAACGATCGTAATCCCGCCGAGCTGACATTGTACGACTCTAGGGTAAAAGAGAGAGAGACAGCGATGGTGCTAATTAGAAGATTGCCTCTCCTTCGTACGTACGAACGAGTTTGACCGGAAGTAACGGTACGAGCGTTTTCCTTGTATTCAATTTATTCTTCCGCGCGAGATCTTTTTCGAAGTTGTCCCAGTTGGACAGTCGTAGAGATATCGATCTGTCGAGTTTCATAGCGACGTTTTATTTACCTTTTATTTATCTTATATTTATTTTATATTTATTTTATATTTATTTTATATTCATTTTATTTCTTTTTTATTTTTATTTCACCGAACGAACACAAATGTTGCGATACTCGTTCGAGATATTATATTAAAGTCTAAAGGAACGGCGCGAAGAGAAAAAAAAAAGAAAAGTTGGACGTTTTCAAGGTCTCGAGTCCCACGATAAATGTCATGAATCGCACACACACCGATGATTAAACGTTGTCTATAGCCGATCCCAAAAGCGGGTAGCCTGTGTTATATACGATCACCATTAATCTTTTTTTTTCTTTTTCTTTTTCTTTTTCGTTTTTTTTTTCTTTTTTTTTCGTTTCGTTTCGAGCGCGACTCGCAATCTTGGCACACTTCGCGAACTGTATGAATTACGATTTCTTATTTGTGCTATATATATATATATATGAATATAACACAAGGCATTAACGCCTGGCAACAAGAATCGCGACTACGAGTAAACAATGAACGTCTGGGTGGTTTTTTTAGGTCAGAGGATTCATTTTTTACTCACGCCAAAAAGGCTGGCTGGGTAAACAAAACAAAAAAGAAAAGTGGCCGTAACTTCTAATTCGTATTTAAAAGTTCGTTGCAATAATTTAGCAAATAACTTTCGAAGAAATTAGAGAACTGCGGGATGTTTAAATTGCGTTATCCAACAAATATCGACCCAATCCATTTTTTTCCCTCGAATAACTTCAGAAATATTCGCGAGGGTGAGTCCGTTCGAAGGGTAGTTTGGAAAAGAGGGTTGCAAACAGGGAGATTGAATTTCGCAAGGAAATCAAAATTAAACGAGATTTCGCACGGTTTGTGGGGTAAAAACGTTAATATATAATAGAGGGAAAAATGTACCAATAAACTTTCATCAGGACGATAAATCCATCGTTTAATCGTCGATGCATGCGATAATTGCACGTTAACGCTTGATCAGATATTCATCGAGATCTTCAATTAGCAACTTTTTATTATCCTCGCGTTACGATCGTCTACATTTCCGTACGATTTCATACGTCGTTACAAGTTTTTTCGATTCGTGAATGGTTTCGCATAACGAAATATACTCACTCTACATATATATATATATATATATCGAGCTATATCGTACGAGATTTCATATATCTAGTGATGAACGTATCGAGCCAATCGACCGAGAGTCTCGAGAAATAAATGGGTCTGGCCAGGAAAATACGCATGCGTCATCGTCAACACCTTATCACTACACTCTAGAGTACGCCAAATAGTGGGAAAGAAAGCGAGCGAAGTGGGATGAGTGATAGGATCGAAATCGTCAACCGTGGCCATTCGACGTTATCGCTGTCCCGGATCGGGACACACCTATACGGGTATACGTTGTACTCCGCGTTCGTGTTCACCGTGTCTCAAAAGCTTTCGTGCGGGCCCTCGGCGCTTACCCCGGGTTTGTACTCTCTCTCTATTACGCCGACGGCTATTTGCGTTGCGACAGGTATATGCCCTCGGGGTAACCATCGAGATCCTCCAGGCTCGTTTGACGATCCGCGCATGCTCGCACGGACTTTCCTCGCTTCCGTGATTTTTCGCGATTCCGTGAATACGCGAAATCCGTCAAGCGCGCGCGTCGTAAGACATTCTTTATTTCTTTTTTATCTCGCCTCGATGCACCGGGACTGAAATTTTTTTCTCTTGGTTTTCTTTCTTCTCTTTTTAGAAGAAAATTCGTAATTTTTTTTCCATCGTTATCGTTAATACAGAAATACTACGAAATATTTGCCAAGTTAGCCGGGTGTTTAATCCTGAATTCCGCGTTCCGATCGATGTACTCGTTTTTGTTTTTTATTTTATGTTATTTCGTTTTCTTTTTATGGTTTTTTATGTTCTTTTTTATCAAGACGCGCGTGTGTATGCGTAAACAAAGTAATAAACGACTCGAGAGAAGGTTTTCGCGCGGAGCCAACGCACGTGAATTGCGCATGAAAAATTAATAACCTCTCGTGACTCTATAATTACCGCGGTTTGTGCGTGTATCGAGTGAGATATATAGCCCCGATCGGTAAGAGAGACGCAAGACTGTCGTAAAACGTCAAACGATAGGAGACTCGTGTGTCGATGGAACGCGCGTGACGTCACTATCGTTCTCGCGGAGAATTCTAATGGATACCGTGGTATAGTTCGCGCGCGCGTGTGTATTTTAAACTTTATTATTTACGTTAGATCGACAGCGACCGAGAGAACACCTCCTGAACTCCGGAAACCCGTTTTCCATCGAGTTTTATATTATTCGTTAATTTCCTTTTTTTTTTTCGAAAAATCAAAGTCTCGTAACTATTCGAAATTCAATGATTCCCAAAGGGATTAAATATACAGGTATATATCAAAATAGAGATTTTTCTTCTCGATCGAAACGTAATCTAACGTCGAATTTACAAAGTCGGAAGGTCGAGAATATTAAGAGGGACACGTGCTGATTATAATGTTCGGGAAATAAAATTTTTAAAAACCGTCGAATCGAGACACCGCGTTATTGCTAGAATTCGCGGCGAGCCTCGTAACGATTAATGTGTCATTGACCACGCCTCGTGTAAAAGTCATATAAAAAAACGAGCTACCGGATATAGTTTCGACGAACCGAGATTTTCGTTTTGTAACTACTTTTTTTTATTTATTTTTTATTTATTAACCACGCGAGATGATAATTTCAAGAAATTTTAGTACTCGTAATATGAAAATTACGCGAGAAAGAAATTCTTAGCCCATTTTGTCAATGGAAATTTACAGGGAGTCGTGGGATCGCACGATCATGGATTTAAAAAAAAGCATTAAAAAAAATTGTTTTCTCCAACTTGGCAGAAAAAAAGTTTCACGGCTCGAAATATAACCTATAACTTCGCTCGTCGATGTCACGCTGTGCGTTCCTTTATTTCGTAATCGTTCGAAGCTCGAAGATCGAAGATTTGAAATTATTTTTTACCGATTTTTTTAAGGCGAGGCCATTAATTTGTTTTTTTTTCTTTCTTTCTCGAAATCGTTGATTTTTCACGAGGGACTTTTACGAAAATTGGACGTAACGCGTGGACGATACACGCGATCCTCCTCGGTTAATGCGTATATATTTATATAAATATATACATATATATCTCGAGGTCAATTATCAAACCGTTGAAGGTAATTTAATAGACGTTTCTGGTTAATTGGACTTTTGCATGACGGTATGCAGTCTGTGCGTCCATCTCGTGTGTGATGGATCACTCGAGAGACACAGAGACGAGGCATGCAGCGAGAGTGCCCGTTGCAGGGTTTTGTTTTCGATGTACTAGAGCATAATATGCTCGATATATCATTCGACGTACGCGTACATCAATATATATATATATATATATATATATATATATGTATATATATATATATACATATATATGTATAATTGATCGATGTACTAGAACGTCGTAACATTGCACGTCATCCAGATATCCGATCGGTACGATCGTTGATCGACATTCGACTATATATATTCTCGTGACAAGATTACATTCAACCATCTGCGCATTTCGATTTTCGAACCGCGACGTTCAAGAGACGACAGTCCATAAAAATAAATAGATCGAGAAAATTGTTCCAATTCGCCAATCGCGAAGAAAATTAATTGCAAAAATAGATACGTCCTACGAAACTCTCGCGTAAGACTTTGAGCACTCCGATTTCCGTTCACGTATACATTAGGACGATACTAAGTATTGGTACGACATACTCGAAGCAACGATCGATACGTAGACCCCTCTAGGTAACCGCGCCGGAGCCCGGAAAATTCCTCGAATTCCATCGTGGCATCGATGGAATTGAAAGTACGTTAAGTTGGGCAAAAACCGCGTGCGTTAATATTACAGTTAAATGCAGGAATGATTGTCGTAAGAGAGAGAGAGAGAGAGAGGGTGAGCGAGAGATCGCCAGAGGGGGAGGAAGAAAGACCGGTCCGAGTCCTGAGAAATCACTCTCGCGACAGCCAACAGCTGCGCCATAATTTATTATTATTAATATTATCATCATCATTATTTGACCCGATAAGAAAAAAAATTGCAACGATTTGTAATACACGATGAGAATGGTGATTTCAAATTACGATCATTAGGCTGTTTAAACCAATCGGCACGAAATCTTAATCGACTCGTAAAAATCAATGTTTATTTTTTATTCATGTGTGTTTTTTTTTCGTCTTCTTTTAATTCGTAGGACCGTCTGACGGGTCATGGTGGTATATCGTCGCTGGGTGGTGGCAATTCGTCACCGTACTCGGGTGCCCATCATCATGGTCATCGAGGCAACGGCAACGGGGGTGGAATGCCACATCACGGTGGTGCATCCCTTCCCACAGCTTCGGACTTTCAACCTCCTTATTTTCCACCACCCTTTCCCACCCATCATCACGCACCGGCCAGTCCTCAACACGGTCTCGGTCAACCACAGCATCTGGATTATCTCGTAGGAAATCCGTACACACAAACCCTCGACACTCTTCATCAGCATCATTACAATCACCTGAGCGCGGCCGTTACAGCGGGACAGAGGAGTGGAGATCTAAGGAGAGACGCAGAATCCATTCATGTGGTGAGTCTTTAAACATATTTTTCCATCTTTATATCGTGCAAAAATTTCAACCCTGTCGTCACTACGAGAAGCATCGAGGGATGTTCTTACTCTCAAGGGATGAAACCATCCTTCCGTTTCATATATTTTGTTCGTTGGAATTTTTTCACACGAAAATTGTCTTCGAATCTGTAACTCGAGATAAACGCAATTTATATTCGAATCTTCGATTACTCGCACGTTTTACACGTTTGACCTGGATATTTCATTCTTTTTTCATTTTGTTTTCTTTCGAACTAAATTGCAACCGAATGATTTACCCGAGAGGTAAAATGTATCGAGCGAAAGTCGGACGAAAAATCATCGAAGAATTCGATCGACGTCCGGTTCGTAAATATATTTATCCCCTCTTTAATGCTCCACTATATATATATATATATAGGTCGGTATTAAAAAGGGGATCGAGTCAAGTTCGTCATCGTCTCTCATTGCCCATACAGCTCGACTGCCGGGCTGTACGGGGCAATACGAGACCGAAGAAGAATTGCAAGGGACTGCGGAGAATTCGTGTACCGTTAAACCTCGTGCGGTATCCGCCTCTTTTGCTTTTTATTCTCCCTTCCCTCTATACCCTCTCCATCACCCCATTTCTCGGATACGCGCTATAATGTATGTGTAACACACGTATAACGATAAAGATCCGTCGAACGATTTGCCTCACACGCGCGTATTTAAACTCATACACGGACGAGAAATTACGAGAGAATATTTCGCGAATTTCCTTGACCCGATACGAGATGTATCGAGCAAAGGGTAGAGTGGGAGGGAGGGAGGGGGATAAGAAAAAAGAAAACTGGAAGCGAACGGTCGCATTGAATTCTTTCACGTTACCCTCTTTCCTCGACGACGAGAATATCGAAGAGAAATACACTTTGCGAGATATCGAGAGTACTTCGTCCCCGATAATTGCACGTTTCTAACACTCTCTCTCTCTCTCTCTTTTTCTTGCGTGTGTGTCTCTCAAGCGGTTTTACGCTAATTTGCGGGTCCGCGAGAGAGAGAGAGAGAAAGACAGAGTCCTCCTCTCGCTATCACGATGGAACAAGGGACTCCAATTATTCACTATGTACAGTCACCAAGGGAAATTCGCGAATCTCAAGGAAGATTAACTTAATTATATACGTTACGGTGTAAAAATAAGAATTATAAATACCCATAAAATACGTTAATACGTGCGTGACACAGAACGAAAATATATTTTATTCAGTATTTTCCCCCTCGTTTACTCGCGAATGAAAGAACGAGAATTTAATTTTTCTTTAATTTCAACGATTTTTCATCCCTACAAAGATTCTTTGAAATCGTGTGTTTGAAAAAAGAAAAAAAAGGAAATACTTCTCTCTTACGTCAAAATTCGGTAAAAATTCCAAAGTCGATTGTACCGTTTGGCCTACAAAGTAAATACGTAGCTCGCGCGTATTAACTTCGAGAGTGCCGAGAGAGTGAAAAGAGAAAAGGATTTACGAAAAAAAAACGACCCCAGAGAAGAGGGGGGAACGTTAGGTGGCCACATGCGAACGCATTTGTGCAACGTGCACGTGCGAAAAATAGCGTGGTCGTACACGCTTTTGCGACTGAAAGAGCGTATATAGAGACACGCTATAATTTTCTTCTCCCTTTCTGGCCACGCGTATTGTGTGTACGGTCTGTAACGTACATGCATATCACGCGAGGACCTTCATTTTTCTTTTTCTTTTTCTTTTTCTTTTTCTTTTTCTTTTTCTTCCTCTCGATCTTCCTGCTGTCGAAGCTGCGACGCGCAAGGCACACGGAGGTGATGAGACGATACGAGTCGCGCGAGATACTTTCACGGTTTGTACAGAGAAAACCATCGCGCCTTTAATAATAATGCATGGGGGCCATGGTTTTAAACGCGCACGCTCGAGAGAAACGTGCGATCGTTTTCTCGGACCAGCGCCCATTGTAACACGTGGAATCTTTGGTAGGCTCGCGCCCGCGCGTCCGAGAATTACGAAAAAAGAATTCCGCTCTAATTGAGCGAGAGAGACAGAGAGAGAGAGAGAGAGAGAATTGCATTGCTCGAGTACAACGGAGCCCTTTTTTCTGCGGTTACCGATTTTTCTCTCTCTTTTATATTTTTTCATTATTTTTCATTATTTTTCATTATTTCGTTGTTTTATTATATATATTTCATTATGTTTTTTTATTTTATTATTTAACGCGAAGCGTCGGGCAATTTTATACGGAGAGGGTTCGGGGTTGAAAGTGTAACGTGACGACGCCTGGCACTTGGGGGAAAAAAAGACGAGAGCTTACCGTGGTCTGTCCGGTAATACGAGAAAGGAAAATCTGACGTCAGGTAATTCGATGTATCTTTGAGCAGTTTTGTAAACATCTGGCGATTTTTGTTTTCTTCGAAATAATACGAAAATCATTTGTCACGGGACATATTTTTCTAGGTTACAATAAATAAATCAATTTCATGTGTAAAAATATTTTCAACGTCGTTACATTCTCGCGTTTATTTACGGAGAATAAATAATCTTCGTGCGAGTGGAATATTCGGCGATCCGATCGAGGCACGGAATCGCTCTCGTATCTAGAAGGGATGCAACGAGGGGTGGGTTCTTCGTGTATTCCGATATCGCGAGCCGTCTCGTCTGCCTCGCGTTTCTCTCGCAAACTCCGCGCCTTCGTTCTTCTCCAGTCTCTCTCTCTCTCTCTCTCGTTGTACCTAAAACACCCTATAGACCCTCCCCTCGACCTATCTTTCATCGTACCATCTCAACTCCGTGGCTACCGCAATCTTGTGCATAGTTGCCGATAGTTCACGCGTATATATATATATATATATGTATATATATATATGATGGAGAAAGGGAGGAAGTTTCGGGCGAGCGACATGAAGCAGTTATGCGCAGTCCTCTCACCGCGCAACGTGTCACGAACACCGCGTTCCACGCTATCATCCCCTGTGCTTCTCCCTCCACCCCCTCTCTCTCTCCCTCTTCACAATGTAACGTTCTTCAATTCGAGAATCGATTTCTTTTTTTTCATCAATGAAATTTATTAAATTCAATTTTCTAGAAAACATAATTAGTTTACACGCGTAATTGAAATAATGAAAATTATTCTTACGCGAGAAATTTCCCTTTTTCCTTGATTTCATATATATATATATAGGTATTCGTCTTTCGCTAAGAATCTCATCCCCTCTGAAACCCTAATTCCAAACGTCCGCGTAGCCCCTTTCGTATCTCGCAGTTTCTTCCCGTTTAGTAATTTGCTTATTAAGTTGAACGCGGGACCGAAAGGTCGAGGGTTATGCGACGAGTGGGCCTCGACATTCTCCCTTGAAGGTGGATGCCGCGAACGTTTGCTTTGAGGTGAAATATTCCAAGAATCGCAATGCCCCCTCTCTATGTACGTCTCGTGAACCCGAAGAGAGAACGCGCGAGAGAGAGAGAGAGAGAGAGAGAGACGATGAGTTCTCTCTCCTTGCAATGTGGCGATTTTTTCACAGAAGGGTTTCAAGCTCTTATTTTCCACCCTTAGGCAACTTCAAAATTTACGTTTAATAAAATTCATTCGATTATTCAATAAAATTTCTAATTAATATTTTATTTTTTATTTTTATTCAATTCGCGACTTCATTATTTTAAAAGCATTTTGCATTCTCCATACGTCCCGATAATAATAGCCACGTTTTATCGAAAATATTTTTCACGTGCTTTTCCTCGAATCGTTTTACGAATCGAAATCACATAAATGGACGAGGGATGATAACGGGAGATTACCACCCGCATATCGTGTGGGACGATATATATACACACACACACATATACATATATATATATACATGCCCGTTTTCCCTATAAATATAGCTACATATTCGAGCGCTGCAACAGTCGCTGTAAAAGGGAGAGTTTGGTAGATGGACTGTCGAGCGCTCGAGACTAGACCACAATGCCAATAATCAGCCGAGTGGTTCGCGACCGACCCCAATAGCTTCATCCTTCAAAAAGGAGAGTGAAAGAGAGAGAGGGAGAGAGAGAGAGAGAGAGTGAGGAAGCGCGAGAGGAGAACGCGGGGGTTGTGCGAGTTGCCACAGAAACTCATCCCTATCTGGAGTGACGAGTTTTCATCCTCACTGTATTTTCGAATCCCTCGTTCTACCTTTTCGTCGACTAGGCCCCCCCCCTTCCCCCGAATCATCCTGAATTATTGTGCTCTCGATGTGAGAGAAGCCTCTCGACGACGGCAAACTCGAAATTCTTTGGTCGGATATCACGTGTCCGGAAAATCCCTTGCCTATTGTATTCGGAAAGTCCTAACTAGATATAACTATATAGATATTTCTATAAAGGCGTTAAAGGGTCGACGCATACGTTGTCTCTTTTTTCTAAACTCCGAAAGACCGGCGAGAAATAATATTGTGACGTTTGTAACATAGCGAGGCGACGCGATTATAAGGAAAAAGAAAACTTCTCTAGCGACGATTTATTTTTTCCGAGTTAACAATGTTTTTAATTATGGGAGTTTGAATAGCTACTACGTTTCTTAATGAGCGATAAAAAATATGAAGAATTATATTCGAAAGAACATTTAAAAATTTGTCACTCGTAAATTTCGTATTTTTTACTCGAAGAATTCGAAGCGAGATACTTTTTTTTTACGGAAAGAGCCCCGAGGACAAGCAGGCTCGCTTCTCGCTCGTTAAGATCGCTCGAGAATCATATAATTAGCATATTATACTGCATTAGAATTTTCAATTCTCGATGATAAACGAGAATATTTCGAATAAAATTCGCGACTATTTTTTTTGTTCTCTCCTTTGCAACGTTAAAGAATCCAATTCGCGTGTATATCCCATCGGTTCGACAGTTTGTCGAATAGTTCGTGACGCGCGTCCGTGGCGAAGAGAAAAAAGAAACGTAATTAATTGCGTATTCGAGCCGTAATTACGAACGGTGACCGTTTCGTCGTTTTTTTCTTTCTCGTCGGTACGAGAGACCATACATCAAAAATTCTCATCGACCCCTCGCTTAATATCCATTTCTGTCCACGGCCGTTATTCAAGGCTCTTTTAATTTACAAATTCACCATTCGCACGCGCGTATCCCTTCGGGAAAATATACTGG
The DNA here is from genome assembly GCA_951802705.1 of Netelia virgata. Taxonomy (NCBI): domain Eukaryota; kingdom Metazoa; phylum Arthropoda; class Insecta; order Hymenoptera; family Ichneumonidae; genus Netelia; species Netelia virgata. The sequence goes on along the minus strand of OX637866.1, from coordinate 2,964,802 downwards.
AACATTAATTCGCGATACGTTTCTAACGTCAAGAAATTTAACGTTCTTCCGATATTAATATAATTATTCAAGGATCGATTCCGTTCACCGCTGTGCTCGGCGGCGCTTATGCGTGTGTATAACGTTGCCACCATACTAAAATATCTAATATTTGAGTTATGACATGGCTTCTGGGAGACCAAAAGCTAAATAACGAGAGAAAATAAATGAGAATAACGGTACGCGGTTCTCAGGTCATCAGATATATATATATATATATATATATATATATATATATATATATATATATAGATATATACATATCTCTCTCTCTATATATATATATATACGTTGGGTCGGTATATGAAACGTAACAGCATATAAACATATACATTCGATCGCTGACATATCGATTCGAGTCTCACTCTCTCTCGTCCGTACGGCTCTCGGTAGATCGCGATCGATCGCAGGCGAATTAATTGTATCCGTTATCTCGATTAAATCGGGATCGCGGTTGCTCTCGGTAAGTCGCGTTGTGTATCGTTCGCTCGTTTGCCAACAGTCACATAAATACACACTATACACACCATTATATAGAAACATTTGCCGACGTGACTATAGCCATATTTTTATAACTATAATAACCACGTCCTCGCGCCACTATGCTTGGTGTCTCGCGTTTCAAATGAAAAATTAAGGCCCTGACGAGCGAGGTGTGTAACATATATATATATATATATATATATATAAACATACGTATATGTATATACTCGCACACGCGTCAGCGAAATGGCAACTTGATTTTATTTCGTATCGTCGAGAGGAGATATATATACGTTTAACGAGAGAAAGGCGATCACATTTCATCTCATTAGGCCACGCGTTGGCTTTTGCACGAGGAACTCGTAGAGCGGTTACTAGTTTCGCGGTTACATCAATTTATAAGCATCGCTCGTTGCACGTATACATGTATATGAGTAGGTATATATACGTATAGTTTGGACCATACGGGCACGAGCGTTGGGCGGAGACGCGAGAGATGCGAGAGTCGAATGGTCCTCGCTGAGTTGCTGCTTATATATCACGGATAAACTCGCGGCCCGGTTAATTAACGCCGCCTCTTTTTTCATCATTTCGCGTGAAAGTTTCGTTCCGGGAACTCTGTACTAAGTACTACTATAGAATCGTATTAAAAGCTTGTATATTTGTATATATATATATATATATATATATACATATACATGGGAATAGGGACGATAAAGCGAAGAACTCGAATCGCTAATCAGCATTTAACTCCCGGTCTCTCTCCCGTGCTCGAATTTTATTTCTTTTTCCTATTTATTTTTCACATGTTTTCTCCCGATAGAAAATAAGAAAAAGATACGAAACGTAACTAAAGATTCTAACGTACCTATACCTACGCGGAGTCGCTCTTGTCGCAGTAGTGGAAGGTATATCTCGTTGCTCTTTTGCCATGATAGACAAGAGAGTTACATATCTCGTTAGTATAGAATTTATATTCCCTCGAAGTGGCGCAGTCCCGTTTGTTCCAAGTGGCAAAAAAAGTTAAACTCGAACAATTAAAATAACTGTCTAATGCATTCTCGATTGCCCCTTTCTCAAATGATTCTGTAAATATGTATTTACAGAATCGGCTAGCTATGTCCGTGTGTCTCGGTGTAATAGCTCGATGAAGAAAAAAAATCTCCATCGATCCTCGTACGACGGTAATATTCCATAATTAGGTCTAATGTAGGTATGTGTACCTTTTTAAACGTTTTCACTGCTCGAGAGAGAACAACTTGTCGCGGGGGATCAGGATATCTTGTAGGTGAAAATATATATATATATATATATATATGTGAATCACTCGTAGTGGACGAGACAAAATCGGTGAAACTTTCTTGGACCTCGCGTTTGCGTACTCGACTATATACGATTAATAATATATATATATATATATATATATATATATATATATATATATATGTTGTAATTTTATATACTCGAGGACTTGTGTATATATATATATATATATACATTGCAATGTACCCTTTCGCATCACGTAACTTTGTGGCTTCGGGTGTAACGCAACCGCACACGACAAAAGCTCGTTAAATCCGTCGGTCCTTCCAGACTCGACGGGAGAGTCTCCGGCACGATATAAACGCAACATCGCGGCCGGGAAACACGCCCGAATCTAAGATTCTCTCGTCGGCTTAACGCGCGGTTTTCCCCCTCGATCTTATATAGACTCTCGTTCACTTTGCTCGACTCGGATGCGATTAAGATTCCGCAAGCATGAGCATCGCGATTCTTGGAATACTTTCCTAAGAGTTCCTTTCTGCAATGGCCTAAATGAGATACGCGTGTGTGTGTGTCTCTCTCTCTCTTTCTCTCTATATATATATATATATGTCTATATAGGAGATGGTAAAGATAGACGTAAAGAAAGTTTTTTTGCCGATCATTGACATCCTAGTGGATTAATTGCCAATTACATTAGGTAAAAGTATGACGATGTGGCGATTTTTGTGTTTTTTTTTTATTGATGTATTTGGAAATAAATAATTAAATGGAATAATTAGCATAATAGTAAAATTGATCACTGATCGTTACGTCGCAACGATAATGCGTAATTTATTCGAAAGAATATCGCAAGGGTCAAAAGTTAAGACGCGGGTAAAACAAAAACAAATCAATCGTCGATGGAAAGTGGATTTACAAATTATTAATGGCAAGAATAATTTATCGATATTTGAATACTCACATTTCTATAATCTCCGAGCCCACGAATCGAAAGTACCTTTTCGTATTTCACTATTACCATACTGTAAAATTAACGAAAAATTTCTCCTCCTTCTTCCTCCTACAAGGCCCTTTTAAGAGACCCCTTCGAATCGAAAAAATTACGCTATCCAAATAGTCCCAGGATCATCTTTCAGTTCTTGACGAACTCTTTAAAAAGCAACTCGTAAATTATCGTATTTTAAGTATTTTTCAAGCCCTTTAGGGTCCTATCTGATCGAAAATTTACCGTACGTCGCGAATATCAGTCTCGGTTATGAATACGCATTTCGGGCGGGGGAGAGGCAAGAAAAGAAAATGAAACGAACAGAGACAGAAGCGCGTCACGTACACGCGTTTTCGCTGTTATACGAGCCGTTCACGTGGTGAGCCGCTATCCATGCGAGTCATCGTGATCGCCGAGGGCCACACGTGGGAACTGGGTCTTTCTCCATCACTTGTTTCATTATAAAGATATATATATATATATATATATATAATACCGTGCAACGTTCTTTCTGTACACGTTGCCGACTCTCTTACGCTCCGCGCTCCTGTCGGACGCGCGAATTCCCCAAACTTCATTCTGACAGGCGAGCCAGCCGTAAAAGCGAGAAGAATCATCCGCCGTTGAAAACGCCGCCGAGGACGATATTCCCCTCGACCTCAAAGAGCCGAACGATTATCCTGCCCGATCGCTCCCGCGCGAATAACATTATTCCAGAGTCTCGATATTCTTTTTTCTTCCAACGTATCTGCATAATTGCCACGCGAATACACGATTAATTCTTCCGAAACAACGAACCCGGTTCATCAATCAATTTTGTAAGTTTTTTTTTTCTTTTTTTTTTTCACGCATAAAAGATATTTTTTCAATCGTTAATTTTTTTTCAACCATTTCTCAAGTCGCAATTGATTTTTTTGCTTTTCATATCCCCATCCCGATTATATTTTAATCGACCGCCGGATTTTTAATTTCAATTCAACCGTTCGATTACGCCCCGTTTAACGGTGATTGTAGAAATGTGTGTTTTTCTTCTTCTTTTAAATGCCTACGAGAAACTATTCGTATTCTTCACCTTCGATTGCACGCGTTCACCAACTTTTTCAGCAATTACAGACGCACACATTCGTACTCGCGTCTACGTTATATCCCTCTCGAACGCAACTGCTTTTACTAAACGATCAACGTTATACGAGGCGCGATTGGATATAAATTCCCGAACGCTGGACACGCGTAATCCGGGATGGGTCAAGTTTCCGTATGAAGACCGAGAATGATCTCGTTTGATCCGATCGCGATATATAAACATATATATATATATATATATATGTGTGTGTATGTATGTATGTATGCGTGTAAACATATATAGACCACTAGCATACATCTCGTTACGAGCAAAGTCCTTATAGGCGCGATAGCTCGGCATTTCAACGCTCGCAGCTGCAACGCATATTGGCAACGATCAGAAGAGCACGACTCCCATCGATTTCAACGGCTAACATTTTTTATCGGTGTATATTTTTTTTGTGTCCAACTTGTATTTTTTTTATTTTTTTTTCCTTTATTTAATCTCGATCGAGAAATCGATAAATTTATAAGATTATCGTTCGATATTGAAAGTTGTTCGGACTCGAGACACTATATTGGTTTTAAAGACCCTTCGATCACCGTTCGATCGACGAGATTCGACGTCGTTTCCTTCTCTCTCCCCTACGTACTCTCTTATTTCCATCCTGTGAACTTGGTGCGAGCCCCGTTTTGGCCCCTCTCGCACGTGACTGGTGCATCAAAGTCCTGTTCGAAGAGTGACCCCGACACTTCTTCGCCGCAGTACCGCTAATCGACTAGCGCAAGGATAACATGATCTTGTCTCGCTCTCTGTACTCGTATCTTTCTCTCTCTCTCTCTCTCTCTCTCTCTCTCTCTCTTTCTCTCTTTCTATATATATATATATGCATCATATACGTTATACGTATAAAATGTACCGGGGATCAGAGAAATTCTTGTACGATTCGTCACGCACCTGACACATGAATCATACGCTCGGTGTATCACATACGAATAGTAAGAAATGCTCGATCACGATTTTATGCTATATAGAAATATACATTGTTGCGCAATAATAGAATGAAAACGGGACTGGGTGTCGACGTCGAGAGCCCATTAAATACATCTTAATATATAACGATCGTACGTTCCGATACGATCAATATATTAAATATAATACTCGTCATATATTATCATAAATTCTCAATTAAATCCTATCGTACCCACGTGACATTTCGCTATTTTTATAAAAGAAAGAAAAAAAAGAAAAAAAATACGACTTACGTACCTAGTACGAAACGAGACATTTTTGATAATCTCGCGCGGTAATGTCGCGGGAACTCGGTCAGAGTTTTCTAGCCCCGGAGCTACGATACGTAAGAAACGAGATTAGAGGTTTAACTAAGACGTTTCACGTATCCTTACGAGTGAACGCGAAATCTTTGAATAGCCGAGAGATCTGGAGTTAGGCGACTCGCGGCGCACTTCCGTTTCGGAGTTATCCTCGTTTTCAAGCTTCCATATAAACATATATATATATATATACATATATATATAGATATAGATAAATGTGATATATGTCCTTATATATCTTGGGTAATCGGGCATGATCTCCTGTTCGTCCGTGTCGCGCTGGGACAACGCCGTGACTTCGTATCTCTCTATTATATTCCGTGGTAACAGAAGCGACTGCCACGATGACGTACCTCGCGCTAAGACTGCAACACGTACGAGTACGTGAGAGAAGCGTAGCGTTCTTCTCGGCTCTCCCCGAAAGAGGGACAAAAAAAGTCGGAAAAGAAACCAAAAAAAAAAAAGAACGCACACACACGATACGACCCGCGATCTCAATCGTTCGAGAGAAGCCTTTTCTCTACCTCGAGCTCGCGTTGAAAGTCTTCGAAACTCACTTATAGAACTCTCGCGAGGTCATCGGACCACGCGGTGATGATCTTTTATCGGATACACATATATACGTCGTGATATACGCGTATTATTCAGGACAGGATTGTGCTCGGGGAATAATTTTATTTGTTTTTTATTTTATTTTTTGAATTTTTTTAAGAAAAAAAAGCTCGCGTACGCGACCTCGGGTCTCGCGTCGGATAAACGCGTAGAATATTAACGAAGGACGATTAAAAATACACGGAAACCAATGTGATATAAATATTAATTAACGACGCGTTGGGAGAAATATATTTGTGTCGATGTAACACGAAAAAAGAAGGAAACGAGGATATCGAAGAGATCGATTAATCGAAATATGATTCGTGTCGGAAATATGTTTTTAACGAACCGGAGAAAATGATGAAAGACTCGTTAAGAAGGAGTTACATCGATACCTTGGCAAATTGGTGATCGAAGTCCGTACGATCGATCGGTATTGTCCCGTCGAACGATCTCCCGAAAAATCATCTATCCGTCTCGCTCCCTCGATAATCGATAAAAAAAAACGCGCGAGGAACGAGAATTAAATAAATGAGGGGAGGGGAACGAAGATTGCATCGATAATTATATCGGAAGCACATCTGTTCGACGTACCTACCCGTAACGCCGAGATCACCTTTCCGCTTATCTTAATGGAATCACATTTTGTTCGATCGTAAATATCGATCTCTCGAATTCGGTCGACGTCATCGTCCGCGACGTGTTTCGCGAATCGTACGAGTATCTCGCACTTTAATATTTGCCCTCGCGGCGAAGTCGATCCTGACGCTGACAGCTCGACGACCAGCGAAATAATAATGACGATACGAAAATTCTTCTTCTTTTTGTTTTGTTTCATCGTTTCCTTTTTTCTTCTTCTTTGTTTCAGACGAATATGCACGCCTCGTTTCCGTACGACGGAAGTCGTGGAAGCGCCGGTGGCGGAGGTGGCGGTGGTGGTAGAGGCGTCGAATACGGCGCTGTCAGGCGTCCCGATGCACTTTTACCACCCCCGGGCCTCGACCAAACCGATCTCGTGCTACACACAAGCCTCGTTGACGACCCCCAGGTGAGCGACGATGTACGTAATCGAACACATTTTTTATAAATTTTTATATAGTACGTAATATATATATATATATATATATATTTATCGTATTACCGTATGAACTTTAAATTTGACGCATTTATTAAAACCGGGGTATAAAGGCGAGATAAAAATATTTCCAATTATGAAAAAAAAAAAAAAAAAAATTGTTTTCCTTTCGGTAAAACTTATTTCAGAGTTCGGTAAGGTATTTTTGTGAAAACTTATCGAGGAATTTATTCTCGAATATCGGTCATAACCGATAGTACAGAACGGACGTAAAATGTGCACGTTGAATATCGAGCGTTTCTCTCGTGTAATTATTATCGAATCGTTCCGGAATACGCGTCACTATACATGTTTTAAAACATCCAATAATATCGAACTGAACGTCGGGTCAGTGAAAATAAAAAATACAAAATAAAAAATAAATCAAAATAGACGCGAATATGACGGGAGTTGGCGAGGGATCATCGATAAAACGATGAGAATGTCGAGTCTGCGTAAATAACGACGTGGAGAAAGAATTTAATTTCGAACTTGGCCGATTTCTACCGCGCGTCTCAGTTATTGAAAATGTTTCGTAAACAAAATTGATAAAACTAACACGTAAGGCATAATACACGATTAAAAATCAGCTTTTTCTCTCTCTCTCTGTTCGTCTCTTACAGAACACAAACGTCGACGACGGGAGTTTCATGAACGATCTGCCTCTTCTCAAAAGTGAGTACGAGATGAAAACGGGGCTCGGTATAATGGACGAGGTTATTGTTTAAGTCTATTGTTTAAGGCATGTTAAATATACGTAGATATAATATTTTATAGATAAATACTTGCCTATGTATGTTATGTGTGTTTTCGTATACATATCGTGTTAATATTCGTGTTCGGTATGTTAGCTATGGCGTTGAGTTACGAGAGATTTATAGTAACGCGAGGTACAACGGAGAGACCTCGAGCTCGTGTCTTCTTCGGGAACCTAAGAACGACGACGCCAAGAGTGAAAAATTTCCCGTGACTTACGGTCAAATCGTTCGGTAAAGATCCGCTTGTAACGTAGCCGGCTCTCACCCGTACCGTATTCTCCCCGCTGCTTATCCTTGCCATATAACGACTATTATGCGCGCGATGCGAAACAGCTTTAAACCGATACGAGAATACGAGAGAAAAGTCAAGGGAGAAATTTAACAGGGGAGTCCCTCGCGTAGACGAGACGACGGAACGGCTAGTAATTTTCATTCCGCCGTATATTTTATAGGCCAGGAAACGTGTGTATACCGGTGAGGGTGTTCGCGTAGCTGCAAAAGCTTTTCTCTATGCGAATATATCACGACATACACATATATATATATATATATGTCGTACTAAAAGATTCGTAATTGTTCGAATAGCTGGTAAGCGCGACCTCGCCGCACTATGTAGGCCCAAGAGGCATAAAGTATTATCGGAAGAGGTAGATCTTTGTCCTTTGATTTAAAAATATTTTCACTAGAAAATTATCCAACCCTCTTGAGCTATTTTATGTTTTCAATGATGTTTTTTTCCCAATTTATCGGTGAAAAGATGAACAAATTGTATTCTTCTGTTTTCTACTCGTTAAAAATTGTCATCGTCTTTGCATATACGTTTATTATTCGTACGAGATTTAGACATATATATATATATATATATATATATATGGGTGTGTATATGGACATTGTCGATTCGTTTGCCCGGCGGCAAAAGCGTGCGTCAATCGTTCCGAAGGAAAAGAAGGCTGAATGGTAGCGAGTCTCGTGTCTCGATGGTGGTATGTGCTTTTCTCGTGTGGCACGAGACGCGCGATACGATAATGACGAGAGACGCGTGGATGTCGTCCGGATGCAGTCGTCGTAAGTCGTAAGTTGTATATAGAGAGAGAGGGTAGGCAAGCGTACACGAGCTTGCCTCTATCTCTCGACGGGTTCCCCTATAAAGAGCGATTTATGGGGTTTACAAAACCCTCCAACATATCGGAATAATATCTTCATCCTCGAGATCTATATATATATCTGTCTCGAATATATAAATTTATTTATTTTTTATTTGTTTTTTTAATTTTTTTATACATTTATAAATATATATCTGCCCCTATTCTCTAACAATCGTCCGGTGTTTGGGTTTGCCTGGCCTGCTTTCTAATGGTGTAAGAAATAATTGTGTACAATTTCTCACTTGCACTTATCGTGAAAATATCGTTACGGAACGAATGAACGCGAGAACGGAAATTAGCCCGATACGACATATATATATCCGATTGTTATTTGTAATGCGTACTGGAGAGACCCTCTTTCGATGTAAGAAGCACCAGGAATCTAGCACCGGGTTTCAAGTTACAAGGGTGTATAATACATTCGTGATGAAAATGGGGGAAATTCGATTTTGGGGTAGTAGTTGGTGGACGCGTGTGTTATAGTTCACCATGGGGTAAAGTTGCAAACGTTTTTATGCCCGCGTCACAAGGGTGTCGCAAAGTTCACCACACTTCGGTGCCGGATTACCCGCTTATTAGACCGCGTTACGGTCGAAATCGGAAACCGATTTTTCTATTCTATTTTTTGTTTGTCTTTTTTTTTCGTCGTTTTTTGTTTTCCCCCAAGTCGAGAAATCTTACAAAGATGAATAAAAAAAAATTCCGTTTTACACGTTACAGCGAATCGTATTTTTGTTTCGTTTTATTTAAACTAAATAAATAAATTCGTTGATTGATTGAAATTGTGATTTAAATAAAGGCGTTCCTCGTTATAAAATCCTGAGAAATCCGGGCTCGATAATTAACACCATCGAACAACCGTTCTCCCACGGTGCGATAAGTATTAATTAATCGCTAATCAATAATCAACGTGACGCTTTTTTTTCTATTTCCTAGTGCCGGGAGTTCGTTAATTATGTTCCTGTCGAGTGAGTTAGTTTTCCGAGATTTAATTTTCTTCCGTTGCCCGTTGAAGCGTTTAGTCACGACGGGTGCTCGATTACCTGCTTATTAACCGACAACGGCCACAGGGAGGAGAACCGACGCCTATTTCATTTGCACCTTCGCTGCACCCTTTTTGCTTCACGCTTCTCTCGCCGCTTTGGCCTATGTACCAGATTGCACACGAGCCTACGCTCGGTTGATTTTTCAAACTCCCTCCTCACCTCCCCGTCGCGCTAGGCGACTAAAGAATTTTGCACTATATAACGCATACGTACGATAGAAACGTGTACATAATAACGTCACGCGTGTCTCTAACTTTTTCGTCACGCCTTCCAAATTCACCGACTAACAAGTCCGGCATCGACCCTCTTCTCGTTTCATTCGTACACGAAGGGTTGAAAAGACCTCGAGATGCACGCACCCTTAACGCAGGAGTCTACGAGAACCCCCGTGAAAAATTTTATACGCGTTTTTGGACACCCTTCTGTCCCGAAAACCGGGACTATTTTCTGACGTTCTAATAATACACGTTTCATACAATGACCGAATCCAAGTCACAATATTCCTTTCCTAACAAACATTACATATTTTGATTCTACATTCGGAAAATATTTTCGCAATTTTTAAGTTTTTCAATCAATTTGAAATTTTTCTCTTTTCGATGATATTAAAGTAATATAATATTGAATTGAAATTGATAAAAATTAATTTTATCGTCGTAATATTGTGCAATAAATATTCGTGTATGGTGAACGTGGCGAGACGTATTAATGGAACGTCCTTTCGACGCACAATGGTACAAAAGTGTAAATGCTATTGAAATAGCCATATACGTATACGTATTTATAGGATAGGACGTACTCAAAGTTACACGAGTACATATAGGGGTGTGTGCACACAACACCATTGTGACAAGGTGTGAATGAAACAAAACAAAAAAGAGGAGGAAAAAAAGCGAGACGACGATGGAGTACGAGAGAGTGGGTCGCCCGAGGCGTATCGGATTTCGGGTGTATTGTCATTGTAATTTTGCTGGCGGGTAGCAGTTTTCGGGGCGGTCCTCACCGCAGGGGTATTACGTACAGATGGCTGTTTGTTCGTACGTCACCGAGGGTTATTATATGCCTCGTTACGCGTACCTTGCTCTCTGCGTTCCAGTCTTTCGCTCGCTCTCCTCGACACCTAAATACGCGCCTCGCAACCCTCGATGCGCCGCGATGGCTTATTTCGAAACTGACATTTCTTTTTTCACCCCTCTCAACTTTGTTACAATAATATCGAGACGTCGACGGCTTTAAATATCTTTCAATGGACTCGAGTATAGGTCAGTAATATCAAACGCCTGAATTATTTTGTAATTCTCGATATTATTATTTCACGTTTTTTTTTTCAATTATTTCGATTCTTTTTTCCCACGATGAAAAAAAAGGATGATTAATTTTTGAGGGAATGAGAAAAAGAGACAAAAGAGACACGATAAATAATAAAAATGTCGCGTCGGTACCTTAGGCACGACGGATAAATAGTTAACGAAGAAATATGCGACGATTTCGAATTACTCCGTTGGACGTTTAACAGGAGAGTCGCGATTGCAGCAGCGACGACGATGCAGCAACGTCGAGTGCGTATAAAGTATAAAATATAAAGTAACGCGAATACCACTTCTCAGGAGCCGGTTATACAATTACTGTTTTATCTCTCCTCTCTCGTTTCATTCGCTTCGTTGTCGTCCTCGTCGTCGAGGCTCCTCGTCGTCGTAGTCGTCGTCATCGTCGGGCTTCGTTCGACACACGCACACGCGAATCGAGACGTGCGTGCTCCAGTTTTAGTCGCGATCCGAAGAAGATCGAGGCGCCGATGTCGTCACGTGACATCTTCGCACACATCCGATCGATCCTTTCGCGAAATAAATTATCCTCGGGCTCGTTATCTCTGATAATAGAGAAGGCAACCGTGAACGCGACGATTCGAAGAAAAAAAGAAAAAGAAAAAGGTAGCTCTGGGATCTTATTAAAAATCTTATAGAATACGATTTTACCTCGATCGTATTCCAGCCATTTTAATGTTCGCCTGAATGTCGTACTCGTTGCCTCGCCCATTTCTGCCTGGATCGTGACGAAAGGAAAGATGAGCAGCGTTCACTCCACTGGTTTTCCTTGTTTCTTGTTCAACCTTTCTCTCTCTCTCTCCCTCTCTCTCTCTCTCTCTCTCTGTTGCTCGTTCCGCTTTTTATCCCTATTGGAACATTAAATTTCTCAGTCACGAATACTTTCCGGTTAAGGACGCAATTATGCAGCAACTTGACGATACGCGGTTTGAACTTTTTGCAAATATGTACGAACCGAGAGAGAAAGAAAGACTCGGGTTCCTTACGGTGTCGTGACAAAACAACAGATGGACGAGAAGAGTCGTAATACAGAAATAGATGAACATTTATGAAGTCAAATTTCAGCGAGACGTAAAGACTCCGGCGAATTATCGAACCGAAACGAAGATGTAACGTCGTAAAGCCGGTGAGTTGAAACTGGCGTATCCGGCATTGCTGCGTCGGTCGTTACGGACCCTGCGCGATTTTTTTCCTTCGTGCTTTTTTTTTGTCGTTTACTTTTTTCATTTATTTTTTTTTCCTTTCGTCTCGTGCTCTCCCGATCGGAATCAACGGATCGCGCACTAAGCATACCTAAGCTATAATTAGTCGAAAGCCGGATCAAGGCGGAGAAGTGTTGCTACCATTGGGAATAATTAATCACTCGATCCAACACGAAAGATTCTAACGAGCTAACGTTCGAATCGAGACGAGATACGTAATCATGATATCGACATACTTCTCTAAAATCATTACGTCATTGAAATATCAAAAATTCTCATTTCTCCCTTTTGTTCGTAAATTCAATGGATTTCGAAAAAAAAAACTAAAATAAATTCACGCGACACCATTTTATCTCGTACATTCGATCGGTCGCGACTTCCACCATCTTTGGTCCCGGAGACTGGAAGGACAGTGAGCGAAGTGTAAAATCGAAGGGTCTAATGAAATTAACGAGGACCAATGCCAACTTGCCCTCGGGGTTATCCTAGGGTGGGCAGAGTTTAGTCCTCGGTCCTTTCTCCTCGACGCACACGGTACCCGGATATACACGAGGGAGGAAAGGGGGGATGCTTTTCGAAGGGTTCGACAAGTCACACCCCAATAGAGCGTACGAAAGAGAAATTCGCGAGGGAGAGAGAAATCCATGACCAATCAAGGTTACGAAATAAGTGAACCAGTCTCTGGGAACGCTATTGGTCCTGGTTTCCGGCTGCGTTGATTGCCGAGGAAATTGTGCGTGAGTTAACAGCACGCGCGCCACCTCCTCCTCGTTCGTTTCTCTGGCCATCCGGCGAGGCAACATATATCCGTGCAAAACTACGAAAGCCCCTCGCTCCTATCAAAAAGGATTCGCGCCACGGGAAATTGCCTCTTCTCATTCTTTTTTTTAAAACATATACGTATAGTTCACACTCTCTCGGTTCACTGAAGCCTCTCTCGCTTCGCGTCAACCGCGTTACGCGGTGTATGGCTCGTTTACTCCTCGATCAGATTGGACGAATCGATCGATCGAAAAAGCAGTTTCAGCTGAAACAATAAAATAATTCGCTCGTTCCGTGTAAAATTGATTCTCGACGATGAAACTATTTTTGATTATACGTTGTTCTTTTCTTGTTTTTTTTGGAATCGTGAGAAATAGTTTCCATAGTTTATCGTATAGAAAAAAAACTCTCGTCGTTTCATCGATTGATGATTTTTCGCGAAGAAACAAATTTTCATCTTTATAACGAGACAGCCGGTGGAAAGAGTAATCGGCGTTGTACGCTTCGCCATCGGGTGAATGAGACTAAACCCCCGGACGGGTTTCTTCGTAATTGCGCAATTCTCTCGTTGATTCTCGTAACCCAGCCTTGGCGGGTGAGTGATCTTTGCGAGACGTGTGCGAGGAGAATCTCTCGTTGCATTCGTGATAAACGTATATATTCGACATTCACGGCGTTTAGAAGAACCATATTTATATACTTCGGATTCGCGGAGCAACGGAATAAACGATGACGATGAACTTATATATATATATATATATATATATATATATATATATATATATATATATATATATTATATATATATATATATTATATATACTTATATATATATATATATATACACGTGTACCAGCTGGTTTATTCGACGATACTTTTTCCAGGCTTCGCGCTCGTTGTCTTCGCATCGAGAGATCGTCTTAATATCGCGGAATATTAATTTATCAATACGACTAGCGGCGTAATAATCACATCACATAATTCATCCATAAATCATGAACGTTCGCGTTTAACGCACACTCGTTATAAACGTTACGTATAATATGATACGCGAGAAGAGCGCGATGATAGCCGGCTAGATCGCTCGTCACAGTCATTAACGATCGGCCGCGACTATCGCATCGACGATACATCGACGATACATCGGGAATTCCATCGGTATTTTCAATCGCCCCCAATCGCCACGGGAACGATAAAATTATTAATAATCGTAGAATCGGACATCGCGCCGACTTACCTCGGACTTTTTGCACGCAAGGGAAAAAAAACAAGAGACGTATACTTTTTTCGCGATAACTAATTATCATCGAAACGAGTATTTGTCAAACGCGTAGAAAAAAAAACAGCTGATAAAAAATATAACCCGTTAATCGATGCGCGGATATCGATCGACGGGAGTTTCGGTGTCTAAAAATTAGATCGCGCGTATATTAGGTTCGTGACGGATTTCAAACGTTGCACGTGGACGCTAGAGAAAGATCGAGTAAAAAAAATATAGATATGCAAAGCCGCGAATAAATTATATTCCGACAGTAACTCGTGATCTCTCGATCGTTCCTGAAGAGAAAAAAAATGAGAAAAAAACGACACCACGTGTTTTCTCGATCGATCGTGATCCATTAAGCGAAATCTTCTTACGACCGCGTGGATGAGCGATCGGACCGGGCTTCTGTCCAACGAGTTAGGATATAAAAAAGTAAAAGGAAAAAAACAAGATTGAGAAATAATAAAACGTCTAACGTCGGGCGACCGAAAATATGTAGGCTGCGCGAGTTAAGAGACACACACACGCGCATACACACGCGGACGAGCGAGAGACGTGAGAGATAGTCACCGGTGCGAGCGATCTCGCGTTCGCGGCTAGATACAGAGGAGCCATCTATAAGGCTAGACACACGGCAATAATTAATTTTCAAGCCATCACCGACGTGGATCTCCTTTTCCGACATTAAATTTCTTATGATCCGAGGAGGAGAGAAGCCAACGATGATTACCGGTCTTGCACACACACAGAGAGAGCCGCGGGCGAGGCTGAGCAACATCGAAGAGGGCCCCGACGCGAAGGGAGGAAAAGTGCGAAAGACTCGTAGGAAGAAAGAGAAAGAGAGAGAGAGAGAGAGAGAGAGAGAGAGAGAAGCTCGCGCGGTACATAAGCAGCTCGGAAGAGCTGCCCCATTACGGCCCATCATCCGACCCGCGACTACCGGTTCCCTCTCCCCCTCGTTCGTCTTCCCTTCGTATCTTAGAACGATTAAGAAAACGGACCGCCGGTGGACTTTCCGTCTTTCGAGCTCTCTCTCTCTCCCTCTCTCTCTCTCTCTCTGCCTCGTCTCCCTCGAACCTATCTCTATATATTTCTCTTCATTCTATCACCATTTTTCGTTATCCTCGTCTCTACTTCACGAATATCGTGTTACCCAACAACCGAAAATCTCATACACAATGCCCGATGACCCGTTTTACATAATCTTAGACTGTATATGAATGCTGTCTACTCGCGTAGTACACTTTGTGACAAGCATGACTGATAGACGAGTGAGACCACTTCGAAACTTCGAAATAGATTAGCACGTTGTTGTTCGACATTATTCGAGACGACCGAACCGCTTTTAATCCTAGTCGTGAAACCGTATTATAACGACTCGACGCAAAGGTCATCATCCTTTCTTTCTCTTGATACGAATTATCCAAATTTTTATCGAGATGTCGAGAAATAAATCGAACTCGACGTTGAAATAAACTTTTAAACAGTAGAACAATTTTTCGATAATAAAAAGAAGTGAAAATTAGAAAAACGTAACATTAGGTAATACATAAGGCCTCGAGCGATGCTTAAGAATTGTTATCCTTCCTCCAAAAATCGGGAAGAAATCGAGGTGTTGATAAGGGGTTGTAAAAGCTTTTATATTTATCCCTCGCCACGGATGATCAATAATCGCGAGCGATTTATCTATCGATACCAGTAATCACACGGTTCATTACCGTTCGTGAGGTCAACGAGAGTGCATCGGTCGGGGCAGCTTCCTCGTATTGCCTTTCTCTCTCTCTCTCTCTCTCTCTCTATGCTTCGTTCTTCCGAAGATACGAGTTGTAACACCGGAGAATTGGAAAATTGGCCAATCGATTCACTTATCGCGTGTAAATATGAACCCAGGATGAGGATGATGATGATGATGATGATGATGATGATGATGATGATAACAAGAAGAACAAGAATAAGGAATAAGGAGGAAGTTGCATGAACCAGGAATCAGAGAGAGAGAGAGAGAGAGAGAGAGAGAGAGAGAGAGAGAAGCTCTCGCATATACACGCGCTCTCTACCTTTTTCATCCCTCGCTCTTCCTCGCGATTCGTGCCAGACCTAGCGTTGTTTCTCGCCAGCTTTCATTGATGGTCTTCAACTTCGTATAAATATATATATATACAATCTGGCGAACCAATACATACAAGCGTATTAACATCACTAGTCTTTTCGCGCGCGCGCTTACCTCGTGTTACCGTTGCCAGCGAAGCAACGCACACCTCATCGCTCGTCGTTTCCGCTGGAATGAAAATTACAGCAGCAGCGAACACACCAGAGCTTTGCTCAGGCTCTCGTTCGTTCCTTCTCTTCTCTCATCTCTATCTCTATACCCGAGAGCAATCATTATTAGCCTCCGCTACATAGCTGAACGTGGCTGCCGTGTTGGTGCTACCACGAGAGCTGCACAATGTCTCGCTTATATATATATATATATATATATATATATATATTATTTTTGCCCCTCTTTTCGTTCATTCTGAATTCATCCTGTTCTCATCCTTTCTTACGGTCTCGTATCTCTCGCTCGTTCTTATTTCTCTCTCTCTCTCTCTCTCTCTCTCTCTTTAAAGGAGAGAGCGAACTTGTAACATCTCGAATAGCCCATTCAGGGGATACTCTCGCGCTTATAATCTGGTCAGGCATAAGAGAGCACGGAAGAGAGTGGAAGAAGAACGCTTCCGTTCAAGAATGAGAGAAAGAGAGAGAGAGAGAGAGAGAGAAAACGTTTTGTACGAGGCACAGGAGCTCTAAAAGATTCTCGTGAATGGGATTTGTAATACTCGCTGGCGTGTGTATATATATATATATATATATATACGGATTTGTATGGGTCAGTTAGTCTCGACTGTTGCCAACCACCATTGTACTACGAACATCGTACGAAGCAGGAAGTAGCATTGCGAGAAACCCTTTTCTTCAATTCATTTTTAATCATCGATTTGTTTTTTGTTCTTTTTCTTTCTTATTTCGACGTTTAGTCATTTTTGTCAAAGCCTCGAAATCTTGCATATAAATATTTATTGAAAGCTAATTTCGCCCTAGGGGATAAAATAAAATCATTATTGTATATATATATATATATATATATATACAAATACGAGAATTCGTCCCTGGGAATGAAACAAAAGTGAGTTCAAACCGTACGAGGAGAACCTTCGGGTAATCCTACGTAGCGATCTATCGCGTAATGAGTTATTAGTTAGCGCATAAACGGTGTTAACGTTCGCGAAAAAATGAAGGCAAGGAAAGAATAAGAGAGAGAGAGAGAGAGAGAGAGAAAAATAAAAGAAAACGAGAAGGATTCCACAAAGACCGAGAGTATATGTGGGATAAGTAATGTTCTATTAAACAAACGCCCGGGGATAGGGAACGCATTTTTGCCGCCTACGGGCAAATTGTCGCGATTTTTATCCGTTCGCGTGTGTCGTATATATATATATATATATATGCCAAGAATCGAAAGAGAAATATATGGTACACACATACGTATGTATATATCACGATAAATAGGTGAGCCCTCGGGGGACGAAGTTCTCATTCACACCTGCCTCGTGATTTCATTAAAAGGTGTCTACATATAGATAGGCAACTATACAGAGGTTGTGGTCGAGACGTGCCTTCTCGTCTGTTGGCTCAATGATCTCGGTTTGCTCTCTATATATATATCAAACATACATACGCGAGTCCCGGTTACGAGAAAGAGAGATAGAGACAATCTTTTCATTACGGACAGATGATATTAACGAGGCGGTCGCTTATTCCTCTCGCGAGCTCGCTGTCACTCTAAATGTAACGATGACTCTGCTAGTGGAATGTACATATATACTATATATATATATATATATATATGTGTGTATATCGCGAATCGATAAGTCACGTGCTTCTCTGTACTAAGGAAAAAAGAAAAAGAAAAAAAAGGAATATAGGCCAAATTTGTAAAATTATAATACGATCGCGATACGAAACTTCGAAATGACCGAATCGATTCGGTTCACATACGCGAGATCCATTAATCCTTTCGCGAGTCTTTCGAACGCGTATAGCCATGTGTGTTCTCTTATGACTTTTTTCTCTCTCTCTCCTTCTCTCTTTCTCTTTGATGACTAAGACACCTCGTAGCGCACAACTTTCACGCTGTGCAAAACGAAACGGGAGTTTATGTGATTTATGTATATGTATATATATATATATATGTATGTGTGTATGTGTGTGTATATATCGTAGCGGGTTCGAGACTCAGTGACTGGAGTCAACGATTCTCTACATACATATATGTTGCACAACCATCGAGACGAAACACCTCTCGGACCACTCTTAATCGACAGTTAAAATCCAATCGATTCCCACGGGTCGCAAGAAGAGGGCCCTCTCGTGCGGTGTAACGTCGTGTCAGAAAACGATTCTCTCCCCTTTCCCCGCGCTGATGAGGAACTCGCGATAGTATTAAAGGTTTATAATTTCATTCGCCTTCTCGCCGTTCGCCTCAATTATTACAAAACGTAATTGCTGATAATTGATGATTTTTCGAGACGTCGATTTCGTACGAAAGGGAAACGAAAAAACGCCGGGAGAATCGAACGGGAGGTATGCACGAAGCGAGAGCAAAAAATTTATTTTCGTGTCTTTTGATGTCGAGAAATATTTGATTGTATCGTAAGTAAGAAAGAGAGAGAGAGAGAGAGAGAGAGAGAGAGAGAATACAAGATGCAAGAATCATTTGGAATAGCGGTATCACGACGTGATCCGTGGAAACGTAACGTGAATTTTTCCCGGTTAAGATCTCTCTTCGAGCAGACGCGACGGAGAACCACCGAGTATTATTATCACGATCCTCCGGCCTTTCGTTCACACCTCGGATCTCTTTCTCCTTAGTCTCTTCGTCTGAATGGAGATCTCCCGAGAGAGAATCCGAGAGCGGCGCGAGAGCACACGCCTTGCGACTACGCACCGTTACATGCCGGTTGGTCTTTTCTCGCTTCCTCGATTCACCTTATGCTGTTTCTCCGCCGGTGCATCTCGTAATATATGGCTATCGAGCAACTTGTACCAACCCATTTGGATCTTTCTCTCTCTCTCTCTCTCTCTCTGTCTCACTCTCTTTCTCTCCCTGTTTCTCTCTCGCACGCTGATATTTATTATCCATTCTCGGCGACTCTCGCGATCTCTCGAACGAGTCTTTTTCGCGAACAAGTAAGTTTCGCGCGACGAGATCGTTTTTTTTTTCGGGTTTGTCAGGAAGGAGGTGAAATAATTCGTTTTTCATTAACGCGTTATATAGAGTCGAAGCTTTTTTGTTTATGTGTAAAAAAACGTATATTCTCGTTTAGCAACGTTCCTCGCCTTATGTTAAAGCTTCTCTACGATTCGTCGAACTTGATTGAAACGTAAAGGTACGAAGGATTTTATAAAAATTGAAAAATCTTTTTCGTAAATTGTACGAAAGCCTCGAGTTGCTCTCGCGAGTTGTATTGCCGCGCGCTTTAAGCTCGATCGCTTCGCCAATAACGCCGTCGAGTACCGAACATGATGCTTTTGACCGAAGGCCCTGGGCGAGAGAGCCTCGATTCCTCTCTTGATATTATTAAGCATTCCTCCGGACCATCGGACAACCCCGAGCGCGAGTTTCGTTCGATATAACGCCGAACTATCGATACGTTAGGAACGAATATTTCACAGGGGTAAGAGAGTGCCTTCTTGCCCCGTTTATAATACTTTGCGAATGCGATGTATAGAACCTCGTCGTGTTCGCGTATCTCGCGAATTTTAAATATTCCGTCAAGATATTGCTTCGCGAGTCTTGTATTATATATTACGTAGAAAATATATATCGAGGCGGTCTTCGATAAGCTCGTACCGCGAGAGCAACGAGGGCACAACAATTTGCCGTGTAATTCTTACTCTCTCATCGTGGGTATCGCGTGGAACTTATCGATATTACCGATCGCATCGTTTAACAATTTTCATACGTCAAATTCCACGAAGGTCGAATTAATAAAATTCAACGAGACAAAGTGCATTCTCTATCTCGAAGCTTCCTTAGACATTTCATTTTCTTTGTTACAATATTTTTCCTTGATGTATTTTTTTATTTCTGCGCGTTAAAATAATTTACATTTTTCAAAATAGACATTTTTTGTGTTTTCATTAATTTTGATTAATTTCTCTGGCGACTAGACACGCTCTCGAGCATCGATACACAGTCGTTAACGATTCACGCGAGCATTCCTTTGCCCTTTCACGGAGTGGCGCACGGGCTTGAGAAAAATCGGAAAAATTTAACGTCAATTATACAAGCCGTATTATTTCGCAGTAAATTTTTTTACGCGCATTGCACTCCCCTGATAATTACACAAGCTCGTATAATCATCGTCGGTGGAGAGGAAAAAAATGTAAAATATTTTTACGTATCCAATTTCCTCGATTGTAAAATCATATTTTAACGCGATCGCGAACATCCTCGATCACTAAACAGTACGCAAAGTTCTCACGCTCTTAAAAAAAAAACAAAATAATAATAACAATAATTCATCGATAAAAATATTTCAACAAAAATCAGGTTCCCTCTTCCGTTAAAATTCATTTTTTCACCACGAACTCTCGAATTATCGTCGTTTTTAATTTCCGCGCTCGTTCCAAAAATTATATTTATACAAGGATAAGTAATTTAACGTGTAGCACGGAAGAGATCGTCAATAGTCGCTATAATTGCTGTAATCGAACGGACCGAAGAGCGGCGAAGAACCAAACAAAAAACAAAATATATACCTATACGTACATAAATATAGGAAGAACCAGAAGAGCGGTCTGTTGCTCGTTATTAGTAATTCGAGTCTCATCGAATCGCTTCGAGAATGCCGCTGAAAACCGTAATAAATAAATAAGTGGAGGGGAACTCACGCATCGCTTTTGCGCATGCGCGCCATCTCTCTCTCTCGTGACCGAGAACCGCGAATAATTAATGCGTCGCGATGAATATTCTCTCGAGCACACGATGAGCAATGTAATCTACTCTTGGGCCGGAGTGAGCGAGGGGAGGGGGGAGTCGAAGTACTAACCCTCTCGTTTCTCTTGCGCGAAAAGGCAAAGTCGAAAATCGCGATTACGTCGTTAAATTAAGCTCTACCCGCCTTCGTTCTCGATTATTATCATTATTATTATTGTTATTATATTATCTTGGATCGAGCATGAGATGGGCTACTCCACAATTATGCAATAATCTCCGTAGCCCGTTTGGTAATTCGTTATATTTAATATGTAATTATAATATAAATATATAAATATTTATAAATATAATGATATATACGCGTTAAGGCCACGTCGTGTGTGTCTGTGTGTACGTACAGTTAAGAGAGTTTAAACTTTGATGTTGCAGATATGAAACAATCGGAGAGGGGCGAGAAATCGATGTTATCGGGTAACGCACAGCCATTGGACGTTTTCTGTTCGGTGCCCGGCAGATTGTCGTTGTTGAGTAGCACGAGCAAGTACAAAGTCACGGTCTCCGAGGTACAGCGAAGATTATCGCCACCCGAATGCCTCAACGCCAGTTTACTCGGTGGTGTATTGCGGAGGTGAGTTGAAAAAAAAAAAACTGATGATTGTTACGATTAATTTCGTGAAATATATGATTAAAATTTGTAGCTTGTTTTCAATCGGTCATCGATTCGTCCATATCTATCGTAGTTTCTTTCAATAAAATTTTTAATTAATCGCGCGAGATTATTTAATGAATTCTGTCTAATGGTAATTGAAGACCGGAGTCGAAAGAATCTTAGTGGAATTCCTTTAGCTCGTCGTAATAACGTGTTTCTGATAGCAAAGTAGGGAAAAAAGCTGATGTAACTTATGCTCGTCTAGAGAATCGCTTATATATGTAAATAAGTTTGACTGAGAGGGAGAGAGAGATGCTGTAAGGGAATCCTCGTCGTACAGACTCCCTCTCTTTTTCTCTCTCTCTCTCTTCGCTCGATTGAATGTACGAAATGAACGCTCTCTCGGGATATCTTCGTTTCATTCACGACTATAATTCTCATTCTATCTTTCCTTTCTTCCCGCCATCTCTCTCTCTCTCTCTCTCTCTCTCTCTCTCTCTGGGGCCTCATTCATACCCGTGCATTATATATAATAATAAGGGTATTAATAATAATAATGACTACAGCAATAATGATAATAATGAACGGCGGACAGTTGAGAGACAAGAGAATCGCTGGTTCGAGAGCTCTCGACTCGGACTTCCTTCTCTCTCTCTCTCTCTCTCTCTTTTCTTTTCTTTTCTTTTCTTTTCTTGCTTTTAACAACAGTTTATGTGCACCGGCAGCCAAGGCACCAAACAGACGATTATATTTATCGTATATATCGCGCTTCGCTCGGTGTGGTTGCCCCGGCGAGACTCAGCTGGTTTATCCCGTTAAACATTCAAACACCATTATACTCGTCCCACGCGAAATACGAAAATTCACACGCGCTTGTCCTTCTCTCTCTATCTGTCTGTCTCTCTCTCTCTCTCTCTCCCTCCCTCTATATTCAGTTCTAAATAACTCTCGAGATAATAAAAACAAAAAATTCACAATCGCATTCAATATCAGATCGTCATTCGCGACTTTCTCAGAATCTTTAAATTCGTGGGACATTAAAATCCATCGTGAACAAGCACAGGATGAAATTATCGCGTGTCCCTATCAACAGTTATTACCAAATTCAGTGACTCGCGAGCCTCGAACTTGAAAAGATTTTTATGTGGCATAAATCAGCGAATATTTCGGTAAAGTCAGCCGAGTCATTCTCAAGTAAAGGATGTTGTCTTCGACACCTCCTTAGAATAATTTATATGCGCGGTACGTGTGTTCATACGCTTGTGTGTAAATGTTTATATATATATATATGGGGCGTTTAATTTCTAATCCGCGAACCTTGTCCCCTGGAACTTGAACTCTTATTTTTAATGCGGTTGTTAAAACATCAAATGACACGTCGTTTTTTTGCCAACGTGCCTATATAACCAGTTCATGAAAACAAATATATATATATAAAAAATACCAACATATATTTACATAGTATTAGAAAACGTGAAATTGGAAAAAAATGTCTAGAAACGTAAAATTGTAGGGTTAACGAAAAATTGAAACTCTAGCTCGCTCGTCCAAACCGTTTTTATGCATAATCTCTCCTTCTTTCTTTGATCGTACTAGCATATGTGTTTACGTGTAAGCGCGCTTCTAACGGTAAATTATAATATACCAGGTTTTTGTAACGCGTTCAGAGGGTCTCGCGAAGATCCTCGAATACTCACTGACAGGGCTGCAACTCTGATTTATAACTCAACTGGTTTTACATAGCTATACACAAGGAGCGAACAACCGTGCACAGCTGGTGCACGGTGCATAGTGCATTCGCACGATTTTATCTGATTTGCGAGGATTCATTTTTTTCATTCATTCTCATGATCCATCTCATACGGAAGATGATCGTTCTCGCTACAGAAGGCGTATATTTTATTTTTTCTTAGGATGCGAGGAAATACGATGCATCGAATAAAATGAATTTACTTCATTGAGAACAATGTATAGGAATGAAACAAAAATTGTTATATTCCATGATTTGATTTTCAAACAAAATACAAGTTTTCTTTTTTTAATTAAATAAATGATGCATCGTTTTTACACGATAGATATACTTGTAAAAGGGGTAATTTCGTCTCGAAATGAAATTGACAACTCCTTCGTTCTTTTGGAAAAAGGAAATAATCCAAGTCCTCGAGATCTCGTTACCAAAATGAGATGGCTGTAGCTCGCAGTGAGAGACCCTCCGGGAAAACTAACGATGCCAGTGTGCAGGAACCCACCTTCAAGATTCGTAGCGATTGCTTGCGAGTAATGCGAGGACGTCGAGGATTCATATATAGATTCTCTCGTTTTGCCACGATCCTGATCCTTTCTCTCTCTCTCTCTCTATCTCTCTCCCTCTTTCTCTCCCTCTCTCTCTCTCTCTCTTACAATAAGTAAGCTGCAAAGGGAAATGTGCACGCAGCGAGAAAGCGGTGCGACCCTTCTGAGACTCCTCTCGCCCGTACCAGAGGCAACGAGGCACACCCTGCGTCATTGGGAACGGACTTGACTTTATTCCTCGTTCAGACAAGCCTCTGTAATGAGCGAAGTACGCTTCTTGTCACGTCCGGAAACTCAATGGCGAAGATATCGCCTTAAATGTAAGAGAAAATTATAATCGGAAGCGAGAGAGAAAGAGAGAGAGAGAGAGTGAGGGCAGAATATTCATGGGAAAAAATGAAAAATCTCTCACAGGACGATGACACGTGGTACTCCCTCTGCGTCATGCGTTATCAATGTAATACTATAAGCACGAATTCGCCCACCACCGTGATTATTCAAGTGTTAAAGTCGCACGGACCGCGATCAACAGATATTTTTTTACGAATTCGTACAGATACACGGCAACTATTATTTACGTGCATTTATCACACTAATATACACATACGTATGTGTCAAACTTTCGAAGAAAAATGAAAGGATAATTTCTGTGAGAAAATTTACTATCCGATGTGGAATGAACAAAAGTGTATGTACGACGATAACTCAGAGATATATCTAGAGAGGCAAAAACATATCTCGGTCCCGTTATAGTTGGACCTAAAACTTGGGATGATGGATAGTCCGATGACTAGGGTGCGTGCAGGCCGTGGGAGAGAAAGAGAGAGAGAGAGAGAGAGAGAGAGTAACGAAGATCACACTCGCTCCTGCTGAGCTTTTTCTCGTCGCTTGAACTGCGAAATATACACCGAACATTTTGATGATATCATTACTCTATCATTTAGCGTGTTTATGGCTATTGGATTTACGGATGCGTATAAAGTACAAGAATTGCTCAACACCGACCATAAAACGCGCGCTTACGAATTATGCAATTTTTCATTTTTACGTACGAACGATTTTTCATTCGCTGAACTACTAGGCGTTTCTTCCTCAGACTTTTTGCTTCGATCTTTCTTTTTCTTTCTTTTCCATTCGCTCATATTCTTTTGATTCTTGGGATCAAAGGCGCAATGATTAACGACGAAATTGTCATTTCGAAATTACGCCTTGTCGGTTCTTTCTCTCATTTGTATTAACTCGCGATCGATTATATCGTCGTGTCGCAATAAAATGAAGACAGAAGTTTTCTTTTCTCCTCTGAATTACGCCTCTTCGCAATCGTTTTTTTATTTCGTTAATTTTATAAGTCGCGTTGTAATATCGTGTTATTTATGATTTTGTTTTTCCTTTTGCAGAGCAAAGTCGAAAAATGGCGGAAGACTGCTGAGGGAAAAGCTCGAAAAAATTGGGCTTAATTTGCCGGCTGGAAGGAGGAAGGCTGCGAATGTAACGCTCTTAACGTCCTTGGTCGAAGGTGAGTGAAGCTCGAAATAATTTATAGAATAATTACCTACGAATTTCAATTAAAAAATTGTCTCAAGCTGTAAAGCTTCTCTATAAAAAAAAATGCAATAATTGAAAAACATTTACACGAATATTTGAACGAATCTAGTCATAGTTTTACAACGAAATACTATCTGTATCATAGTTCTGTGAGAAGCGAGTCTTTCTCGTGAAAGACTCGAACTTTCACATTGCAAAAGAAACGATGAAAAGTAAAAAAGAAAAACGTCAGGTCTCCATTGCTCGCGTCACGCCACTATCTTCGACTCCGTTGAAGAAACGGAGACTCCTGTTTGGTGGTCTCTTCGTCGAGGAGATTGATGACTCTTTACCGAGGCTTCGTGTGCGTGCGTGTGTATAATACATTCACAGGAAAACGGGAATGGGACTCTTGGCATCCGCGCTTCGATTAGTGACAGTGAGAACACGAAGATAAACGTGTCCCGTACGAAATTTTCCTTGTCTCGGAGTTCGACGATAGGCTCGTCATTAAAAAGGACTCGTGACGATATAATCATCTCGAAAAAAATAATAATTTCAATATCGAACAACATTCCTAAAAAGCAATGCCTCGTTAGTTCCTCGTTCTATTAGAAAATTTTCTACTCTACCGAAAGGCAAACAAAAAACTCTCCTAACTCACGAGATCGATCAAAATTTCCTCGCTTGTTTTTTAGCAGCTTAACAAAATTGCGAGAATCTCTACATTCGCGCGTTTACCGTCCAATTCAGACGGAGAGATTGAGACGTCAACGATAAATAAAGCTAAGGATTCTACTGGTGATCGTAATAGTAAAGACCAGCCTCGAAGTATCTCTCTCTCTCTCTCTCTTTCTCATACATCACTACATACTGCAGCACGATTGGGCCTTGGGCTTTCCTTTTTCGCATCCGCATAGCCCAACACTGTCAGACACGTTAAACGGAAACGCTTCTGGCGATTTTGTATATATATATATATATATATATATATATATATATATATATACATACCACACGAGTGATGATTCGCCGACTTACGAAAAAAAAGCGTTGTACCTCGTAACCAGCTGTACTATACGGCGTACACATATAACAGTACAGATATTCACATATATATATATATACACGTATCTATAGAAGCGAAATATTTCTGGTTGGATCTCTCGAGGGTCTCCCCATTCCGCATGAGCTTCACGAGCCGTCGTCGTTTTAACGATGCTTACCTGTAAATCTATATACACACACATATATATATATACATATATGTATACGTATATAAATGATATATATATCGTAGTAGTTTGTTAGGGTGTTGGTGCGGACGTTGATTATAATTTATGAGCGTTGCTGTGGTTCAGGCATAAAACATTGCTGCACTGGCCCCGGCGTCTCTTTTTCGTTCTCTTACCTTTTCCCTTTCTTCGCTTTCTCTCTCTCTCTCTCTCTCTCCCTACAGGGTTTCCAAACCTACCGCGGTAGGTGAACACACAATGTTATATATCCTGAGATTGACCGTACTACGGGCAGCGTAGTTGCTTATTAATAATCCTTGTTCCACGAGAGTTGTGTAACATTTCGAGGACTATATATATATTATATAAATATCGATATATATATATATATATATATATGCGTGTGTTTAACATCGTATCTCTCGAAGCTAATAATATTTTTTCGGCTAACGAATCGAAAGCTTCCTGTCCCGACGATTCTCGTGGTCCACTCGAGGATGAATATCGAGAGGCATCCCGTATAGACAGAAACGATATTTTCGTACTCGAGTATCGAAGCGACGACTAATCGTTGATTGACGAATATAAAGTTATTTCTCGAAGCAGATATGGAACGTCACGTTGCTGACGAATAATTCCCGCGTTCTTTCTTTTTATTCGGCTCTTTTTTGTTGTTATATGTTCGTTACCCTCTCTCTCTCTCTCTCTCTCTCTCTCTCACGGGTCGCACAAAAGCGTCATATTTAAACGAGGTTTAATTCGACGTGGCATGTGATCGAGCAGTATTCGAGTCTCTCGCGTTTGTTGGGTAGTCCCCCGGTGCATTATTCCGATCGCCTGTCCGAAAGCGTTACATCGTGTATCGTCGAGACTTCGAGTCGCGAATACAAGCATTCTGATGTCTCTCGTGGGAATACGAAGAATTCTTCAGCAACGAGGCTGACTCGAGCGCTTAAGAGATATCGCGATATATTTGCGAACGAGAGACACAAAGAGAGAAAAAGAGAGAGACAGACAGACAGAGAATTTATTTCCTATGCAATATTTGTGTCTAATCGCATTTTACGCACGCGAGAAATTTTCCCTCGACAAACGGAACGTTTATGCGTTCTGCCATTAGTCAATAAGACACTCGAAACTTGTATCTATACAACGTGGCATTGTAAGACCGATGGACGATAATATACGCGGAACGCTCGTCGCCCACTGGGCCGATCGTTGAAAATCATCCTCGAAGCGATTGTCGTCAAACTAAACGCACCTTGTCGCACTTCAATCGAATTCGCCGACGCGTTCGTCGGCAAACTTTTCTCTCCGTGCGACGTACGAGTCACGATGCTTTATAGAAAAAATAAAAAATAATAAATATAAAGAAAAAAAAGTATACGTTTTCACCATTAAACCGCAGAGTCTGGGTCGTTTTACGGCGAGTGCTTTGATGGCTCGAATCTTCCGCTAGGGTTGTACATCTATATACACGTATTTATATTATACGTGTGTGTCTGTATGTAATGCGAATAACCCACGCGGTCAGGCGCACTTTCGTCTATACGTGATATTCGCGGTGGAAAATTTCATCCGTATGCATAAGCGCGAGTTGTAAAGATTGTTTTTTTTTCTTTCTTTTTTTTACATTTTTATTTATTTTTTTATTTTATTTTTTCATAAACACACCTGTGTTCGCCATCGCGAGAGTACGAGGGAGAGAGTCGATTCTTCGGAGCACGGTCCTACTCCTCCGAACGAAAAGAAAGAAAGTGTGGGAACATCTTCACACGGTGAACGTTGGGTGCATCGTCCAAAGGGACTGAGAGAGCGTTTGGAGAAGTGTGTTCGGGTGAGGAGATTCGTGCGTAAATTCATGTCTGATTGCCGAGTGTGGCAAGTGATGTAATACGAACGTTTCTCTCTTTCTACTTTGTTTTTTTTTTTTTATTCCGTCTCTCTTTCTCTCTTTCTCTCGCGACGAGAATGTTCGAAAGCCTCGCGAGAACGCCGTTCACTCTTGTATGCGTCGAATGAAAATGGAAGGATGGAGTGTAGATAAAGTGAAGAAGGAGACGAGGAAGGTAGGAGATAAGGAGGAAGATGAAGTGCCCGGTATCTCTCCTCGCCTACGCTCGCCAACAGGTAACCCAAACGAAGGCTCTCTTCTTCTTCTTCTTCTTCTTCTTCTTCTTCTTCTTTCTTCGATTTCTTCTTCCTCTTCCTCTTCGTTTTCTTCTTATGTATGTACCTGTCCATTCCCTTGTTTCAGTACGCTAACTCCTCGTTTCACGAAGACCACTTCTTACCTCGGTTCTCTTACTCCTCGTCGAATTACGAGATGTTCGAAGCCAGAGAGAGAGAGAGAGAGAGTGAGTGAGTGAGACTTCGTCTTTTCAATCGATTTTGAGAAGACTTACGTACGAAGTGTTCGAGGTCGCTATTTTCGAACGGTGGCGTCAATCGATGATTCCTATCTCGTTCGTTTCCTCGAGGTTGGGGAGGATTACAGGACGGTGAATAGAACGAGGAAGCGATTAAAGTCGAAGAAATTAGGTCCGAACGATGGAATTAGGAAGCCTACTTTTACCGTTTATTTTCGTTTCGGAGCTTTGGCCATTTTTGGAACGAGCTTGGCTCTATAAGAGTCACGAGAA
Source organism: Netelia virgata (assembly GCA_951802705.1). Taxonomy (NCBI): domain Eukaryota; kingdom Metazoa; phylum Arthropoda; class Insecta; order Hymenoptera; family Ichneumonidae; genus Netelia; species Netelia virgata. Next base: position 2,935,098 of record OX637866.1, on the reverse strand, counting down.
TGGAACGTGCTTAATTATTTTCCAACGATACTTAAATATACGATAATTATAATTATAATTCATTGTATAATCGAACATTATGATCGAAAAATTGATTATTAATCGTACGAGTTTTATTATTCAAAACACTGCGAAATATTTCCATGTCCCTCTATCGTTTCGTGTCACGCGGACTTCCTTCGATATATGCGACCATTCAATTCCGTTTAGCTTCGAAGTTCTAATACATCGTCAAACGTTTCTACAAGCGTTTTATTTTCGTGACGATGCTCTAGACACTCGCGTGTTTCAATTTTGTTTTGAATATCGTTAGAGCTATTTCTCTATCTCTCTCTAGCTTTCTGGGCAAACACAATGAAGGAGTATTGCGCAATATGGAAATAAGAGTGCGCGGCGTGTGTGAATGGCTCTCGCAAAATTTCTCTTTCAATTCGATGGCAGTTGGAGCTCGTGTCGCGTTCATCGTCAACAGAGAGAAGCTCATCTCTCTCTCTCTCTCTTTCTTTCTCTCTCTCGCTGCTCGCACCTTTTCTACTCTAATGTATAATCGCCTTTCGTCTCACGACCAAGACAATCACAGAGCATGAGTCGTCGAATCGTGGGCGTTGCGACGAGAGAAATCTCTTTATAGAGCTGACTCATATTTTTTTTGTTTGCCTCGCTACATTACGCGCGCGCGCGCGTACTCCAAGTTAGCGCGCGCGACGGTAGAGAGAAATTAACATTGGCGAAAAGTTGCGAGAAACGAGGGTGTGTAACGATGTACGAACAACGGGATTTACCTGGCCACCTGACGCAGTGAAAAAAAAAAACATACGCGTCCGATCCTCCCAAGATCTTCTTTTTCTGGTTCTTTCTCAATTTCTTCTTCGCGCACGGTACAAATGTTCGCCACTTGTTGTTAACCGAACGGTCTCCAGCAACTTCGGACTTTCTTAGCTCGTTGTTTGGTCACAACGTTGGCGGAGAGAAAGAGAGAGAGAGAGAGAGAAGCACTATCCTCATTTCCATACGAATATAACGAATGATCGATTTACGTTGGCGTTCCTTTGGTCCTTTCTTCTTCCTTCTTCTTCTTCTTGTTTTTTTTTTGTTTCTTCAATGTTTTCTTTTTTCTCATCGCTCTCACGGACGGTATATCGGTATCTCCGGTTGCATTGTGCGCCACGTGCGTATGTATTCGCGAAAGAAGGAAGAAAAACTTTGCGATCCTCCTCTCTCTTAGTCCGAGTGAGGACCGAGAGAGCCAGATATTATTATCTTTCTTGCGATCGGTGACTCTCTTCGAACTCACGAGAGGTCCAATTATTTTCACGGGTTACCCTGGCAAAGGTATGCAACGTGCTTCACGTTTATATATGTATATATATATATATTTCCTGAGAGAGAAACGAATACTCGAGCCGCGAGTCCATTGTACACGGAAGAGAATTCCCGAAATCTTTTCCCGGAGGTTCGCGATCACTCCCCTCTTTTTCTTTCTCTCTCTCTCTCTCTCTCTATCCCTCGTAACTTCTCTCTCCATTATCGAAGATAATGGAACGTCATTTGCGGTCTCTCTCGATACGTGATCTCTCCCAAGTAAGTAGGGTGGGGGTAAGAGATCTTATATGTGTCTTAGAGAGAAACACGAGGAAGAATAAATTTCTCGATCTCGCTGTACCGAACCGAAGGTTCTTGGCAGATCGATCGAGAACCGTGAAGATCGACGTTATACGTATGTATCGTCGATTGGATGTCGATCTTGCCAACCCGAGACAATTTGCGGGTTCTCGATCAGGACGCACAGCGAGATAAAACAAGAGAGAAATACGACGGTGAAACGAAGTTTGCGCGAGCAATTTTTGTAGTACGAAGTATACGTTATTGTTGTTGTTGTTGTTCTTCTTCTTTTTTTTCTTTTCGGAACGTATTTGTATCGTTTTGTAATTATTCGAAAATAAGAATAAGATGGAAATTTTCTACGATATTACTTTTATTATTACTTTAGTCGATTGGCTAAAGTCACGGAGAAAAAATAATAATTACTCCGTGATTTTAGCGATTTGACTACAGTCACGGAGCTTATTTGTAGATCAACGCCGATACGTTACTACGTCCTTCGTACGGTATTTCTCGAGACGATTAATTCTTTATCGAAGATTGTTTTGAGACTAAGTTGTGAGAGAAGATTGTTTTGAAAGAACTAATACTTTGCTTTATCCATAATGTTTCACGATGAAATTAATTTCTACAACGGAAACAAAAAGAACTTTAATCCAACAATAATCCGTGACACTAGCGATTTCTACTGCTCTATGTGCCTTGCTGTATTTTTCTATCGAAAATTGGGACTTATTTTGTAGAAAAACTAAAACCTTGCTATATTTTGTGTTGAAAATTGTGCCTTATATCTGGTAGGAAGACTCGTTATTTTTTCTTAATACACCGGGATGTAATTTAGAAATGGGGCGCGTCGAAAATTGCGCCAGGATGTAAAGCAAGATTCCATAAATCTTCCACCGATGACGGATAATGCGTTTTCCTCATAACGGTGAATCGAAACTGGATCTTATTTTCCTCGGACGAAGCTAGGGGGGAAAAAACGAGCGGTCAAGCTCCGAGTGAGTTATGCAATATTATCTAAACAATGCTGGTATTGCTACCGGCATCTGGCGTACAGGTAACTTCGACTACTACCCGAGCCACTTACCTCCAATTTGAACATTGTGTCTGGTAACATTTGCTACGAGCTTCTCCCTGATCTCTCTCTCTCTCTCTCTTTCTCTCTCTCTTTCTCTCACTATTTCGCTCACAGTCGTTGTTCCCGACTGAGCGAACATTCAGAGGCTGCGATTTGCATGAAAATTAGACAAGTCGAAAGTTTAACGTTGCTACTTCCGTCTTTGTCTATTTGTTGGACCGAAGAAACTCGGCAGCATGTAAATTTTTCTATACTTATCTTACTATTATTGTCATTAATGAAAAAAAATGTATTTTTTGCTGTTTTTGTTTTTTTCTATCTTTTATTTTGCAACTTAATTTATACAAACGAAATAAAACAACGTTTTATCCATTTCGTGCGTGTCTCTGGATGTTTTATCGTAGATACGAGGTGGTACGAAGTATCGGGTAGACTTTTGTTTTGACGAGAATGAATTTACGCACGCGGCGCGATTGTAAATTCATTCTTGAACGCTCGACGATGAATGCTCGTCTCGTAGCCCTCGCGAACCTCGCATCAGCGCAACCCCATCCACGAGCTCGGGTACTTCTTTTTCCCTCTTTCTCTGCCTCGAAATATAAGACCTCGTTACCGGATTCCCGAGATCCACGGGCAATTGTGCGTGCACTTGGGCTCGCGGCATAAATCGTCCTCTCTCTCTCTCTCTCTCTCTCTCTCGCGAGACTTTCACGTTACGAGTTCGTTAAAAAAAACGAAAACAATACGAAAAAGGAGATGGTAAAAAAAAAATAACTTGTAGCGAAAGACGAGCCGAGCTCGAATTGCGTTTATTTTTAATCCGGAAAATTTGGATAAATCGTGACTCGATGAGAAATTACAATCATGAAGGGTTGATCGCTGAAAAAAGAAAGTAACGAAACCGAATTCTATACTTCCGGGTCTGTACGAATACAGAAGTTGGTGTACACGTGGAAATAATTCAAAATCAAAATAAAATAAAAGAATTAGTCTGTTGTACCGAGGGCGAACACTACCGGGAGGGCGAAGGGGTGAGACTGCGAAATTGGATAATTCGTTAGCCCCGGGCGATCGGTACTGGTCTCTCTTTTGCGACTGAGTTCTGCCCGCCAGGCCGAGAGAGGAACGGTCACTGGACGCTTGGCACGACTCGGACCAAAAGCCTGCGGGTGGCAACATTACAATCTATATATATATATATATATATATATATATATATATATATATATATATATAATATATCAATAGACGTTTGTAGTCGCGCGTTCGTATAATTATAATCCCGAGATCGAGCGAGAAAACCAATGAGATAGAGAGAGAGAGAGAAACGAAAAGAAGGAAAAGCAGAATGAACGCATTTCGTTGCCCCGAGGTGATGGGCGAGCCGAGGCCTAAATGGACAAGAAGCGAGAAAGTTACGCGACAGAATAGAATTAAGTCATCGGGCGACCTTAAAAAAAAATCGATGAAAATAATTTCGTTGATGACAGGGGATGAAAAAAAAATTAATTGATTTTTGTTTTTGTTTTTTTATTTTATATCGAGGTACGAAATAATTTTATCGAGATAAACGAGGGAGAGAATAATGGCTCTCGAAGAGTGTCATCATTATCTTGTCAGCGATGCCGTCGACGTGTGTCACTCCGTAGGAACTCGTAGCGCAAGAAAAGTGTAACCATCATTCCTTTCCGTTGCTACTCTCGGGCTGTCGGTCAACTCTCGTGTTCTCGTTTTCCTTCTGATGGCTAGGGAATCGTTGTAAAGCGAAGAAATTTTATTGGGACTATACTCCAGAGGCCACGAGAGAATTCTAACATTCTGAGTACATTCGTTGTCCGTTGTGTTGTGTCGATGGCAAATGACGATTCAACCGATCAATTTTGTATCGATCTAGCCCTAGAGGTTTTTTGTTTTTTGTTTTTTGTGATTAAAGAAATATTTTTCCGTCGTACCATAAGATATTATAGGCGGCGTTTCTCTGTCTTCGATAACTCTGAGAGGTTTTCGTAAAAATATCTTAAAGTCCTTTGATTTTCCACTAAATTTTCGAAAACCTGTTTCAGTCGATTTATTTTCTGTCTGTCTAGGGAAAAATTCATCGCTAATGGAATGACAAAGTTATCGGGGAATATTTCTCAGAGAAGATATCTCGTTCGAAAGAAAAATTGTTCCTAACGATTTTCTACTTTTTTTTTTGTTTACAAATATTGCTAGTTTTTAATGATTTTACGCGTAATGAAATGTGAAAACGTATTGCGAGTGAGTTAAGGGATACAATAAGAAAGTTCAACAGTTTGTTCCAAATGTAGAACGTTCGTTTTGTTTTCTCGTTTCAGGTGAGGCTATTCACCTTGCGAGAGACTTTGGATACGTCTGCGAGACGGAGTTCCCGGCGAAGCAAGTAGCCGAATACCTGGGTCGACAACACTGCGAACCCCAGGAATCCTACAGGAGAAAAGAACATCTTCAAGCGACCAAGTGAGTAGAAGTAAAATAACTGGGGTAAAGTACTCCAGTTTTTATCACGAGTCTTTGCGACACGTGCAGGCGCGCTAAATATTTTTACATTTTTGTGTCTTAAACTCGACGAAACACACATGCACGTATACAAAGAAAGATTGAGAGAGAGAGAGAGAATGAAAATAAATGGATTCTTTTCGTTTTGTTTCCAGACTAATCACCAAAGAGCTGATGGATCTTTTGAACCAGGACAGATCGCCATTGTGCAACACGCGGCCGTCTCACATCCTAGACCCGATTATTCAAAGACCTCTAACGAATTTCTCATTAATATCGCACGGCTTCGGCAGCCCGGCGATCGTCGCAGCACTCACAGCGATACAGGTGATTTATTTAATCCAAATGTTCATTAAAATTCCACCTAATTTCTAATAAAATTTACAATAATTATCGTACGCTCGAATTTCGATCGAACGATAAACAAAAATTAGATTCAATTCGATAACAAAATCTTGTTTCTTATTCGATATTACAGAAGTTCCTAAACGAGTCCCTCAATTATCTCGAGAAGATGTATCCGGGAAACGGTAGTGGGGTGACGAGCAGTCAACAGTCGAATCTCGATGGAAACAAAAACAAGGATGGATCATTGATGAACGATATGAAGAAGTGACGCCCGGAAGACCTGCCTACCTCGAACGTGGTAACCTCGATAAGCCACTCGTGGCCCTACAATTGACTCGAATTCGCTCAATAAAATTCGAGAGCGAAGTCGGTCGATGAGAGAGAAAGAGAGAGAGAAAGAGAAAGAGAGAAAGAGAGAGCTAAGCATACACGAACATCGAACGAGACACATACACGAGAAAAGACAAGATCATTGGACCACTATTAACTTGCTGCTGCCGCAATACGTTGTGCATATGTGGAACACATAGAATAATGTTTATCCGTGTAAATAGGAAAATATCGTGTATGTCATGTATACGCGTATGCGTCTCTAATTAATCGCATCGCGTGGGTCACGTGAAAGGTTGGCTGGTCTAAAGGCAAAAGGAGAAGGAGAAAATATGAAGAAGGAAGAAGGAAGAAGGAAGGAGAAAGAAGAAGAAAAATCTTGTGAGAAGCTTTCTCAAATCCTCGTGCGAGAGAGTGAGAGAGAGAGAGAGGCGCCGTTAAAACGGAGAATCGAGTTCTCGGTTGTGTACAGAAACGACGAAGCGCCAGGGGGAGAATTTTGTCTCGTACGTGAGACATAGGAGCTAATTTCGTTGCTCGCTCGATCGTTCCCTTTCGCGATCATTTCTTTCCTACCTATTATGATTCTGGACGTGGTCTTACCTCGTCGATACACCTCGCCTCGTTCAGACTCGATCGAAAAGTTGCACGAATTTTCTTCTTTCATAGCGATTTTCTAATTAAAAAAAAGAAAAAGAAAACTATTTTTCTCTCTTCGATAATTGCTCGTTACGAAATTTTTGTTCGACGGAAAGTGTCGAATTGCCTCCTGGGTGATTAAAACCCTGTATGTCGATTTGTAACTTTTTTTTCCAGACTTTTGTAAATTTAGGGACGTTGGCAGAAAAAATTTCATGCAACTTTTTCGTCGCGAGAGACAAAAAAAAGCAAAACTAATAAACGCGCCGTAAGCCGTCCGAGGCTAAAGAGAGAAAAAAAGTATTTATGTGAATGATAAATATTCTTAATATCCCCTAACCATCACTTCTAACTTAATCCGACGTGAAATATAATCCAAGTAGAAAAACGGATCGGTGGTGGGGGGTTTTTTGTTTTGTTTCCGTTCATTCTTCTTTTCCTTATTTCTTTCGCTATTTCTCTCTCTCTCTCTCATTCTCTCCGTTTTTCTCACTCGCACTGCACACCGCGCACCATTCCCGAACGAATACGCGTCACAATTATCTCAGTATTCCTCGTGAATTTATCCAATCGAGCCCATTTTTATACTAATAATATTACGACAATTCCGATAATCGTGCCAATGCAAAGAAAAACTTGCCATTTGAGATGTGCCAATCTTTTTTCTAATTTCTTGTTCTATTGTGTTTTTTTAATCTTTTCTTTTCAATTCGTGTCGATCGCAGAGATTAAAAGATGCATTACGTACAAATTCTCAATCAAAATGAAAACTACAAAACTTGAGAATTTCACGGTCGTTGAGCAAACCAGGGTCATAATTAAATCGTCCCTGAGTCAAGTATTTTAGAAAACCGAGCAGATTTTAAAAATCAACGGATTTCGTTTCGCGAGCGAATAAAAGAAATTATTCTTGGTTGAGACTTTATACGTGCAGTATCTTCAAAAGGGTTGAAAGAAAAATATGCGCTGGGTAGGATGATCGAGACGATAATAAACGTGCAAGAAGGGAGTAAATTGAAAATACGTATTTACGTGTAAAATAGCGGTATTGCGAGGCCGGAATTAGAATCGAGACAGGAAAGGACGATAGTGACACGATTCAAAAAAATACCGCGAGGTTATATCAATTGAATGTGCATTCGGAATCGTGCTAATACGAAGGCTCGTTGAAATAAAGAGAAAAAAAATCGTTTGAAGTACAATATCAGGTGAACCTGAGACATATCTAACTTTGTAACTAAACTTTAGATATATATATATATATATATGTATATATATACACACATATATACATATATATATGTGCATATATATTATACATAATAAATACATATATATATTACATCGTAAGTTAATACTTGAGAGCATTTGATGTTCCGAGAAATATGTACAGAGCATTTGAATCTTTCTTGTGATATAATCATATACATTATCTCGCGGTATCAGTGGATAAACATGCTACATTCCATGTTTTCTTTCTTTTTTTTTTTTTTTTTTTAATAGGAAAAGAAACAAACGATATTAGCGAAACGTAAAAAAAAACGTACCGCGGCGGACGAGCATCGACGATTCTTGCAATGACATTTGCAAAAAGAAAGAATATGCCTCGCCAAGTCGTTATAATTATTTTATTACGCGAAGAAGCCCGTTGTTGTCGCTTCAATCGCGATCGGTAATTCGCGATCGTGGCGGGGGGAGGATCGATTAAATTTCGTCGGGATTAAAAGACGAATTTATTTCTTCTATAATCCTCCCTCCACCTTGGCCAAACGCATATGCGAAATGCTAGCCGGAGATTGTAGAGTTAGTTAGGGAAAAAAAACAACAACAACTTGAACTCTTTATTTTGACTCATTGACTAATTAGAGGAACTCTTTAAACATTTTAAGATCGAATAAATTAATTGATTATTTATAATCGAGCTAGACGAGAGAGTAGGAAAAGATCTTTTCTACCAGAATTTCTGTGCCAACTGTGAAGAATGTTGTAGACTATTTTGTCCCCCGCTCCCAGCCCCACCTCTCCCTACACTCTCCCCCACCCAAAAAAATCTTCATATCTTTATTAAATATATTTGAATTTTAGTAGTATATTATATTCTGATATTAATACGGTTCATTTTTGTATATTGGTGTGTGATAAATAAATAAGAATATTGTTTCTAAGCAACCTACATTGGATATAGCATCAACGTTTATTTTATCATTACCGACAGAAACTCTCACTTACTGTCTGTTGGTTCGCGAGATTACAGATGCGTGACGTCGATACTATGAAAGCCAAGACAGTCGTTATCGATTATCGGTAACTTATCGACTATTCGCAAATGGTAAGAAGGATTGTGGAGAATTCTTCTATTACCGGCTAGTATTAAAAAGACCGCTTCGCAGCAGGAACGATTACGTATCTACGATCAGAAATTATTTGTCGTTGTGCGTTAGTAATATTACTTTCACGACTGGCATCTCTTTATTTATTTTCATTCGTATTTTGTGTGTTTGTTTTGTTTCTCATTTCATAAGGCACATAATATACATACTCCGATAAACTTTTCACAGATGAATCTGAAAAAAATTGGGAAAACATCCGTGATATCGGACGGTACATCATAACGGCAGTGACATTTTTGTTTCGTTTGCTGCAGCGCGATGCAGCGTTTTTTTTGTCTATTCAGCTCTCTCTCCTCCTGTAAAAATGACTCACTATTTCATGCATGTATTTCGTACTGTGGGCATTCGGTAATATCGAGCCCACGGTATTTACGGAAGCGACAATCATGGGAGAACTTATCTCGTCTCCCGAAGCTTTTAATGAAATATTTGTTTGCCAACGATGTCACAAGATTTCTTTTTTTTCTCATTTGACATTAACCAGGGAAAAAGCTTGTGGAAAAACAATGGACGTTTCTCGATATGTTCCGAACCAACGAGTATGTGCAACCAAAAAAATTACAAAAATAGAGACGCACACGATCATGAGCGGTATACTCACATCCAAAAGTCACTTCACGATCCGAGATCTGAGAGAGACGAAAAAGATTTCAAGCCACAAGAGCGCGTTCCAACGCGACCTGCAGGACCCTTCTATAGACCTGATTGGAAAGATACGCAAATTCATATTATGTCGATTAAAACGAAGAAAGAAAAGAAAAACAACTGCGAGCTGCAAAACATTTTTCTGTTTTTTCTTTTGTTTGTTTTGTTTCTTGTAGAACAACGTTGTAAGCAACGATTTAACCGTGATCTATCGATCAATTTTTACACCTTGTTTTTTGTTAAAATGATGAAACTCATTTGATTACGAATTGTATTTTGGTTTTGTCAAGCGTTCAATGTATCCCCGATTTTATATATATATATACATACATATACACATGTACGTATATATATATATACATATATTCTGTTTATATGCGATGGTACGCGATTTTGTTTTATCGTCGATATTAGAGTCAGAATACTTTTGGTTTTCTTTATCATGCCGTTTTTCTTATTCTAATTAATATGGTTTTTTTTTTGGTTGTTCTCGGTCCAATAATGATTTGTTGTTTACAACGTTATTTCATTCGTTTCGCGGGTGCAATAGTATTAATCGTGTATACCTTTCGTTTGTTCGTTTTCATCAAAATGATAATGATATCACCAAAAATTACGTACTTTATATGCCATTGGTTTATTCCTCATCTCGACCACAGTTACATATGTCGAAGGTGCTGAGTCGATTAGAAGTTAAATGTATTTTAAGGATGTCACTACGCACATTTTTTGTCTGTTTTTTTTGTCAATACGTTTGTATTATCGACCTTACGTCGGTAGGTTTGTTTTATTTTTTATTATTCTTTTTTCACATTAAGTAAACGTATCTAATAATTTCTTGTTTTTGTTGTTGTTGATGTTGTCTGACGTCTCTTTAATTATTTATATGTATAATTAAACCACACAGAACAGATTTGCTTCATATGTCTTTGAAGTATCTAAATACGCACTTATCGTTACGTAATCCCGTAACGTTTTATTAATCTAGATAATAAATGATCGACGTCAGGGATTGTGTTTTACGTTTTTTTTTAACAGGGATCTGAAAAAGCGCCACAATGTTTTTGGTTTTCTCCCATTTAAAAAAAAACGGATCCATTTACTGCGACACTTATTCCACGTTGATTTCCTCGTTGATGGGATTTAACGCGCAGTTTACATTTTTTGATTTTGTATTCCGTTTTTTTTTTTTTTTCGTTTGTTCATTTGTTTGTTTTCTTTACAAGTTTCTTGAAACGTCTGGGAACGGACAGTGGCTACATGTTTTTTTTTTTTTTTTTGTAAAGGGAGAGAAAAACGATCAGAGACATCGAGTATGGAAAAAAGAATTAGGATAGATATTTTTTCGGGAATGAGAAGGAAGAACAGGAATCTGCAAGGTTGACAGGAAAAAAATGCTCGAATCGAGTATTTCTTGCTTTTTTTTCTTTTTTTCTTTTTCTAGGTGGGAAAACATGTGCATTTACTTGGTAGGTCGGGAATACGGAGCGGAGCGATAGCGCGACGTCGAACCCGCAGTTGTTGTAGTCTTGTACGATTTCCAAGCACGGCTCGATGATTCGTCTGCGAAATTTTATCGATGCACATCGATTATTAAAGAAGAAAATTTGCACACATTTATTACCACCCTTGTCAACGAGTGGTAGAACAATTTATCTTTATTGTTTTCTTCATTCTACGAGCAAAACGACGAAAGATCTTGACGCAAATTTCGTCGTTCGATCGCGTGGTGGTTTCTTTTTTTTTTGTTTTTTTTTGTTCGGGGATTAAATTTTATTTTAAAGTAATCTTTAACACCGATTAAATGGGCTACCGTGAATCACGAGTTTACGAAAGTTACACGTTTTTGGGTTGCCGATTAGGTTTCTCGCGCAAATCGATCATGTTTTTTTTTTTTTTTTTTTCGTCGTTGGCGCTTTTTTTCTCGTTTTCGTTAAATTTAGAACGCATTTAAGTTAGATTCATGTGCCAATTGGCGAGACTTGGAGTTTCATTGCTTGAAGCACGCATGTAATTATATTTACCCTCGATGCAACGTGCTCGACACGTTTTTCAGTGCAAATTTTGCGTTGATTTTTTTGTTTGTTTTGGTTTGGTTTTTTTTCCAGATGAAGAAAATTTACACGATAACAAGAACGTAGGGAAAGTCGATAAGGTGAAAAATAGCTGATTATAATCGTACCTGGATAATCCGACGTCTCGTAATAATCGTGAGACGAGTGCGGGGCTGGTTCGTCCTCGTATTCGTAAGTCGCGTATCTCGAGGACGGATAAACGTCTTCCCTGGATAATTTAAAAAAAAAAAAAAAAAAGGGGGAGAAAGAACGACAGGATATATATAACGAGGAATGTAACTTTATCAGAGTCTAATGATAAACGTGAATGATAAACCATGAAAAATCAAACGACCTGGGAAATATTTTTTCTTTTTTTACTAACGTTGCTGACGACGAGTAATGACGATCGCCGTAACGACTGCTGGTGCTCGACGAGCCGTGATAATCGTAATCGTGATGAGATCCACCTCGACTACTGGGCGGTGGCGTTGGATCGTCGTAACTGTAAAAAAATCGATGATCGACGTGGAAACGAAAGAAGAGAGAGAGAGAGAGAAAAAAGAAGAAAAAAAAAGGAACAATGAAAATTTATTCGCAGCTTGGGCGAGATACGAATCTAGAAAAAATAGGGGATGAGAGAAAGAATGATTCACCCGTAGCTCTGGTCCATGGCGACTCTGGCTCGATCGAGAATCGAGAAGACCTTCGTCTTGGCTGGCACAGGACGACTTATCGGCCCGCGGGACGACGGTGGCGGTAGTATCGTCGCTGAAATATATCGAGAACCGCGAATTACGATTCGATCCTTTCGTACGATCGTGAAAGAATCGACGAGGCGAAATAATAAACGACCCTCGTTTCTTATTTATATCGCGATCGAATATTTTTAAAAAAGTGTGATTAAAAAACGTGATAAAATATTATCAGGGGAAAAAAGAATGATTGTTTGATTTTTTACCAATTCGCGATGGACCTCGGGAAGAACGAGGGGGCGCTGGTCGACTGCTCGGTCTCAGTATACCACCACGTGCCGATGCCCGTCTGTCTTCGGCAGAGGACGGTTCGTCGACCATGCTCAACTCCATCTCTCGCATCTGTTCCTGTCTTATATTGTCATTGTTATCCGGAATCAAGTACTTGCGTACCTCGGCGAGGGCGAAAGCGATTCTCGCGTGCGCTTCGGCGGGTGGAGCGAGAGCGGCGATCTCCACGTGGAGATCGTCCGACAGATGAGCGTATTTCGGGTCCAACGACAGACGGCATTCCTCCTCCTGTTGAGAAAATAAATTCGGCACGTCTCCACTAAATGTCTAGCCATCCACTAATTAAAAGAAATTTTAAAAACGATTTTTGTCATTCTCGCTAAAATTAAAGAAATACAAAATTATCGATCGATTATAAAGAAATAAATATTACACAATTGGGAGAAAATTAAACAATCATATTTAAATCGCAAGATTATTAATCAGTGAACGAAATGAAACACGACGGGATCTCCGATGCAGAACGGAAAATGGAAAAAAAGTAGAAGGGGGTGTGAGTATAGGAGGGATAGCTGGGAATTGAGACGAAGCGTTCTCGAATCTGAGATAAATTGGGTCGGATTATGTGCACACACAAGGGAGGTAAAATTGTACAAATAGATCGTGACACGATGGAAGGAAAAGTTGTATCCGTAGCTGATGGAGGATCCTGCCTGTCCTTGGATATCCTAGAGGGAAATACCTTAATGAAGTGATAATATATATATAGACATATATATATATATAATACAAATAAGAAATGACGAAGAATCGAGAAAAAAGTAGATGGTGTTTGCGATGGTCCTCCGGCAGCAGCTTATGCAAATTTAAATATTCGTCGAGTGGTTGAACGAGGACTGCCATCGACTCCGGAAATAATGGCGAGGATATTCGAGTGTTAGATCTTTTCCCTCTTGAGTAAAGAGCGAATGAGATAAAATATATAATTTCGCGAACTCAGAATCGAAATTTCACGACGAATTTTTCCTCGTTGCATCGTACGGATGAAATATATTGCCATCGTTATTACTACCAGGAAGATTCGAGCCGTTGAAAAAAAAATAATAATAATATGGACAGAACACGATAGAATACGAAATTTGTTAATATATTTCAAAAAATTTCATTCCAGAGATACGTATTTTCGCAAAACGAAACAGTCGGACATCTTTTTTTAAGCAAACTGGCAATTTTCGTTGATCAATTATCGATCGTGCGTTACTATAAACGAGACGATTAGTTATCGTCCGATAAGCCCGTACGCAATAACACGTGTGATAACGCATCAGGATGGACCAGAGGAGCATCCGGATGCGATGGACCAGAGCTATACCGAACGACTGACTATACGTATGTCGTTGAGCGCGATTGCGCATGCGCAGAACCCGGCTTGCAGCGTAGAGACCGATATAGGTATACTAAAGGCCATAAATTGTATAAATAAATATATATATATATAAGTCTGGCAATCACTGCGATAATTTGCAAATAGATATGAATCTAGCTTGTGATGTATACATATATATCCGAATCCGTAGCCTCGTTAATCACCCGGTACACGTTTCGACCTTTTAGAATTGCCCACCCGTTATAACTTCATCCCTCTCCATTCGTCAATAGGGCGGAGGTGGCGAGAATTTTTTTTTTTTTGTTCTTATATTGAGAAATTATTATGAAAATATATTTTCGATTTCGACATGCTTGAGTCGATCGATATAACGCAAACGAGAGATAATAGTGTTGCCGCGCGGTCAAGCCGCGGATATACGATCAGCGAGCGCGGTTGGCACGATCGTTGATGAATATAAATTAAATCATTAACGTTAGATGAGAAACTATCCGCCGGAGTGTATCAAGTTTGCTCGCTCTATGTACATTTCCGCGGGGAAATGTACGGGCACGATATTGATGACATTAATTGTTCAGACGGGAACTTTGGTAATCTATTTATCGAACCCTGGTTTGGCCCCACTTCTAGCAGCAATGTCAATAAATAATTAGTTCGCCAATGGGGATGATCGCTTGTAATTTGAATTCAATATGTGGACCAAAAATTATGCCAATTATAAGGTGTTAAAGTAACGTTCTCGAATCGATGAAAAATCAATCCACGAAAAACCGTGCTTTTCTATATTTTATAAGCGTCATAGTTAGATAGTTGACGAACGAAAAAATTGTATATTACACCGTGGAAGAATTTTTTGTCAATTATCCAGCTGGAAATAATTTGCAAAATCTTGGAAATAAATTAACAACCTCGATCGACCACAAGATTGTGAATATCGAGGGTTGGGGAAATTCTGTACAGATGAAGCGTGTAATTTTTGCTGATTTAGTAAGTTAATGCGTCGATGCATCGACCAAGAAGGTTTATAGAAACTACGAAGAGAAACTGCAGTGCGATAATTAGGTGCAAGTGTATAACACTCGTACTTTGGACCACCCCGTCTCTCTTTCTCTTTCTGCCCCCCCCCCTCTCTCTCTCTCTCGCCTGGATATAACGTTAATCCCCAAAGTTACGGTTACTGCCTCGATAAAGCTTACTTATCTACTCCGTTAAACTGGAAATTTCCCATTTGCCCGACCTTCTGCTGGCTCGACCTCTCGTCGAGAGTCGAGTATGTACCTACACCGTATGCTCATAGCTTTTACATATTCTCACCGAGCGAGGACGGTAGGAAATGCGGAAAAAGCTACATCGCACGTTCGTTAATCGAATCTCTAATTCGAAATTTTGTCAATAATTACTTGACATCGTCACTTCTATATTCGTGTCAATTCATATTGATTTATCACTCTTTCTGTTTACGTTACGTAGATTTTTATCGCGACAATATAAGGAAAAATGCATTGGACAGTTTTTTTTCTATAAATATGAAAACGTGACTCTAGCTTGCTCCACGATCGAAAATTCAACCGAATCACGAGAATCCGATAAATCATTCTCGGGTTATAAAAGTGTTAGAAAACAATATACGTGCCATATGGTCGATGCGTTCGATATATCGAGGCGTAATAAAATCCACGTGGGCGTCGTATAATACACAACGTACGCGGTCAATTTTCACGGTTCGACGAAGGAAAGACAGAGAGAAAGAGAAAGAGAAAGAGAGATAAAGAGAGAAATAAAACATGGAAGAATGAAGAGATGGAAGATTATCGTCGCGGTTACAACGCTCTCTCATCGATACGGGCTTATATTATTCTCTCTCGCTCCCTCCCCCGTATTATTTCGTTACATACATAAAAATAGCAGAGTCAATCATACTTTCCGCGAGGTACGTCGAGTCGCGAAGCTGAAAGAAAAAAAAGAATCACAAAACCTAACGCGACGTACGCGAAGGATACCGCAGGTAGGGTAGTTTCAACGATCGGAAAAGGGCAAGAATGGCGACGGGAGAAAAAAGGATCGGGATATAGCTTTTCGGGATCGATGGAGTGGACGACGAGAGGATCTTCGAGCCCGAATGGATATTTCTATAGATACCGAGTGCTGCCCGGAGGGTACGACGGACCGTGTTATCGAGCGTATCGGGATGACATCGAACTATAAAGGGCGAAAAGGTACGATATCGAAGTATCGATGATAACAAAATAGAAAAGGGAACAAAATAGAACGCACGAAAAAAAGGACTTTCGAAAAGAGGTATCTGGGAAACGTCGACATGACGAACGACCCGGAAAAACTCCTTTGTCCGTGAACTGATCGTAAAGTCACGAAAAGTAAGAGGACGAAATAAAATTCCCCAAAAAAAAAAAACAAAATAAATTTCGTCGAATTTGTAAACAAACGAAAAATAAATTGCGAATGAATAACGACTCTAAACGAAACACGTGTGATAATTTGCCTGATGGTCGAATATCGACGATTGATATAAAAAACAACAACAACAGCAACACCAAAAAAGCAACGAAAATGTATTATTCAGAAAATAGGAGAATTGTGTCACGCTTCGCGTTTAATCCCGACGTGAAAAACGATTTGTTCGAACGGGAAAACAAATTAAAATATCAAGTATCGCGTGACGCTCGAAAAATCAACACGATTTTTTGTATTCCCGAAAAAGGAGAAAAAAAAAATAAATAGGCGGGTGTGAATTACGAATAAATAATGAACCGACGAGAGAAATACGATCGTTTGCATGTATTACTTCCAGTCGAGAAAAAAAAGCCGGACGGATAATTCGTTATGGGATTCGAGGGAATGAGCATTTTGCGCGAAATTCGAATCTCACTTTCACTCGCATGGTGACGAGGGGGAGAGAGAGAGAGAGAAAGGGATGAAGGGAGAAAAGAGGATCGCGCGTCGGTGCAGGCACCGGCAAATAACATTTTCCATTTGCCAAAGTGCGTTACGACCCAGTTAATCCCTTTAGCGAGAGTGTGCCAGCTTGGAGAAGGTATACGCGAATATTTACATGAATAAACATATACAGTCGTAGATATATATATATACGTGTGTATGTGAGTGTGTATGATAGGCGTTAGGGGTGGTTATATCAGGAAGGGAGAATTAACTAGGCCGCGTGCACTGAAATTAATTCGAACGTGATTAAAGCAACGGCGAAAATGAAAAGACCAGCCCTCTTACGGGGATGGCATACACACAGGAAACGTGCAAAAGCACATCTCGCAATGTCAGCCCTCTCACTCTCTCTCTCTCTGTATTCACTCTGTGCTATTAAAATTCTTCAAAGCCGCGTTCGAACGAAACGCAACGAGGGAGAGAGAGAGAGAGAGAGAGTGAAAAATGATTCCTCATCGATATCATCTTTATGCAGCTCGTGGAACTATAATAAATGTGTATAGATGTGTAAGCATCCCATGCTTTGAGAGGGATGATCGATAATGTTTCGTTTCTTTTTTTAAGAACACACACACCCACACGACGAGGTTTTTGCTCGTTTGGCTGAAAAACGAGGCGAATGATATGCGCTGTATACATTTCGATTTTTGCCATCTCACGTGGTGGCCAACCCCTACCTCGTCTCGACCCCTCTCTCATTTGAAATCTTTTCTACAACGAGGAGGGTGTGTATTTGTGTGAGAGAAAAAGAGGGAGAGAGAGAGAGAGTCAGATATCAGATGAGTTGACCCAACCTCAGGGACGCGATTCTCCATCCTCTCGCACCCCTTTTCCATGTGCAGGGCGCAAAAAAAAAAGAGGAGTGATATTTTCATGAGTAGAGTTGAAAAAAAATGCTACGAAAGCTTAACCATCTCTCTCTCTCTCTCTCTCTCGCATTCTCTCCTTTTTTCTTTCTCTCGTCTATCGTCTCGTTTTTTTCACCACTAAAACTAGCGTACCGAGCTCCTGGTCGGCGTCATAAATTATCCAATCCTAGCGGATCGTGATTTATGACGTCGTTCAATCGCACGACCCGTACCGAGAGAGAAAGAGAGAGAGAGAGAGGAGGGGGAGCGAGAGGGAGAGAGAGAGAGAGAGAGAGAGAGAGAGAGAGAGAGAGAGAGAGAGGCAAAAGCCTACGAGCGAAAAGTTTTGCCTGAGCGACCGATCGGACCTTCTCTTGCGGAAAACTGTTAGCCATCACCCTAGTTTAGTCGCTCGCGCGAATCTCCTCCTCCTCCTCCTTTCTCTCGTACCTTTCCCCGTAATGAAAATGTATCGGGCGACCGACGATCGCGTCATTGAAAAATGACGGATTTGCCCGCGATGTTAATCGAAGGGCCAACGCGTTGATGGCAAATATATGCAACAAAATTAATTAATCACTCGAGAATTGTCCAACCCTTCGGTAGAAATGATTATTTCGCGTTTCTTGATGAGTTATTTCGGAACTTTCGGCCGAAAGGGGGAACGGGGCCTGGAAAATTCGTGAATATATTATTACATCAGGGGAAGGGTACACGTGACAAAAATGCCTGCGTAACCTCGCTGCCGGAAACCCGTCAAAGAAGCGAGCCATTAAAACTTTGCAATGACGCAACGAATTCAAAAGAGCACCGGAACGAGAGAGATAGAGAGAGACAGAGCGAGAGAGAGAGAGAGGCAGAGAGGGAAGGGGGTTGAAGCTAAGGGGTAAAATATATACGAGTAGACGAGAGGGAAGTAAGTAAAGCGAAAGAGGATAGACTTCTCTCGGTTCATTAAGAGCCTCTTATCTGCCGCGAGTCTATCTCTATCCGAGTCTCTCGCTCTCATTTTCCACTGCGCTTTCCACGTTATGTCTCTCTCGCGCCGCGAATTAGTACAGTTATTCCAACTAGCGAGCAGAGTGGACGCTTTTACCGGTACCAGGCTAGGTCTCTCTCTCTCTCTCTTGAGAGAGAAAGAGAGAGAGAGAGAGAGAGAGAGAGAGAGAGAGAGAGAGAGAGAGAGAGAGAGAGAGAGAGAGAGAGAGAAAGAGGAAGAGAGAGAGATAGCCGGATGATATTTTTACGTACGCCACGTGCAACCCGAGAAGTATAACCCTCTGCGAATGCATCGACGTGAAAAACTTTTTCCGCTGGTCGTGCCGGCGGCGTTAATTTTTTTAGACCTCCGACCTCTTTTTTCGCTCTTTTATTTAATTTTTTTTTTTTTACTAGTAAAGAGAAGATTCGAGCACGAATGAGAATTCGGAATATCTTTTACCGGACACGACGGAAACGTTAACTCTCGTTCTATCAATTATCCTTTCAAAGCAATTTTTCGGATTCCGTCGAATATTACAGATTTTTTCTTTATTTTATATTTTTCGAGAAAATCGAGAAAGTCGGTCGACGAATAAATTTCGTATAAAATTTGCATATACGCTGAAAATCGGGGATTTTATAAAATGCCATCATCCCCGTAACGGCAAACATCCCTATAATCCACGTTTTCATTAATTCGACGGATTAAACGTCAACACGTGCGTCTTGTCAAATTTATTTAACGATCAACGCGCGTATAACCACCAGTCGCTCGTGTCGTGAAACAAGAGCGAAGGCCTGCGACGACTAATCGATTCTCTCTCACCATTAAATAATCACCAGAAAGGGGAAAATCTCGCGACGTTAACACGCATGAACTTTGCAAATTTATATTTCATAGAGGAAATGAGTGAGCCAAAACCTATACGTACAAAAGGTGAGGCAGAGGGGAATGGGGCTGGTTCGAAATCCTCCTTCATCCTCTCGTTAAAGCGAGCACCAGATGTCGGCTATTATTACCTATGCACCACTAGCTTTCGCGACTGGAATAATAATCGGTTGTGAAAGGCTTCTCTCGCCAGACTAACATCGAACCACCCCCTTCTTCTCGTGGTCTACTCGGTTTCCAACCCCCTCGACCCCTTTTCGAAACGTAATGTTTCCTTCGACTGTTTCTCTCCTACGCTTTTACGTCGAGTTTCTCCGTTCGGCGTCTTTCCTCAAACGTAATATTCCCATATCCATGAGTTTATTGGCTCGCGTACTCCAGTCGCGCAACGTCGCGAGCTTATCAAATCCACGAGAGTTTCAACGGTGAGACGTATAATATCATCGAGGATGTCGTGAAAACCGAGAGAGGGAAATTGAGGGTTGAAGAGAAAGGGGTGTACTTGCCCCTACTGCACGTTCTCTCTCTCTCTCTCTTCCTTTCTCTCTAGCTACACTCGGTCTCCCTACGGACTCCCGCTTTATTATACGACGCATAAACTCCGATGACAACGATGACAATGGATGACAACGTTCAAACACCTGCTCACCCAGGCCTTGCTCGTAGTTTGCCAGTACCTAAACCAAGTTAACCCTGTGGCTAAGAAGAGCATCGCCGCACGACGAAAGTTGTGAACCAACAACTGATGCATCTATAGTGCGTTGCAACGAGCTCCTTTCTAACCGTGTACTTCCTCCTACCGTTGTTCAAGATCGTAGTCTCGCAGGGCGAGGATAGGTTTCCCTTGTCTTACCCAGGGAAACGTTCATTGCGGCGAGAACGACGAGAAGCTCTTGGCTTGTTTATCATCGTTCCGGGCTTATTGAGAGAGTTTTTATGTTCGTGGGATCGTCGAGATAATGCTCGAGAGAGAGAGAGAGAGAGAGAGAGGGAGAGAGACTACGATCTTCCATGTACACGATACTTTGTTTTTGAGGAAGTGATTTTTTTTCAAGCGGTTTAAAAGGAAAACACGAGGTCGATCAATTATCTTTTTTAATTTATGTTTATCGATTGTTTTCTCATATTTCGTGTAAATTTTCTTGAACATGCTTGCTTCTTTATACAAGTTTCCATTTCTATCGGAAAATAACGTGGAGAAGAAAAGATTTCCAAGTTCGGTAGTCGATTTGTCCGACCGTTTCCGCGAAAATTTCGATTTCCACGCACTCTCGTGGGAGAAGTGAATGAAAGACAGGGACTTATTCGACGATAGATCGAGGGCAGGTGTCCCTACCCCGTGAACGTCATCGTCGCCATACATTGATGAAAAGCCCTCTCTTCGTATCGAAGAGCCCCGGAACGAGAAGAAACGAGGAGGCTGTGAGCAAGACGATATTCTCTCTCGGGGGAGGAAAAAAGAAGCTAGAGCTTTCCCGAGACATTGTCTGATACACGAACTCGCGAGGAAAGAATGAGAAAACGAACGAGGAGAGGAAGAGCTAGAAGAAGAAGAAGAAGAAAAAGAAGAAGAAAATGGGAACCCGTCAAGGAGGAAGAGAAAGAGGTAGAGGGGATATAGGAAGATAAAAAGTTTGAACCTAGAGGCCCTATATCCCGGGACTCCTAAATATAAGAAGTCGTAACGATAAATCACTCTCGGTCTCTATCCGAGATTTCTCGATCCAGGATATGGGAGTAAGAGAGTGAGAGAGAAAGAGAGAGAAATCCAAAGCATTTTTCCCCTCTGACTGCGGATATCACTGAAGCTGAATTTCCCTAGAATAACTTCGAGACTCGCTCCCTTTTGCCCTTTTCGGCCCTTTCATCCATTTTGTTTTATCCATTTGCTCCCTTCTCTCTCTCTCGCTTGCTCCTTCTTTCTATACGTTGAATTTTTGTTTCATACCGGAAAGGTTCGATCGTCCCTGGCATGACCTCGCGTATTTTCTAGCGAATAAAAGTATTTTCGGCTGTTTTGCACATTCGTGATTTTCTCCCTCTGTTGACGCTCTCGCGCGCGGATATCGCTAAAGGGCCATAAAAGGCAACCCGTAAAGAAAACCAGAAAAGAAGAGATAAGGGAATGGGTGTTTTTCTCTAGGGGGGGAAAAAGGGGACGCGTCATTGAAAAAGTACGAATATCCGATTCGCTATATCGCGAATAACGGCACTGATAAAATAGAATGGACCCATATCGCGATTAGGAACGAGGTCGTTTTCCTACTTTCCTTTTCGATTTTTTTTTTCTTTTCTTTTTTTTTTATCCCCGGACTTTTTTCATCCCCAACTTCTTCATAAAAATCGAAACGATCTTTATACATTTTTCAAAGACTCGCGAAGTTAGAAATGCAAACAAGATCGCGGTCGACTCGAAACTATCGATACCTCCCGTAATTACGAAAGTTTAGAAATAAAACGTGGTAAACGCGAAGTGAGGAATGCACCGACGAATCGAAAACTCGACGAAGCATAAAAACAACAAGAAAAATCATCACTTTTAAGACAATCTTTAATCGCCTCCGCGACGAAAATCACGATTTCTCGCAGGAGCAAAAGAACGAGCCGAATAACCGGGACTTCGCACGCGGAGAAGTAGAAAAATAAAGCAATGTGACGCGTGTGTACGAGAATCGAAGTACCGCCGTGAGCTATCGGTAGTACACACTGGTTCTTTTTTTTTGTCTTCTCTCCGTTTCTGAACAAGAAATAAAAGTATGGAGGCAGAAGCGAGAGTACGAAAAAAACTTTTCCACCACAGCGATCTTGTATCATACACGTACACGCGCGTACAGATATACACGTCTGTATACAGATATCGGTGGACAAGATTGTTTTTTGCCTTTTTATTTTCGTGAAAACACGAGAAGTGCGATCCTAAAGGGGAACTTTAGCGAACGAATGACAGAGACAGAGGACTTTTCGAACTCGTGGTGAGAAATATACGTGTGTTTTGATGCCACGTACCATATATATATATGTGTGTATAGACGGAAAGTCCCAGAGGCGAAGGTTGGAAAAGCCGTGGGTGTATCTGAAAAATCCTCTTTCCCTCGCGCCTACCCCCGCCCATTTTTTCGCCTCGACGCTCACGGATAATAACTTTACAGTTCCGGACGAGGCCGGAGCGAGAGAGAGAGAGAGAGAGAGAGAGCTTCCATTATCAGAGTTATTTGATATATAAAAAAAAAACAAAAAAAAAACGAAGAAGAAAAGAGAGGAGAGAGAACGAATGAAAAAGAAAAATGAACCTCGCAATGACTCCGACTTCCCGTTTCTACTATGCTACACTTCGGGTAGGGCCTTCATCTGTCTGCGGGTCACATTTCACGCTGGTGCAAAAAAAGAAAATAAAAATAAAAAGAAGAGAAACGTAAAAAAAAAAAAAAAAAAAAAAAAAAAGAACGAAATGAAACGAAAGCCTCGAAGAGAAATGCAAAGGTGTGCGAAAACTCTGATTTTTATTCGAATGGCTTGCGTGCCACGGACGCTCTCGAGAGCGCGACAACCCCTCCGGTGCAATGTTCCTTGCGCGTGGAATGGAAAATATGTTTTTTTTTTAAACTTTGAATTTTCTTTTTTTCCACTGAATCTTGCACGCTTCTACCTCGAGTTGGAAAATGGAGGGGGAGTGCGAGGGGTGTTAACTGCGTTTCGCCAAATGAGAAGGAAGACGGGGAATACGAAGAAGAAGGGTGGGGACTGTCGCGTGAAATTACAGTAGCTACGGGCACGAGAGATGTGACACCGTATTTTATAAGTTTAACGTTTGCCACGGTGTGTCGCGCGAGCCGACACTCCTGTGTGTGTGTGTGTCTGTGTGTGTCGGTGTTTGCGCCACGCGCTTCGAGGGACGAAGACTTCAACGTACACCCTGCGATGGTACTTTCGGCGAAAACCTACCGGAAGTGAGAACGAGAGAGAGGGAGAGAGGGAGAGAGAGAGAGAGAGAGAAAGAGGCAAGAGAGAGGGATCACATTTCGCGACGATAAAACTGTCACGTTTCTGTGGCCAACGCTCTCTTGCCACACACGCGCTATGGAAAAGCCTACGGTCTATTTCTCCTAGATATACTTTATTTTCCCTTATCGCGAGGGAACAGACGTTCAATGCGCGAATTTCTACACGATGGGCGCGAGGAACGACATATTTTGTCGTTTCTTCGCTGTTTCTCGCGTTACAAAAAATACAACGAATTTATTATCGTCCGAGTGAAAATGAGGACGTTGAGGAAATATAGTTTTTTGTTTTATCCGTTATAATAATCGTCGCGCGTCATAAAACAAAGCGTGCTTTCCATTTCGAGATAGAAAAATGTGCATAAATAAACTAGAAATTGACGAGGCAATCTAAAATTATTTTAGATAAAATTCGGCAATAATGAAAAGCGAGAGAGAGACGCGAGGTTTGATAACGAGATAGGACGAGAATCGTCGTATTTAAAATAACGCGCGAAACGTAATTCTTCCTTTGAATAAATCGCGCCTTTTACGTTTTTCAAGATGCGAAAATTTCACGAAGAAATAAATAAGCGAAAACGGTCTTCTCGATAATTGAATTCGCGATCGAGGTAGAAGGGGGAAAAATCAGTTCTTAGTCAGGATAGGGGGGGGGGGGGGGGGGGGGGTCGAGAAATAGGTCCGAAAAATGCAAATGATCGTAAAAGCGGGGGAATATATATTGGCGAGAGGAGGTTGGCTAACAACGGGCACACACAAAAGTTTCCTACCTTTTGCCGATCCTTCATAGAGCCTCGACCGAGAACCGCCATCTTGCACATCGTTTCCTCCTGCAGACGCTTCATAGAATTTCCTTTGGGCCCAAGAAGCTTGCCAACGAAGTTGAACTGTAACGTGAAAGCATAAATTCTCAAAATACCAAGAATTATACGATTCGCGAAAAAAAAAAAGAAAGAAAGAGAGAGAGAGAGAGAGAATTCTCGCGTCCCGTACGAATTTTACCTCCTCGTGCTCTCGACTTTTATGAACATATTAACGAAAAAAATAGTCAAATGTGCGAAGAACGAAATTATCGCTGAACTCGCGAGTTGTAAACTCCGATCCTCGATTTTATTAATTTCCCTATTTTCTATTATTCTTCGTCGGTGCGTCGTCTATAGAAATGGTTAGAGATATAAAATGTAGGGACAGAGAACTTTGTTCTTCCCGGTAAGTGGTTGGTGCAACGGGGGTTGAGGGAGGAAGGGAAGGAGGGTGATATAAAATTTGCATCCCTTCCTCCCACGGCACATACAGTACTGCACACAAAACGAGTCGTTTCACACACAAAACTCGACTATTCATTTTGTTCCCACGTTCTGTCCACACAGTGGGCTAAAACAATTCTTGATTAAATTTCAAGTAGAGAGGACAGGAAGAAAGAGAGAGAGAGAGGGAGAGAGGGAGAAAGAGAGAGAGAGAGAGAGAGAGAGAGAGAGAGAGAGAGAGAGAGAGAGAGAGAGAGAGAGAGAGAGAGAGAGAGAGAGAGGGATGCAAACAAAAAGAGGGTGAGGGAGAGAGTGTGTCATGGCAGGGTACAACCGGAATCTACGGTACCGGAGCCCAGCAGATTATATTTTAATTAATTCGTAGGATCAGCGGGTCTCGTACCCAACACGATACGACAGCCCTCGCTCGGTGTTGATTATACCTTTTTTTCGTCCCTCTTTTCATCATCTCTCTTTATGGGGTGAGAATGATGCAAATCTCTGGCATCGTTTCGCGGTAAGGGAGGTGCTGGAGGATGAGGATAATAACCGAAAAAAAAGACGAGAGTACGAAAGAGTGACAGGATAAATTTACATCTCGTAATAGTAGTAGTAGACTCGACAGAGGGGTGACGAACCCTCGTCGACACGGAAGTTAATTATTTGTTTTTTGACGAAATTATCTCTAATCACGATTTGATCATGTTTTTTAAAATTTTTTTTATTTTGCGATTCGTTTAATTCGTATTTCTTTTCTTTTCATCCTAGCAAAAATAATCGAGCGAATATTCAACCGGAAATACGAGAGAATCTTCGTTCAAACGTGTTTCGCCACGCGGGGTGGATTTTTCAACGTGGAAAAATATTGCGGAAACTAAGCGAAATTCGAGTCCATGAAGTCTCGATTGTTCCACGCTTATAGATTCGAACTTCCCGAAGCATGTTTTTGATAAATATGATGGATAATACACAGCGGGGCTCGTATATCTGCATTATTCATATTTCGCATAAATCATAATGCGAATTCAGGTGGAGGAAATGCGGAAACGAGAATGATATCTGAACACGGCTAGAGAGAAAGAGACAGAGACAGAGAGAAAGAGAGAGAGAGAGAGAGAGAGAGAGAGAGAGAGAGAGAGAGAGAGAGAGAGAGAGAGAGAGAGAGAGAGAGAGAGAGAGAGAGAGAGAGAGAGAGAGAGAGAGGTTATTCGTGTGATTCACGGGGAAAACAGCTTGCCAAAGGTTTCGTCCCGTGTTGAGGGGGAACGCGTGTATGGCCTACGATAATTATCACGTTCACGGAGCCGTGGTATAACCGGGTGGGAAACAACGGAGCGTGGCGTGCGTGTGCGCGAGACACCGCGAATTAGTGTGCGTGCGTTGCGCACAAACTGTTCTCTCGGTCGAATTAATCGTCCAACTTCCATCGAATCTGGCTTTTCCCAGGTGATCGTCGAGGATTATTCGCGACGAAAAGTACCGATCGTTCGACACCAACGGTGATTTATACCTACGAGTCTTTTCGTCGAATCGATCGGTGAGTTGGAGGAACGATCGATACTCCTTGAATCAGGAGGATTTCACTTATCGAATTATGAATTCTCTTTTAATTATTCAATAAAATTTATATTCCAGCGTTTTATCATAATCCACGAATCAAGTTTTATCATCATCATCGAATTTCGAGAGAAAAAAAAAGAGGGCGGACTTGATATACATTTCAGCAAATGTTCCGGATGTTATATATCCGCGTAATCTAAAGTAACGTAGGGAAGGGAGAGGGAGCTGCCGTTGAGTGCTCATTTAAGAATTCACAAGATATCTCGTGAAAGTTAAGTAACGCGGCGGAGACAGCACATTCGTGGCTCTCGTTTTCTGCCCTACTGTCTGAGACTTTCCCGGAAATCCCAAATTGAAACTATACGCTCGAGATTTTCAACTCTATCTCTCTCTCTCTCTCTCTCTCTCTCTCTCTCTCTCTCTCTCTCTGCCATCGTTGTGCGCCGTCCTCGTGTCGTCGTCACCGCCGCCGCCGTCGTCGTCGTCGTCGTCGTCGTCGTCGTCGCCCGTTTTCTCGTACGGTCCAAAGCGACTATTATTA
The DNA here is from genome assembly GCA_951802705.1 of Netelia virgata. Classification (NCBI taxonomy): domain Eukaryota; kingdom Metazoa; phylum Arthropoda; class Insecta; order Hymenoptera; family Ichneumonidae; genus Netelia; species Netelia virgata. The sequence continues at coordinate 2,908,097 of OX637866.1, read as the reverse complement.
TTAAGTGTAAGCACTGAACGTAGATGAATGTGAGCTAAGGAGAGAGAGAGAGGGAGAGGGAGAGAGAGAGAGAGAGAGAGAGGGAGGGAGAGGGAGAGATCTCTGGTGGGTCAGAAACGCGATGGAACTCGTCGTGAAGAAGAGCTTTCTAAACTTGGCGGAGGCGAGAATTGTAATAACGTCGGGGCAAAAGTCGGTTGATGACGTTAGCGTGGATCTACCGTGGGTGAAGAAGAGCTGGGTGGTAGGAACGTTCGTCGGTGCGAAGAGACGCGTTTCGTCTCACTATCCGTCTCTCTCGTTTCGCTTTCAACGTGAAACGGCTTGCAGCTCAAATTGTAATGTTCGCGATGAGAGAGAGAGAGAGAGAGAGAGAGAGAGAGAGAGAGAGAGAGAGAGAGAGAGAGAGAAAGCGACCGGTCTCGTCGAAACTGGAACCCCCTACCCGTCGTCCAGAGCTTTTGCCAGCTTCTCGATCTTCTCGTATGATTGAAGCGAGAACCATCGGGCCGTGACCGACGTCGACAGCGAAATAGGGACGCGGAGAAAGAGAGACGGCTACGTCCGATCAAAGCCAGAGATTACCTAACGCGATGTTATACCAACCCTCCCAGCAATTCCCTTTCTAACGGTATTACCAGACCGGATATTGCGAACAGAGCCCGAGCACATTGCGGGATCCCCGTCTACGTTACATCTGACACGTAGCTATCCCTAATGATCCCCAACCTTACGCTGACAAGCGCGAAGGACGTTTTTTCCCTTTTATTATTATTATTATTATGATTTTTTTTTCATAAAAATTATCATTTCCTCGCTCGTAAGAAAAACGTTATTTACGCGAAAACAAAAGTTGAGGTTTGTTAAGCCGGCGTAGATAATTAAAATTTGCCTACAGGTCGCATAGTCGTACTTTTAAAAAACTGAGCTTTTCAGCAGGCCTGTGTGGGTTTTTTTTTTAAATTTAACAACATCGTAATTTTCTTAACGATGAGGGGGAAAAAATGGCGTAATTTTTCAAATAGTTGTTAGGTAATGTTCGATGGGTTTTGAATCATACGAAGCGAGAGAGAGTGTAACTGCGAAATTTAATTGTTGAGTTTTTGCGTTTCTCGTCGTTTAATTAATTAAACTTTCGTTTATATGTGCGACTTCATTAAAATTCTGGATGGTGCGAGCTAGAGTGTTTTTTTTTAAATCTTTTTCTCAATTTTATTTCGCTCGGTAGCGACAGTCGATTCTCCAGAGAAATGAATATTTTTTAATTACTACGTGGTACCTGGGGAATTTTGTTAAGTGCTCGTTCGATGCATCGTCGTGGCTATCGAATTTCGAATCCCATTTACCGAAAATAAAAAATTCGGAATGATTTTTCTGACGAAATATCGAAGGGCATGCAAATTTTCAGGATAAACTTTGTTCGTGGTTAGATTCGTAACGTAACTAATCATATTCCAATCGGCAAATATATTCGAGACGGGCAAAATTCGCGATGTATATTTTGAAAGGAATAAATTTCGGGGCGGTGTGCGCGCAACTCGAAACACAACGTTTCGTGCCACGAGTGGCCCCCGAGGCTGAAATGAATATTCCGGTTCGCGAGGGATTCGGTCTGGTTAACAAGTCAAATGACTAGTGCGAAATGTTGATCATATCTCCTAACTCGATGTCGCGTGAACAAAAGTGAACGAGACAGAGAGAGAAAGAGAGAGGGGGAGAGAGAGTCAGCTAAACCAATTCTCAGATGGAGGAAGCCCCGAAATTGGCAAAGTCCGAATGGGAATAACCAGAGAAAATAATTATCTGGCCGTAAAAATCCATAATTCTTTACAGACACGAATAGACATTGACAAAATTTAAAAAAATAAATATTTATTGATAATTATATGTTAAGTCTATTGTTAAAAGAAACGAAAATTAATAATTAATTAATCAGAAGATAAGTTTGGACAATTTGTCTTTCAACCCCTGGCCATTTCACCCCATAAATTCACTCACCCCCTCCAATTTCTCACTCGAACAAATCTAGCCTTCAAGGTCAACGGAGCGAGAACACGAAAAGATATTTGCGAGCGATAAATCGGCGCGTACGCGTATCGAGTACAGACGGTGGAAGGACAGGTGAATCGTGGAAGAGCAAACGATTGAGTGACGTACGAGCTGCGAAAGTGGCTTTAGATGTTTCGAAAAAGGGTCTACTGGAGTTTGGGAAGTGAGAGATCGAAGGTAGCGAGGTAGACGAAGGAACGCGACCCCCGGCGTTTACGTCACTTGGCTCGTTCGATCGTTTCCGGTAACGGTACGTAACCGGATGTTGTCAAGACGAAGGGAGGGATGCGATCGATCCAACGGCCGTGGAATCGACCATCAATCACGGCGATTTCAGCGCCAAGGGGACGCGTGTGGCACACCAAGCGTCGACGCCGAGAGGGATCGAGAACGAAGGGAGACGGTTAATGAAGAGGAAAGCCCTCCCAGCGAGCTCACCAGAAATGCGAGTCGAATTGTCTCGACTATATAGCCATCGATCTCATTGAACGCGCTATGAACATCGAGTCAACAGGATGTTGACAATAACAACGCTTTCAAACATTGTCCCCCATTCCCCTTTTCACGTATTCATGCTTACCGACACGATTAAGTTCGCGCTGCCGATGGAGACCCAACGATTTATGCTAATTACGAAATAGGTTCCCGGCGACCCGGAACGACGAGAAATGGAAAATGAATTCAGACATGACGAAAAGTTTCGTGATTGAAGGAATTAAACGTGTCCGGCGATCGTCATCAAGAAGTATGGTAAAAAAAAAGTACACAAAAACTTTGCGAGTCGAGCAAACCAACGGTTGCCCCGCCGGTCTTATTCGTCGCTTTTCTCAGCTATATTCGGTCTGAAAAAAACTTTAATTCTTTTCCCTTCCTCGAAGATTCGAACGAATTGATAATTCTCCGACCGAGAGAACAAAAAAAAATGAATTGTATAAAAAGCGAGGAGAAAAGTTTCGACTTTGACGTACGATTTCCACTTTCTCATCTTCCTCGCGTTAATGTGGGCAAACTCCTGAGAAACGGACAAATTTTAACACGGTACGGAACATCGACGAAGCGGCATCGGTGATAACGCCCGAACTTGGGATTAATCAAGATTTGTCGAGGAAGATTGAATTCGTATGGAGGCTACGCTAATTAATGTCGAAACGAGAAACGTCGAGCTTTTCGAAGGAGTCCGAAGGGGGTTGTGAGAGAAAGGTGGTCGTATCTTGTACCGAAATCATGGGGTATTGTTAATCCGGATGACTGTGTGCCAGTCCGACCCCTATTATACGTGGACGAAGTTGCGAGCGTTGAATGAGCCCCGGGACTTGGGTACTGTGCTAATTGGACCGCCGGTGGACTACGCCAACGGTCCGAGACCCAGTGTCGAAGAAGTTTGCTCCGAGAACCAAGGAGAGATGAAAAGGCTCTACACCTGGTTGCGCATGACGCCAAGTTTGAACACGCGACATATATACGTCTTCGTGTCGAGGTCGCCAACAGAGATCATAGCGAGTCGACGCAACGTGTAGGAAACTGGGAAACGGGCTTTAAGCACATCCCCGACGTTGGACGTTGGAGAGCGTGCCACGATGGAATCGGTGATAAATCAAAGCTTCCAGAGGCGCTGAACCAGCCCCGACCACGGACATCAGCCGCGACATCAACGAGAGACCGCCGGCAACTGCGTGCCAGCTGAGCGAGATGAAGCGGTAAAGAGCTTTGCTTCTATTTGCGACTTGTGATTTACCGCGGTAACAAGGACCGCGGTGGTCCGACAACAAGAATTCTAACGGGAGGGATTTGCGAACGAGACGCACGTACCGAGCTTTAATTCCATGGAAGAATCAAGGCGACGTCGAGGATACTCAATTTCCTGATGATTTTTAGATGATATTTTCATTGATCGTTCGAAACGAGGAAAACGTGGCGAGAATGCGATAGTGACTAGGGAGGGGGGGATGAATCGCAGGGAAAGCTCGTCGTGCAACGATTCTCTGGGACTGTGAGCCGAACTTCAAATACGATGTTAATTGTCGGACCTATTGGAATTGACCGAGCGCACAGACTAACGAGTAGTTGGGTCTGGATCACTGAAATTATCCCAATTTCGAATTGTTTGCCCTGCGGAACGATGTAAACGATGAATCAACCCTCGAGGGGACCTCGTTTTACGTCAGATGATTAAACGTTGATAGGCTACGCTGATTTAACCGCCCTAGAAACATTCTGGCCGGGATCGAAATGGGAATCATTCGTGGTTGCTCTTAATCGTTCTATTAAAAAACAAAAAACAAATATTGCTGCGTTTGATCAAAGGACCAAATCACCAGGACGATATTCCACCGTAATCGAAAAATATCGAAATCCCGCTGTAATTTGTCCCACTTCCTTGAAAGGCCTGACAAAGCTTCGGAAGGACTTTAGATCTAATTCCAAACTCGTATTGGTCCAATCGTGATCAAAAAATGTTAATAATAATAACGATAAACGGAAAATCCAAAATCGTTCCGTGCGTTTCCTCGCCGATACGCGTCCGAGCTTACCGTAATCGCATTAAAATGTACCTAAATCCGTAAAATCTCATTCACCCCCAAAAAAGCTTTGATCGATTCACACGCTCGATATCTCTCGGCTATCACGCACAGACAACAAAACCGAGCGTTATAACGGATACGTTTTCCATACATTGGAAATCTCGGTTTACCGCGAGTGGTCAGCGAGCAATCCAAAAGTGTTGCATCAACTGCACGTGCGCGCGCGGTGGAAGGGACCAGTGAGGTGAGGAGGGTAGGGGGCGCGAGTGGATGGCAGCAGTGGCATCGCAACGCGGGATGCATGTATTATCTCGGTATTTCGCATTAAACTAAAGTAGTATTCCGAATAGCAGGGAAGGAGGGAATCACACGGTGTGCGGGTTTTCCGCGTACGGTTGTACGTAAAACGAGCTCGACAGGGGTCCGAGGGGCCAGCGGGGGGAAGGAGGTTGGGTGATGGGGGGCAGTACAGTTACCACGAGAACGGCACGCCACACATTGCAAATGTCTCGTTTCTCTCGAGTTCTAATTTGAACGCTTGCTGCACTCGCTGCTTGCGCGCAGCGTGAGAGGAAAGAGGGACGTGGGAGGTGCGGAGGAATGGCTCGATCCAACCCGGGTACCGGAACATACATGCGGGATGCTGGGTGACGAGGGAGAGGTGGGAGAATGGAGCATTGCACCTAAAGCGACAGTATCGCACAATGATGGGCGGAACATCGGCCTGGCGGTGCAGAGAGAGAGAGAGAGAGAGAGAGAGAGAGAAAGAGAGGTGTTCACACTGTACCGGGAAAATTGTTTGTCTCGTGAATAATCACTATCGGTTCACCCGCACCGAGAGATACCTGTAATTCTTCCCTATCTCTCTCGCCCTCTATCGGCTACCCGCGCCCCGGTTTTCTCTTTAGTTTCATTCGCCACTCGACAATGTATCAATTATCCAAATTCTATCTAGTCTCTCTCCCACCCTCGTTATCGTTTCACGTTAATTTCATCAGGCGTATCAACGTGCGACAACAATGTTTGTTGTCGGCGGAATACTCATCGCGTATGGAAATTTGCGGGGTGATAGAGATAAAAAAAATACAATTTTTGTTTCTTCTTTTGTACCCAGATTGTAAATTTTGGTTCGTCCTTTATCCTAGTTTCGTTATCAGGATTCCTCGTGGGAGATCACGCTGGCGTTGACGCTGTCGACGGCGTACAGCGACGTTCTCCCATGGTTTTCTCCCCCTTGATATTATTCGTATATTTATGGGAGATGGGAATACGTCGACGAAGTTCGAGATGGCGAATAAAGCTATCCCAAGAGGGTTCGGATCAAAAGCGAGACGGAGAATGATTCGGCGATATGCACGAGCTAAATTTCGTCCCGCGAGACAACAAAGAGGGTGGATGAGCTCATTTAAGAAAACTTGGAATAGGAAGTTTTCGAGAAAGAGTTGAAGAGACGAGCCTGTATAATCAAGAAGGATGACTCGAGTCCGGGTGAGGCCAGGTGGCTCGAGGGAATATGAGCGATAAAAAACGAAGAGGATTGTTTCCTTACGACTAGAGATAGCTTAAACGTTATTGGAGACACTTGCCAGGTAACTTGATTCATAGCACGACGTCAAGTGGCCAACGAGTACGAGAAATATATCGTTCGAAGAGAGAAACGCCCCGTCGCACGAAATTGTCTCAAAACATAAATAAGAGCTGGGCAGAGCTTGCGTGGGACGCGGAATTTAGAAGCCCGACGACAAAACGACTATGTACCTATGTCGTAATAATACGGGAACAGTGGGAGAGCGTATCCAGGAGACGGATTAAAGAGAGAACGATGAGAAACGACATTAAAAACTGAAGAGGTAGAACTCTCGCTTCCTGACTTAATAGCCAGGAGATCGTAAGACGCGTTTCATAAAACTCACGACTTTTCGATTCCATTGTGCCGCGCGTGGTCGACAACGATGGAAGCCTCGACAAGAATACGATGGAACGAGGGACGGAAATTCCTAGGATTTCGCATTTACCGGGCGTTTCCGATGGTTTAATGTTCCGCGAAACGAGGGGTCTCGTAGCGGGAACGTACAAGCGGGTGAAAGCTGAAGAATGAAGAAGCCACGAAGAATCCTCATAGCTCGCATACCAAGAGTCCCGAGTTTAATCGGATGCTTTTTCTCTCTCTCTCTCTCTCTCTCGTTCTCATCCGCCCCGGTAAAACCGTACAACTCGGAAATTCGCCGCACGAATAATTATCCACCCCGACGATGATTCAATTAGTGGGAAAGACACCGAGTGTCCGACAACAGTCGGACACGACTCGAGGCGTTTTCAGTACAAGAGGACAATGAAACGTTTCACGTACAACGATAAAACGAGGAGGTGGAGGAATCTTAAGATGGATGCGAACGAAGGATACATTCACTCGCGTAAAACGTAACTTGCACCATCGTGCTGACAAAAAGGACACCGGTGGTGTATAAGATGGAGAATGAAGGAGAGAACAAAAAAAAGAAAGAAAGAAGAACATCTATGTACTTTTCACTCGAGATATACTACAACTGGTGCTGGTGGAAGATCCTACAGTAGTCCAAGTCGAGGTAGAAATGGTACGGGAGCATTGGCCCACCGCGGAAAGAAGGAAGCTGTGGTAGAAGAAAGAGGGCTTCGGGATTCACTCGAATACTTTCTTTTCCGTGTGAGAGTAATGAGGTCGAGACACGGCGATGAATAGAGGGGATAAAGAGAAAGAGAGATAGAGAAAGTTGGGAAGAAGAACGAGGAAACAAGCAGCACCACCACAATCAGCGGAGCCAACAGAGCTTCGCGACTCTCAAAGTACCTTCTCTCACTTCCAACTCTACCCGACAAACGAAAACCGTTTGTACGTACACGTTGAGAATGCGTTATGTACATAGGTGATACCCGAGTTGTAGCCCTGTGTACTATCGCACTTCGGAGGGACTAGGGAAAGAGAGAGGTTTGTTCCCTTCATCCACTCATGAATGAGACAAATTGTTGGCTGTCTCGAGATGGGAGAGGTTTCCCTGAGACGTGTGAGCTCTGGGTGGAAAATACATACATATGCAAGAACAGCAAGGGGGTGAGTAAGTAACGGGTGTGAGGGTGAGAATGATCGGGGGTCGGAATGGAAAGCGGGGTGGAAGACGTAGAGATACGTGCAGGAACGTGAGAATGTACAGGTCTATATAAATCTTCCCCTAACAACCCTTGCCCTCGTACCTTCTCGCTGGGTCCAACCTACCGTTTCTCACTTCCCGACTCCTCGCTCATTCTCCGTCCACGACGTGGAAGCATCGAACGAATTAATCCTTCGTTACTTTTCGCAATCGTGGAAATTGGAGAGGCAGGCTCTCCCAACTATCAACGTGGGCATTAACGAAGGGGATTTGTTCGAAGGTGATGAGAGAAGTGGCATACGGAAGCATCGTGGAAGGATCACTAAAGCGGGAGATTTTACGAAGTCGAGACGCGTAGTGCCATCAACGAAATAACTTGCCATTTGATATTTACCGCCCGAAGGAAGCGGCTGTATACCATGCCCGCGCGTGTTACACGTCATGATACCGGATGCTCTCGGGTGTCAGAGATCGTGGCGCACGTAGCGCCCGGCTCTCCACCAAAAGCTTCTCCCATATATGGAACTCGTAACAGATGGTACCAAGAGATTTTTTAAGAGGCGGACGAGCTTTAGCCCCGTGACGTTCTCTTGACTGCGGTAATATAGCCGGTTAAGGGGTATAGAGGTGACGCGAAAACAGCATCGACGGAAGAGGGATTCGAGCCTGGAGTCAGCTTTCCGGATATCCAGTGGAGAATAAAGTGGCAAACGATTGCTCCGTAGTGCCGACGCACACGCTGGCACACCTGTCCTGGTACTCGACGAGTCTTTTATGCTCGGCTGTCAACATTCTGTTTATGCCGTTCCTCAAGGGCTTCGTAATTCGACGACTACCAGCAGCGATCGTTTCAACAGTTGTGGATTGGACAAATCGATATTTACGTCCTGCCGTGCCACACGAGCGTGGTTTAAGTTGAAGGCAATTCTGTCGAGTGTTAAATAGGAATGTAGGAGAGGCACGTATGCATGCATTATAGTGCCGTGATCAAAGTGGCCAACGGTAGAAAGGGACCGGAGAGCAGCGGTCAAGTGTGGACGTGGAAAATGCACAGGGGTGGAAAAGGATCGTGCACGCGAATGGGAAAGAGAACGAGGCAGGTTTATACGAAATATATATTCGAGAAAACACGTTGGGGCTGGAATAGCACGACTCGACGAAACTCCGAATTGCGAATCGGAGCTGAAGTCGGTACAAATGGTACAGATCGGGTATGTATACATACATTCGTATGTGCCGCCAGCCTCGGAGAGGATGAGCTTTTATACACACAAAAAGAACTTTAGGAGTATATTCACTCGTTAGAAATTTTCCGTGGGTACGATTATCGTAGTTATTTTTTAGCTCGTACCAATTTATAGGTCAGAAGACGAGGAAACCCAAAAATTCATTTTGTTTTTCGGTTTTTCGTTTGTGCATTGCCAAATATCGAAAAAAAAGTACGCTACTTGAGTTTTATACGTGAAAATTTTGATTGAAATACACGCCAATAAAGTAATTTTCGAGAACGAAAATGTTGAAACCCCCGAGGCTACGGGAACGACAACGAATAAGGTAGAAGTAGGAGGGTTCTGAGTGCAAAAGTCATTTTACGAAATATCCAGGTAAATCGACACCGCGCGAGGTCGGCGTGCGGACAGCCAGGCAATAAAAAAAGATCTTGAAGAGCCTGCTAGCGAAATTGCAGAACTTCTTTCCTAAATTGTCGCTTTTCCACGAAATCGTTGTGAAACTTTGTCGAGGTGTATGGCAGGATATGAAACGACCGAGCTCCGGCAACTGTTCTCGTCTTATTCCGAATCTTAGAACTTCGGCGATAATTACAATTTCGAACGTGACCATCTCGTTCGCGTGAATGGTATCTCGCGATATTATAAAAAATGTGAACGACGCGACAAAAATTCCTCTATTTCAAATAATAAAACTGTACGATAATTACAAGTATGTAAAAGAGGGAAAACCCCAAGTTTTCTGGTTATTAGAAATGTCTCCCTAGGTTATGCTACCTAGTCGAGGCACCAGCCGGGCGAGTAAAAAAATAAAGCACGTAGGGGACGACGTGTCTGGAGAATCAAGGAAAATTCTGGTTCGTAAGGATAAAGGTTGCGGGAAGCTTTTCTTCGTAAAATTGGTAGCCTTGGTAGTTGGTACAGCGACCGCAACCCATCCCAAGTACTTCGGTGTGAATCGATTCGACACAGCTGGTGTTCGCATTCAAATATTTCCCGGTCTTTCCAATTTTCGCGTGGTTTCTCGTCCGACTCGGTTCTTCTCCTCCCTTTGTCCGTACAAAGAGACAAATCCGAACAAGACCCAGGGTGCTGTAATGGCGCTAGGAACAAGTCTCGGAACGTGAGCGAAAGCTGTGCTTCGTATTAAAACCTATAGTCTCTGGAAACAGGAACCGGCGGAGTTCGAAATATAAATCTGGAAGATCGATCGAGCTTTTCGAGGGTTTGTGAAGCTATCGTGGGAAATTATACGGGGTGTTACCGGATTCTCGAGAGTGGGGAGAGGATGGAGCTAAGGGCGAAAGGAAAAGAAAGCGCTATATGGAGTAATGGGAACGCGTCCGTGGTAGAAAGATATCGATGGTGGGGCGGAGGGATGGAAAATCTCGGCAATCCGAATATCCATTTATTTTTTCGTGGTAATCCGTTCGAGGGTCGCGCAGCCCTCTCTACAAGCCCCGAACCTAAAAGAGTGACTGGATGTGTCTGGAATTAATCGCGGTTAGCGCGATTCAAAATGGCTTTCGATTTGGTTCGTGCGTCCTGTCGAGCGAGTTACCACTCGAGGGATGATTTCTAGAGCGGAACGTGGCACGAGATAACGGCGAGGGTGACCTTTTTGACTTTTGCGGGTTCCATATTACTGGGGGCTGGTGACTGAAAGTGCTAAATTTTTCTGGGCAGCTGCCCTGTTTTCTCTTGACTGGTTCTAGAATCCACTTACCCTCCTCGACAGCCCGGTAGAATTTCACGTTCCGCGAAGTGCCAGACCTCGGGAGTCCTTGAAACGTCGGACCCTCGAAGCGAACCCTACGGACGATCGGCTGTGAAAAGCCTCTTGCCACGTCCTATCGACTTGTATTTTTCTATTCGGGTCGTAACGCCTGGGACTTATTCCACTGTTTGTTCGGATGTTTAATTGACATCCTCTTTTCTCACCGACGCGGCGCAGTTGCAAAAAGGATTTCCGTGTTCGAGTCGAGCCACGTAAACGCAGAGAGAGAGAGAGAGAGAGAGAGAGGGAGAGAGTAGCGAGGATAAAAATAAATCACTCGAGCAACGTACAAAAATATCGAAATGCGTTCGATTCCACCAAAGAATCGATTGCAATTTCGTACTTTTGTCTCGCTGAACTGGAAATTCAATTAATAAACGATGCTTTTCCCGGTGGTATAACGGCGAATATCAAGAAACGGTGAATACTAAAATTTTACGAAAATGCTTTGATCGTTGAGTAATACCGCGAATAATGTTTTCCTTCGATAGAACGAGCATTGATAGAGGAATCATATCTCTGGAGATTCGACGAGAAAGCTCTTGATTGGAAATCGTTAACGGAGCGAAGACGCGGGGCAGAGCCAACGAGACGTAAAACATCGGATCGAGAAAGCAAGAGAAATCGTTGAAACGGAGAAAAATATATCTCGGAGTTTTACTCGGAAACAACGTCGTCGAAGCGATTTCAAGGAGAAATTATGGAATTAAATATATATGTATATAATCGAAGTTCACTTCCGACCGGTGAAAGCTGGAGGGGAAGGTGAAAAGCTTCGCTATCGCGAGCTCACCACCTACCCTACGACATTATTATCATTTTCCGAGAAGTTTCTGACTGTCGAGGCGGCAATCGATTCTTACGAACGTCCGGCGGACTGGCAAAGTCCCGATTTTGCACCGTCGGAAAAATAAGCTCGAGGACGAAACTATTCCATTTCTAGCTTTATCTTCATCTCTCTCTCTCTCTCTCTCTCTCTCTCTCTCTCTCTCTCTCGCTCTATCTCTCTCTATCTCCCTCTTGCTCTCTGCGTTTCCGTATTCGCGAAGAGCTACCCCCAGCTAAACTCCGCGCGAACATCGAACGATGCGGTACACCGACATTATCGCCCAAGTTCGAGAATATAATTTCCTAGTTCAAGAGGAGGTCCATAACGTTCCTACCGAGAGAGTTTTGGTTTCAAACGGAGGAGAGAAGGCGATAGATCGAAGTGATTCGGTGGCAAAGGAGAGAGTTTATCACGACCGGATGACCGAGAATTCATGGTCGATGCGTTACTTTGGCAGAAATTCTCCCCGCGAGTCGCGAGGAGGAGAAGAAGAAGAAGAAGAAAAATATCGCGGTTATGGGCAACCTTAGGGACGAGTCGACCGTTAATTATTGGCACAGCCTGGTCTCTCTTCCACCGACGTACGTTTCACGGGTTATTAAACCTCAAGTGGCCAATAATTGGACAATGGCCAAAGGGGAATGACTCCGTTTCTCGTCTCTGAACTCGGCACGTGGGCCGGAGAGTTTGTAATATTCGACGGAAGTCATTCGAGCACGAGCTCGCCCGGCATTTCGCCTCGGTCCCGGATACAGTTATCGAAACTAATATACGCGAAAGAGCAACGAGAGGCAAGATCGTACGTATTTGGGAGATAGGAGAGGACGAGTACCGGTGAGTGCTCCTCCAAAGTTAACATTTGCTGAGTAATTACCTTGGGATGTTCGCGAACCGGTACCAGCACCTTAACCGCAACTCGAATTGGCTTCTCCCGATAAATGTCCACGTACTTCGGATCTCGCAGCGGCTTTCCAATAGCTTGAGTCTTCTGGATCTCTGCAAAATAACGTTTGAAAACGTGCATTAGGTTTTCAGCCTGGGAATCAAAAACACCTTTATTTTCTATAATAAAAAAAAAGGATTCTGGAAAAAAGTACGATTTATGAATCATTATTTTAGAAAAACATTATTGATAAAATAAAATGTCTTAATTATTCTTCAGATTTGGAAACATTTGGAACACTAATTACGGTTAGAATCAAGAACTGGATCGGTCGAAATCAAACTTCTTGGATGGAAAACAAACTGACGAAACAAAAATCTTATTCGATGAAAATATTTTAATCCTTCGTCGTATGCTCGAAGGTATTTACAGCGTCGATTACGGATAAAACGAAATCATCCCGCGGCTGAAATGAGAGTGTATCGTAATACCGGTGGTGGAGCGAAGTGGAAAAAGGAGTGAAAAAAAGAAGAAAAAAGGGGGGAAAAAGAACAAGAACAGCAAAGAAACGGCAGCTCGTAACAATGGTTGATCAAGCACAAAAAACTTCCTCCCGATTCATCCCTACGAGCCCTCGCTCGCTCGGTTTTCCTTGATAGAAACCCTTTGAAAAGTTGATGCCACGGGCGCATCAGCACGAGCCGCCCGCTAACACCGTGGAGCAGAGCAGCGTGCGCTGTTGGCTCGAAAAAGAGAAATATCCACAAAGAAAAGAAAACGAGTCACTTGCTTCGCTATCTTTCCCGGGGATGCGACACCAACCCCACCTCTTACTCCTCGCTTCTCCTCGACCAACTCCCTGTCGCGCATCTTTTTTTCTACAACCCGAGAGTATTACGGTACAACGGCTTTGGGTGACACAGTGATTCCCGTTTTGCGATGGGTGTTTGCGACTACGGACGTGAGTCATAAGTACATAGTATCGTTCCTTGGCCTGGACCCTGTTGGAAAATTCCGTCTTCTTCTCGCGTGTGTTTTGTATCCAACCCTGTTGGCCCTAGGCAACCATTCTTTCTTCTATTTTTCCACCCCCGTAGTACGACGACACACCATAAATGGCCTGTGACACATCACGAACTCGCGAGAAAAGTATCTCGGTTCCGGTAGGTTCTCGTGTACTTTCTCAATCTTTTCTTTGCGTTTTTTTATTCTCGATCCTTGTGGAAAGAAATAATACGGTAAATCTTTCGGACGGACGAGCAGAGGGCGACCACCAGCAAGGCTATGTTTGAGAATGTAGGGTGTCCTAGAGAAAGAGATAAAAAAGAAAAACAGGAAAAAACGCCAAAGGTCGAGAAGGGAGGGAAATAGAGGAGAGAGAGGCGTTCGAGCGGCGAAATTTGGATCGAACGTCGAGAGAGCCCTCGATGCGAGAACGAAGTGGTTCGTCGTACTCGATATTCGCTCTTTGGCTTATTCCCCGAATTCATTCGAGGGATATATACGAAGTTACAAGAATACGAGAACGTTGGTCAAGCTATTCCAGGGGTGAGACTCATTCATCATGCACGATACGAATAATCGAGCACCCTCCGCCTCGTTCCACCAAGATATTCCAGGCCCTATCGGGGAGGATTGCTAAAAATTTCTGAACTTTCGTACCATTTTGTACAAAACGTAGTTTGAAGATCGTCGTTCTCTTTTTCACGAAATATATAAAACGAGAACCGTAAATGGAAATTTGGTTATTCTTGATTTTTCGTTAGATTTTCGTTCGCGTTTGGATTTTACGATTGTCAAGGGTGAATGCCGTAGAGAAAAATCCCATAGACCGTGGGAATCCAGTCAACCTCGAGCTTCGCAGTATTATGTATGTGCAGAGCGAGTGGATAACTTTTCACATAAACTTTGTATCCGTAGGAACGTCGGGTTGCTTTGCTTCCGAGACTCTGCCACGGCGAGTTTTCCTTTCCCTCTACTTCGTAGCTTTTCTTACGACTATTTTCATTCGCGTAAACGTTGCCCGATATATAAAATTGTCCTCGGGAAATGGATCGTCGCACGCCTTTAATTTCGACGAAACAGTCGTCTCGAGGGATTTTTGAACGCGATAGGTAAACTCAAAAGTTAGTTTTTCCCGCTTTTTCGCGACTCGTAACGGTTGGACTTTTTTGCACTACGACGAATGTAAATAAGCAGTGCGAGGAAAACCCGTGACGCATTTTCTACTTTGACTATGAAAAAGTGATCAGCTATTCGCAGGGTGTCTTACGATATTGTATTTACGGAAAAACAGCCACGTCGATGCATAATCGAAGATTTGGGAAACATCGATAAGAGACTTCTACCCTCTAGCTAGGATGGAACGACCAGCTGTTAACGAGGAGCTCGGCCATGGTGTGGTACTCGGGTCTAGAGTGGAGATTATCGATCCGACTCTCCCCACTGTACGGCCTACGTTTCTTGAGCTACTCCACATACACACACACACATACTTAAACCGAAACAAATGCATTTGAATTTTCGACACACACATATATGGTAAAATATATAGGCAGCTAGTGTTAGCTGCAAAATTTATAGAACGTAGGAACACGTAAAAAAAATATCTAAAGTAAAATAAAAGATAATAAAAATATGTGGGATAAATATTTAAAAAACTTTTATTATTTATATTTTTAATATTACATGTAGTACAGGCTTCTAGAACACCCGGGGAAAAAATTAAAATTTTATAGCGACTGGTGAACGTCGGTATGCTCGTATCTTTTGCATGAAGCGTTAACCCCATCCGTCCATTTTCTACCCCGTGTACTACACAAGCTCGCGTCTCGTGCGCGCCCTGTCTCATTTTTCGCTCTTTTTTTTCTCGCGAGACTCTTTGAAACAAGAAAGAGGAAACCTTAACCGTACCGGACGACGAATTGATACCACGAGAGACAGGAAAAGGGAATGTGGAATCAACGAGAATTTCGGCCAGTGGATTAATACAAGGGGATGATCCTTTTTGCCGTTCAACCAAAAATTAGGATGGTAAAACGGGCTGACCGAGGTATGGTAAAAAAAAAGGAAAAAAAATACAATTTTCTTCATCGTTTCATCGTCTTTGTTCCCGATCCGATCTCCTTCGTTTTCTCAGCTCGATCGTAGGTTTAACGATTCTCTCAGCCCCGCCGCTCGGCAATCGCAAAATGTCATCGAGGGTCAAGAGATTTACGCCTTGTCTCGTCATTTATTTCGTCCGGGTGGCAGAGTTTACGAGGCCAATATGCGAAGAGAGTGGCTGTTTAGGGGATACTTGGGCAAATAAATTCTGAAATCCATATGAACACCCAACGAGCGAGTTTTTCGCAACGCGAAAATGTGCAAACTTTTTCGCGATTTTGCTTACAAGTTGCTCATTCCGTTTTAATATGTAATATGTCGCGGGTTGAAGATTTTTTTTGTTTTTTTTTCGTTATCTTGCTTTTTTCCCTCTTACTTTTGGGGTAGAAGTAGATAGCTTTTGGGAGAACGAGCGGGAGAAAACGCGAAATAGCATCAGCGGTTGACGGAACACGGCCGCAAACTCTCGAGGATGTTATTAAAGATGCAGTGGAGGAGAGATACAGAGGGGAGAGAGAAAGCTTGTGAAAAATTCGTGCTCGAGAAGACTCGCTGCTGGGGTGGTGGAGTTTTTTTTCGCAACGCGAGAGAGGACGTATCCGTGACGAGAGCAAAACGATATCAACGCCTATGCGAAACGAGGATAGACGTCGTGAGTGCGACGGATTACATATTACATCCTCGCTCGTCATAGGAGACTCGTAAGGGTGAGTTGGACGTGAAATTTGTAAAAGAAAAAAAAGCAGAACGAGCCAACGAAAATTCGTGCAAGCGAAAAAAATTAATTTGCCATCGCGCTGAATTCATCATTACGTAATTTTGAACGAAATAAAGAACCAGGGCGATCTTGAGAACGTGACAAGGCGATATTAATTCAATAGTTTTGCCTCTCGTTGCGATCGGTAAGTATGAAGAAAAAATATTACTAAATAAGACACGATATCAAGAAACTCGACGGTTAATGAAAAACTTTCTGCGAGAGGAAGTTTTTGTCTCGCGAAGCGGGATAAAGAGAGAGACCGAGTTGGAGACAGTGAGATTACCGAAGAGACGTCGAGAGAAAAATTATACTTTACGAGAGGAAAGAGAGAAAGAGAGAAAGAGAGAGAGAGCGAGGAAGATCGGAGTGCACCCCCGAAGCGGCACTCGGCCGAGAATATTATTAAAGATTCAGAGCCGTTCTACAATTCGTAGAAAAGAGACGTGAGACGGAAAATACCAAAGAGAGAGAAAAAAAACACGAACAAAAACGAGAAAATAGAAAAGAAGGGGAAAAAAAAGGAATCGAGTCTGTGAAGTCTTTACATTTCCCGAGGCCGTTCTCATGTGCAGCCAGAGTCCTTTGCACATTTTCACGTGTACACACAATGCGTCAGGAGAAAAACCTGCAGTAACATCGCTTAATTAATACTCGCTACGAGAAAAAAGCAGCGAGAAGAAATAATTCTCACCCATTATTTCCTAAACGAAATCTCGTACACGAGAAAATCCCCACGAAAAATCGACGAAATCCGTTTGAAAAATATCAATTCCCTTTCGAAATTATATTCGACCATCGATGTCAAAGAGAAATCCTTACGAATCACGAGAAATCTACGAGTCGATAACTCCAGTAACAATAGTCAGTGGCCGTCATTCGCCCCGAAAAAAGAGTCTAACCCTCGGAAAAACCCGACGATATTTTACAGCCTTCGCGACAATTCTCACAATTCTCGTTCATTCCTGAAACCAAAAAACCGTCCAGGGACTCGTACAGTTTCTCGGCTCGAGCGACCAATGCCTCCTACGATCGCAGGATTTCGCAGGGTCGTAAGATCGTTTCTAGTATGACCGAGAAAAAGTAGGGCTTATCCGTCCAGACGCTCGGTCGGGGATATCAGCTCCGAAAGCTATTGCTAACCCAAGTTTATCGGGCATAATACCTGGAAGAGAAGCTATATCGAAGTGGATTCGAAACTACGTCTGGAGTAAAAGCTGAGGAAACATGTTACTCGTTGCGAGTACGCGGATACAACCGTCCATTCCTCGTTGGATATATCGTATCGAGACGCATTATCTTTCGGATTACCGACAAATACAGGATGCTGTACTCGTGTTTTCCAGTACTAATATCCCTCCTCGCCCTCTTTTCCCTCGGCACGTGAAACGTGCTTTTTCTTTCCAACTTGGAGGAAAAACGCTCGTGTGCTCGGCCGGAAACCATCGTATATCCGTTAGAGGCTCTCGGAACCGTCGAACGTACGCGAACCTACTGTAGCCAGCTCGTGTTGTTCGAGGTTTCGCAGAGCCAGAGAGTAAAACAAAAAAACAAATGCAAAAAAAAAGCAATGCCTTCGTAGTGTGGGAAACGTTGTCCTCGTGACCATCGCGTTACGTACGATGGTGCAACGTATGAAACATCGTTGGCTGCTTCCAGTTACTGGGTGCTTCGACGTTTTCTGTTCAGCCTCGAGGCTCTCAGCGTTATTCTCTCTCTCTCTCTCTCTCTCTTTCTCTATCCACAGTCACTGCGCCGCAGGAGAGAGAATTCACTGCGGATTCTCTAACGTAAAACGTTCCGCAACGAGACCAGCGAGTCCTGTATACCCCAACGGCATGAGAGGAAAATCGAGAATGGTCGTTTTCGCAGCTTTTGCCTCCGTCGCTGTCGTAGTAGCGATATACCTCGAACAATTTGAAATACGGCCCGATGTACTCTCAACGTTGTACTCTCTACGTGTCTAATGCATCGAGAATTTATATACCCCTCTTTGCTGATCATACACATACCTGTATCGTACGAATATTCATTCAGCCTGTCCCTCTCGTACAGAGATATGTTGACGCGTTTATGATGCGCGAAGAGCTCTCCTTCGTTCGTGCCCGAACCGATATCAATATTCTCACATTGCCGAGCTGACCCGACTATGCGTTTTCACCCCTCTCGCGGCCTCGACAGGCCTCGTGCTTTATCCGAACGCGATGATCTCTTTATTGCCCGATGCAAGAATTCAAGCTTTATCTCACTCCTACTACCCCTTTTTCTTCTTCTTCTTTATGAATATGTTTTTTTATCGCAATGTTTTACACCCTCTACGTATTTTTATCTTTTCGAAAAAGAAAGACTTTCTATTTACGACGAATATGAAACAGTGATTTTAAAAATCGCGTGGATTAAATAATAAAAAGAAGAATTGCAAAATTGTTGGGGTTTGTTGAGAAATTATCGAGATTGACATTTCTTGGATGATTTTTACGTTTCGTGGGTTGGACTAGAAGTAGGGAGGTTGAAGATAGTGAAATGTTCGGTTTCGATTCATACAGCGAGGAAAGAGTCTGCGAAGCATGGAAGAAAAGAAGTGACGACGATGGTTACAAGGTCGTGCTTGAATATCGTCGCGTTGCTTGAAAAGAACGGTTTGCCTATGACTATCTCGCGTCACGACGCAATCAAGAAGGCAAAGTGTGTGTCTGGCGGGACGGAATTTATCAATATTCTAAAAATGGCTGGTCTGAGCACCTCTCGACCTCATCGACGTTCGGTTTTCTTCTCGACGTAATGCGGTTTTGCCTCTCCGTACACAATACGACGTTTACCATACATTTTTTTCTTTTTTTTTACGAACGAGTGCTCGTCTCTCATCTTCTTTTTTTTTCTTTCCTTTCTTCACACGTTTTTATTCTCTCCTAGCCCACCCTTTCCATCGACGCCCCTCGCTTCTCTCTATCCCCGAGGAATTTCAATTTCTTTAAAACGCATCATGTTTTATCGTGAATAAAACAATATTTCACATATCTCGCGTCGCTGGTGAGATCGGTTCGCCGTTCGCGTTTTACCTGTCTCTCGATGGAAAATCGCTTACATCGATCCAAGCAAAGAGAGAGATAGAGAGAGAGAGAGAGAGAGAGAGAAGGCGGGAGGATGGAACGTATAACGCCCCGAGGATCGTCGTTTTCGTTGTCCACGCTCTTTCATCAGGCGGGTCGAGGCAATTTTCGAAAGCGTCGAAGGGATGAAAAGAAGAAAAAGCGAAAAAAAAATAGAACAGGAATAAAGACGAAAAAAAAGTGGACGCGAAGCACGAGAGCAATTCTGCCGGGCACACGAGAATGCAACGAGCTGCTATCTTCCCTTTCTTTTATCTATGTTCCCGCAACTTTTTTTTCTTTCTTCTACTCTTCGATAGAGATCGAGCGAACAACGGTGGGACGTGAACTTATGGCCAGTTTTTTTTTTCGATTTTTACCCTTGATGGTGCAACGTCACCGTAGGACCTATAAGGGGTGAAACTAATTTTCGAAATGAAATTGTAAAAAATTTGATTAATGACCCAACGACCTAAAGTACAAAAAAAAATATTGTTATGTTAAAAGAAGGGATTAACTAGATTTGAGAGAAATCTTAATATTCCATGACCGAGCCGGAACAAACCATCTGACCTTTTTATCCAACAAACTGGAACTTCTCCCAGCCGCATAAAAATGGAAATTCTTTGTTCGATGACCATTAAACCCGATCGTTGGTCTCCGCGTCTTTGAAACGAACGTAAAAGAATTCCCTCGATCCTTATCCCGGTTCCGACACAAAGAAACTCCTCGCGGTGGGTAAAAGACTCGAAACGAGCAGGAAACCGGAGTCCTGGCGATGCTCAGGTGAAAAAGCGACTAAGTGGACTATTTTCTAACTCAAGGAGGAAAGACAAATAAGGGTTGGAAAAAAAGAAGAAAAAACAAAAACAGAGAAAGAGCGAGAGAGAAAGACAAAAACAACAACGAGGAGTCTGCGACATCGTAGCCGCGAAGAAAAGGCAATTATCCAGCTCCTTCCGCAAACGACTTGCCAGGTCTCCGCCCGGTTTCACCTCGCTCCGTCTCGTGTGTCTGGCGGCTAAACGAAGGCTAGTCCCTCTATTCTTCGTCCCTACTTTTTTTTTTCTTTCCTCTTCTCATCCTCTTTCTCGTCTCTTCTCCTATCCTCCCTACCCCTTTACCTTGTATATGTTTCCACGTTCTCCACAAACCCCGGAGAATATAACGAGGCAAAAAATTCAAACACTCCGTGAATCCGCTTTGTGCTCCGCAAACTTTCCCTCCTCGTTGCATCCTCCGGAGGGGCAAAATACACGGAGAAACAGAGAAAGGGAGAGAGAGAGAGAGAGAGAGAGAGAGAAAGAGAAACGAATAGAAAGATTGAGGTACGACACGGAGTGGTTCGTTGCGAGGGTGCAAAAGGGGATGGAAACTCGACTTTGCTCTGATAATTGCAATTAATAAGTAGCGTACTCGTTGAACAAATTGAACAAGAGAGAAAGAGAAACACAGAGAAGGTTTGAGCCGGGACAAAGGCCAAAACGTAAAATGATAACGAAGCTTGATACTCCAACTTTTCAGTTACACTAACGTAAAAGCAGATATGCATGTTTCTAATTGGAGAAAGAAGCGGAGAGAGCACCACGATGAGTACGGAATGATAAATGACCCTCGTCAATTATTACGACTGATATTTCAAACGTGCGTTGGCACGCACGTTTCCGTACTTCCGTTTTCAAACCCAGGGTGGAAATTCTGAATAAGCTTCGCAATTTTACGAAACGAGAGAAACGAGAGAGAGAGAGAGAGGAAAAGAAATGTTCTTTTGGTTTCTTTTAAAGAAAGATAAAAAGGAAAGAAGAAGAACGAGTGTCGATAAAAAATGAAGATTAACGAGATGACATCGGGGGAATAGTTAAGGGCACGTCGTGGCTCGTGAGGCAGCTTGCACCGATTTTCAATTGGGCCGGAGGACCGGCCGACGGAAAAACGCGACGGCAGCAGCAGCACGACCCTAGCTGATGCTGAGGGGGTTGAGTTCTTCCCTGGGCGAAGGAAAATACGATCTCGTGGAAAGGGCGAGAAAGAGAAATAGGGGAAAAAAAGGGAATAGGCAGAGGGTGAACGGTGCTGGAGCAGAGCTTGAGTATCGAGACTTGATTAAGGAACTACGGACGTGGCTTGCGTAATTGCGACTTATATTACTCGAGAAAGAATAATAGCCCGTGAGCTCGAGCTCTCCTCGTCGCCCACGCCCTCGTTCTTCTCGTCACCCCCTTCGTTCCACTTTCTTTAACTCTCGCCCTCCGTTATTGCATCACCGGAAAACTAAAGAAATCGTACCGTCGGGGAATAAAGAGAAATTATGGTCGCAAATAAAAAGATCTTTGAGGAAACGAAGAAAAAACAATAATACAATTAACAATTTATTTTTCTATTACCCGAGAATTTCGAGAAATGAAATAATTTCTCGAAATTGTCGAAAAATTATGGCGATAATTCTTCAAAAAATTTCACGAATGAATAATTTGTATTATTCGACTACCGTAATTCTAATTATTCATCTATTTTCGGTATCGTGCCTGATGAAAAAAAAAAACAAAGAAAAAGAGATGAGTCAGAGAGACCGGTCGATCTAGTTCTAGGCCACGGTCCTGATAAACTCGAGGAACTAGAATCGCGAGAGGGTATTTCTGCTACACAGACACACACACACACACGTTGAGTTCGCGTTGCTCCCGTTTTTTCCCAGCGTACAACGAAAAGTCATCAAGCATCTTTAACTATTCTCGTACCGGGTACCGTTCAGTCTCTCGGTGACGATGTTTGGCGGGGTCTTTTAATAGTCGTCAGCCCCGTAGTCGAATTCTAAAACGAATACGCACACGCGGGTCGATCCAATTAATTCCAATCCGGAAACGTCTGCGAAACTCGAGTGAAATGAGCCGCGTGAGACGATTCACCGAAGGGCACACATACACACACGTATGTAAAAAACCACGAGAGAGAAAGAGAGGGAGAGAGAGAGAGAGAGAGAGTAAAGAAGAAGAGATGAAAAGCCCGTTCGAATTCTCATTCCAAATCTGTCACTCCTGCCACTTTTTGAACAAACGCGAAACGAGTGACAGGGTGGAAATGGTCCTCGGGGAAAAAATTGGCAAAGCCTCTTGGTACGAAACGAAGGCCGGAGGGAAAGAAAGGAGGGAGAGGAGAAAAAGCGACAGAGTACAGAAATGGCAAAAACGGTAGCGCAAAGATGAGGAAGAGACCAAAAAAAGAAAAAGAAGAGCGAGGGAAAAGAAGAAAAAAGACGAGGAAAGATTCGAAGCTGCGCGAATGCCGGTGTGCATGTGGTCATCGATTAAATCATCCGCGCGGTGAGCGTGTAGAGAAAAAGACGCTACGACGATTTTTCACCGAAGCCTGGATCCTTGCCAAATCGAACTATCGTGTCTCGGGGACACTTCCGGTTGCTTCCTTTTTCTTTCTCAATTTTTTCGTTCCTCGTTCCTCTCACTCTCGGCTAACCCTGACTGTGCCTAACCCATCTTCTCGCGGTTAGCGGAAAAGCGGCCTAGTGGCCCGCTTGTTAAAATCCCACGTCACGACTCTCGTGCGAAACAGCTTACAATTGAATTTTCATTATTCAGTTAGCTCGCGGAAGATTGAATTGCTAGCTTTTGCCACGAGAATGTGCTGGAGAGCACGAATGTTTAGATAAAGTAAAAGTGGGAGAGAGCGAGAGAGGGCTGTTCTTATTGCTTCCAGCTGTGCTTTTCCAAGACTCTGAAGTTTAGGCAGCCCATCGAACAAAACCATCTCCTCTCTCTCTCTCTCTCTTTCTCTCTTACTCGTCTCCATGCCACTTCTGGCGCACTCCGAGCGTTGTTATCGTCAAGTTTTGCGGTTGAAAACGGTCCATCCAAGCGAGAAGCTTCTCGGCTAAGTAGATTCTCGTAGACGTGTTTGGTGAAGGCTCGACGGACTTGGGAATGCGGGAGCACACATCTTCGGTAGATACGAGACGAGAAAATACAGGAAGGAAAGCCACCGCGATGTGGGATTTTAGGTGGGTTGGGACGAGATAGAGGAGACTTCTTGGATAGACAAAGAGGGCGTTGAGCATTCAACACTCGAAATTAATTGTATATTAACCGTTATAGAACCTGTATAGCCTACTCGAGATTCTCCCCAGCGTGTATATACAATATTCTCGTATGCTAATGCTTCTACAACTGAAACTGAAGCATCCCGCGAGCTAAGCCACCCAACGCTCTACTCTCGAGGTTATTGCACACGTTGCAATAACTCACCGAGAGACCATTTTCCTCCTATACCCCCCATGCTACGATCCCATCTTTGAGTTTAACTCCAGAGTGTCGTCATGGGAGAAAGGGAAAATCGATTATTCCGTGGTTAATTCGCTTCGCGACAATAATCCTGGAGGTCCCGGAGGAAGAAGTATTAACGTGGCCCAAGAGAGGATCGCTCGTCCAGTTCTCCCGACTGCCGTTTTCAACTAGTACTACGTCCTGTCGGAGAGTTTGCGGAACTAAAGTTTTGGCGGTAAAACCTTGGAAAAGCCCCTCGTCTCGCATCTTCCGTTTGAACGATGAAATTTCTGTAACGATCCCCCTCGACTCTGCCAGTCACTAAACGCCGGAGCGCGTAGTTTATAAATGCCTCGAGACTATTACAGACAGATTTGTGGATGTTGGAACAAAGATCGTACCGTGATGAATGCCACGACGTTTGAACAATGAGAACGTTGAACGATAATCGGTCACGAATTGGAACTTTCACTGGAGCCTCGACCATTTGTTCCGTATTCTCTTTTGCCCTGGAGCTCTATTATCTCGGCTATTATTCGTCACCGTTCGATAATCGACATCGATTTCCTCTTAAAGCTGTTCCTACCCCTCTCTTCCTCTCACTCGCTCGCCTTCCTCTTTCTCCAATTATCTTCACTTTCCTGCCGATCTGGAGAGCTGACTTCGTTTTAGCTGCCAGGATGTAAAAGAAGAGTCCTGTAGAATTTTCAAATGAATTTCAAATTTTATTCACAGAAAACATTATATAACTAGTCGATAACTGTTTCTTTGTTGTTCTTAAATATTAATTTTCTCAACATTTTGCATTCAAGTACTGAATCATTATAAGTCTGGAAAAAAAATCTACTTTCTGGATTAATAGACCTTTCCTGCAAAGTTTTAACCACAGCGCAAACACCTAGAGCTTCCCAACACCAAGCGCAACATGTATCAAAGTACGTAAGCAAAACTTTTCTAGAACATAGAACATAACTCTGAAAAATAATTCTCCAACAAACAAGTGTGGTAACGAGAACCGTTGAAAAATCTACACTAAGAAGACAAAATTAATAAACCTAACCCTGCACTTGGGTTAAATTTGCTACGAAATTGCAACCTGACTATCCTGAAACGTTCTTTTTTTTCCTCATTTGTCGCTGACGAAGGAAAATTACCTCGAGACGTAATTTCTAAAATTGTCGAGCTGGATATTATGTCATCTTAATTAGGAAAGGTGGAATCGAGCACGTTTGGGTCGTCGACAACGGGACCTGTAAAGTTTCACGCTAGAGGCCCTAAAGCCGAGAAATACCATTCGTTACAGACCAGCCCAGCAGAGTTATATAACGTTTTTGGGGCAGGGGAGACAAGTTCTCGACGAAGCTATCCTTAAGGATGGCCTATTGGTTCTAGTTCGCCCAACCTCCTGTATCTCACCCTGCTTCGTCTCTTCTCCCTCTCTCTCTCTTTCTCTCTGTCTCGATCTCCTGCAGGCGTTTCATGGATGCTCGTTTTGCTAACAAGTTGTCCAGAACGAAACTCCCAGAGGCTGGACGTACTCGTTCCCTGTGCTGCGAAAAGCCTCCAAGGACTGCGTGGACTCACCCCTCCGCATACTTTTCTCATCCCCCATACATATATGTATATATATATATCTTGTGCACGACAGAGGGATGAAAAGTTTTCGGCCACCGTAAATTTATCGGCTCTGTGGCGAGGCGAACGAGGGAACCGTTTGCCGGCGAGTAACGAAGAGAGCTTTAAAGTCTCGACCGGGACGTCTGTCGAGGGTCTCCCTGTTCCTACGTTCCTCTCGCTTTTTACCTCGCCACTTTTACGACGAAAAAAGAAAAATCACGCGGCTCTTCGTGAAGCTGGAAGTACGAATGAGACGAGAGGGAAAAAAAAGAGAGAGAGAGAGAGAGAGAAAAAGAGATCCGGCTCTTTTTAACAATCTCGAGAGGACTGACACGCGACATGCGTTACCTTTGAGCCTTTTTCCAACTCGTTTGTGATACCCCGAGATTCGATTCTCCGACGTACACGTGAAATATCGCCGGTTTTCACGACGATATATGAAAGACCGATTTGACGTGCTAATTTGAAATAAAAAAAAAACCAAGAAATATCTATTCGACCAGTAGTGGGTCAAACGTGGTTGAACTCGATTTAAAATCCTGTCAGTGATAAACGTCTTTCGTCGAGAAAGGCGTTGGTCGTGTGAGACGCGCGTTTGATAAAAAAGAATTTCACGTCGATGGGATTGGAATAACGAAAAGGGACGAGAGGATAAAACGGATTCGATGACACGTTTACGAGTCGAACGAATAATCGAGAACGAAACGTGTCGTGTCGAGGGGCTGATGTTTACAAAGGTATGAATGGTTTCGAATCGAGGCAACGGTCCAACGGACTTTTATACTGAAATTTCGTCGATTCCTCGGCACTGCCACGTGTCAAACGATATTATTTTCCTATAGGTCCGTCATCGTATGACGGCGAGACGATTTAACTGCCCTCGTTTCACAAGAATATTTCGACACTTTATCCAGCAGGAGAAATAAATACGACCGTCGAACGAACGGGAAACGACGAAGGCTAACGCCGCGACCCCTACAGTTTTACTTCCCTAGCCGGTGCGGTCTGTGGGCAAAAAAATAATCAACAAGAAAAGAAGGAGATGGCATAAAATTGTATAATTCTCTTTGATCCAACGATTCTCCCCAAATCTCACGAGAAAAGCAAATCAGACTTATATACGAAGATCGAAAGTTGAATAAAAATTGAAAAATAAAATAAACCAGCGTCGTAAATGAAATATCGAAAGATCAATTTTTTTATTAAATTCGATTCAAATTAAAGTCGATAAACATAAAATACATTCCTCGGAAGATTTTTCGAATGAAATATTCATCTTGGAATATCGACGCGTCGCATCATTATTATCGGCATACGACAATAGAAATATTTTCACGCTGAGAGAAAAACAAAAAGCTTATTGACGGAAAAGCCTGTAAAATCTAGTGTTGTCGCGGTGGTCTAGCCGGGAAATAACACGGGGAAAACAATAAATCCGTCGAGATGGCAACGGGAGATGCAACAAAAAAAAAAAAAAAAAAAAAAATAGAAGAAAAAATAAATAAAAGCGAAGGATACGGAAGGCGAACGAGGTCAGAGTGGGCCATGACATTCCGGGCGCGAGGGAGCTTCCATCGGACTACCCAACACCGAGGCGTTTCTCTCTCGGGGGAAAAATTTAATAAATAATCCTGCGTCGAACGTGACGCATTGCCGATCCTGTACTACGTAAATCTTGAGGAAAACCGCGGGCTAAAAGAGGCAGAGAGTTATAAAGCCCGTAGATACGACAGCGAGAGAATCGCTCCAACGATTTACCACTGCGTGGATGAGAAATGAATCGAAAGTAAGACAAGAACGTGCGTTACTTTTTTCTTTTTCTTATTAAACAATTCTTACTTTTTCTCTTAAATGTAGACAAAACAATATTAAAAAACACAACGACGATACAAATTTTCGTCCGTTATTTATCGTCGCGAAGAATTATTTGTATCAATTGAGAAAAGTTAGGTCGTTATTTTAAACTTTATGGTACGAAATAAAATAAAATAAAAAATAAATAAAAAATGAAGAAAAAAAAAAGAAACGAAGGCGAAGGCGAAGAAGAGAGTACACTATCGTGTCGGATCTGAGAGAAAAGAGGAGTTTAGGGAGGGAGATTAACGATAAAGAAGACAACCCACGATACGTGCTCTAAAACAACGTCTCGAGTTTAACGCCTCTGTTGTAAAGAGGATTATCCGTATTACAAACTCAATTACGAATTCCGGGTATACAAGCCATGTACGAGAGGGTTGGAGGTCAATAATTAAATTCGCGAGGCGGCGAAACCGGCGTACGAGTCGTTTCACCCTTCACCGTTGGAAAGCCGCCACCCCGTCGAAAAATCGTGCTTTCGTCCGACACCATCGCAAAAACATTTATTTTTACAACGTCGAATAAAATGTCGAAACGAATTAAAAATATCTCGTCGGACGGGGTCGCCGGATCAATGATGAAACGAGCCATAAATAAACATCTCGAGCGAGCGGAAAACTCAATTTTTACATATTAACGAGGTAAAAAAGAAAAGAACAAAAACAAGTTTATGAATAATGTATAAAGTAGGAATTTATGAATGAAAATCTTAATAAATCAACGACGAAATCCTGTGTCAAGGTGGAGAATTGGAAAATCTTGTTTAATTTCTGAACGTGCTAATTTTCTTTTCTTTTTTCTCATCACCCTGGAAAATCTACGAAAATACGAAACAGGAAAATCGTCGAGTTTTGGCTCAAAGTCAAACGTAGGGAAACTCCTTGTTTTCCAGGCAATGGTTGAAACGGTTGAAAATCAACGATCGCCATAAAGGAGAGTCTCGTGGCTTGAATTCCCTTTCAACTACGAGAAAGAGAGGGAGAGAAGAGAGAGAGAGAGAGAGAGAGAGAGAGAGATAGAGAGAGAGAGAGAGAGAGAGAGAGAGAGAGAGAGAGAGAGAGAGAAAAGAGAGAAAATCAGACGGAACGTGAAACCGTTTCAACGATCGGCTCGAGTTTCCCGTTTCTGCCTTTGTCAGCGAGTCTCGTTAAGCGTCAAAACGAGGTAATATAGAACTCATTAATATCAAGGCACGATAAGGGGTTTGGTGGATCGCACGGTAGGAAAAGAGGGAAAGAAGAGTAAGATATTAATTTAAAGAATTAAAGTTCTTTTTTCCCTCGACGTTCTCGAGCCCTTCTCCCTCTCGAGCCACCGAAGTGGCGCGGTTAGTCCGAGGACAGTCACAGAGTTTGCACGAAATAGGGTCAAAGGGAAATACGATTCGATTATAACGTCATTTTGAATGAGAGAAATGAATTATAATCTAGAACGTGAAGGAGAACGAGGGTTGGCGAGGGGTCGAGGGGACGAAACGTCTCGAAAACGGACTCGCTCGCTAATCACTTTTATTTGACTGGCTCTCGGTGGTTTGCTCACTTCGACGACGAATCCCCTCTTCGAAAATTCAATTTTGGCCAAGAGCGTGGGCCAGATGTTGGCCCAGCTCGCGGTTTTCTCGCGACATCGATTACTCGTAGATACTTTGTCGGATTTCGAGTTTATTAACGAGCAAATGTGTGCGACTGTGTCGATCCTGAGATTCTATAGAGAGTGGGATAAATTTTGCTCACGCCTCGGCGGGTTTGGCGACGATTTTAAAAATTGCCACAGAGAAAAGAGACACGGAGAAGGAGGAGATCGAAGTAAGGAAGAAGAACACGATAGATAGGGAAGCCGAGAACGGAAAGAGATGAGAAAAAAAACAGAAAAACAGAGGAAAATCCGAAGCTAGTTTACTCAGCAGCTCCGACGCGACTCGATGGATAAAGAAAGAAGTAGGACATATAACTATATCCACGAGTGAAAACGCTTAGCTCGCGAAAACAAAAGCGTTCTCTCTTTTACCGTATCCAAGAAGTCTTGGGAACTGCCCGGGTGGAAAGACACGTGAAAATAGCGAGGGAGGAAAGAGTAAGAGAGAGAGAGAGTGAAAAAAAAGTGCCTGGGTGAGCTGGTTGGCGAAGATGTTTGGAGAAAACGGTAACGACCCGAAGTACCGGAGTGAGCCATGGACGAGAATTCCACCTCCCGTTCGCTTTCTCTCTATACCAATCTTCTTTCACTTGACTCGGCGTTTAAACCTCCCGAGTGAATACTTTCCAATTCTTTATCTTCAACGTTAGACGATGATTTTTGAACCCAGAGAACAAAAAAATTGTCTAAAACCAGACCTCCTGCGAATTGAAATAAAGCTCTCATGAAATTAATGGAAACAATCCCTCGCCGATCCTAATTTAATAACCTCCACCAAATTAACCAGCCTTCATAGACGATGTCGATTCATTGTTCTCCATCATAGAACTCGCACAATTTCCCAAACGAGACTCGTACTTAAAACCCAATGGAACGAGGTTTCATAAATCCCCGACCAGCCAACGTTCTTGATTCATGGACATACGTCTTCGAGCGATTACAACCGATCGTTGGATACGTAACGATCCACGATGAGCATTGTCTTAATTCCATCTCCCAAGAATCTAGACAAGAACCATGAATCTTGGTAATGGCTGAGAAATGAACATTTTCTCAAATGGTACAGAGCCTAATTTTCTCCAAGCTTCGTAGACTCTTGCGGATTTTCCTCGACGTTCGTTATAACGAACGACTATGAGGCACCTGGATCGAGGTTCCGTGATCTCGAAAACGAGGGTAGAAGGATATCCACCGTATCCAGGAATAGGAGAGCAAGACTTCGAAGTGATAGAACGGGAGAAGGGAAGGGGTTGGTGCAAGAACAGGCGAAGCACGTCTTTCGTTTTCTGGGGGGAGGTAAGTTCGCTTTCGACAATGGTACCTCGACACGCCACGCTCCGGCGAATCTATTGACCGTGCGTACGATTCGATTTCCAGGTTGAATGGCGACGAGAGTCGGACAAAGGATATTCCATCGCATTGGGTTCAACCTCTATCTCCTGACCCCTTTTCCTCTCTCCGAGCTATCATCTCTCGCTCCTTCCCTTTCCTCCTCTCTTTCTCGTACCGTTCATCCGCAAAGCTTCGAAAGGATGATTAATGGCCTTTAAATGAACCGAATAATCATGAGGTGGTTCCTCTTTCGATCCTCCAACCCCCCCACCCCTCCACCATTTTCGCGTGTTACTCGACGAGGAATTTTTCAAAAGACAACGTTCGCCATATGTGTTTCCTCATGATAATTATTTACAAAACAGCGATCATTTTTCTCTAACGCTCTAATCTGGGGAAAAAAGAGATTAATCTTTCGTTCATCAGACAAATCGTGTAAACGCAATTTTTACAGATTTTTCAATTTCTCGTGATGAAATCGAGTTTCAGAGAAATATTTCGAATAAGGGCAATTGTTTTCGAGACATCTACCTCGATGTGAAAATAAGACAGATTTTATTGAAGAAAATTCGAAGGGTTGAAGAAAAATAAATATATAGATTTGACATCGATTCGTCTCATCCGTCTCCATCGCGTGTCCAATAATTTTCTCTCGATCCATGAACGAACAATGAGAAAAATTTTCAGCGAGTGCGACGCCAGTGAGAGAATGAAAGAGACAGAGAGTGAGTGAGTTCGCGAGAGGTTTTTCGGGACAATAAAAGAACGTCGAGAGTCAGCGAGAAAACTGCGAGTGATAAAGGAGCGAGAGAGGAGCCTCACTCATCTCGATTCTCTTTGTAAAAATTCACCAGCGCTTGCAGTGAAAAACACAATGCGAAACGCACAATGGGGCAACAGATAGACGAAGAGGAAGAGAGAGAGAGAGAGAGAGAGGAAAATCTCTATTTTTTTTTCACTCCGCTGTTTCGTTGTTGTCGAGAGCAAATGGGTTGGTACTCGGGATATTCTTCATCGAACGTTGCACAACGAATCGTACCTCTTTCCCTCGCTCGATAATACAACAAGTATCGTAAGGTTACTTACTACGATCTTTCCTTTCCTATTTTTTTCCATCCCACTTCACGTGGAAATAATTTTTACTCCACCACTCCCCCCCGTTAGCCTTCATCCGTGATAACAATTCTCCCACGGATTAAAACTTACAATGGAACAATTTTTTTTGCAAATTTTTTTTTTGTTATTTTTTGTTTTATTCTCAGCCACGCCGAGAGACGAGTGCCGTTGGTACTCAGCAAATGCGAGAGCTTACACGAGTCGTGAATTTTCGCGTTTCGCGATCCGGATGGGCCACAAAAAATCCAGAGGGAGGGAGGCAGGGGGAGGGAGTGGAAAGCTCGCAACGTGTAAAAGCGACGGAAAATAACAACGAGATAGAGAGTGCGAGAGACGAGGAAAAAAATAGGGGTGGAATAGAGAGAGAGAGAGAGAGAGAGAGATTCGAGGGGGTGTCGAGAGAATGAAAATTGAACTATATTGGCAGAGAGAGAACCAAAACATAGTACAGTGGAGCTTTCCGTGTTTTCTAACGAATAAAGATAAAAACGCTCGTCGAGCCGAGTGAGTTAGGTTAGTTATTATCAGAGAGAGAGAGAGAGAGAGAGAGAGAGAGAGAGAGAGAGAGAGAGACAGACAGACAGAAAAATATGAAGAACTGCATCGTCGGATGAAACACGAGGGTGTTATTCGCCCCGACAATTATTCGCCAGCTCTCTCGCCTGGCCCCGAAACGCGTATAAACCTCCGTACAAATTCCAAACCCCGAACCCGTTGTTATTTTTTTCACGTTCCTTCCGTTATTTTCTCAATGAAACCAAAAAAATAACAATATTTTTTATCTTCCCCCTCTTTTTCGATCCGAAGACACACCCACACACACATACGTAATACCGAGGGTGCGAAAGTCCCGTAGATATCGCTCGAACGTGTTCCGGCGCGAATTCCAATTCACTTCCATTTCCTGGCTTGCGAAGAGGGGGGATAAAAATACAGGGGGCCAAAAAAAATTGACGGAGAGAAAGAAAGACGAAAGCAAAAAAAAACAAAGATAAAACATACTACGGGGGATGCGAGTGGCGAACGGCGAAACATAACGTCGAGAGTCCTACGCGACGGACCGTGAGAGGAAAACTACCCTGTTTTTTTTTTTCTTTTTTTTCTTGTTGTTCATCCCTACACAACTACGAATTTTCACGTTGCACCCTACCATTTCCCAAATATATAGATATGCAATATGTAAACGTTTGAAAACAAAATAAAATGAATGAACACAAAACTAAAACAAAAACAAAACGAAAAAGAAAGAAGGATCGGGTTGTACGAATGAGAACGGGAGGAAGGGCGAAACGACTCCGCTGTGTGACACTCGATTTATCCGGACCGGTGACTCGAACCCCCACCCTATATAACTATATTTTAACTATGCATATATGCATATGTGCATACACAGGAGCATCGCACGACACTCTTTGCTCTGTGCTGTACACGAGAGTGAGAGTGAGAGAGTGAGAGAGAGAGAGAGAGAAAACAGAAAAAAAGATATATATACAAGAGGAGTCCGGTATACCATACGCAAAACGCATGGTAATAGGACAATTTCGAACAGCGGCTGGAGCAACGAGCAAGAGTTGTTCAGTGGAGAGAGAGAGAGAGAGAGATAGAGGGGATGTAGAGGGTGGATGAGAAAAAAGTTATTACCCCCGTTCCCGACTGGACAGCCTGTGGACGCTCAGAGTGTTCGGTCCATATTCGCGTAGGTTTGCAAAATAAAAATGGAGCACAACCGTGGTAAACCGGAACAAAACAGAAAACAAAGCAAAACAAAAAACAAAAAACTCGCAGCTACCGAACACCGAGCGTCATATCTCACGTATAAAATGTGCGTCGAGGGTATACAGGACGTGTAATTGACCGGTGTTAGATACATGTTCTCGTTTTGTTTTTGTGCGGGAAGAGGGATAATCAACTGGGTTTGTGTACCTAAATTTTATCCCTGTTGGTCGTGCTTGTTTTAGCGAAGTCTCGAGGGAATTAGGATCACGAATCCTGGCGTTTGTACAAGAAAATCTGCTATTTTTGAGATTATTGTTTCCTGTTTTTGAGGGAAATGTTGCGTGGCTCGTGATCCGGGCGACCATCAGGAGCGAAGATGTTCAGGATGCGAATGGTCGACGAAAATCTGTGAGAAGTTTTCCATATTCGCAGGTGAGGCTTTCCTTCTTTTTATTAGAAGTCTCTTGCAATTCGCAACTTTTCGCAGGATGTCGCATCGAAACCCTGGCAGGAACGACGAGGGATCGGTGGTAGATTCGATCCTTGCCAAGCGTATCCGATGGCTGAAAGGACGACGGGATTCGGTAAGACAGTGGCGCACAAAGTCTGCGACGACGAGGACGATCCGAGAGACGGAAAGTTTAAAATTTATCCGAAGGGATGTCCGCGACCCTTTCTTCTTCTTCTTCTTATTCTTTTTCTCTCTCTCTCTCTCTCATACTCTCTTTCTTTCTGCCGTTTCTTTCTCACCCTCGTCCCTGGAATTTGTATACTTAATCGAATTAAGTTTTCTCAGGGAGTCGCTCGTGGCGCGCGCGTATACTCTTTCTTTCTTACTTGCGCTCGATAGTTGAAAGAGAGGAAGATTCATGGAGACAAGGGCCCAAAGAGAAGAAGAAGAAGAAGAAGAAGAGGAGAAGGAAGAGCTGACAATGGAGGAAGAGAGAAAAACTAACGCGAGAAACGTGAACACGCCTTGGGGATGCGGAAAAAGAATGAGAGTGCAACTCGAGAAATGGACAGACGAGAGTATTGGAAGTAGCAAGCCAGTCCTGGATATAAGTAGTTCCCCTTTTCTTTATCTCTTTTCGCGTGTCTCTCCTCCTTATTTCTTTATTTTACGAACCTCCCGGCGGAAACTCGAAAAAGAAATCAACTAAAAACATTCACTTCGTACGCTCGAAATATTCGAAACGGAACTGTACCAAAAAAACAAATTACTTATTTTTCCAAACGTTATTCGTCGATAATCATTTTCCCGATTTAAACAAATAACCTAAAATCGTAATTTTAATTTCTATATAATTTCAACCGTGAGTTTCGAAAATTGTTTATTTCAATTTTTATCGTCCATCGCACGTTCGTCCACGTTGCGAAACAATCCCGGGGTGAATTCTCTCACAGCGATCGTTTCAAAGAAAAAAAAAAAAAAAAGAATCGCTCGTACCGAATTATCGGTCGGTTCGATCTCGATAATGAGAGAAGGAAATGTATGCGAGATATTTCACAAGTTATCGGTGAAAATTTCGAGCGATTGAGCGATTCGAGAAACAATTGACCCGCACCGACTGGTTAATCAACGAAAAAAAGAGGGAAAAAAAGCAACGAGAAACGATATATATCCGCGACCATACGGTTTTAGTAAATACCGATGCCCGGCTATCCTCTCAAACGGTACCTACCACTATCGGAAACACAATTTGAACTATATGGGAGGTTTGCATAACAGCCGTGAGTGGGTACTGCGAAATGCAAAAACGAACGGACCAGTGAGCGAGCGAGGGTTCGAGGAGGGTTCATGACGTACTACGATGGCCAGAGACAAATAACACCGGGTCATTCGTTTCGATCGAGAGATATAAAGATATAAAAAATATTTTGAAAAAAAAAACAAAAAAAAAGAAGGAAAAATAACATAAAAAATGGAAAAGTCAGGGGTACAGGCGAGAAAAATTGCACATTCGAAGTACGACCTGTCGTCCAACGCGGTAAAAAAAAGTAGGGGGTTAGGGGATGAAAAAAAAACAACTACGTTAGCCGGACGAGAACCAGGGAGGATCGGGCGAGCGGGAATGTGTAAGGGCTGACAGTCGTAAATTCGCTTCACATTTTACAACGTAAAATGTAGGTGTACAAAATATCGATTTCGTTCTGCGTACGTGGGGTAGTTTACGGATGGAATATATACGCTTCGAGTGCAGAGCCCGGATCCGTCGGATGAATTTGGGTGTCCGCCGCGAGAGAGCCAAATGCGGAAGTGTAATCGAACTTCGACAATCGTAATTTACCACGAAGGGGGATATGGCAAAAAACAAAAACAAAAAGTAGGAGAGAAATCAACGTGAGTCGAGTGAACGAGAGCTAAACTAGTCGAAAGTCGGTTTGGTTCTCTACGAGCGAGAAAAAAGAAAACCGGTGTCGATCGACGAACGATCTGGAAGATTCCCTCGAGCATCGATTCTAGGAAAAGAAATAAAAAAAAATAGAAAAGGAATGAAAGAAAAAGGAAAAACGAACTTCGACTCGTACGATTGGAAATTGGCTATTCCGCAGTGACGAAAAGGTGAGTGAATTGCGAAACTGGGTTATTCTGTTGGCCTAGACTAATTCGCCAACTTGAACATTGCGCAAGGATCGAAATGGGGATAGAATAATTTTCATTTAATTATTTCACGATGGAGGATTTGGAACGGACGATTAATTATTACTTGCGATTGGGTATTTTTTTTTAAATTGTAAATAATAAATCGTCGATGACCATTAGCAATATTTGACCATCGTATAACGTCTCGCAGTTTCATTTGCCTAATGGAAATTTCTAGACAGGAACCGATAAATCCTTGCTGTTACGGATGAAAAAACATATCTGCGTGAGATTTTCCAACTTTATCCAACTCGTCACCATTTGTGAAATATTTCAAAAAATATATTTACATAGTGTTAATACAACGCGAGTCGTACAATCATCGTTTACG
The DNA here is from genome assembly GCA_951802705.1 of Netelia virgata. NCBI lineage: Eukaryota > Metazoa > Arthropoda > Insecta > Hymenoptera > Ichneumonidae > Netelia > Netelia virgata. Next base: position 2,872,210 of record OX637866.1, on the reverse strand, counting down.
ACAAATTCAATAAATGATAATATTTCTAGCTAACGTCGAAGCGATAAAAACCCCTTAGACATTTCCAAGAAACACCAAGAGGTAAAAGTTGTTGCACATAAATGGTGTACGCAGGGCAGGAATTCGATATCCGGGTATTAATCTTAATATTTTACGATTTCTAGACCCATGTCTGAGGTAAAATTTCGTTTGCCAGCGTAGCAAATTCGTTTTCGTTTAAATACATGCATGACTCGCTTCGTGAAAGCTTGGAAAATTAATTAAACTCAAATATATAGGTAAAATGAGGGCCGAGAGAGAAATCCGGGGAAGACTTCGAGCGTTTACGTACCGAGACGAGCGACTGATTTGGGATTCGCGAAATATTATATATATATGTTATATAATATGTAAATATAACCATATATAATGAATCCAAATCATGTACGCGTGTATATTTCTATATATATATATATATATATATATATATAAGGGTGAGCAAAGTAAGCTTCGTGGGATTTAATTAAGTGAATGTCGCAACGACGTATAGAGGATAGAAGGAAACGGACAATATCTCGAGGGCAACGAGCCCGACCATATCTCGTCGCGTTTCCCAAGATTTTCGTTACTACGCTCTAAGTAAGGAAAACAGCCTCGGTACGTGTACGTATTCCATCGTGTATGTACGTACAAGTTTAAAAGCAACGAAGTCACACTCGTGTGCCCACCTCTCAACAAGAATCTCAGGGACCTGTACGAATTTATGAAATCTCGTACATTCTACGATGAAAATATCATTATTTGAATAAAATCTCGAGACGCGAGACAAGATCGATCGAATCTCGTGGAAAACCCATCTTTTTCCTTTGAAAAATCGTGACCCAGTCGGCGAATACATCTCGCGAAAACGGGGATACGCACGAGACGCATAAATTTCGTGTGCGAGACGCGTGTTGAATGACAAGAATCGATAAGAGCCAGGCAGGATTTGAACAACTCGGTGATGGACACACTGGAAAGAAAAAACATACAGAAATCGAGGATAAAGTTTGGCCTGGTTTTTATCGATCGCTCTTTTTCCTTCTTGATCTATCTTATAAATCGATCGGGGAGATAAATATAAGAGTAACGTAAGAAAACTCGTCGGAAGTTACGCTCTTGATAACCCAAGACCCAAAGGGATGTAAAAGTCGAGAGGAAAAGGGGTTTTTCGAACGATTTCTGATATGCTGTAGGATTTATACGTATATATTGAAGATGAGATGTGACTCTTTGAGAGGAAATATTGGACCGGTAAGACGGTGATGTAGGTCGGAAAAATAGGATTTTGTAGCTTTCTCATTTACAATAAGAACTTTTGAAATGTTATTCAAATAATAGTGTCGTACTGTGTCCTTCCAATTTTAAATAAATGTAGAATGAAAGACAAATATAGAGGAATTTCGAGCTACGCGCTAAGACGTTCCAGAAAAATAGTTGGAAAACCTCGATGAGTAAGATGGCAATTTGTAGCGCGTTTTTAGATATATTTCTTGGCCATAAATATACAATGACTGCACCTCAATATCCATCAGACGAGATATCTCGTATTTAAAAATTTAGCCATTTCGAAATTTTTGTTTTTTTCTGTCTGACAAGTTTGCTACCTACTGTTCTGCTAACCTCAGGCGCTGCGCTGCGAGCGCCACTTGAAATTGTTTGATGCGAGTGGAAGAACCTAGCAAATATACCAAACGAATATCAGACTTAAATAACTATTGGTATAATGCTGTTATGAAACATTAACTAGGTAATGTTACAAACCTGTATGTGGATGAGAAAAAAGATTCAATGGTATTTTATTCTAGTGAAAACAAAATGAAACGCGTGGCTAGAGGATGGCCATGTGATTTCAAGTATCAGGTTTCTACGATGTTGCGTTCAGCAGCAATGTTTTTTGATTGCAAGTCGATACTTTTCGTCGATGGTGAATATCATTAATTATCTTGCAAGTTTGAGCAAGTTAATCCCCTTAGTAAGAGTTGAAGAGTTAACATAACCTCAAAAAAAAATTATTGAATATTTCTGACATGCACGTTTGGTAAAAAAAGCAAAATATCTTCCGTAGCATGTGTCGACACAGTTTCTCACTAAATTCTTCACTTTTTTTGAAATTTCAACCATCTCCGACAGATACTTAATCGAAAAATGCAACTTTCTTTTTAGCACACGATGAGTTTTGCCTGCTCAAGACTGTACGAGTGGCAAACACTTGATGCCTTTGAAAGTTTTTCAAGAAGCTTGAAACGTATATTTCTAGAGGTTATGTTGACATTTTACCTGTGCCTAACAGAAAGCGAAAAAGGAGAATTATCGTTCTTTTTCACTGCAATGTAGTCACTCTTAATGCTATATCTTTCTTACACGTAGATCTAAGACTCATTGAAAAAATAAAATACGAAAATTATCATTGTTTTTGACTGTCCTAACAATCACCACAGTGTTGACTCCTGTGTTTGCAGATATTTAATTTCTTCTTGACAGAGTAACCTCTTGATAGAGTTACATAGAGAAATAAACATTGTTGCAAATAACAAATCAATACGTACATAAAGATACGGTTTAACAAAATGACACTAACCTTGATCTATGAGGCGAAGAGCGTTCGGCCACTTCTGTGCATCGAGGGCCAGTTTTTCCTGCAGCAATTCGCGCACATATTCGCCGGCTTTGTCAACTTGATGATCCTTTTCATCGCGTTCCTTCTCCAACGGAATTCGTGGTTTGCTGTCGCCGCTATCGTCCATCTGATATTTATACTCGCCGTTGCTCGACCTCTCAGCCATCTTACTCATACACACCGGGATTACGACGACCGAAAATCAACCCACGCACACGCCGGACTGTACGAATTCGACCGTTTTCACACGTATTCAAAATCACGATTGCAACGAACGTTTCAACCACGCGAGGGATAATCACTGCACGAGCAAGAAAAGGACGCGCGACTGTGCGAGGGGATAGCTAATATGGCGGGCATGAGCGGTGTTCGAGAAGACACGGGAAGCAGTTCGTGTGCGACAAGTGGGGCGCATCTCACCGATGCGCGCCGACGCCATCGGCCAATCGGGCTTCGTATTCCGTTGTAGCGGAAAGCGAGCCCGGCTATCCCGCAGACTCGCGGCCAATCAGAAATACCAACACGAAACTTCCGTAAGTATTTGGAGCTCGCGATTGGATCTCTCACAGACTCGAAATCCAATCGGAATGTAAGTAACTAGGGTAGTCGTATAGAAGAAAGTGCTCGAGAATAAGAGCGGAGAATTACGGAAGTTGGAGCACGAGTGAACGAACGTTGCTGCAATAAATGTATCGCTTTGTTCAATATTTTGATAGTTACGTACAATTTCATTCTTCCCCATGTTGTGTCCCCGACATATAACGAGGAGCAGAACTCATCGACCAGATCGAAGCCCGCTGTCCTGTAATGAAACGAGTAAGTCAACTATTCTTTGCCTTCGATAGAAAGTCAACGCTTTGACGGTACATATGCACATCTCGTTTGGTCAGTGTGACTTCGTAAACATTCACGTAGCGTTTGAGGTGAGCGTAGGGCAACAATAGATACGTTGCATTTGCACTTTTTGTGGATGTGGACGACCAAGGTAAAAGATACACAGTATATTTATATTCGAGCAGCAAATATTAGCCGTCTCCTGCATATGCTATGTGTCGTCATTGTGTCGTGTCGACGCACATATTTCGAAAACTGCACCGACTCTTGCTTAAAGAATTCCAGCTCTTAAAAATTGCCAATATATTGTTTGTCATTTCAAAGTTATTTCAAAGTGCATGAGAAGCCATATTGAAATTTGTTACTCAATAATCATTGCTGGTAATATAAATATACATCCGCACGTGTGTGTCTGCGGATTGTCAAGAACATAGGTTATTCGTATCTAACACTGACACGCCGAGTAATTGCATCTCGTTATGCGATGACTGAACATTGATAATACGAATAATTCGCAGTGACATTTAGCTTGCCAATTAATGCCTGATAGGATCTGTCGTCCGATTGTCCGATCGCGTGGGACAAGCGACGTTCATTATCACCAATGTGGGTAGTGTATTTCTCGCTTTATGGAAATTGTACAACGAGAACGATATCAAGGTCGAAATGTGAAATTTCGTTTCGATTTTAGCACTTAAACAATATTAACTGCAAAACCACGTGAACATTTCTCGATCGGTTATTAAAACAAAAGAGTAAATTATATTTTCCTGATAATTTCAAGAAAATGATAATTCGAATAATATTCGTTCATCGAATCACCGTCCTGTCTCACTTTTCTCTGTGACAAAATCCTAATGAGCCAATGAGATAAAAATGATGTATTGTTGTCGTTACCGACCAAAATATCGTCTCCCGTTTTTCACATCGCTAAAACAGGATGCAATGTCCTAGATTCTCGATGAAACGAGTGTCGTGAACGCGATATTGCGAACAATACATAATAATTCGCGTCGCGACGGAAAAACATTGTCATGGGCGAGGTTCGGGTGTTTCCTTACAAAGGGAAGATGCGACAAGCGGTGTGTCTCTCCAGAACCAGTAGGAGACGCAAACTTACGGGAACAATTGCCAGCGACAATTTACGCGGCATCTCATAACAGCCAGCGTGGAAAACAAGTGGACGTTGAACGAGGTCTTGTAGTTTCCTGAACCTTCGAGATGAGACAATGCGTAGCTATGTGTATACAAAAAACCGTGGGTTAGCCGTGCCCGCTGTTGCACGTCATTTCCAACGTAAACACATTGAGAATGAGGATGAAAACGAGAGTTATATACGCGAATATTTGAGACAATAATCTCTCACATTTATCTTCCCTGTTTCTTCCATGTTTCCCGAGATTTCTCGTTCAATCCTCCTACCAGTACACAAGATATACTCGCGTATCTCATCCAAAGATATTTCTTTTAAAAATTACCTTTGACTCGGAAAAAATTCAACAAGATCTTCAATTTTTACGTATTTCATGTTATGTTAAAAAAAATTCAATTCTCGCTACGAATGATTTGATTACTTTTCGTTTTTATGAATCGTGACTTCTTGTCTCTGGTTAAACGAGGTTTGATATGACCTTTCGCGAGTAAGCTCGCTTCACGCGACGAGAAGAGAGAATAAGGTTTTCTCTCGCTTCTATTTTGGATCCGTATCCTTTGTCCACATCGCTCTCGGGTTAGCGCGCGTAATCGAAGCTCGCTCAAGGTCCCTAGGGACACCGCATCGCGGCCAATATCGGCAATCGTGGTAAAGGATACAAACGACCGTGTACAACACACTATATGTATCAGGCACAACGGAATGAATTTACCAGAACGTGACATTCATATATTTCGTCCCCTGTATATTACAAATAAAAATTAAAAAAAACAACATGTTATATAAATTTCCAAATTTGTTACACACTATGGGGATTCCCCTTGCCTGCAACCAACCAACCGCCATTGGCGTGAAAGAGTCCACGGTGGAACGAGCGCGTTTGAACTTCCCCGAACACTACCGAAGAAAGCCGAGCTGCGACCGTTACGCGTTCGAATTTTTTTTTTATTTCGAGAAAATCAACTTAAAAAAAATCGAAACACCTGGGAAGGAACAAAGAGAATGCAAATCAGTTAATACTTGTACGAGAGGGTTATTACATGAGATAGGCTAGCGTGTACGAGTAAATAAGCTGAGTTCGCCAGGTTATGTTCGTTTACGACCGTTAGGCGTTTGAATTTTTTCGTTTTTTAAAGATCAACTTCTGAAAAGAATCGAAACAACGGGGAAGGAACAAAGAGAATGCAAATCAGTTAATACTTGTACGAGAGAGCTATTGTGCGAGATAGGCTAGCGTGTACAAGCGGATTTCGCTAGGTTATGTTCGTTTATTAATGAAAATTAATAATCGTTCGCGCATGCGCACACGACAAAGTGTGAAACGTCTCGCCATCCGTATTTCATCATGTGTGAGGGTTTCTTGCCAAAGCTTGCAAAACCCCTTTGGCACGCTAAGCGTAACAGCGTAGAGCATTGAGGCAGGCCAAGACACGAAGCCTACAGCGTGGTAGGGGAAAGCGGAGAAATTATCGATTTTTCACCAACAGCTGAGCGTGCGTAAGGGCACAAGGCTAGGCAACGTACGCGAAATGTTTTCGTAGTCGAGGCCATCGCTACTCTCGCTCGTACACTCTTGCGTTAAAAATACGAGTTCGCGGAACTCGGCGTCCCGTCGTCGTTGTCTCGCGATCCTTTGTCCCGTCGATGAGCGTACGCCATGCTTCTCGCCCAAATAAATAGTAAGAAATGTATAAAATCTTAATATTTCAATAAAACAATTATTTTAATATAAATAATTACAGTATAAATAAAATTGCATAACGATTAATTCTACAACGTTAGCGCTGACAAATTTGTTTATCAGTAATTGATAAATTTGATGCGAAGTTTATCAAAATTTATGCGTCGTTTATCAACATTTTTCTCAAAAAGAAAACAAACGTAAAAACGTAATCCGCAAATTTTTTATTCTCGGTTTTCTCGTTTCGAGTATCGCGAAAAAAACCAAGTTCCAATTTACACGGAACCACGGCATGGAGTTTCCACGAGTTTTCTGTTAAATCGTTTCGCCAGATACTATTTTGCCATGTACATAAATTGATATATACATATACACGTAACGCATGCACACATTCTTCTTCCCGTCTACCAACCTTCGTGGTACGTTACGCTCGCCTAGCCCTCCCTCCTTCACCCTCGGACTCCGATGCAGTGAAATATTTCAACCCGCGCATGAATAAACGATGCAACGGAGATAAACTTAACCTTTTCGTCCTTAAATATTGCAAAAGTCGAAACGCTCTTCTTACACTCTCTATTTTTTTAAAACACACACAAACACACGTGGCCGATAGGAACGAAAGTGGATTATTCTTCGATGCGTATTTCAACCGGGAAGTGCAGTTTGTACGAATTTATTTATTTCGCGCGAGGAAACAACGTGGCTAGTTTCAAATAAATTCTGGATTTCGAGTATATCGATCGTTGTATAACCGAGCACGATATCGTATTAAAATAGTCCGATTCGTGAAATTTCAGTCAAAGTCGATTAAAACCCGTCGATCAAAATTCGTTGATACGATTTTTCCACGTATCGTTTAATTCGATAAAATGACGAGCTTTCCAATATTGTATAGTGGTTTGTAAAAAATTCAGGGAGTTCGCGCGAATCGCTAGAACGTAGGGGGAATTTTTTTTGTTTTTTTTTTTTTCTACCAACCGTGACCACTCGACGTTTTTTTTCGATCGGTTCCCATAAAAAGAGTCGTTCATCGAAATCCCTTGGCATCGATGTTATTTCATAAATCAGGAACCGTTTTCTTCGCTAACGCGTGCTTTTTTCCCTCGATGGTCCAACCTCCCCGCTCTCTCGACCCTCGACTTCTTTCTCTTTTACGTGACTCTAAATATTTCAGGCATACTCGTGTATATAACATCGTTTTTCTACCACGTGCTTCTCGAGACTTGGCTCATTGTCGGGTAAACTTGAAAAACTGTACTACCCACCGGGGAATAATTCACGTCGAGTGGGATTAAACGACAAGAAAATGTTTTTTTTTGTGTCTTGTTCTTTTCCCCAACCCCTCGAATCTTGAGGAACATTAAACGTGGGGATAATCGAGCAATTTCTTCGACTTCGACAGGAAGCTCTCGATGTTAAATCGGTAGAAACTCGTTCAGGGACTTGGACAGCGCGGGATTAATATTTAAGTTCGCGAGACTCATTTGGGAAAGTACCTGTGCTTTATCAATTTCGATCCTTTTTTTATCCCACCTTTTCCTTCATTATTTTTAATTCAAGTACACACAATTTATTGTCCCATTACGAAGAAATTTAGTTCGTGCAACATTGATATATTCTATATAAAAAAAATGTAAAAAATTAAATAAACGAAAAATAAGAAAAATGAAATAGCAAATATATTTAAAAACGTTTAATTCTCACCGTCTTGAATAATAAAATAGACATTCTCGTATCAGCCTCGAGTAATCCATAACCGCCTAGAATCGTGACTCAGGCTTCTCGAATGGTTTTGGAGGTCTTATTGGATAACTGGATTACGGACAAATGAGCATCAAATCTGGAAAAGCTTATTCCAGATGGTCGAGCTTATGGCGAGGGAGTGAAAGGGAGGGGGGAGGTTGTGTCCGTTTGATAACTCGCAGGCATCTCTCGCTCGCTCTGCTTGTTCGACCAGTGGGAATATTGTGCAGTTATCCGCCAGTTGCAGATGTCCGGTAAGAGTGAAACGAGCGAAAGACAGATACCGGCCATACACAGTATCCATTTCTGCGAGTCACTGCGAATGTCTCGTTTCTCGTGTCTTCGCTCATATTCCCCCTCCCACCTCCTCTCTCATATTCCATTTTTTCATTTTTATTCAAAATCCTGCAAATTGAAGACGACCATGAGTCTCCCTCGTTATGTCTCTTCGATTCCATCGGTTCGTCAAACGCTAAAAAAAATAATAATGTTACAAAAAACGAAAAACGAAATTTTCAATATTTTCTTTTTCTCGTTCGAGCTCGATAATTTTATTTGGTTTATAATTTCTTAATTTTAATTAAAAACGTAATATTTTCGATGTGACGATATTTGAAGTTGAGTCGAAAAATTCTCGCGTTAGCTTCGACGATATTCCGACTGTCTTGACATTTCTGCTCGTCCCTCTCGGGCCAGAGAGGCTGCATGGTGAGTTTTGCTGCCTTTGGGATTTTGGTCGCGAAAGCTTGCAGACGTTAAACAGATGTGTGTGGGTGTGGGTGTGTATATATATATATATAGATGTGCCGACTGCCCGTCCATTATCACGATACGCTCGGCTTAATCCCAATGCAGATATAGAGCCATAAATCCAGCGTCGAGCTTCTCTCCTTCTCTCTCTCTCTCTCTCTCTCTCTCTCTTCGGAGGAGATTTTACGTTTGCACGGCGAGTGAATTGCACGGAAAGTGGCTTTCAGGACGATCCGAAAATCCGTTATATAATAATGACGTTCAATCGTATATAGATATAATAATAAAAGCAAATTCAATAACGATAAATCGATCGAGCTTTTCCTTGGTCCTGCCTCGACTTCGCCGTCCGATAATTCGTTCCTTTACTTTCTTTTTTTTTTCGTTTTTCTTTTCCTGCAAATTTACCGATTATATTTTAACGCATAGGACAAAATACAAAATATAAATAATCGATGAAATTTGTTTTACCCTCGGCGGATTTAGTTAAGAATTTACGATTAAAAAAAAAAAACATAAAAATCATTTCCCACGCGAATCTCGCGAATAATAATTTTTCACGCCGGATTCGAGGTAAAGCTTTTTTCCGATACGACGAAGCTCGCTACTGTCGAACGAGCGCACACGTGTTACCAATCTTTCGAAGGGGTTGGGAGTTTCGCGTACACGATCGTACATACCTACTTCGTGATGTAAGTAAACTCTCCGATAGAGCGTTGTCGTTCGAGTGAAAATGTACTCGAGCCGCACGTTCGAAAGTGCAGAGTCGCGTGGTTTAAAACGATGATCGAAGATAGCGAGCGAACGAGATGTGAATAAAAAAATTTCTATAGACACGGAAACCCAAAAAAAAACACATTTTTATTTATTTCAATTTCACAAAAATTTGCCGCATAAAAAATATTCGTTCGCTCGTGAATTAAAGCGTTCGTGAATAAAAGATTTTTAATTATTATGATTTTTTTAGCGAACGTCCACGTCGTTTGGGGGATGGGAGAGCTGGAGAAAAAAGTGCAAATTTTTTTTATCCGTTTCTTGTTCGTTCGAAAAAATAAGGGTAGGTACAGCAGTGAAGTACGGAACGACGATAAAACGGTCGTTAAAGGAATTATTGTGGCGGTAAATGACTACGTTATAAAACACTGAAAATCCTCGTAAACGATCTAACATTTTGCTCGTAGATAAATTTTTTTCTTTTCTTCGTTTTTTTTTTTCATTTCATTTCATGCAAAGTTAATATTTTTCATGCACTGGTACAACGGTTATATCCACGAAAAGTGGATACACGTGCAGATGGTACAATTTTTTCGAACGCAGAGTTCACCGAGTGTGCATAAGCGACATAGAGAGAGAGAGAGAGAGAGAGAGAGAAATAGACAAAGAGAGAGAGAGAGAGAGAGAGAGAGAGAGGGCAGCAGGAGAAGAGGGAGAGGTTTCATACCGTAGAAAATGATAGGCGTCGGTGCGGGCGACCGGAAGACTTAAGAGTTGGAAAGGTTAAAGGAGCAGTTTCTTATACGGTTATCAGTAAATCCATACAATGGCTCTGCATCGAACCGTATAATCGAATGTCCTCTCAGTTTCATCCCTCTTTCTCCATCCTCCCATTTTTTTTCGTTTTCCTTTTTCCCCCTTCTTCCTCCTTCACAATTTTTCTTCCTCGTATCGAATTTTACAAATGATGACGTCACCCTCCACATCCCCAAACTATATATGTATACACACCTTAGTAAAATCGTCGAATACCAAATGTACAAAATACTTAAGAAAAACCTTTAAAGGCGTACGAAGCTATAAATTGTTCTTTTACGAGGTGAAAAGGGGTAGGGGTAGGTTGAATAGAAGAAGGGTAACTCGGTATCATTCTCGCGTCTAGGAAACGCTCTTGTGCGATTCTCGATATTCCTGGGTCTCCTTCCGGTTGCGATTCAACGAAACGCGTTTTACGACTTCCTGGACGGACACGACCACTTGGAAATCTGGTTACGTCCGATCTGTAATTGAAGCATACTCCCACCCCGTCGAACACCGTATAATAACGCTCTAAACTATATATATACGCGACTAAGGGTCGATATTATCGTACATATAGCGTGCAGTAGACGATGAATTCTGCAGGGAGGAGAGCGACTGACCCTTCGAGCTGGAGCTCGAGCCTGGCGTTCGCCTCGACTATCTCGCGGTTTACAGCTTGCAATTGACGGCGGTATAAACGTGTACCCACCATTACGTGTACTAGGAAATGGTGAGAAGGTAAAACCAAGTAACTACGTATGTACAACGTTAAATTCTTCGTGACGAAAGGGCGTACGGCGTATGATTTTAACACGGTAGAAGGGACGGTCGTACGACCATAGGACTTTTAGGGCTCGACGTATATGTATTATGTAATGCGTTAAGGGAAGTGCCTAGAGCGCGCGAGGTTGATGGTTTATGGGTAATATTCAGCGTGTATTTTGAGGTCGTGCAACGTAATTGCGTGTACCGACGTATTCTCGTTTCGAAATCGACTCTATTTTCATTCTACTCGTTGATTTTGGTTCCAAAGGATCATTCCAGGATTAATGGTAATTTAGGTAACTATGTATAGAGAGATTTGGGTATATTTTGGGAGATTGGTCGATTAGTTTCTCGTTTAGAAATTGTGGGATCGGCATGATTGGGATATTGTTATTATTGTTTCAAGGATTCTGTTTTAGCCTTCTCGAGACACTTGCTTACCGACGGTCGATAAGACGAGCGAGAGAACGGTAACATCGAGGATACGATCGTCGGACACGTGTTACGACCCTCGATAATATTCGCGGGTGTGACCGGAAATTCGAACGAGAGGATAATACACAACACGCTGTAACGCTGTTTGTGTATTCGCGTAACGACGAGCTTCGCGATATTAATTCGATGTTACCATGGAAAAATAGCGAGAGCGAACGCACGAAATCGTTCGTTCGACGATAGCGGGCGAAACGCATCGTCCATTTTTTATTTTTGCTCGTGTTGCTTTTTTTCGTACTCGCGTTATAATTCGATGCGGTGTTCGCCATAAGTTTCGCGGTACGTTGACAAAAATTGACGAGATATTATAAAATATTTGTAACGACGTTAAAACGACTTCCGCGAGGCGATCGTTAAATTTTATCGTAATGAAAAAAAGAGGTTGATTCGCGAGTCCCGATGAGAGGGAAATGTGATTATTCGCTAGCCACGGACGATTAAAAAGTCGAGACAACGACTTTTCATTATTTCAGGAATTTCTTGTTCGTTGCTTTGTTTATTAAAAAAACAAAACAAAAGAAATTAAGACGCGAACGATGAAATAAAATGCAATACTGATAGAAAGGGATTAATAAATTGAATTCTCGATGAGAGAACGCCGGGGTGCTATAGGGCGAACGCGGTTCAGGAGTGAAAAAGCAAGGAGGAACGAGCGAGGCAACGGAAAAAAGAAACGAGCTTACGGCATTGCGTAATTTTCTCTTTTAGTTCTTTCTACGGGCGAATGGAAAATCCAACGGCCGTACGAGAGAACGATAAGAAAGGTAGAAAATAGGGGGAGATAAAAATACGTAGGAAAGAGGAGCGAGAACAATTGGACGAGACTTGCATATAGTTGGAGGCGCGCGTTCTCATATATTTATATATAATACACGTGTATAAAGCCATAGAAAGAAGCGCCTAGATGAATAAACTGTTAGGAACACTCGTCTGCTTGCGGTAAAAAAAACACACAAAAAACAAAACCCCACCAGAGCTGAACTACGGATTTTTGTTTCGCTCCATTCGGGATAAAACGGGGTAAAACGGAACATCTAAAAACATTCTACCTACGTCTCAGTACTAGCTCGTCGAAGCTCCAATGATAATTTACATTAAACTCACAATTTATTCGTCGAGTTTCAAAGTCGAATAATATTTTTTGATTATATATTTCTTTTTATTTTGTATAAATCGCATGGTCCAACATGGCGACCTAGGTCATATTTCCCCGCATCTCTGTCGTATCGTTATTTCGCGTTAGTCGACGGTATCGTGCGTGAATAAAACTCGAGCGACGGAGTAGAAGGAAGCACATCTACTATTTACCTACCCTGCACCGTTTTTCCTCGCACTGCGGACACATCCTGCTATTATATATATATATATATATATACTCAATGCAGACTCGACGTATGACGAAGGTTAGGCCGGTGACGAAAAAGCATTAGTTACGAAAAAGTGACACCAGGGGGGCAGCACCCAACGTACGACCCAGTTTTAATCTTTTTTCTTTTTTTCGTTAACTCGAACGTGCATTAGGCATATGAGTATATCTATACGTGTCGTACGTTGAAGGATTTCGGTGCGAAAATCCGCAGCTCTCTCTTCCTTCGAGTTTCTATCCTCGAACTACCTCATCGTAGTTCCTCGTACACACGTTTCTCGTGGTGTGGAATTTCTCTTTCTCTCCGAGTTTTTTCTCTTTTCTTCGCAACTCTCGCATCCCCCCCGCCCTGTCGTGCTTTTCACCAGGGCTGGGGAAAGGAGGGATGGCTGCTGAGGCGAGACATCGTGCACTGTGAGTTCGTGAGCAAGAGTTTGCTGCACTTGCACTTGGTCTCGCTGCTTTTGTACATTTATATATATATATATATATATATATATATATATATATATATATATATATATATGTATATATATATGTATGTATACATTTATATGTAGTTTCTCTTCTTGCCACCGTCTATCTCTCTCTCTCTCTGTCTCTCTCTCTCTGACGAAAACTCCCAGAATCGTTTCTCTCGTGTGCCAGTACCGCAAAACTCTAGCATGCCACACGTCCTTTTTCTCTCCTCGCCCTCGCCCCTCACCATTGACGAAGAATGGTCCTCTCAATAGCCGCACCTGGTAAAATTGTTCGATTGAAAATGTGTTTGTATACAGGTATATACGCGTACGTGGGGATTGACTTGGTTCTCAAGACGCGTGTCTTTCATCGTGTAGCATCTTGATAAGATTCCGGGGCAAGAGGGGATTTTCACTCTTGGAACGACGAGGCGATGACGTGGACGGATTGCGAAGTACGGAGATAATGCGATGAAAACGTTGAAAATGGGGAGGGTGGTTTTGAGGGTCGAAGGGTTGGATTTTAGAAAAAGATTTAAAAAAAAAGATATCTGATTGTTGATTATTTACATTGGAAAACAATTTTTATTGCTTTACTTTTTCGTTTGATCGAGCTGTAAATATAGAAAACGATAAATTCATCGTGAAAATACGAATTTATGAGAAATTTCTGTCGATATCCCACTGGTATGAGCGCGATCCTCTCATTCCCCTTTCGAAAAATTCATAGGTCGGTCACTCGCAAATTTTACGATTCAATTCGCTATATGTAAAACGTTTCCTCGCTGGGCGACATTGAATTCAAAACAAAAATAGAAGATAAATAAAAATTACAATTTTAATTTGCATCTGACATTTGCATGACGTTGAAACGAAAAATAAAATCGATGAAAACCTCGAACGGTACGGAAACGTTGCGTCGAAGGGAAGAGAACGCGCGCGCGCGCAGTGATAGATTTTTCAGAATCGTAAAATCTGATCGAAGGTGGTGCAGACTTTCCGTTATATCGAAAAGGCGAAGTGTATATATGCATTAGTGTGCAGCAGCAGCAGTAGCAGCAGCAAAAACGCCAAGGGGGAAAAAATATGTGTAAATCATGAAATCCATATAAGAATTCTCTTTTGAGGGAATCCCTTTCGATATATTCTCTCTCTCCTTCTCTTTCTTCCTGTCCTCTATCTGTACGAGCACGAGATGTATAAACCGATACGCGATATGCTCGATATATTCGATGTTTTTTGAGTAGATCATCCAGGCAGCTTCTTTATATATATCACACATGTGTATCTATAGATTTTCTATATACATATATATATATATATTTCTATGTATATAGATAGCTCGTTCGTCCCTGGCCAAATATAGTAACAATATTATTGCTGCATAAACGAAAAGTGGTACGTAGACGGTGTAGAAGGAGGTTCCGCAAACCGTAAAAGCGAGTGGCAACCCCCGGTAGTGGAATCTAATTTTGGTAGGTGAAGAGGAAATGGCAAAGTGAGAGGGAACGAGAGGGGGGTGGGAGGGGGTTGGCCAGAGAGAGAGAGAGAGAGGAGCGTAAATATTTCAAGCGATGTTGCATCTATACTTACCAGTTTGCTTCCACCGTAGCCGTTATCTCTTGGCCGTCTCTCGCACACCGAATAGAGCAATAGGCAAGAAAACGAGGTTCTAAAATTATGCAGTTGATTTCCGCATCGGACGTTTCACTCTTTCACCTCTGGCTGTTGTGTGCATCGGGTCAACAGTAGAACCCATCGCTCACATTATTATTTCAGAGATAGGCACATACGTTGGGATACGGAGGAAAGGGATATACGGATATAGTGGTGTAAACGGAGATGGGGAACGGCGGCAAACTAGCCAACAATAGAACCAGGGAGGCTGGTGGAAGAGCAGTCGACCAAAAGTACATTTGGCTTGCATACGTTATTCCTCTTGTACCCATGTTTCTTGCATTTGTGTACGCGGATTGTAAAATACCTGAAGGACGTGGGACAGGGATGTACCACATATATCTATGGTAATAATTGATAGGCCAAAAGACGAAAAAACATTATGTTAAAAGCGGTTTTTCGATTTTTCACCCATTAATCGCCAAGTATCGGCAGAATTATTGTGATTTTCGTGTTGTACGAAAAATTTCTGATGACAATATACTCTCTTGAAATTATTGTGCAGAAGAGAAAAATTACCATGCCCCCTGAACATTTGTTGGCGGACATTATATCTTGTAAAAGTTCATACATTTTTGTTTTGCTTGAACTAATTTCGTTAATCACTTATAAAATCGCAAATTTCTCGCTGATCACGAGTATCGCGATCGTTTTCCTCTCGCATATGAATTCACACGTGATAAGTTGAAAAAACGTAAAATTTCAGCGTTTTTCGGGGATTTCGGCCCTTAGATTCGAACTATCGAACAAATAACCATGATTTTCGTAATGCGCGGGAAATTTCCGATCGAATAACGTGGTGTTGAAATAGTTTTAGAGAAAACAAATTTTTCCCACCCGCGGAGCTATTTTTTTGCGTGGTAAAATTTTCGTCCGGTCGCAAGGTTGAACATTAGGGTCGAAAAATCGACTTTTTGTAATTTCATCTTTTTTCGACACTCTTAAAATCTATATCGATCGGAAATAGCGCGCTGATCACGAATCCGTCGGTAGTTTTGAGGTCGGGCGATAATTTCTAGGTGAAAAACTAAAAAAACATGACATTTTAGCGTTTTTCGGAAATTTCGGCCATTAGATTCGAACTATCGAACGAATAACCATGATTTTCGTAATGCGCGGGAAATTTCCGATCGAATAGGATAGTTTTAAAGTTATTTTTGAGAAAAAAATCCCACCCACGGGCCTATTTTTTTGCTGGCTCCTTTGATGAAAAAAATCGCGATTTTCGAAATTTCGCCATGTCCACAAAAATGAAGCTATCCATTTATATATGACGGATGTTTGTTGGTTCATTCTTCCCCTCTCAGCGAGCCCTTCAAAAACTAACTAGTGAAATTTTTCACAGAACGCATGTCAGTTTTTGAGTTTTTCTCAAAATTTACCGAAAATATCAAAAAATCATTATGATTCTTCAAAAGTTCACAAACCTATTCTGTCGAAAAATGTCCATTGATCACGAATACGTAATTTTTATTATAAATTTTCCCATGTTTCTCGGCTTCAAGGGGGAAACAAATAATTCCACTAATAACGAAACTCGGCTCCCTCTTTCGCGTCGTATTTACGTTCAAAGCGTGGCAATTCGTTGAAACCGCTAATTTTATCGTCGCAGCTATACAAAAAAAAAAAATCTTATCACTCTGGCGTTTTAATCCACCTCTCATGCACGCCTCTTGAGTTCGGCTCGCGCACTTTTCCAAGGAATATCTAATTCCCCTCTGCCTCCGCCCTATCGTGGCACTTGAACGACGACGAAGAGAAGAAGCCGAAGGAGGAGAACGAGGCTGGGTTAAAGGACGTGAGAGATGAGAGTTCGCTCTTGCCCTTTCTATAGCTTCGCTGTTCTCCGACAGCATGCGGTTGGTCGAGACGGGGGGGGGTAGAAATGACGAACGAGGGTCTGTGTTTCCCTCAAGAAGACCGTCGGAATCCAGAGAGAAAGCGAGAGAGAAAAAGTGCGAGAAAGTGAGAGAGTCAGCACCAAAAACCTCACAAGCCTCCAATCCTTATTCATATCTATAGATACGAAAGCAATATATAAACATCGCGAAAAAAAACAGCTAAAAAAAAAAGAGAATTATTCCGGCAAACATACAGAGGCAACCGTCTCACTCCCAGTCCTCGGTTTAAAAAATATACGGATCTTCCGCGTCGGCTTTTTACCCTTGGCGTTTCGAGTTCCTCCGTCCCGATTTTTTTTTCCACCCTCGGTTCTTGGGTATTTTTTCGTATCGTGTAAAAATCCACCCACGCGAATAGACCCAAATATATACACGAGCCCGTATATATTTCTTATACACGTATACGCGTTACGGTTTTGTATTTTGGAACAAAATTGTGAGAGCTCTCCCCCCCCCCCGTGAATCCCGCGGGAAGACCGGTTGGAATTTTAATCTAGGATTAATCCATTACTCTCGCTAGAAGTGAATTCCCGGAGGTACCAAAGCATTAAAATAATTGTTATCTTGGGCGCTGGCTCTGCTCCATTCTTTCCCTTCTCTTCTCCGCGCCCTTTTCCCTCTTTTGCACGGTGTACGCGTTCTCGCCAGGGATAATTCGCGAACCTCTTCCAGCGCGACGTAGCGAGATCTCGCGGTTCCTCTAAAATTCTTTATGTACTTGTCTACACATATATGTATATATATATGTATGTATGTATATTTGGTATGTACTGGATCCTTCTCGCACCCTCTCGCGAGAGAGCTCGTCCCTCTGTTCCGAACTATATAACGCATTATTCGCACATTACTATGTAAATTCCTTTCGCGCTTTCGCGCATGGCTGAGAGCGCCGAGTGAAAGAGGGAAAAGGGGGCGAAATGCCCTATAGAGCCCCGCGAAGGTGTTAAAACTCACACCTGAAAATATATACACTCAAATTTCCAGCTTTTTAATTCAAAATTAAAAAATAGTTATATGAAAATATCCCATGAAATATCATCGGCACTTGAAATTGGTTCACTTAAGACGAAATTTCTCGCTTACTCGGCTGTATATATATATATATATATATATATATGTGGGAAATGGTATTTTATCCTCTCTTTTCTTTTACCGGCGAAAACACCAAGAAAAGCAATCGCGATCCATCGCTAAGTAAACTCAAACTGTGTCGTTGTTTGCCCGGAGTGAGGAAGGGAGGAAGAGAATGTTCTCCTTCTTTTAGCTTCCGGTTTACACTGATGTAAAAAGTGTAAGGTTGAGAGAATGAGAGAGAGAGTGAGAGAAGGTGGGAGACTCAACGTCGCGAATTTCGAACTACACGCCTAGAACAGAACCGCGGCTCGTCTCGGGGCAATAAAACATTAGCCAACGAAACTCGGAAACTCGTTTAACCTTCCCTGCGTACTTTCTCACGTTCTCGCCCTATCCCAATCCTCTCGCTCGTTTCTTCACCTTTTTTTTTTTATCATCTCTCCTTTTCACTGTGCAAAGATTTGCTCGGTGAGTTAACGTCATGCAGAAATCGCCCTTGGGCTTCGACGATATAGTTTCCGTGTATATAGATCGTATTAGTCCGGTACACTGGTCCGTAATACATCATCTTGCTTTTTCGCTGTCCGACAGCAAAATGAAACGGAGCCGCAAAAAAAAAAAAAAACGTTAGAAAAACCCATAATCTCTTCTCGCATATTTCTCGATATTTTTTCAAAATTTTCCATTCTCTATGAATTTTAATATCGTCGTTGATGAAAATTTTCGTTAATTGTAACATTTGATTATTACTCACGAAAAATTGTTATACGATCTAAGGATTTTTTTTTTAAATCGTCAAATCGATGAAATAAATTTGGATCTCGTACCTGAGTAACTCGCGTGTATCGATAAATAGAGAATTTTCAAGTCGATGCACGACGTCGTTCCAACCTCGAGAGAAAATCAACTTCTCGCGGCTTTTTTTCCATCCCTGCCGTAGAAAAAGCCCCATTTCTCTCGCGATATCTTGCTCCCCGACGTTCCAACACACGTGTCTCCGGCGTACCGTTCGAGATTCTTCAGCGTCGAGTATCTCAAACAACCGGGTTGTCGTACAATCCTGAAAGATTGAAGGTCTTGTCGAACAAAGTGCGTACTCGAGGTTTCACGAGAGAAGACCGGGCGTATGTCAGACATCACGAAAATGGAGGTACCCACTTTATTACCCTACGAGAATGAACGATGGGGAATACGCGTCCCTTATTTCCAAGCGAATTATACGTGGGAGCTCGTCTCGTACGAAAAAAAAAGAAAAAACAAGAAAAAAAACAGACACGACACGAAAATAAAATAAATAAAAGTCCTCGAGACAGGGTCGAGAAAATTTCAAGAGCGATACATCTACCTTTAAGTAGGATTAATTTCGATCAACGAGTCCGACGAAATACCTCGAGCGAAATTCTCATTTCCCGTTACGAAGAATTCCATTCCGCTTCCATCTGGAAACTACCTAATCTCGTTTGCTGTGGTGTTCCCATATAATGCAGGACATTTTGTTCTATATATATATATAGATATATGTTTTAGTACAAAGCACCGAGGGTTTTCTCGTCGTTAGCGAAGGAATGCCACGCAAGCTCTTCCTTGTTTCGTACATCTTTAGTCCAACGGTATCTCGAGAACCCCTCTGTACGTCTCTTCTCTCGCACCGGTTGATTCGCGGTATATATAAATCGCTCTCGTGACGCATTACCCCCTTGGTCTTTATCTCACAATCAGGGGAGTAAAATTACAACCGGTAGGTGAACAAGATATACAACGACGCGGTAGAAGTGTATTTTCTCCCGAGGCAACGAAAGACGGAGCAAAGGAGCTTTAACGCGAGGACGACGACGCCGTCATCCACCTCAAACACTCGACGACGAGGACAATTCGCATTGTGCAAGTACGTATCCAGGACTCTCTCGGTTCTTTGTGCATTCGCGCGAATTTATTCTCCAAACGTTAGAAAAATTGCCAACGATAAAGTATGTTTTTACCTTTTTTTCTCGAATTTATTTTTAAAAAACGAAGCTTTTTTATATCGTAATGAAGCTCGTTGAATTTGTAAATACGAATGTTGGTTCGAGTGAATGAAATTTAAAGAAATGAGAATATTCGTGGATATTTTTACGAGGTTTTCGTAAATATCGAATTCGCTCGTGAAACGAAATAAGTGCGACGATGTTATATGGTTAGTGTTGAGTCCAGAATGAATAAAGCTACGTGGGTTCAGCGGTTATACAACTTTGGTGGGTTAGCGACCGGTTTGATTACCTCTTGTTAAGGGATGACGCCTTATGGCTGGTCCTGTAAACGACGTCTCGGCAATAAATATTTTACACGGTTATTTGCCCTTACCACGAGAGAGACGGGCCTGCGGTCCAGAAGAAGAGAGAGAGAGAGAGAGAGAGTGAAAATGAACGAAAGGATAAGGGTTGGTTAGGTCGAACGCGAAGGGGTTGAATGACGCCGTAAAAAAATTGCGGTTTCCGTTAGATAGCCGAATGGAGAATCTTATATACCATACTATCGATATATTTACCCCCTGATCGAGTATACAATTCATAAACAATAACAATGTTTTCATAAGTAAAAAATTAAAAATCATAAAAAATTTCTAATAAAATTAGAAAATGTAATTCAACGAAATAAAAAAAGAAAAATAACAACATTTTCGAGATCGATCGACTCATCTCGGTCCCGAAGCCCGTAGGGTGCGCGATGCTTCAAAGATAAATGTTAAAGAAAATGTTTATATGCTTTAGCAAAATGTTATATATATATTGATGTATGTAGAAATGGTTTCGATATGCTTCGGGCTACGCCAAGAAGACATATAACTCGTCCAAAGCTAGCTGCGGAACGCAAGTATAACATAACTATCAAACTCTTGGGCAAACTGTTGCTGCGTGCTGCGGAGAGCGGCGTTTGGTGTGCCAGTCGGGACGCGGGCGGGGTGAGAAAGGCTGAAGGGGTGGAACGTAGAGAGCACCGAACCGACGAGGGAGCCTCTGCGAAATTAGATCGGGGCAGAGAGAGGGCTGAAGGGACGTTGGCGACGAGCGAAAACCGAGCGGACGATCTCGGTGAGAGAGAGAGAGAGAGAGAGAGAGAGAGAGAGAGAGAGATTAAGCTTATGCTGGTAGGTTACACTTCCGACCTCGGCAAAATGAGGGAAGACAACTCTGTCTCGTTTTTGTGACCTTTCTGTATGAGAGCTCGTAAAATGCCTTTAAATTGAGCATATTTGCGTCAAAGTGTTGGACCGTGAAGTCACTAGATTATTATCATTTTATTTTTTTGTATATTTAATCCTGTCGCCTCGCTCGTTGATGAAAAACTTATTTAATAAAATTCTTTAAATGAAAATTACCCCCAGTTAGTCGTCGATCTTTACAAATTATTTAACAAATCAAACTCGATATTCTGAGTAATTATTTTTTTATAAATCCCTGCGGATATAAAAAGACTTATCGTCCAGTCTTTCTAACTAAAACGAAAATAAATTTGTATCGCCATTTTTATATAGAAATAAACACGTGATTGATAAAAGATAGCCGCGCCGCTATCTTTTATCAGTCACGTGTTATATCGAAGAGGATTCGTATATAATACAGAAAGTAGAAATTCCATGATGCCGGGTTGTGCATTCGCGCGTGTAACGTTTCACCCCGTACCTACTAACCCGTTCTCGTCTCGCGAAGGGATATTAACGATGCGGCGGCCGAGCCGTCGGTAGCACGAACCACTCATAAATCGGTCTGGGATGCTCCACACGCCACGACCTATCTCTCTCTCTCTCTCTCTCTTTCTCTCTGTCTCTCTCTCTCATTTTCTCTGTCTATCTGTCTGTCTGTCTCTGTTTTCTCTCTCTCTCTCTCTCTCTCTCTCTCTCTCACTGCCATCATTAACCGGAAACACGTATGTCACATTTATTTCAAGCAACCCCCGCGTGTATATGGAAACTCTCTCGAGAGGGCGAAAGCTCGCTACCGCACCAGAATTCACAGCGGTGTTGCGACACTCGAAGAGATCATATCTATATACGTAAATATTTAATGCCAGCTATTGGTAATACGAAAGTCGTTTACGATTGATGAACTCGTGTATAATAGCAAAACTGGCGTTCGCGAAATTCAACCCCGACGACTCGCGTACCTATGTGTGCACGTGTAATCCGCAGTCACCGGGGAATTCGTGTATAACATCGCGAATTCTCCCATTTTCTCGCGTAACCATGATTCACAGGCCACCGATTTTATTGACCGTTGCGACGAGGAGAGAATCCACTGTGAGCGCGACAAAGAGAGAGATAGATAGAGAGGGAGAGAGAGTGGTGCGAAACTACCACGACTAGCAGGGTCGTACCCTCGACGCGCCACATCCCTTATGACCAGCGGGATCACGAGACCCGTCGCACTACTAGACCCCCGCTATCGCGATCCTATGCCAAAGGGTCACCTGTATATACGAGACTATGTGTGATAGGAGAGTAGAAGTATCTTCACCCTTGGTATACGTATATACCTATCACGGGAGTGGGTGGGTTTTACACCGCGAATGGACGATAGAGGGTGCGATACTTTACCTTCTCTCTTTCTCTCTCCCTCTCTTCGTACTCACCCTCATCCCTCTGTGCACTTGCCACCCCGTTTCACCGATCGACATAACGCGATCTGCATTATTCAAAGTGCAATGCTATTCACGGCTGTGAGATAGGAAGGACCGAGATGGCAAAACGCCCGAGATCACTTACGTTGCATTACGGATAGATCAGTGCTACGAAAACTTCTCGGTATTCGGTCATATTTTCTCGCTACGCTCGGCTTGTTCTCGAGATTTTTCGCGCGTGTGTGTGTGTGTGTGTGTTTTTTTTTCTTCTTTTTTTCTTTCCTTTTTTTCTGCATACGACCAACGGAAACTCGCGAGTTTGTCCGCAGTGAAAGAGTAAAATGGAAAAAAATGTATATAACGACGGAAAAATAGGGGAGGCTTTTATGGAAATTTTATTTATTTATGAGAATACCGTCAGTGAATTCGTGATCGGCGAGAGAAATCGTCGATGCGGGATTTTCGTGATAAAATTTCAAAAAGCGAATTTCCTTTTCGTATCCTAGTTTCGAAGAATATAACAATGATAATATAATAATTTGGGAAAACGAAATTTCGGCGTTGTAACGATATCGTTCGTAATTTTTTTTCTTTCAGTTTTTTTTCTTATTTTTCGGACTTTCGTAATTCTTTTTCACGGGCGAGGAAAAAATTCGGTACGTCTCGGGCGAAACAAATAGCGTTCGCGCGGTTCCGTGCGCCGCGCGGACTTTGCGAACGCCACAAATCAACCTAAATCGTCCCAACGGGCACCAAACTTGTTTACACTTGAAAATCGCAATTTTTCCACATTTTTCCGTCAACGTGGAGAATAAATGGCGCGGCAGTTTTTTTCGTTTTTTTTTTTTTCGTTCCCAGACCGTTTCGTATTTCAAGAACCGCGTCGCGTCGCGAATTTTCCCATCGCCGTTTCGGTACGACGGTGGATTCGGATCTCGTCAATTTTTTTTGTTTTGTCTCGAAACAAAAAATAAAAATAGACAAAAAGAAATGAAAATTTTAAAACTTTCGTACGAGCGATAAAAAAAATAAGATCGAATGAAAAATGTAATATTATATTATATTCGCCGCCTCAAGTCGTAACGTACGCGAAAGATCGTAGAGATATGGGTGGCTTGCCATAACGTACAACTCGTTGGCATGGTTATTATTCCGATCTTCTATTATTCTACCTATAATAGAGAAAGTTGGCTCGTTCCAAGTGGAAAACCGAAGGCGAACGTATCTTCACGTCGTCACGGTTTCCCGTTACCACGTACGATCTAACCTAAAGAGAAAGATAGATAGAGAAAGAGAGAGAGAGAGAGAGAGAGAGAGAGAGAGATTGAGAGCGAAAGAGAGAGAGCGAAGGATCGACGAGTCTCCGGTAAAACTTTTAATCCGTCCTAACGATCGTCGCGCAGTGCCTATAAAAATCCTCTCTGGAAATCTATAGACATATATTTAGTCACAGGGGATCGAAGAAACATGGTTTTTTATCTATCGTTTCGTACACTGTTATATATTTAACGACACGTCGATATATTCATTTCTCTGTTTTTTTTGTTTTTTTTTCTTCGTTTCGTCATCATTTTTACATCGTAAAACGAAGGGTCGTATTTTCTCTCGCACGATCTCCGAATTACAACGAGATTTGCGCCGATGATTTTTATCGCGAGCTCGACGCGTTGTACCAAAATCTATAAATTGACACGCTTATATTTTACTAATATAAAATAACATTATATTTTACTAATATAAATAGATATAAATATATTTTTGCTGATGTATACTGGAAAAAAATGGAGAATTCACCTTTTCGAGCCCTAAGACAGGGGTTGAAAATATTTCTCGATATTGCGATCGACAGATTTTGAGCGTCTAATTTAATCCTCGTATATACAGACGCGAGGCTACGATTTGACGTAAAATATTCCACCGTTAGCTAGAAATAAATGCGAAGACCATCGCCTCGTCGAGCATTTAATAATCGAGAAACGCAGAGGCGAAGCTAGCTGCGACTCGTTTTTCCGACGAAGGGCGACAAATTCTACCGTGCAGAGACAGTCCACTAGGTTATTTCCTCTCTATCTCTCCATCTTTATTTCTCTTTTTCTCTCTCTCTCTCTCTCTCTCTCTCTCTCTCTCTCTCTCTCTCTCTCTCTATCTATCTATCTATATGTCTCTCTCTCTCTATCTCTGTCGCTTTATTTCGCAAGAAAATCGGGACTGCGAGACTCGAGAGCCAGCAAGAAACCTTCCACAATTTCCCAACGCGTCGTTACAATTCCTCTCGCGATTTCTTTTTTCGCATTCATTTTTTTTTATCGCGCGATAATTACGATCGACCGCGTAAAAAACAAAATCTCGGTCGAAGATTCTCGCATAATATTCGAAGACCGAACGAGAAACGATCGATCATAATTTTTCCCCCGATGAGATTCTCCATCTGGTCTTATTAAAATTTATCGTCTCGGCGCAGTCGCGCGTGAGACAACGAAAAAAAAGTAAACCCTCGAAACGCCCGATCTGAGAGAAAAATAGAGCCAAACGGCCGTGTAACGTATCAGAAAAAGTGGAGGGATATGTAAATTCTTCGTATTTTTTTTCATTTTTGTTCCTACCCGTACACCTATTTTGATCGATGCGACTTGATAGATGTATGAAAAAAAAAAAAAACAACAAAAAAATCGAAAATGAGAAAAAAATCTAACGCACGAAACGAAAAAAAATCCGAATATTTGAACGATAACTCCGCTTCACGGCAGCTGGGAGCTTCCGAGTTTTCAGAAGCGCATACAGCCGCGTATATAACAAACCGTGAAAGAGAGGGAGAGAGAGAGAGAGAGAGAGAATCCAACAGGGGGATTCGTTTTCCACGTTTTTCCGCCGAACATATTTGAAATACGGTAAAATATCTGAGCAAGCTCTCTCACGAAATCGAGAGAGGAAATGCTCGCTTCTCCCTCTTTTATACCTACGTTTGCTATTATATATATATATATATACGACAAACAAATATATATATAAAAAAGGATACATATATCTGTAGTGGAATGTGCGTTATTCCAGGCATCGGTCTTCAACCCCCGCGTGACATGCGCGCCACGACGACACCCCTCCGCCCCACAGCTCACCCTCAGCCTTCTCTCACGTTCGTACAAACGCACGCAGAAACAATTTTCAGGTGATATCCCCTCGAGAGAAAAAGAAGCTCAAGGGGATGAAAGAAATAGATGAAAAAAAAATAATAATAATAAAAAATGCGGCGTTACGCCATCCAGGGCCGTTTCGTTGAAAAATATGGGAATTTTATTTTTCATACACGAGCGCATGCGAGTCGAAAGGGCAAAACTGATACGAGCGAAAGAACTACCCCTCTCCGTTGCCCTCTTCACTCGCTCATCCTTTCGTATTCCTTTAGTGTGAGAAAGATGCGAAGAAATAGACGAGTGAGACGCGCGCACGATACCGAGCGCAGAGAAGATAGAACGGACGACCATTAAATCCTCTCCTGGCAAGCGGGGCTTTTCATTTCTCCTCTCGCTTTATTTTTCTTCGCGTTTTAGCATCACGCGCTATATTCCGTTTTCTCGCGCGATACACGATATGCGAAGTATACGATTGCGTGGTATATGTCGCGTAACGTTTGTCCGGACGGTCCTCCGTCACTCGGCGTGACAACATTAAGGGGGGATGCGAGTGCGGGTGGGGGTGGAAGAGCGCGCTAGGGGATGGATTTTCTAGAGTGGAAATCCAGAGAGGCGTTGTCACTGTGTTTCGTCCACGACGAGATGCTTACTTTCTCTCTCTCTCTCTCTCTCTCTCTCTCTCTCTCTCGATCTCTCTCTCTCTCTCTCTTTAGGGCAGCTCTCGCACTCTTGGTCGTCGAGTTAATTGAAATTAACTGTTACATGTTGCACGAAACGTCGAAGGGCTATAGTTACGGTATACACGACGTACAAACGTTACGTAGTCACTGATATATATCTGTATATTCTCTAGTGTATATTTCTAACGGTAAGGGCCAGAGTCTGTCCACAACCAGAGAGGGAGAGAGGTTGACGCACATCCACAGCTAGCTTTAACTTTTGATGTCCCAGTTTCGGCGAGATCGCAACCAACCCCCATCTGCGACATAGACATTTCAAACTCATCTCTCTCTCTCTCTCTCTCTCTCTCTCTCTCTCTCTCTCTCTCTCTCTCTCTCTCTCTCTCTCTCTCTCTCTCTCTCTCTCTCTCTCTCTCTCTCTCCCTCTCCCTCTCCCTCTCTCTCTCTACATCTCTCTCCCTCTCGCTCTCTCTATGTCACTGGACAATTCTCTCGATCCAACAAGATTTGCATTCGAGACTGTAACCAGCGTACACTCGCATACTTCCGCGTCAACCCTTCTATCTCCCTGGTTCTTCCCCTATCACCCTCTTCATCCCTCTCGTTCGTTCATTTACTAACAATAATAATTATCAATTCCTCTCTCGCTTCCTCGTACTATAAACTTCGAAATGTTTACTACGAGTAGTTTCCTTTATGAAATCCCACATGGTATATACGAGAGCCCGCGAAACGATCGATTCGTCGAATATCGCGAAAGAAACGTGTACGCGTATACAAAAAAAAAAAATGAAAAAGATAATTGTATCGTTTTACTTGGATTGATTCGTCGAATATCGGGAAAGAAACGTGTACGCGTATACAAACAAAAAATGAAAAAGGAAATTGTACCGTTTCACTTGGCAAATTTTGATTAATCGCAACGTATTTAATAAATCGACTGTATGAAAATCATATTTCCATTAAATTTAACAAATTTCGTTTTAACGAGGAGCGACGTGTTTCGTAATCGAGCGTAACTCCCGTATTGTTATTGTTGTTGTTGTTTTTTAAATATCATTGTTATAGAACGATTTTTACATTTATGGGTTGCTGTAAACGCCACCACGATGGAATTCTCATATTTCATTCGTGTGATATACGAGATAAAACGAAGGGGTGGAAAATAAATATTGCTTCCTTCGACCAATATTCTCACCGAATATAATAGTTCGGTGTCTCTCGACGCCACACCGGCGAGCTCAACTTCGTATTAAGTCCCGATCAATCATTCGTTTTTATGCCCGTTCATTCGCATCGGGGCGCGCGAGCGCGCGTAACTTCCCTCGATGTTTCGACGAGTTTGCCAAATACCGCAGACAGCTCGTTACCGCGCGATATCAAAGTACACTGAAATTTTCTTATGTTAGAGATTCTACCGGCTGGCGTTCATCACAGTCGAGGCGAGGCTCGTGGCATCCTCGTAAGTGTCACTCACCCGAATATAAACACACGGATATTTATATATATGTATAAATATATGTATATATAAGTCAGTATATATATATATATATATATATATATATATATATGTGTGTATATATGTATATATAAAGTGACGGAGAAAGACGTAACTGCCAGAAAATCGTCGCCGGAGAAAATCGTAATTCGTGATTTTCGTACGTTTATCTCTGTGCCGAGTGAAATACGAGGATGTTATCCCTAATAGATAGTTTGCCAGATCTTATATAATTTTCGTTCGTACGAATATTCGATTATTTTCGGTCCTCGAGTATTTCTGGTCCGCTTTCAAGAATATTTGAAATTCTGATTTTATCAATTGTTCCACATAGATTTTTGTTTATTTCCCCGAACTCCAATTTTGATAATTTTTGTTGTTGTTTTAGTTAGAACAGGAAAAATAACATTTTATTTTCCAAATACGAATTTAGCCGATTCAATTTTTAAAAATCGTCTATGTGAGAAATATTCGTACGAACTTTAAAGCGTTATGTACATATATATATATATATATATATATATATATATATATATTTATATATATATATATATATATATATATTTATATATATATATATATTTATGTAGCGTACATCGATGCTTTCGCTGCGCCTTCTCTGTGGCTCTGATATCAGCAAAAGCTCTCGGGACAGGAAAGCTTTCGGACAGCAGCGGCAGCAGCGGCAGCTTCACAGCCCCGATAGTGGCGCCGTTCATTCGTCGGTACGACGCCGAGCTTTCCGCCGCTTCAGTCTCAACCGTACGACCCACGCAACTGGTTGCACGTAGACCGAGGAGTCGAGACCGAGCTTTCTCGCGGAGTTTATATCGTATAGACGAGTGTCGGTAGCGACGCGAGTCAGCGCACGTTGGTCGTTCGGCGAAAATTCGCGGAATATCGAGTGACTAGAAAGAAAGAAAAAAAACGTAAAACAAAATCAAAAGAAAAAAAAAAACAAAGACTCGAACGTCGAATAATTTATTTATCGTCGTTGGTAAAATCGTCGAGTAATCATCGAGTGAAATCTAGAAGTGTGCCACTTGTAGGCAAAAACAAAGAAACCAAAAAACGAAACAAAAACCTGGACAAATCGTAGAAAATCGAACGAACGAATTATTTTTGTGATTTTCGTTGAAAGATAAAATATAAATATAAATATCGTCGAGATATCGGTGTGAGCGATTAGATCGAATACCTCGACGTCGAGTTAAGGACCGTTTTCTCGGTGGCCTCGGTTTTTATCTCGCGAGTTTACGATTTATAAAACAAAACAAAAAAAAATATATAACGAAAATAGAAAAAGTAAAGAAAAGTAGGAAGATATTATTTTTGGAATTCCAGGGTCGGTGAAACGGGCGACGAGCGACCGGCGCCACCGCGAGACGAGTGAACTTCTGAACTCTCTCTCTCTCTCTCTCTCTCTCGTTCTCATTCTCTTTCGTCTCGCTCTCTCGTGCTTTCAGTGCAGGGTGAGAGAGAGAGAGCCGTGTCATTGTTTTTTTTTCTGTTTTAACCTCGCGTCGTAAACGAGAAGAAGAAAAAACTGACCGCGGGTCAGAGCTTCCGGTCGCTGGAAGCGAGATTCGCATGAAGATGCACGTGGGTGAGGAGGATAATGAGATCGGCGGTGGGCAACACGCTCATCAGCCCCATTACAGTTCTTACAACAAACATGGTGAGTGATTTTTCGAGTTGTTCCTTTTCTTTTCTCTTCTTTTTTTTGTTCTTTTATTCTTTACATACGCGCAATCGTCATTTCCTTCGGGCCACACTCCATAACGTCTTCGGGTCGTAAAAAGCATGTTCGCCGACTTCGTAACGAGCATAATAATTCATGAACTCTACCCTGTTGAACTTTTTTTCGCAATGCCGAATTTTTTAAGCCCCCGACCATTTCGACCTCGCGTTATTATCAATTTAACTGCGTCATTTATTATCCCGGAGTCCGTGCAACGCGGTATCATTACGTGGTTTGAAAAATGCATAATATTCCATGGTCCGGGCGTACGGTTCTTCTGCCCTGCTAAATAATGATCAAACCTATCGTCTTTTTTTGTTTTTTTTTTTCTTTCTTTTTCAATTAACGAATAACGATTTTTTAACGATGCTATCAATTTTACTACGCTATTGATCCCAATGAGGAAAATAACGTCGTTATATTCACTGCACGATTCGATTCCCCACGAGCATCGACTATATTTCTTTCAATTTTTTTCGTTTTCAATATAAATGGAAAATGTTTAATTTAAAAAAAAATGTTTTTTTTTCATGGGGGGGGGGGGAATACGTTCGTTTATTTATTTATTTTTTTATTCGCGAGAATGAAAAATGAAAATTTCGTTTCATTATACAACTCATAAGTAACACCTATGGGAATTCTAGTTTGTATTCCACTGTCAATTTTTTGTCGGCTCGACCATGTTTTTTTGTCAAACCAACCGATAAACGTCGGCTGTCTTGGTGATATCAATTTAATTACTCGATTCATTTTTTAAGCACCTTTTGTCCTATTTAATCAAAGTGAGCCAGGGGTGTCCTTTGCCCTCTCTCTCTTTTTCTCTCTCTGATCTGCTACTACTACCGTCGTTCTCGAGGATTCCAATAAAACCGAAGTGAAGCCAACCCCTTCATAAACCGCACTGTTAACTTTAATAGACTATGGAGATAAAAGAGGTGAGCGCTCTCTGCGCATCGCCCGGGCCATAGAAAAGATCAAAGCTCTCTTTCTCTTTCTCTCTCTGTCCCTCCGTGATCCTCGTAGCGCTTTCCAGGTCCTTTTACGGTGGATTTTCGTCCTACCTGGGTTATAGCGTCGTAAAGCATTTGTCGAATTTCATTCCTACGAATTAAAGGTTAAACCCTTTTTCACTTCTGGTACTTTCGAGTATCATTTTCTTTTCCCTCTCTCTCTCTCCCTTTTTCGTCAAAGAGATTATACCGTTGGGATAATCGAGTAATTATATCGTCACGCGATCGATCGTGTTCCAATTTGACCAGATTCGAGATTCGTCCTGTATAACTACACTAACGCAAACACATATATACACACATATGCATGCGTAACTATAACTACAGGCATGCATAACACATACGTAGGTATACACATTGTCAAAGATTCGATAGGGTGTAAATCCTGGCATGTAATCCAACGAGCTCAGCTCATCGGATCCCAAATCTACGTGGCTGGTAAGGTTTCCGAGCTCGAAAGTTTTCCCTCTTGCGTATACTATATATCGGGTAGAGTCAGTAGGGTGAGTGTTGGTGGCGGTGAGAAGCGGTGTGAGACCACGCGGAGAAATGCCGAAAACGTGTTACGTGGCTTCGAGTCTCGTTCAGGCTCCTGGTCCGCGCTCTGTATATTCCTCTGCTCTCTTTGGGGCTTTAGCCCATCTCTCTCTCTCTCTCTCTCTCTCTCTCTTTCTCGATTCTCTCTCTCTCTCTCTCTCTCTCTCTCTCTCTCTCTCTCTCTCTCTCTCTCTCTCTCTCTCTCGATTCTCTGCTCTGCTCACATTCTCTGTCCCTCTCTTTCTCTCTCGCCACGCCTCACTTAACTCCGCCAAGTGGGTAAACCCTCGGAGAGCCTGGGCCGAAACCCCTCGCACCCCTCCCGCGATCCCTTCTTGCCACTCTTCCATTTCCCTTCCCCCATCTACTTTTCTGACTCGAGTGCACAAACTGCCAAGAGATTTCGTATACAGAAACCGTCGAGACGAGAAAACACCCTGAGAAACTGTCCGTCTATTCGATAAACTTGAATATTAATCCGACTGCGTATCGTTTCCGTGAAAATCCTGCAATTTTCCGGAACCCTGGCCAAAGGTAACTCGACTGTACACTAAATTCGTATTCGTCGAATTTTGTTTCTCTTAGCGTTTCATCGGCTTATGGAAAAATACGGTTTCTTCCTTGAAAACTCTTCGACTTCTTTAAAATATCGAACTAACAATTTTTATAAAAAAAAATTTGTATTTTTTCAAAAAAATGATAATTTTATATTTTTTTTCTCATTTTCGAGCTCAAGATTTTCTAACGAATTTTCTCCGTGCGTATGCGTGTGTCAGCTTGTCAAAGGTAGGGTAGATTCTATATTGTGTACTTGTACAAGCAACGGTCCAAGTGTCAGGCAGTGATAGAGGTCCGTGTATGGTCAGCCACGATTCTCGCCTGCCAGACCTCGAGGATGGCTGACCTCGCCCCCCCCCCCCTTGTTTCCTGTTTCCTACCGAGTTTAGTAGTAGCTTGCTATGGGGTAGCCGCCAAATTCACCAACCGCTTGTGGATAGGCCCTTCCTAGCTATGCCATACGCGGTAAGCCGTGAGCGAACGCGCGTATGTTATGCAGGAGCCAAGTGGTTAAGCCGCGTATGCCGTCAGACGATATTTGCGCGAAGCGAGACTAACCGGTATTACGAGCTTAGAACAGATAAGTCACTCGTCTTGAAAATCTGACCTATCTAAAATAAATTTATTCGTTTTTTTTCGATCCACGCGACGTGGATCTTTTTTTATGGTTTTTGTTTAATTATTATTATTTTTCATAAGTTTTTTTGTAACCAAAGAAATAATTTTTTTACGTATAAAGGATGGAGTGAAAAAATGTTTGAATTGGATTAGTGCAATATTTTTATTGTAAAATTAATTGGTATTTTTGGTCGAACGATTTTCAATTCGCGGGAATATCGAAAGGGATTTCTCGTTGGGACGATGATCGTGGTACGGGACAACACCTTGCCCAGATAGGATTCCATCGACGAAAGGTGTTTGAGCCGAGATATCATCAAAGAGGTTCGCTTTGAGCTCGTTCCGATTGATCCAATTGATAAAGGTAGACCGAACGACGATTTCCCAAACTCCGTACAATCCCCCATGGTTCGACTGCGAATTTCTCCCTATATACAATTTCGCTCGTATATAACGCTCTCTGATAATACACGGTATATGGTAAATGGCACATATAGGCGTCCGGGAATGTGCGAACATTTGGTAAATTCCGAGAGAATCCCGAACCTACCTACTTCGTTCTCTCGAATATTCGACAGTCGATTGACATTTACAAATTCCTGAAAATTCTCATAACTCGTAACTCGTGACGATTTCTCTAATAAATTTTCTTCATTTCTCGTGATATTTCATTTCGAAATAAATCGTTCGATTTTTCTCTTTTTCTTCAAAATTCTCGATGCAGCTTTCTTTTATTCACAGCCGTCCTCGAAGTGCATCGCACTTTTAATGCTCGGTCTCGAGCGATTTCTCGTAAAACGTATTTTTCGTTACGAATTATCGTTAAAAACTTACCCTCGAACGAGCGAGGGTTGCGCGGGTGAACTTTGCCGTATAAAATTGATCTGATATTTATCGAGAAAACGGTAGTAACGGGAGGGGGTTAGCAGGGTGGTGGTACGAGAGGGTGTACCGCGCATTTAAAAGTCGACACTGCATGGGGCGTCTCGCGGTAATTGCGCTTTCGCGGAGAGGCGTGTTAATGGGATCGGTAATTACTTTACGAGAACGAGTGAGAGAGAGAGAGAGAGAGACAGAGAGAGATACAAGCCTCTTTCTTTCTCGCACTCTCAGTCTCATCCTCGTTTTCTCTCGCATCTCCGGCATTACACGATTTTTCTAACCACTAGACATATACGTATTTTTAGGGGTTCGAGGACGTAGGTACATAGGCGCGAGTACAGTAGAACCGTTGCACCCAATTACCGTGCGGAAAGCTAAAGAAAGATCGTTAAAAACTAACGGGGTCGTTAACCCCATTATCGATGAAAATGGACGCACACGGTTGGTGAATGAAAAAAAAATCAAAACAAAAAATATCTCTTGTTTTTCGCTAAAATCGTAGAAATTTTTGCAAAAAACGCAACACAAACACGAACAAAATAGAAAATTCCGTTACCGCGAGAGTGCTGCGCGGCTATCGAAAAGGGGGATGAACTCTGAATACGCTTGTCGGTTTGGAAAATTCATTCCTCTTTTCATCAACGTCGAGCACCGGTGAGCGCATTTGTTTCGTACATTGACGTTACGATGTGTCGGTTCTTGTTATTTTATTTATTTTTATATCATATTTCTTTTTTCTTCTCGCCGCTGACACGAACGATAGCGAGAGAACGAAGCGGAAATTACAAAAATTCTCAGCTACGCGCGGTTCCTCGATGGCGTAAATTCGCGTATATTGTTCGCGTCGATGCGAAACACGAAAGGCTTATAAAATCAACGGAAGATGGAAAAAAATTGGTTCTTCTTTGTTTCAACCCCCTCTATCGACGTCGTTGCTAAAAGTAATTTTCTTGTTTCTTTTTTCTTTTTTCATATATCAAACGAGGGTAAATTCAGAATTGAGTTTCACCCCCTTAAAGAACATCGTATAACCTTGCAGACCGATAATCCGTATCGAATATCGGAAGTATCCTTCGCGTTCTCGTGTCGGACAGCCCCGGCTTGGCTAAGTCAACTTTCCTTGTGTTAGAGCTTACCCTTTTATACACGGAACTCTTCGTGTCGAGACGACCACCTGTTAATTAAGGGTTGATTTCATTTTCTCGCATAAAACACAAAAATTACAACAGAGATCGAGACTTTGCACAATTTTATTTAACCTGATATAAATTTTATTCGATACAATGTATTAATATATTAAATGTTTTTGTCGAGTCGACACGGAAAAGCTCGTACACGCGGCACGATGTAACGTTCCACCGGGGCTTTCCGGTTAGCCATCGTCGATGCTACCCGGACTATAGTTATTACACATATCTATACGACCTGTGCAGAATCGATCCGCGGGACAAATTCGCCAAGGGGTTAATATCGAAGTTTTCGAACGTCGATCGACCGACGAGGAAGCAAAGTATAAGGAGGGGAACCAGGGGATGGAAGTTTGTGTATCGCGAAAGGTGGCCGATATACCGGAAACCCCCTCGGTACTCGGCCGCTACTATGCTTCTTGTCTATACGTGCAGCCGTCCGTGCTCTCGGCAAACTAAGATATTCCACGGATATTAAAAGGGTGCGGGGCCTTCTCGAGGCCGCTACCAAAATCTTGCTCTCGTGCAGTTTCTCTATACATACATACATACATACGTTATATATATATATATATATATATATATAACATATTATGTATATATATAAATATAACGACAGTAAAGTGGTACCCACACCCCTGGTCTACGATCTACAACTTTCCATATAACTTTTATAAATATATTCGAGTTCGTAGGAGAGATGGAGAAGGCGAGAGAGAGAGAGAGAGAGAGAGAGGGATGCCTCTCGAGTTTTAGGCTGGCACAGCAGGAGCCAAGGGGAATATATATCGGTGAAAATAATAGTTCACTCGCTGTATATACACGTGGCACGGGCCGAGCCTCGTATTTATATGGTTTAATATACATGTATCTTCATAAACTTTGGAATTGGAATCTAAATTCGTCGTACCCCCGGAGTTAAAGCGAACGCGAAGGGTCAGAGGAAGCGCGTGTATAGTCGTGTCCCGATGGGAATAAGGAAGATAGAAACGCCCTGGATTACTCGGATAGCCGAGGATACGTAGTCACGTGAGCGAATCAACCTCCTCGTTGTTTCGATGGACAATGAGGTAATGCTCGTGATGGATTCGGCAACGAGACGAGAGAGAGAGAGAGAGAGAGAGAGAGAGAGAGAGAGAGAGAGAGAGAGAGAGCGTGACGTGTAACGAAACTTTCGAGCAAATCCGTATTAGTGGGTGACCACCCCCTCCCCTTTTTCTTGTCCGACGTTGTAACGTAGTTTCGTCGGTTAATGGGTTTAGCCGAGAGAAACCTCCCGACTGCGAACGACGAGAAATCGGTGTATGTTTGCACAATACGTAGGTACACTCTCGAATCTTTTCCAACCCTTGTCGTCGCACCAACCCCCGTTGGTTCCATTCTACGATATATCACTCCGACACAATGGACTCGTATCGTCTTCGCCCGCAGAATTTTTCCAGGTTTTCCTGACTCGCTTCGCGCCCTTTCCATCGCGAAAATTCGCGAGAACCCTCGCGGGATAGGGAGCGAATCGTTTAACCCGATAGGTTGAAAGAGAGAGAGGGTGAGAGAGAGAGGGAGAGAGAGAGAGAGAGTGAGATAAGGGATGAAAAAAGCAGACTTCTTCCGTGCACTTTTGGCTCTCGCGTCTGCATCGTAGATTCGTCCAGGCCCTTCCGGCTTGCGATAACGAGAATACTCATTAGCAACACAGAGGGGACCTTGCCCACCCTTAATATCTATCATCCTCTTTTCATCCCCATTTTATTTTTATTTTTATCTCGTCGTTTTCGTCCCTTCTTCGACAGACTGCCGATGGTCGACCGCGATTGTTCGTCCACTCGGACGTCGCGCTCTTTAGAAACAGATGTCCTCGTTAAAAACACTTTTATCATTTCTTTCGTAAGAAAAAAGAAAAGAAAAAACTGAAAAAAGCAATTTTTCAACTCCGTGGGGTACGAGTCAGGCACAGGCACATCCCTCGTCTCGTCCGGTGAATTATCTCGTCGCTCCTCCGTTTTTTCCCTTTTTATATCATTATCAAGATTTCGCCCGAATGATATTTTTTTTCTCGGACGTTAAATCGTCGACACGATTAATCGTTCGTTATAAATATTTTCCAAGGTCGTGGGAACAAAATCGTTTGAAAAATACTTTCGAGTCTTTTTTTTCCTTGCCATACGGCAAAGCGTATCCCTCGTTAATTTTCATCCCGTCGACGGCTTTTGATAACGAAGATAATATGTAGATTGCGAGAGTTGGAGTGACATCAGCATCAGCGAATACTGAAAATTTTCGTCACGAGGGACAAAGTTGCAATAACCTACCAGCGGCAAGCGTATGACATACGCAAAGTTTCATCTTCCTGGTACAGTTTGCGAGATATATTCTCCCTCTCTGTCTCTCTCTCTTTCTCTCTCGCTCTCTCTCTCCCTATATATATATATATAGAGAGAGAGAGAGAGAGATATCTGACACAGCTATCTCGGTATTTCCTATATACTCTCTTTCTCTCTCGTTTCGCCTCTCGCATCTCCGTGGTGCGCGCAGAGAGGAACAAGGCGAAGAGGCACGTGCTCCGGCTGTAGCCAGGCTGTAGATCTATCTCACTGTACCACTGGCTTGTTCTCTTCTACGAGTTCATTTTGTACATACTTGCCTCTACCTACATCCACACACACACACACACACACACATATTTATATAGACACACACATCCTCGTAGTGAACACGTTACACGAAAGCGAATTGCATGGTAAATATATACGTCACGAAAAGCTCATGCAACTTTAAAGCTCCGTGGCAACACGACATGTCCGGCGAGCTGTCGTTCTCCGCCCGCCTCCACCGCGCGTGCACACCCTTGCGCCCGAAAACTCGTCGTACTCTTTTTCTTTTTTTCTTTTTATGTTTATTCTGTTTTTTTTTTACATTGTTCTGTCGGTTTTTCGTCACCCACCGGTTCATTCGACGAGTTCACACGGTGGTCGGCGCGCTATTCGCACTTTTCCTTCGCCCGTAGTAAGAAAATCGCATCAACCCTGCGTAAGTACGTTGGATAAATCTATTAGGCGCGTAACATTTTTAATCTCGATCGCATCGGATCATTCTTCTTCGATCTTTCGAGCTCGCGCGTAAATGAATTTCGTAATATGCAGATAGGTCGTCGCGTTATTATGTCTATATATGTGTGTTTTTATTTATTTTTTTGTGTCACTCGTGTACGATAGAAAAATTGTGAAATAATAATAATTTATATGCAATTCCGAGGGGTGGAAAAAAAGCACGTGGGGAATTATCCATCGTCGCTGCGACGAAATGAAATTTTCTTTCTTTCTCTCTCTGTATCTCACCCCCTCGTCCAATCACTCTCTCTCTCTCTCTCTCTGTTGTTAGGACGCGATCGCGTATCGCGATTTGTCGAACAATCACGTTGCAATCGCACCGCGATGCACGATAATAATACATTCCTCGTTAATTTGTTTGTTACGGGCTGGCTATCGCGGTCCTCCCGGGCAGCCACACTCGCGATACTTCCCGGGTCCTGTTCCACCCACGCGCGAAACGATAGGAAAATCTGCTCTCGTGTAATTTTCCGACGTACACAACGCGACGCTGCCGGCCTCCGGGACACCGGAGTGAATCGAAAATAAAATTAAAAAAAGAAAAAACAAAGTTTCGTCGCGCAAGGGTGAATAGAGGGTTGGAAAAAAAGTAGATTAAAAATTGAGAGAATTTAAATATCGGGTGTCGAGCGAGTCTTCGTAGACCGCACCTGCGGTATATATAGCCCGTTTGTGGTGTATATACAGCTGGGTGAGGACGTGGGGGGTTGGTTAGGGGGATGATGCTGGCGTTGACTGGCAGTACACAAATCGTTATCTGGTGCAGCCAGCAGGTGACGCGTTCTCTCGTTGGGAAACCATCCCGGCGAACCAACGAGAACCAAGCACACCGCGAGACTCTTCCTATCTCTATCTCTAGTCTCGTTCCCCCTGCAACCCCCTCGACACCCCCCCAATTTCCATCCTCACCCCCCTCGTTTTCTACGTAATCGAATGGCCGCGAGCGTCAATTACTGCCGCTGCCACTGGCACATCTCGAGCTCTTTTCCCTACTTTCCGCCTTCGAGCCGACCCTCCGAGCGTTTTTCATATCCTCGGGGAAAAAACCCCATTCTGCGAAATTTCTTTCTCATCCTCTGAAACAGATTTTTTTCATTTTTTTTCACTTTTTTGGGGAAAATATCATTGAATCGCTTTCATATAAATCGGCTTCTTCCTCGTCGACTTTGTCAAATATTTTCTTTCCTTAATCTTTTCCGCGGCACTCTCACGAATTCAATGAGGAATTATCGCGCTGCGGTTCCACCAGGGGTGCGACAACCCTCTAGGAGGTATACACACACATACACATCGAGCGAGTTATGAGCGTATAAAACCTGGGCGAATTTACAGGACCGATCGGATTAGCGGAACGAAGTAGTCGAAGCTGCGGGTAAAATCCCTAGGAACGTAAAAGAGGGTAAAAGGGGAATGAAGAGAGAGAGAGAGAGAGAGAGAGAGAGGGTGAGACGGGGTAGACGAGTTGGAAAAACAAGTTAAAAAAAAGTGAATAGCGTAGGATGTGGAAAGGCCGCAGTTTGTTGAAAGAACCGCGAAGTAGTGGTACTACGAAAGGGCGGTACGGATTGCACACAGCACTCGTTTCTAGCCGCAAGACCAACTCTGTATTTTCTCGTGCGCGCCCTATCCCTCTCTCTTTCTCTCTCTCTGTCTCTCTCTCTGTCTCTCTCTCTCCGCCTCTCTCTGTTGATCCGTGTACGTGTTTGTCCGCCTTTGACCTAGGTCAATTTGCGCGGCGAACGCTTTAACATTTCAGTTTCTCTCGGTCGCAGC
This sequence comes from Netelia virgata, assembly GCA_951802705.1. Taxonomy (NCBI): domain Eukaryota; kingdom Metazoa; phylum Arthropoda; class Insecta; order Hymenoptera; family Ichneumonidae; genus Netelia; species Netelia virgata. The sequence goes on along the minus strand of OX637866.1, from coordinate 2,832,842 downwards.
CGTTCTGTTACTACAGCTACCACTATCTACCCCCTTTACTAAACCCCCATCTCCCTGCAACCCCCTCGTAACATCGTCCCGTACTCGCCAGAGGCGTGTATTTTTAATTCAAGATCCCAGTGCTTTGCCCCTTTAAGTCCTTCTCGAATCGACCGAATTCCATTATTTATGCACTCGGTGTTGCGAATCCTTGTCCCTCTCCAGCCTCGTTCGTGGTCGACCCATGCACACGGGTTTTACGACAGGTCGAAAACTCTGGATGAAACTCAATGAGAGACAGAAGTCCCGTTCCTTCCATGTTGGACCGGAAAAAAATAAATGGAATTGGAATAGAAACGAACTCTCGAAGTGGGCAACACAGAGAGAGAGAGAGAGAGAGAGGATTGCGGGTTCTACGACAGTGGACGATTTCGAAGAAGGGTTTCATGAAGCCAGGTTCCTGTTCGTTCCAATGAAACCCTACGTCATGGACGGTTATCGGTCCAGTCAACGGTTCGACGGGGTCTCCCTATCCGATAATATAACGCGACGTAGAGAAATCCACGTAGTTGCCGGTTCGTACTTGGAATATGGGCATATCGTCTCAACTCAACCCTCACGTACACCCCTTCTAACGCGTATTCGCAGGTGCAACCCAACAAGCAACATGCTTCGGTAACTGTATCCTTCCAAGTTACGGTAATTCCACTATTCCTTCTGGCCCCTCTCCTGAGTAAGCTATCGAATGATCGGATATCATAGCTGGACCAGCGTCGTCAGGGTCGGATCGATGATCAGGATCAATGTACATACATTGACGTTGCGAACCGATCCCCCTAGCCCTCCTGGACGTTGTACACCTCGACGATCGCACGGAACAGCGTTGATGCAACTACCCCCTATTACTATACCAGCCCCATCTCCCTCTTCCTCTTTCGCTCCCACTCCCTCCCTCTCTGTCCTCAATGGTAATTCGCCTTGTGCAACGAGCCCCGACCGAACCACTTTGCCAGCCCCTTCCTGGAATCCCCCACCCTCACCACCAACCCCGCATCATCCTATCAAAATGTTTGTCTGCGCACGTACACCGCACACACACACACACACACTGGTGACTGCTGATCCAGTTCCCACGGAATTTCCCCCCTAATGCGTTACGGTTACACCAGACCACTTCGCGTCTGATTCCGCAAATATTTTTCATGATGCGGAAACGACTCAACCCTTGCAATCGGGGCTGTTCGTTAGTTGACAAACTGGCGCGTATCTCACCTTGAAAACTCGACTATGTAGAATGTGTGCTGGTTTTTTATAAAGAAATTTTTATTTTATCATCCGGTTCGCTCGTTCTTTCTTCGCTCTCTCAGCAATTTTCCTCACCCACGACCACCGACATCTCCCCGTACCCCCACTTCTCTCGCTCTCTCGCCAGGGCGCTTTTCACATCTCTCACTCTGTATAAGACCTTCCCCTGCTACCACGCAACTGAGCTTTCATCGTAAAGAGCTCTATGAAAAGCCTCTCTACCGATATCATTTTCTACAGGGAAGACTCGAGATCTCTGGCTCTTCTCCCTCTCATCCCTCTCGCTCACTCTATTTCTCTCTCACCCTTTACCCTCTCTCTCTCTCTCTCTCTCTCTCTCTCTCTTTCTCTAGGTATCCCCCATCGACAAAGTTCTGACACGGAAATCTTTGAGGGCTCTCCCTTTCTCTCCTTCACCGAGGCGACCAACCTCGTCGCTTAACCCTCTTCCATCCCCGACAAGCGTTGCCCCAACCTCCCCCAACCCCACCCCTCCTCGACCATCTCTCACGGTAGTTCGAGTGCCAGCCCCGACAAGCCTTTTGGCGTGCGTTATAAACGTCGGAATAAATTATTTTTCAACGCTACGGATGAATTAAACGCAATGGAGATTCGCTTCCCCGGTACGAGGGTACTTCGGTTATATTTTTATTTTTCCATTTTTTTTTTGTTTACCTTTGCCATCTCGAACTCTCGTCGTGATCTTTTCATCCTTCTGTCGTCAAAATAATTCTCGTATACGTCGTATCGTTTCGCCAAACTCACACACAACTCCCGGATCGATCCATTCTTCTCTGATTGCCACGCGAACGATAGAAACTCTACTCCCTTTTACCCGACAATTGATATCCGCGAGAGATATAGATACTCGCGTCCCGACTGGATGAAGAGTCTTGAAAGTACGAGCGAGGAGTCGCATCCAACACAGACGCGCGGATCACTTCATCCCCTTCTTCCTCTTCAAATAACCCCCATTCCTCTCGCGAGGCCTTCTTGCTCGCGCCCTTCACTTCTTCCTCCGGTTCGATAAATTAATTTTACCCCTCTACACCTTATATATATATATTTATAGCTGAGACATCCCACGGGCGGAAAACGCGAATAGAGAGCTAATGGAGAGGCGATATTAACTATCTTGAAAGATGAGACCCTCTCTCGCCCCCCCTCCATAACCCACCCCTCTCGTATCTTACCTTCAATTCAATCTCATTTACAATTCAACGATATCGCCTCGGCGTTCCGTTGCTCGCCCGATATAAATTGCCATTTCTGAAAATTATTTTGACAGACTAGCTGGTACGCCTCCTAACGTTCAAGGGTGAAATCAAATATATTAGCGAACATATTGGTCCGTCGCGATTATTATTTTTATTCGATCGAGTCGGTTAGCATCCTCCGACCCTTATCTGTTTTGTTCTTTTTCTAGTCGGAAGGTTGATCGAATCGGAACCGATAAGATCGATCTCCCTCCCTCTTTATCTATCGTTGCCCCTCTTTATTTTTCGTCCACTCATTTAGCGAACGAGAGAATTCGAGATTTGCCACAGACACGAGAGAATACCTCGATAGGTGGGAGAGAACGAGAGGCACCGGGGACACGCTCTTCGTGTCCGGCGAATAATGAGGATCGTCTTCCGCGGATAGCGAAGTCGTATATATCGTGAGTGAGTGAGTGAGTGAGAGAGAGAGAGAGAGAAAGAGATTGTGTGAGAGAGAGAGAGAGAATGACTCGAGAGCAAATTCTACCCCGATATCTCGGGGAAACGATCGTGACTACAACGATTTTCCAACGTTAGTTCGCCCCGCGGTCTTGTTCAACCCTCCCTACCCTCCCACCAACCCCTCGACAAAAGTTCTCTCTATTCGTGTCTCTTCGTCGCAGTCGAGAGCCTGGAAATTCGACGTTTTAAGAAAATTACTCTCGTTCCACCCCTCGATCGGGGCTCTCTTTCGAATCGTCGAATGGATACCGATTCATCGACTTTTCCCTTCGACTCACCCCCTCCCCCTCTCTCACTCTTTTTCTGGCTCTGTGACGGGCGGCGTTACCGCGTACATTTTGTTCGCCGGAACACTTTCAACGATTTCTCCTTTATCGCATCATCCTCCCCTCCCCGGTGTTCTCAGTCGAGAGATTGTCCCCCTCGTCGATAAAAAGAAGAGAAAAAAAATCCACCCTTCTCCATCCTCGTCTTCGTATTATGTTGTGACAATGCTATCGTATAAATTGCTTTTGGACGACCGCCCCGGCATTCGTTCGCGCTCCGTTCGAGCTTATCCTCCTCTTCACCCCCTCGTCCCTCCTCGCCCCGTTAATTATTCAAGTCAGTCAGCAGTTTTATTCGTTGTTGAATTTATTATTTCTGTCGCGTTCGCGGTTCGAAAAATAAAAGGGTTGTACGTCCTCCTATCGTTTTTGCTGGTATCGTGAAAAAAAAAGAAGAAAAAAGAAACCCGTCGCTACGTCGGTTAGAACGACACACACATACATACACACATACACAGACGAGTCTGTGTACGTAAAAATAGAGAATAAATGAATAATCGTAGATGGCCGAAAGAAAAGCAACCCCCCCCCCTCTCTGCCCCTCTCGGGACGTGTATAACATGTCGCGCGAGCAACGTGCACAGCTGACAAAGCATAAATTTTCGAACACTTTTACCGTGTGCGGCGGGCGCACGATTTACCTATGCATCCTTCGCAATCTCTATCCCGCCCTCCGACGACACCCCCGTTTCTCTCCTCTGTGTTTCTGTCTCTACGACGCTACGCTATCTATCTATTCATCAGAATGTTTTGGAACATTGCCATTTGGCCCGTCTAGGGAACCGATGTACACAATATATATATATACGGCGTACGTACCTCGTCTCTCGATACCGAGCATGTACAATCATCTCTACCCCTACCGTTCACCCTCGCTTATCCACCTACCTCTTCGTATCATATTCAACGAAAGCTGATCGGTAAAACGTTTTTGGAGGGTAGTTTCGACCAGACGTTATCGCAACTGTCGTTGCACACCTGATCCACGAGAATGAAAAGAGCGAGGTCTTTTAGCTGCTGATTCGAGCGCACCGGCTGATAACTCTGCCACACTGTAGATAAAATAAAGATCATTATTTTTAATACGTAAAATCGTGTATTTGAAATATTTGTAAAGAAATAAATTTTAAGACGATTAATTGAAATAATATGTTCGTATTTAAAAGATATAAATTATTGTTAATTTGTTTACATTGTTTTTAGAAAAATGTATCGATGAAAAGTAGGGAATTTGTATTTATGGTGTGAGAATTTTTCCATCCCCCCTTTTTTTTACCCTCGCGAAAAAGCGCATCGACGCAAAACCGCGGAAGCTGCAGCGATTTTTCGTGGCCGATTCAGGCCAACAGGCTGCAGATATCTCAGCAGGTATGCTCACGGGACTTTTATACAATGGGACAAAGAAAGCTTGGCGGACTAAACCTACGATGTACGGCCGAAACGAAATACTGTACATTTTCACCCCCACGGAGTTGCAACGTTTCTCAAGCCTCGACTTTAGCTCAACCCGACATCCGAGATCCGAGTTCTGGATAACGAATCGACTCTCCTGCTCCTTCTCCTCCTTCTCCTTCTCCTTCTCCTTCTCTTCCTCCTCCTCGAATCTTCGAGCTACGGAACGAAACGGTTTCGTACCGGGCTAAGGACTCGTCCGTCCACCACCGCCGACACTGGCAAGACGGGTTTGGCGCAATGCGCGATAACGAATCAATTCCCTCGAGGTACGCGAAATTCTCTCTCTCTCTCTCTTTCTCTTTCTCTATCTATCTTTGCTCTCGCTTTCTCTGTATCTCGCTTGATTCCTTTCTCATTCTCTCGACTCGATGGAAAATATCGATCAGGCACCGTGAATTGTGCAAAAGACATTTGGAGGTACAACAAGTTCCGTTGGATATGTCGATTGAAGAAATTCCAAGGATTCTCGAAATACTTTACCCTCGATGACTTCCTCACGAGGTACGCGAAAATTTTCGCTCAACCGCAACCGCAACTCTTGTGGAATAATTTATCGACAAAAAATCAACCCTCTGGCGTTTCGTTGTCGCACGTTCGAAAAAATTTCAAACCCGTATTCGGTTGCAGCTTGAATTCGAAGAACGAGAGGGTAGTTTCGCTCGAGAAGTCGTAGGCCAGTGCGTTCCGGTGTCGAAATGTCAGAGTCCACCAGTTATCGCAAACCGCATTAGTCCTTCAGTCGTCCACCCCTCACCCTCGTTCTTCCCCATCACTATCTTTCCATCCCCAAAACTCTCTACCCGTCGAGTTTCACCCCGCTGTCCAGAGTGGACAATCCTCTCTCGAATCATTCGTGACAGACGGACAAACTTTTGCAGAAAGAAAAAAGAAAAAAGAAAAAACCACTTCACGCTCGATCCTGATTGAAAAGTACTCGAAAAAATCGTGTCGAGGATTTCACAGTCAAAACGCTGGACTCGTGCAGAAACGAGTGGACGGGGGTTCGGTGAATCGCTGAGCTTTCTTTTTTCTCTTTTTCTTTTCATAGATTTTTATCTCATATTTTGCACGGGTTTTTTGCGGGATGGATATTAGTAATTGGAAAATGGCACGAACGTACCGGATGGAAGTCGGCGTTTTCGAGCGTTCTGCGACCGGTGAGTTTGGTGGTTCGATTCCAAATTCTGGCGAGATATTCGAGAGCAATTCTCGTTTTACAGAGAGGGAGAACGATTTCCCACGGCTATGCCCGCGACATTGGTTCCTCGCTCGGGCGTTATCTATCGACAACTGTGTCAATGTTCGTTGACATGGAAAAAGCTGGAACGTTGCGTATCAATCCCTCGCGAGCACCGGTAACCGTCGTCGTGCCAATTTACGAATCGATGACGATCGTGGTACTCGCGGGGTAATATTACGATCCTTTGTCATAATAACGCGTATTTCCAGTCTATTGAATAAATTTCTCTTCCTCCCTCCCTCTCGCCTCTTCAATCGTTTATACAGATTTAATCTTAGAAACCGAGTTTCATTCGTTTCCGTACCAAGGCTTCTTAATATTCTCAAAACCTACCCTCGAAAATTGAACCAACTGGAAACTCGGTGAGTTTCGAGTCCCACCATACCCCAATTTAGGAACGACATCGGATTTCACGACGAGATCACGGCGAGTTTCTCGTCTCTGCCGTGTGAATATACCCCGTACGTGTTTAAGGGTGCGAAAATCTACGATGGGGATCGAGAGGATGGAAGCCGTATAATAATCCCCCCCAGTTTCGTGACTATACCGATCCGTTCCTCGATCTCGTTTGAGAATCGTATTACCTTCACCGTCATCCTTCGCTTTGGTCTTCCTCAACGAAACAACCCCGTCTATGTCTCTTTCGCTTTTAGATGCATCTATTAAGTTTAGCCCCCTCGTGGCTCGCTGAATAAACTCCCTCAGGTGCAACGTAGCCTTCTCTTCGCGCTATGTTTCCGTTGACTGCAGGATGCTCAAAGCAAGATCGTTTCATGGCTGTTTCACGCGTCCGGACCGATGAGTACATGTGTTCTCTATGCTTGCGAGTAGAACGAAAGAGGGGTATTAGGGGGTGGGTACAAGAAGGGAGGTAGGTTGAAGGAGGAAACGCTGAGATAGATCAAGTCGCAACCACAGCACGATCGTGCTGACAACGAGAAGACAGAGGCATGTATGGATGGCGCCTCGGAGCATTCGCGAGATCTCTCCTCGGTGATGCTTCTCTATAGCTACAAATCCTAACCCCTCTATCTCTCTCTCTCTCACTCACTCTCACCCTCTCTATCTATCTGAGTCTCTCTCTCTCTCTCATCTCGTTTCTCAGTCTGCATTATACATGTATACATCGAGCTTCACCCCCTGAGGCTTTACGTGACATTTCCATCCGTTCGCAGAATCTCTGTATGAAGCTTTAGCTTCGCCTCGCCCGAGTATCATCCGAGCGTTATATAGCCTGACCTCTCGTTGTATACGGGGGTTTCGCGTACGTGGCACGATGGAAAATATTTCGTACACGAACGACACTCGAATGCAATCTTTTCTTTTTTTTTTGTTGTTTTTTCTTCGAAACGATCGTTCTTTTCGCGCTTTTTTTGGTTTATCGTTTTTAATATTTCAACGATTTTTGTCACAGGTTGTACGAGGAAGAGTTTCGCGCTTCGGGTTTCTCGAGGAAATTGCTCGCAGGACAGATTTTTAGTATACGCTTAGAGTAATATATAGATATATGGTTATTTGTGGGAAAAGGGGGTAGGGGGTGAGTATTGTACATCAGGCTGCTGGACGTCGCGTCATTTTACAAGTAAAGAAAAAGAAGCGATAGCTGGAAAAGTTTCTTAATAACCGTGCCCTGTTCGCTCTTTTCGCTTTGCTTCTTTTTCTCACCTCCACCCTTTTCTAGATCACAACCCCCGGTGATCGAGTGAAACACAAGACACGTCGAGAAATGTTTCAAAGGTCGTGCGCCACGCGACCAACTTCTTCTTCCACGTCTCGTTTTATAGCCGAGATGAGTTTTTCGTACGACCTCGAGATGACCTTGAATACGACCTTGCGAATGTAATCTCAGGATCGATTGGATTTAAAGACGATTTTGTACGATTAATATAGTTTTACCTTTTCGAATAATCGTAGCTACGCAATTTCCTTCGCTCGGATATTAATTTCTCTGTGCGAAGGATTTTCAGTTCTAGCGGTTAATGCTGGCATGCATGCATCGAGAACTGATTTAACAAGCCACTGGATGATAGAGGGAACCGAGGTCTGAAGCCTCTCTCGCGCGTCACGTTATCGAGTTCTGTGCATAGTTTCCACCGTGAGCGAGGGCGAGGCGTAGCGAACTTCGAAACCGAATTAGTCGTCCTCACCCTGGTGTCTGACTAATACGGGCATATACTACTGTGAACCCTGCAACGCCACGGGAGGCTTTCCTTCTCTCTCTCTCTCTCTCTCTCTCTCTCTCTTTCCCTCTCTCGCCCTCTCTTCCTCCTATGTACTATCGTAGAGCTCATTGTGACTGAGTAGGTATTCCTGCACACGTAGCAGAGACGTTGATCAACCCCTGGAAAATACATTAAATTCTCCAAATTCTTGCTCTTTCGAAAAATTCCAGAAATATTTGTCCATAATTAAAAAAAAAAAAAAAAAAAATTGTTTAATATCATCTAGTTCAACGAGTCAACAACATTGTAAAAATATGAATTTACGTTGGCTTTTGTTATTTTTTTTTTAAACGAACTTAACTTCCATCATTTATCAACGTTTTATACATCGAGCTTTCAAGCTAACGACCCGGCATTTCAGCTGCACATTTTCCATTTCCTTCGTTCCGAACGCGCCGTTCCTACAAAACTGCCTTTATACCGTCACACGATCTATCTGCATAGTCCCAGTTATTTGTTATGTCTATGCTGACGTTTCTTACTACTTTCTTCGCATATTCATGGCGATTTAAAAGTTCAACGAGAACACCCAAACCCTCCCTTCGTTCGTAATGGAATAAGCTCCAGTGCCTCTTTCGTTTCCAGCTCGAAAAAGCTGCGGCGGAATAGAAACGACGCGAGAGAGACAGAGAGAGAGAGAGAGAGAGAGAGGAAAAAGCAGGGGAATAGAGATCGTACCTAAACTCCCGCAGTTTCGGGGATTTCCTGGTTGAATGAGAGACCGAGTCAGAGAGAGAGAGAGAAAGTGAGAGAGAGAAAAAGAGAAGAACCCTGGAGAGAGGTAGGAAAAAGCGCGTCGCCCACAGTCGGGATTCTGCCCTATCGGGGTTAATTTGAATCCCGTTGTTACGTGGCTGCCATTTCCGGAGTAATAGAGGTGTATGCCCCGGGTTCGGCCAACCAGGGGTTGAAACGAACGAAAAAGGAGGAACAAAAAAATTGTAGGAAAAGGAAAAAGAAAGTCGAGTGGTCCTCTTTTCCGGGTCACTATAGTAGCAGCTACGTTTCTACTATCACACACTCGCGACCAGTACCATTTCCATACCCATTTCCACACACTTCCGGTTCCACCCCCTGGAGAGAGCGAGAGAGAGTCACAGAGAGAGAGAGAGAGAGAGAGCCATTTAACTCGACGGTTGTACCAGCCAGTCTCGCTGGCGACATTCGCTCGCGTGGGCCGGTGAGAGGCCGAGCGAAAGATTGCCCTGGAAAAATTCGTTCTTCGTGGATTAAACCTGAATATCCGCCTTTCGTTTTTGTTTTTTTTTTTTTTCATCCACCGAGCTTATTTTTCTTTTGTTTTCTTTTTTTTGTTTTGGTAATTTTGGTCCCTCGTCCTTCGTCGCACGAAAGAATTCGCGATATAGACGAGTCAATTACTTTTCGCGACCGACACGAGAGCTTTGTCGGAGATCGGTTTTTGCATAGCTCGATAATCGAGTTCGTAATTTTCATGCGTTCCATGAACCATCTCCATGGGACGTGGCTCGTGGGCAGAAAGTTGTTTACCGCGTTGGCGTCGATAAAAAAAAGTGGGAGGTTTATAACGCGCACGAGAGCTTGTTTTCGAGGGCCTCTCGGGGTTTCTCTTCTTCGTTAGAAATCCCTCGGCTAATCCCGATTATACGACCGAAAAAAGGAAGTCTCGTGCCACGAGAGGAGATCCTACGGTTCTAACACGATGAGAAAGTTCATCGTTGTATCTCGTCTCGATTTAACGCTCGCCTCCCACTCGACATCGACGATTATCTCTCTCTCTTTTTATCGTCGAATTTTTGTTAATTATTCATTTTCATCTCGAGGATTGTTTTTCTGAAAAATTATTCGTCGTAAATGAGATCTTGCGTTTGAAGCGAATTTACAAAAAGAAAATACATACCGGGGTATAATCGACCAAAAAGCCATTCGTCTTTGCCAAGCATAGCGAGTTTGCTCGTGATGTTTTTTGTTTTCGTTGTCTTCCCACCCCCACCCCTTCCTCGTCTCTCCGACGTAGTCAAACTTGAAGATCGAAGAGGTAAAGAGACTCACTGACGTACACCGACTCATTATTTTAAATTAACGTTATTAATGAACAGACTTTAACGTCCCTTCGCATTTACGCGACGAGGAATGATTGATCGTGGTAAATATCGAGCACTGGTTTATCGCCTCGTGTAATATCGATCGTTGCGCTAATTCGCAAATATTACGATGAAAAAAAAAAAGAAAAAACACGAATCCACGACGAAACAAATTTTTGCATCACGCGATATTCCATCGTCCGTAAATTTATCTTAAAGTCTATGATTTCTTCTTTTTTTCTTTTTCTTTTTTGCAAGACTTCGTCGTTGAATCAAATTCCAGCGAACGATAAATAAAAGCAATTCGTACCAGGAAGAACCGTTGCACCGGAATTTTTCTCTCATCTTCCGCTCCGATATTCTTCAACGCCCCCATCCCATCGTCTCCCGTTCTATAACAGTGAGTCACGGACCACTGGTCTCAAATATGTTACTGAAACTGTAACTCTCGCAGTACATTGTATATCGTTTCTTTTCACTCGAGTCTCTAAGGTAAGAAACGAGAAATAGAATGAAAAAAAAAAAGTCGAGAGCAAGAAAACGAAGCAACTTCACGTTATTATCGTAATTAACGAAGCGAAAGATTTCCGAGCTAAAATGAATAACCTGCTGTTTTCAATGCAGCGAGTAAGTAGACGGCCAAGTGAGAGAGAGAGAGAGAGAGAGAGAGAGAGAGAGAGAGAGAGAGAGAGAGAGAGAGAGAGAGAGAGAGAGAGAGAGAGAGAGAGAGAGAGAGAGAGAGAGAGAGATAGAAAGATAGAGGGGTAATTGTGCGCGCGTGTGTGTGTGTGTGTGTGTGTGTGTGTGTGTGTGTGTGTGTGTGTGTGTGTGTGTGTGTGTGCGCGTGTGTGTGTGTGTGTGTGTGTGTGTGTGTGTGTGTGTGTGTGTGTGTGTGTGTGTGTGTGTGTGTGCACCAACAGAACTCGGAAGTTAACCCATTCCCCGCTTCTTTTCTTCGTCATCTCTTCTCTCGTCGAGAAAGGAAAACCCCAACCGCAACTTTTCTCGAGTGCAGCACAGCTCGCTCGCGTTCTCTCCCACATCCTTTCGACACCTCTCTTTCTCTTTCTCTCACTCACTAGCTCTTCACTCCCTCTCCGCCTCGGCAGAAAACCTGATGAACTTTTCCCCCTTCATTTTATCTTCTTTTTGTGTTTTCATCACTTTGTTGTTGTTTTTTTTTCTCGATTTTCTTTTTTCTCTATGCATTTTGCAGCCGCTCAGGGGGCGCCACGAGTCGGCAGTTCTAGCAGGTTTACCTGAGGGTGTAAAGTTGTTCGTCATCGATCCGAGTCTGTCTCTCTCTCTCTCTCTCTTTCTCTCTCTTACTCACTCTCACTTTGTACACAAGAGCCTCAGGTCCCATCTCGTCGTTGACGATTTTCTTTCGTCGCTTTCTCGCTCTCTCGAGTCGCTCCCACGAGATTTCCATCGATGTTACCGTGGAAAACGCTGCACTCAACGTGCGTGCCACAATCTCGCAGTTTTCTTCTTCTTTCTCTCTCTCTCTCTCTCTCTCTCTCTCTCTCTCTCTCTCTCTCTCTCTCTCTCTCTCTCTCTCTTCTCGATTCTCACTGCAAATGCAACGACGGTAATCGAATTGACCCAGCCGTGGCATTTCTTGCATTCCGATCACCGACCACCGTCGGCCCTCTCCTTCAACAAAAACTAAGACCCCACCCCCGCTCCCCTTACCGCACGTACATGTAATCAAAGATCGATTCGATAATCCGTTGTTCTCTGGATAAACTTATTTTCCTCGCGTACGGGACGACACCCGTCGCAATTTAATAGCCATCGCTGACTTTTTCAAGCGATATCGGTTTTCGTACGTTCCTTCGATATTCATTCAACACTCGATACGAAAATTTTAATCGCTTTTAAGAAAAAACTATTTGAAATTTTTTTTGTTTTTTTCTTAATTAAAGCGTTTTTTTTTTAAATTCTCGTCTAAATTACGTTAAAATAATTATCGGCTCGTTCCATCCCCGGCAGATCCAATTTTCGTCTATTTTTTGTTTGTTTTTGTTTTTGTAACGAAGGCTCACTCTTTCACAGTTAATTTATCTCTCGCTGATATCTTTGGCCCTATATACACGAAGGGTAATATTTACGTGCAATTAGGGGATAAACGACAGTATCTAAAATGGTTTAATTCCCGGTTTGAAATTCCTCGCTGTCGACAGCTGCGAGGAATCCTACTCGATTATACGATATAGTTCGCAGGTGTGGCTATGCACTTATGCGGTAGGTTACACATATATGCGAGTGCATACTCGCGGTGAGATGTGACGGGTGCGCTGCTGCGACGCTTGCGCGCGAGAGAGAGAGAGAGAGAGAGAGAGAGAGCAGCCTATCGGTAATTGAATTGACCAACTCGTACACTCTCGTCTATACGAACATTCGGAGGCTTCTCGATCGCTTTCCCCATACCTGAGTCCTCGTATCTATCTACCTATATCGTAGATAGCTGTGAGATATATATATATATATATATACATGGGAGTGCATCGATATATATATATATATATATATATATATATAGATGCACTCCCATGTGCATCTCGACGTAATGCACCAAAGATTGATCGAATTTCATCAACGAACGGTTTACCAGGCAGTCGACAGAGCTGTCGTGCATCGTGCAACCCCCCTTTATCCATATATATGTATATATATATATATAGATTTAGGTATCTAGCGATACCTTCGGAAAAGTCGAGCCTATCGAATCCTCGATACAGTTTCACGTCCAGCTATAGTTTCGACAGTGTATCATACAGACCGGAGTACTGTCAACAATGTTACGAATTTGTGACCATACCTTGCACCGAATCGTAATCAACCCTGTAACGGGAACACGAGAATCGCTGGTTCATTCTCACCGACGTTATACCATGTCGACGGAAATTCACGTTCGTTCGAGCGAAAAATCCCAATTTTTGAAAATTATTAATAATACTCTTTCGCAATTAATACTTACTGTATTAATTATTTCACGTTTAATTATCGATGCTTATCTCAGCGTTCGTCGTTGCGATGTATTAACGCATATTATCAAATTTAAAAATCTCATCGCTATTTACATTTCGTTGCAAAATCATTTTTAATTCGGATCCTTTTTTTTCATATCGAAAATCGAATGTTCTGCATATACGAATAATGCAGAGATATCGATATATATATGTATGTATGTATGTGCTCGTCGTATACATAAATAATTTTCGTTTAGCCACATGAAAGGGGGATGTCTCGAATATCCCCGGGGCTCTAGGTCCTGGAACATATAATTGGAAAAAATGTAATTGAGAGAGAGAGAGAGAGAGAGAGAGACAGAGATACGCAGAGGGTAGTAGTGTACAACGTAAAACCGTTGGAAAGTCCGTGCATCGATAGAGTTTCCGTAACGCGCGTAGCTACGGGAAATACGAAGCATCGTGCCGAAGTATTGGGGTATCTCGCGGGATTGATTTTTGAACGTTAATGGTTCAATTATCGACTCTGTAGTCGAACTACGTCTCCTCTCTCTCTCTCTCTCTCTCTCTCTCTCTCTCTCTCTCACCCCCTGTGTCTCTTTCTCTGTCTATATATATAATAATATATGTGTCCATATAGAAGCAAGCATTCCCCTCGCAATTTTCCACCACCGTATTACCCGACGATTATCATATATTTGCGAGGTACAGAGAACCGAGGGTGAAACACCCCCTAGCGAGAGCCTTCGGTCCGTGCACACCACCAATCCCTCTCTTTTATCATGGTAATGGAGCACACGAATACGCCGTTACACGAGAGTTCCAATTGCCGTTGAATTGTTCGACGATCGTCCCCTTTGTTTCCCCTCCATTCAATCCTCGATCGACCCTACGCTCGAGGTGAAAAGTAATAATAAAAAAAAAAAAGAAAGGTAAAAGCAGAAAAAATCATCGAGCTTTTTCAGCTTAATCGTCACAAACGCTCCCTTTTAGTCGACAAAAAAGTGCTTTTTACGAACTTCCGGCTTTTTTTCTCTTGCGTAACCGCGATTTCGTCCGTTCGCGCGAGAGTAACGAATCGAAATTCGTTCACTAGTGGGTTATTTTTGTGTTACGTTTCTATTTTCGATTTTTTTTTCTTTTCCTGGGAGGGAATTCGAGAGAGCCCTCGACCCGCGAAATTGAGAAAGGAACTCGATTGACCTGATAACCTTTCGACGTTGAGCTCACTGCGAACGGTTATCGCGACGCTCCGCTCATTCTGATGCATCTGCCGGATCACATCGCGTTCCTCTGGGAATTTCCTTTATTATTATTATTATTATTATTATTATTATATATATATATATATATATATATGTATTGAGGATAACTCTTCGTCCAGGGTCTTCATCATTGGTGCGTTTCGTGAGTCCGCGAGTTCTCTATCGTGTTCGACGAAAGACGAAGATACACGAGACAGAACGAGGAATGTAGAGAAAGGACGCAGTGGTAATGAGGTGTGGTATCAGAGTGAATGCTTCTCCGTAGCTTCAACGTCAGTGACGAGATGCCACGCTAATAGACGAAGGAAGCTTCAAAGGGCTCTCTACCGCTGGAACACTCGAGAGAACATTACGCGAACGCGTACGATCGACGATGTGGTAAAATTTCACTCTCGGTGCACTCAAGGGTGACGTTAATGGAGCTTTCCTCCTCCTCTCAATTTATCAATAAAATCGTGTCAACTTTGACGATAATTGCATCGTGGCAATGACAAACGCTCGTTTTCCACGTGACAATTTTGTTTGTAAGGGAAACAATTTGAGTTCCGGTCGAGTCGGTAAAGAAAAAAGGATAATTCGAATTTCGTGAAAAGGAACGTAGGGCGATAAGGGTGAATTTGGCTGCGATGATTTTTTTCCGATAGTAGTTTCTCGTTCGATGCGATTTTGTCGAAAAAGTCGTCGACGCGAGGACGCTTGGCCATGCGAAAAAGTCGTATCGATTACGGGATTCGTTTTTATCTCGGGGTTGAAAGAACGACAAAAAAAACACGAGGGATCGAGGCAAGCTTTATAGTTACGCGCATATATAAATCTTTCTGTTTACGATTCCTCGCGAATCTCGAAAAATATGTTTACTACGTAGGATCGGTCATGCACTTCTTGAATTAATCGACGTAACGAATGAGATGGCGAAACTTTTTCCTTTCTTTCGTCCCCACCCCTTTTGTGTAAACAAAATAGGCAAACTCTCCCTCTAATGGTAAATATATCCTTCGTACGAGATGAGATATATTTCCTCACTTAAACTCTTCTTCTTCTTCTTCTTTCTCTCGTTCTTCTTCTTCTTGCTTTACCGTCTTTCTCTTTACTTCTCTCTCTCTCTCTCTCTCTCTCTCTCTCTCTCTCTCTCTCTCTCTTTCTTTCTCTTTCTTTCTCTTTCTCTCTCTCGCACTATATATTTTTCTTACAAAAGGCCAATATCATTTATCAGAGGATTCGCCGAGAGGCAATCTCAAGTCCGGAGACTCGCGCGAGCATCGATTCTCAATTACTCGATCACGAGCTTTCTCTCTCGTTCTCTCTCTCTCTCTCTCTCTCTCACTCTCTCACTTTCTCCCTCTGGCTCTCTTCTTTGCCAGCCAACGTGTATTCCACGCGTACAGTTACTTCGTACGCGTAGATATACATAGACACTTTCCTTAGTACTCCTGCTAAAGGATAGAAGGGGTAGAAAATAGGGGTAGCAGGGTTTTCCTATCGGAAAACTTGGCGGGGACGTTATAACTCACAATTAAGTTTACGTGCGTCGTCGGCTTATAGCCTTAGAACCAGCACAAGTGAGAGAGAGAGAGAGAGAGAGAGAGAGAGAGAGCGAAGCGCAACACGAGCTTTTCGAAAAGCTTCGCCGGAGAAAGAGAGACCAAGATAGAAAGTCAAAATTAATGGGCTGTATGCGTAGAATAGTTTTGCCTCGGGCTCAGCGTGCTGTTTCACATCTCCTCGGTACTCTCCTCGTCGTTCGGGCCTTTATATCAACATTGTATACTTCCCTTCCTGTATAGAACGAAGAGCTTTATTTAACCCACCCCTAACGCAAACTCGGGTAACAAAAATTCATGAGCATCACAACGTGCGACAGACAATAACGCTTCCTATGCGCCGGTGAAAGCTTTTTCAACGTATACACGTATAACCCCCCCCCCCTCTCCCCTAAATATATGTCTTTCATAGAAGGAGTTGGGTTGTCGTACGAAGATAGCGACGTGGAACAGGTGCTTCTGACTCACAGGCTGTGGCGAATTTTCTCATAGATACGAAAGAGACCAAATGATCGTAAAATGTGGGTTCTATTTTATATATATATATATGTAACTAGTTGAGCAGCCCCCGAAGAAAAGAACATCTCGGTAGCATCAGGGTCGTGATTAGCCCTCACATCCTGCGGAGAAACCATAAATCATATACGACTACGTACTTCCAGGCGCAACGTTACGGAGGATAAAACGACAAGACGGTGGTATATTCACCGCCACGGGACTCTTCAATTTTCTACCCGTTTACCCCGAATTTCATATTTCACGTCGTTTCGTATCTCGTGTCTCTTATTCGCACGACACACGTACGAAACTTGCAGACGAGCTTTTCATTATTTTTGCCCGACTTACGCAACCCGGTAAGAACAGAAGTCGCGATGAATTTTGACATTATTTATCATTATTTCTCGATCATCCCCTAAACGTTGGAATAAAAAAATTGTTTTCGCTTTTGAGAAAAATATTTCGTCATTTCGTGACGAAATGGAACATTTTAATTCATCAACAAAAATTGTATTACGAAATAATGATTTTTTAAAATTATTTCTTGAGAAAAATATCATTCTTTGATATTCAATTATTAAGGGTCGTAGAAAATACGAAGGGCTGAAATTAAATGCGTCGTGTTGCCGTTTGGCAATAAATGTATTTTCTGACTTTACATTCGCTGCAGGAACGTTTGCACGATGCACGCCATTCATGCGTCGTAAATTTTCTAACCGCAAATAAATAATTTTGTAATAAACAATATTTTCACAAAGATTTAATTTTTTCCCTTAATATACACTCTTTGTTTTTAGTAATGTTTGATAAATAGAAACTGTGAACGAAAAATTGCGAATTTAAGGGTTAAATTATATTCGCAAAATAATTTGTTATTTTTTTTTAATCCGTAGTTTAATGATAAAAATACTGTGGTTACGACTCTGCGTAACCTTGTCCCGTAACACCGCGTGTGTACGCTGCACAATTTTCCATCGTGAATCTCGGGGTATAAAAGCTTTGCTCTTTGGCCACCACCGCCGCCGTTTTCTCACTCCGGGCATAAAGGCACATCACGTCCACGTTCATTTAATATCAAGTACCCACGTGCCGAAGAATATACTACATACCAGCCTCTGTGGCTTTATAACAGGTAAAGTTTTCCTAGAGTGAGAGAGAGAGAGAGAGAGAGAGAGAGAGAGAGAATGAGAGAGAGATAGATAGAAAATACAGTCGTGCGAGGATTGCTCCAGACACGTGTGAGCAAAAAAGGGATGAGAAAAGAGTGTATAGCAGTCTGGGTTGAAGAAAATTCAAAACTTTACGACGCTTCTTCAAAATGAAGAAGCTCCTCCTGACAATATTTAAGAAGCTCGTAAAACACCACATACACAAACACTGACAGGCACAGAGAGAGAGAGAGAGAGAGAGAGAGAGAGAGAGAGAGAGAGAGAGACACCTCGGCACCCCCTGACACCCTCGCTGGTATTTTTCCTTGGTATCTCGCATCCACCTTCTTCTCTCCGGCTCATAATTCTTCCCCGGCATCTGTCTCGCGACCTCCGACTTTCCTTCATGATATTGCCACTCACCACCTAGAATACGGAATGAACGTGTGGCGTACTCGGCCCTCGAGCCAAGGGATGATGCAAAATATGGACCGAGTTTTATTATTTATCTTTTATTTTATCCTTGGCCGTTGCTGTTTTATCAGGAATTCATTATTGTTAAGAGGGTAGCCTTTGGATTGTACTTCGTGCTCTCGAAAAAAAAACACACACACACACCCCTTGAAATAATCAGACAATTTTTGTATTTTTTTATTATTATTCTTTTTTTTGTGATTAAGGGTGCAATTATTTTTATCCTTGATTTCAGTGGCAAAGAGTCGTGTCCTTGGTCTAATTAATTATCGGGAGGAAGAATGGGTTTCGATCGGGGGTATTGTCGAATCAGCATCGAGCGTATGAATTATTGTGACCGTGAAGAGGATCGAGTGTTCGTCGAGTCACCTTTCTCTGTCTCCGTATTATGCCCTCTCTGTCATTCCCATACTAAAACGTCTAAGTACCTACCCACACTTCCCTGGAGTACTACTCGTCGTATATATTCCCATCTATAACAATCGTCACCCTCGTTCCATGAAAGCTTGGTGGGGAAGAGCTCGGAAGCCCTTGCGTCCGATCGACTCCATTGAACTACGAGCACGTCGTGTTATATGAACATATATATATATATATATATACATCAAGCAATCATACATTATATATATATATATATATATATATATATATATATATATATATATATGTATATGTATATATATAGATTTTTTGTTCTCTCTTCACAATCCGTTTCAACGGATCGAGGTGAATCAAGTGCTCGATTCATGTGTGTGATAGTAACGGCAATGACGTTGGTAGCGTGATCGCTCAACGTATATATATATATATATAAAATAGGAAGTGCAGATTACAAGGTCGATACGGCACGGTGCCTGGCGCCGAGATATCGAGACAGAGAGTCCGGGATAAGGAGGTTCTCATTAATGGGTAAGAGAGCCAGCAGGATTTGAGTGACGACTGAAAGCCTCTCTTGTGATGAATTACATACATATATACATACGCACGTGATCGATATCGACGAGTATATAAAGTTAAGTGGGGTAATATGGATCATCGAAATAATTCTATACGAACAATCTAGCCTCAAAGTCTGGAGAAAATTCCATAAGGTTGGAATTTTATTGCAAAGATACGTTCTATTTAGCAACGAAGAATTTTTCTATGAATTTGGAAACGATGTCTTTCCTCGAGTTCATTTTATCACAGCCTAGACCAAATTTCCTCGCCTCAACATGGACCGAGAGGGGATCTCGAGCGTCCACTTCTAGTCCCTCTACCAGGTTGCCTAGGGTTATATTCGTCTAATGTGGAATATCGATCGGGAGCCTTCGATACATAAGCACTAATTTCACTCCCTATCTCCTTCTCCCTCCCTCTCTATCTCTCCCTCTCTATCTCTCCCTCTCTCCCTCTCTCTCTCGTACTCAGCGTAAAATAATTAATGATACGCCGATACGCATTTATGTATAGAATCAGGCTTGGAGAGATACTACAAAGTTCCCATTACGTATATTATAGGTAGAGGTTCCGAGTCAGCTATCGACTGAGAGAGAGCGAGAGAGAAAGAGAGATAGAGAGAACAGTGTACATTATCCGCAGGAAATATCTGCAGACTTCTCCCTCTCTCCCCTACCTCCATTGTAAAATAATTATCGTCTCGGTTATTGCACGTGCATGCTTATATGCCTCGAAGTAAACGATCGGTATTATGTATGGACGGTACGTTACAGCCCTATAATATTCATAACATATATTATGTACATACGTATGTGTGACTATTTTGGTTACGATGAGCTTTCGGTTACGAGCGATACTTGCTAAATGCATACGTGTACTTCTACCCCTTTCTCTCTCTCTCTGTCGCGAGTAAATAAATATATATATATATATATATATATATATATATATATATATATATAGGTAGATAGGTACAATATATATAAAGCGAAACACGTATCAAACGAATGAGCATTGTTACACCCCCTCCCTCTCTCCCTCACCCCGTCAGGGAGGCCATAACGATATTCTATTACGTACCTAACTATCGTGGACGTATCTATTTTCAATTATCCTCCCAATTTATGATAATTAATTCCATCGTTTACATATCATTCAACGATTTGGTATTAACGCCGACTTCCATCAAACTCGATCGACGTACACTCGTCGAAAAATCATGATTCGATCATTCATTACCTCGTCCAATAATTCGATCAATTATGAGAAATAAAAATAGCGAACGATTGTTACCGTCCCCTTTCCATCCTCTCTCTCTCTCTCTCTCTCTCTCTCCCTCCCCCTATCCTTCCTCAAATCGTACGAAAGAGAACAATCTCCATAAATGATCGACCTCGAATGAATTTCAATTTCAATTACCGTTCTCGTACCTCGTCAACCGCAAATTTCCCCTCCAATCTTGGTCGCGCGGTAACAGACGCGAGACAAATATCTCTAATTTCATCGTTGGCGCCTGAATCTAACGCGCTGAATATCGATAAACGCATACGAGCGTTCGTGTCAGCGTATGATAGATGATCGGTCCATTCGTCGTTGATGATTCGATAGTATTATCGAGTTAGGATTTCTCTCCACCGTTCTATGCCCATAAGTACAGACAGACGGACGGACACACACACAGAGACGTTGATGTACAAACCGTCGCGTCAAAGGCGATGCGAATGCCAGAGACGAACGTTGGAATTGGCGAAGATGGAGTGTGCGACATCGCGGTCTCTAGGATTAATCGAGATGTTAGAGGCGTGCTTGAGGTGGTGGAGGGGGTGAAAGGGGTGTATTGGCGGCACTACGTCTCGTGTGCTCTGCAAATGAAGACGAGAGCTTGATAACAAAGCGCAGATCGATGATGTTGGTACAGTACGCTTATAGGATTGCACGCGTATATGTCTATTTTCACGACTCTGAGACAGAGAGACAGAGGGAGTGTGTGTGAGAGAGAGAGAGAGAGAGGGAGAGTGAGAGTAGGGAATTCGTGATATAGATGTTGGAATATAGCGAGCTCAGTCCTCTGGTGCCTCGGGGCCAACTCTGTTTATCCCCCAACCATCGTCTGAATCGAAATACTGCTGAGCTGCATCCACTACTCTCAGAACTTCGTCCTAGGAGGATCATACGGCAAACGGCTCGAGAGAAAGACAGAGAGAGAGAGAGAGAGAGAGAGAGAAGGGGTTGCTTTCTCACTCGGGACAACATTAATACCGGTAAATTCATCGGTTGTCGCCTAGTGGAAGCCTCTCGCAACTTAAAAAGACATATATTTACACACACAAACACACACCTATATATATATATATATATATGTATAGAAAATTTGTATGAATATGCATACATTGTTTAGAGGAGAGTGGGAAGAAGGGAAGGAAAACGCGTGCACCAGCTGCGACGAAGCCCAAACCTGTATTACTTATGTGATCACGATATACACGTATATTATATAGGCGTATCTGTGTCCGTGAAAGAGCGAGTGTAACTATCAACCGGGTTTACGAAAGCTCGTCCACACGAAATCTCAAAGTACCGATAACTTGGAACATTTCACTGTAGGAATGATGTCATCCCCCCCCCCCCCCCCGCCCCAACTCTGTCTCTTTCCCACGTTTCCAACGTTTCTAGTCCTCGTTCCTTCGCTCTACCCACAGGAATTGATTAAAACTAAGGGAAGTAACGTTCTCGCGATAAATTTCGCGAACAGCTCTGTGTGAATATATATATATATAGAGAGAAAGAGAGAGAGAGAGAGAGAGAGAGAGAGAGAGAGAGAGAGAGGGTAAAATAGATACGTGAGATTATCTTCGTGCTTCGGGTATATTCCCGTAATGGCGTAATAATGAATGTACGACGCCGTGAATGTTCTCCACTCGCGCAAATTCAAGCGATTAATCGACGTTCGAGGGCTCGAGGGTTTTACAGGGTGGGGGTAAATCCTGAAATCTGATAACAGCGTTTGTTCCTCGGTGCGTCAGCGATATAACGAAACGTGAACTTTTTCTTTGTTTCGTTTCCGTCGAACGAAAAACGCGTATTATCCCGAGAAGGATTCGTCCATCTTTATGAATTTACCGAATGTATTATGTTTCGAAGGGTGTTCTTGAGGGGATGATGAAATATGATAATTGAAATTCATTCGCGATTCACGTCGTTGCGAGACGAGAGCAAAAGGGATTTATTCGCGAATCGTAATATTTCTATTGTTATCGACGAGTGAAACGTGAGAAGAGGGAAAGAAACAGAGAGAGAGAGAGAGAGAGAAATACGTATATGTCTGTTTATTACAAAATTTTATAGCTCTCACTCCTACGACAGGGGATGTTCGTCCGGTAATACGAAGCAGAGAGAGAGAGAGAGAGCATAATAATAATAAAAATTGCCAATCCCTGTGGCTCGTACTTCCATCCACTCTCTACAATTTTCTACAAAACAAAAAATATATACGCGTATATATGGTAAAGTAGCATGCACTGGGTAAATTTGTGCACCAACGCGCAACGAACACCACTGGTAATATCGATTACCGGCACTCGTCCATCGTACCGTTCCAGCGAGCAGGAAAAAAAATCGACGATATAAATGCAAAAATTGGATTAAATAAAAAGAATTGCAAAAAATCGAGCGCGTGGGGTGAGTGAGGGTTGGAGGAAGGGGAAGCTGGGTTTTGCGGCGAGCGAATACACCAGGGAAACTCGATATCGCGCGCATACAATAATATAGATATATCCTAAATACGTAAAGCGGATAAAATGTTGAGGATGCTGGAAAAATGCATGAATGGACCATTCGCGCAGATGGGACTCTCGTAAATTGTTTTCTTTTTTTTTTCAACAATTCTTACGATCCTTCGAATTACGACGATCGAGACTTTTGACTCGACGATTTTTCTCGACGAGCGTTCAGACGTTTTGTTTCACGGAATCAAAGACGTATCGTCGAGATGATTTTTGAACGCGATATTACGAAACGCTTTCAGGCAAAAGTTGTACGATTTCCTTCGAGAAGAAAAAAAGAGAAAAAATAAACAAGGATTTTTTTCCTCCAACGAATCGTTGCGCTTAAACTATCATCGATCATTCTCCTTATTTTTCTCCCCCGAGGTCTATTGTCTCTGCGAAAATATACGACCCGCCGGTAAAAAAAACTCGACGTAAAGTAAACGCCTAACTAATTAGCGGGCATTAGTCAAGTAGCGTTTTCCCCTCGTATACCTCGCACTTTTTTCCCGTCTCTCGTTCCGTCGTATACATTATCGTTTTTTTTTTGTTTCTTTTTTGTTATTGTTGCTGTTATTTTATTTTTATTTATCTTCTTCGGTTATTTATTTTCATTTGTTTGCCGACTTTTTGCGAAAGTGCCTCGTCCCTCGCGTCAGTGAAATGTATATACGAGGATGGTCCGGAAGTTCGAGAAAATAGTTGGACGCGAGGGAAGGAAGTAGACAAAGGAGGGTAGGGGCTGGATATAGTTAACGAGGATTTCGCTCGAGAATATCTATCCGGGGTAGAAAACGTTGCAACCGGCTATTCGCGCTGAACTCTAATTGTTAATTATTCAGGAAAGACTATGCACTAAAAAACAGTGGGAAACACACATATATATATATATATATATATATATATATATAAAGTAAGGATAAATGAGGATGAGGATTATTTCGGAACGAACGGGTCGACGGTGAGTGAGAGGACGCGCCTATAGCTCGAGCGTGAATACAACCAATTAGTTACGTCGGAAAAATGGTGTGTGGGCAAATGGTCCGGGAGCAAAAAAGATCGAAACGGAACTCCCACCGTATTATACGAGGATATCGTTCGTTCTCGCTGAAGAAACGTCTTTATTTGTATTTTATTTTGTTTTTTTTTTCTTACTTTCACAGCGTTTACCACCCTCGTGGCATCCGCGGGCTAATTAAGCCCAGAGACGAGATCACCGGAGATATATTTCTCATTCCTCATTGAAAACCTCATTCTCTCTCTCTCTCTCTCTCTCGTACCAGAAGAGAATTTTCACTGGTGAAATTGTCTGTCTATAACATTCTACCATCGAGTGGGTAAAACCGTAAGATCGAAGTACTACGAAGTAAGCTCAACGCCCACCTCGTCGTCTCTATCTATCTCTCTCTATCTCCGACGTTTCCCCGGGAGTGGCTTTTGAGAGGAAAATCGTTTACCTCTGGACCAATATTGCCCGTTTACCCCCTCCCCCTAGGAAACTTCTGCCTCGCCCTCTATTTGGATATTTGCACATCTTGAGAACACACCGACGTGTAAAGTCAAGAAAAAGTTCGATTCGATAAGTGTTTTTTCGGGACGAACGCGATATGAAAATTTGTAATAAAAAAATGTTTTTTATCATATCGTACGTCGTACGATATATCGATAATCGTTATTAACGATCGTAACGTTTAATCCTCGATTAATATCGATCAATCCTTGTAATTCCATTCGTACAAAATCGTAGAGAACCGTTGCGTAAATCAAACGACGATATGAAATCCAAATAGGCAACCGCGTATCTCGTTCCGTCTCGTAACGATCGAGAATTATTTGCGAGGCGAAGTTTGGCTCGAATCCGTATACCTACCGGGATGTGTACGAAGCGTGTCCATCGTGAATTCCGTTCTAATCGAGTGCGCGCATATGCGATGAAAACTCATTCGCGCGTGTACCGAGCGATTCAATCGCGTTATATGGCACGATAGAATACAGAGAATAGACTAACGGCAGCAACGCGCAAACCTCCCTCTGTTCTCACCCTCGTCCTTCTATTTCATCCCTCTCTCTCTCTCTCTCTCTCTCTCTCTCTCTCTTCCTGATTCTCGTCAGGGTATCCTCTCGTTCGTCGTAAGTCCGCCACATGCGCGCGAACGTCGAGCCCTAATTGTACGGGACCGCAGATGTAAATTGAGCTTTAATGCGACCACACAACTGTGCTCGTTCCTTCGTCGCTGCTCTCATCTTCTCGTATATATATATATAGATATATAGATGTAGGATAGATATATAGATATATATATATATAAATAGGAACGTACGAGGATTCGCGCGTTGTAGCTTGAACGTACGTGCCCTCTTCGCCGCATTTTCCTTCCTCTCACCGCATATCTTCCTACTGCGGCAACCTGCGTGTACGTGTGGTGTCGTGCGAAATAAAAGCAACGAGCGAGTTAGAGAGAGAAGGAAGGAAAAAGAATAAGCACAACTCGAAGCAGCCTGCGAAGCCTGGTGAAAATGAGAAAACTCGTTGATCAACGAGGTTGTGTACGTAATTAGTTACGTCCGACTTTACATCAGGCTTATTACCACTTTGCCCTGATAATTAATTTTTCTTCATTATACTAGCCGCGTGAAAAATTTCGCATTTAATTATTTTTATTTTGTTCCAACTCGAAATCCTCCCTACCGTTGGATTTACGCCGAGAGTTGGAGAGGAAGAAGAAAAAGCACACGATAAAGGGGATGAAGAAGGGACAATTAAAGCCAGTGAGCTTAAATTCCGGATGCGATTATTAGACTTTGTTTTTTTTTTTTGTTTTTTTACCTCGTCACGAATCGTCGAACGTCGAGAAACAGCAGCTCGAGGGTTAACGAGATCGATAGGATATTTCCGGATGGATTATTATCCGGATATACCGAGAATTGTAACGATGGATCTCTAGCCTCCCCTATGTGCGCTAGTCGGACGTCGTTACGCATCCGAAATGTGTAACCCGGTAATTACGTAAAGCCATCGATGCGAACGGGCCACTAATGGCCAGCTTGCGCCCACTCCTAGTCACACACATATAGATATATATGTATATATGTAACGTAGCACCTCGAATTCTACGACGTGGAGCCAGTTAGCCCTCGAGCCAACCCCTACATGTGTATAAACGTACGTCTAACACCGTCGAAATCCGCTACGGTGGTAAGTGAACGAGGACGAAGCACTAGGATCGTACCGTGTAACAAACCATATACATATACACATTTCTCTCTCTCTCTCTCTCTCTCTCTCTTTCTCTCTACATATATATATATATATATATATATATATATATATGAATGTAATAGTTGTAGAGGAAGGAAGATTGGACGTCCGGTAAAAAAAACTCTATATAGTACAGGTAAATTGTATTCGCCAAGTTGGAGTCGTGGGGGTGGGGGTTTGGTGCACGAAACCTGCGCCAAAGTCAACCCTCCGTATACGAGAGAAAATCCACGCGAAAACCATTGGAAAAAGTTGGAAAAGCACATCAGGACGTAATACGAGGGTGTATATATATATGTATATATATGTATGTATATATAAACGTATATTTGAGAATATCATGAATCCATGGGTACCCCGAGGATAATTTTTCGTTTCTGACGTATATCTATATATATGTATATATACGCGTATATTATCCCGAGGGAAGATTCTTATTCCATCTGTAGGGTTCTTGCCTCTCGCGAAGGAAGAGGAAAGAGCCGGAAAAACAGAATAAGGAAAAGCTATCTCCCCCGGAAGGGTGACGGAGAGGAAGAACAAGTCTTCTCTTTTCCGGAGTGAGAGAGAGAGACAGAGAATGGTAGTAACGGCAGCGCAGCAGAGCCGAAAGAGCGGAAAAGCAGCGTCGTCTAGAGAAGCCAAAAGCCTCCTTAGCCCCCGCACCGCCACCTCCAGATTCCCATCACCGTACTGATGTATTCGCCTCGTTCGAAAATCAGTCAGTCAGAAAGTTTTACTCGTACATAAATATATATATATATATATTAAGTATGTGCATATATTGTTCGTATGGAGGAAACAAGAAAGCTGCCCCAAGTCCCTGCTGCTGGATTGTCGTACGGGGATGGCCCGACGGGGATGAAGAAATATCCAAAGGACGGAGAAGGAAACACATAGTGAGGAAGTGGATCGTGGCGAGACGAGAAAGGGTCAATGATCCACGAAGATTATCGAAGCATGAAGATAAATACCGAGCGTGGGAGTGAGATAAAATCGTGATAGGAAGAAGAGGGTAAAATAAATAATACATATATGTATAAAATAGAAAAAGAGGGAGAGGGTTGAAGCGTCGAGCGAGCAGCGCTCGTCGATGGGCGCATTGCCGAAGAGACGCACGGTAGTTGGCCAGACAGCCGTCTCATTCGAGGGTACGTCGAGGACAGGGAGAATCGAGGAGATGAAAATGGAAGGGCGCGTTTCATTCCTTATGTATTTAATCTATATATATATATATATATTCATAGGTATATATATATATATTCATAGGTATATATATATATATATATACCTATATAGAAGGAAATAGCATTACAAGTATATACGGGGAGTATACCTTTCCCAATAAATGTGTAGAGCCAAAGAGAGGGCATTCCTCGCGCCAGAAATGTTTTCTCCCACTCTCTCTCTCTCTCTCTCTCTCTCTCTCTCTCTCTCTCTCTCTCTCTCTCTCTCTCTTTCTCTCTCTCATTCCCTTTTGAATACAAACCAGTTGGTGCGTTTAACATATGGAACGAGGCAAAAGGGAGCGGGCTCCATTTCTATGTACTTTCCTTATATTCAGAGAGTCGAGAACTGCAGTGTCATACCTACGGTATATACGTATATCGAAAGGTGGGATTGGTGAAGTTATTCTACCAACCCTTATTCTAAGGACACCCGATATGCGAGCTTTTTCACCATTCGAAAAATACACCCGATATATAAACGCTTAAATTCTTGTTCAATGCCGGAGGGACGAAATATTTGTACGATATGAAAACATGGTATTAATGGTGGTATATGTGTTTATTTATGAAATTTTCCCTCTGAGATCACTAGCCCAACCTCCCGTTTTCATCCTCCTCCCCTTATTCCAACCTGTGGTAGTTTGATGCCACGAGCTTGTGCCAATATAAACGTTTTCCATATATATTCGAGGTAGAACTAACCGTTGGTAAATAACTCTCCGATAGAGAGGAGACACGTGTACGTTGCACCAACTGTCGACAACCACCCCCAACCTCTACCCCTGTATGCATTCCTGCGTTCGATTGAACTCGCGCTATCCTCTAATTACACTGAAAAATAAACCGTACGAGACTCATTCCGAGATGTTTCATTGCCGTATCGCAGAATTTACGAGGTGGTCGTGGAAAATAAACGACGAATAATTTCACACGAATTTACGATCCAACGAGGCAGAAACAAAAATTAGGGATAATTTTGGATAATCGATATCGAGGAATTTCTCGCCGAGGTATGTTTTCACATAACTCGAAATACCAATAAAAATTTGAAACGAAATAAATTGTCGATAATAATAATAGTCATAATGATAATAATAATAAAGTGCAGGCAATCGAATAATAACGGTGATGATTGTCTGCAGAGGATCGTGGCATGGTGAAGAATGAAACCAGTTTAACTCGAGAGAAAGGGGAAAAAGGGCCCCGCAGTGACGGGAAAAGCAACGCAACGGTTGTGAACTCGAGTGGAGAAAGTGCTTACACTCACTGAGCGATAAGCGCAGTTAAGCGGAGGTGTCGCGACAGAGAGAGAGAGAGAGAGAAAGAGAGAAAGAAAACTAGAGAAAGAAAAGAAACGAAGATGAAACATATAGTTATATATATATATATATATATATATATATACACGCGATGGCTAACGTGATATAAAGTGGAGAGCGTCCGGTAGCATATTACCGTCATACCTTTTCCCATAAGGGCCATTTCATTTCTCGTCCAGTTTCAAGAGACAATAAAGAAACGAGAGACTTCGTGAGCTTTCCTCTCTCGTACACACACTTATTCGGGTTTGCTACTATTATCGAAAAATATCACGGGTTTCTGTCATAACTCGAAAAGAAAAAAAAATATCTTTCTACAACCCTTTCCCCCCGTCAATCTCGTAACAAATCGTCCCTTGCTCGAGAAACCCTCGATTTACGACCAATGGG